>CM026552.1:4432500-5032500 GCA_015143295.1 Tetracentron sinense
TCTATTTACAAGTTCTAATTCTAAATGGTTTTGCATTGGTGCAGAAGCTTGATGGTGAGGATGCTAGAATTGCAGACTATTTTGATGTGATTGCAGGGACAAGCACAGGTGGTCTAGTTACTGCCATGCTAACTGCACCAGATGAAAAGAAGCGTCCTCTGTTTTCAGCCAAAGATATCAATGCTTTCTACCTTGAAAACAGCTCTAAAATCTTCCCACAAGCGAGGTGACAATGAGATCATGATCATCACCATCATCATGGTGCTATATAAATATATATGTTGCTTTTGAATTTTGTCTAATTTGATCCTTTTACCTGCACATGGATCATGGAACTAGCCTAATGATAACAAAATTCGTGGGCCCGTGGAATTCAGGCATAAATTAAGCTGCTCCCTTTGTTTTGACGCATTATATATATGGGAAAACATATGAATTACATCTAAAATATCATTTTCCGTGTTTGTTTGCAGCAAAATCTTTTGAAAGTAAAATATTTTACTGAAAATAGATTAGAACAATTACATATAGTTTAAAAATTCGTAGGTCATTTTTCCTCAAAATATAGGCTTTTTATATATATTTTAAAAAAAAACAAAATTGTCTATCTTCACATATATTTATCAAAATGACAAAAAAAATCTCTAGTCACATTGTAAAAAGATGAAGATACCTCTCTACATATATTTTCTAAAATAATAAAAATATCATTCTCCACATATATTTGTTAAAATGACAAAAAATATTCATCTACACATATTTCATAAAAAAAAAAGCAAAAATATGCATTCCCACATGTATTTTTCAAAATGGTAAAAAACTCCTCCAAATATATTTCCAAAGAGCAATAATACTCCTCTTTACATATATTTTTAAAGTTGACAAAAATACCATATATTTTCTAAACAAACAAATATACCATTCTCTACATGTATTTTCTAAAATGACAAAATGTAATCTTTACATGTTTTTTCAAAATGATGAAATACCCCCCTTTACATGTATTTTCTAAAAGGGAAATAGTTAACGGACCCATAGGTGGATGCCTTAGGTAGGTTGAATTGGCAACCAAACATAGTTATGGTAAATGTTTTTACACAGTAAATGATTTACATCATAAAATGATTTAAGTTCAAACAAAGGAGCCAGCTGAATAAGTTCTGTAACTTAATATATTTTCTTTTGTTTGCTGCAGTTTTCCATTTTCACTTATAAAGGTATTCAAAGCGGTGTTAGGACCGAAATACAACGGGAAGTATCTTCATAGCATTATCAGGGAAAAACTAGGAAGCACGCAATTACACCAGACGTTAACTAATGTTGTGATCCCATCATTTGACATCAAGCGACTTCAACCAACCATCTTCACGAGCTATGAGGTTATATATCCAAATCCCTCTTCAATTCTTGTCTAGATCCATGTATTCATGGGTCATTGTTAAAAAAACACACACGCACACGCACACTCACACACACACAGATGTGGTGTGGGTATTGTTAACCTTTCAATATGAAAGAATAAATTTCAACCACCAGAATGGTAGGTTGAATTGTAATGATTAGACATACTAAGCGTCTTTAATGGTGTAGGTGAAGACCAACCCAGACTTGGATGCTTTACTCTCAGACATATGCATAGGCACCTCTGCAGCACCAACTTACCTTCCTACCTACTATTTCGAGACCAAAGATTCCAAAGGAGAAGTGAGAAAGTTCAACCTTACTGATGGTGGTGTAGCCGCTAATAATCCTGTAAGAAAACATCGATCCTCTTTTTTTTTGTTAAACCTTAATATAGCAGCATCCACTCTAACTTAATTGAGTTCCATGGTACCTGCAGGCTTTACTAGCTGTAAGAGAAGTGACAAGGGAGATCATGAAGGGTAGTCCTGATTTCTTCCCTATAAAACCAATGGACTATGGTAGATTTTTAGTTATATCCTTGGGGACTGGTTCAGCAAAAGTGGAAGAGAAATTCAGTGCAAAACAAGCATCAAAATGGGGTGTTTTGGGATGGTTGCTCAGTGGTGGCTCCACTCCATTAGTCGACGTTTTTACTCAAGCAAGTGCAGACATGGTCGACATACATATGTCTGTTGTTTTCCAAGCCCTTCACTCCGAAGAAAATTATCTTCGGATTCAGGTACATATCTTTGCCCATGCTATGGACCGATATAGATCAAATATTTCACAAATTTATGCTTAATTTTTATGCTAATGTTCTTAAATGACAAATCCAGGACGATACCTTAACTGGCGATCTATCTTCAGTTGATAAGTCTACCTCGGAAAATTTGAAGAATCTTGTGCAAGTTGGTGAAAAGTTGTTAAAGAAACCGATTTCAAGGGTGAACTTGGAGACTGGAGTCTTCGAGCCTTGTAGCCAAGACACTAATGAAGAGGCTCTCATAAGGTGTGAAAATAGTCATAAAATCTTGCGTAAAGCTATGATGACATGTATTAATCTTTTCTACTAAGAGAAAAGACGCATGTTTTGTACTAACACACATATCATCCCCTCAAAGAAAGCGACTTTTGGAAAAAAAAAGATTGAGCTACCCCAAAAATCTTCTACCATACTTTAGTGTATACTAATCATAGCTTTTCTCTAATTTCTGCAGATTTGCGCGACTACTCTCGGAAGAGAAGATGCGTCGTGATGCAAGATCGCCATTCGGCACTGCTGCAAAATCCAAATGATATTAATCTGTCATTTGTGGTTTTTATTTAGTTTGAATAAATCCCAGGTGGGATGGCAGGCACCATTGATTAGAAATGTAATGGGGTTCCGCCGCGCGCATTTTATGTTTTTTCTAATCTCTACAATAACTCTGTAATTTAGATTTTGTAAGTCAACCAATAATAGAACCGGCAATTGGTTCTCAGTTTAGAAAGGTTCATCAGCTTTTATTGTTTCATTTCGAATTCATTTCTGTGTTGGGCCTGTCTTCACCTGAGCTATGCATCTGCTAGGTACTTAAATCGAACCAGATTGTTAGGGCGTGTTTGGCTTTGATATTTTAGCCGCAAAACTTTATATTATAATCCTTGGACATATAACCACTGAAAAAATAATTGTTAAAACACCCCTGCCTCTTGCGTGAGTGGTAGGGGTGTGGCCTTCAATAATGGAGGACTGCGGATCTAATTCCACCTAGGTATGAGTTGCAAGAGCTCCAATGCCCAAGCCAACTTCTGACGGTCTGACTCTACTAACGGAGGTAAATGATATCCATCACCAAAAAAAAAAAAAATTTGTTAAATAAATAAATAGTTCCATTTGAAATAATATAGGTTAAAATGGTAATGATTTTATAAAGAGTCGGAATCTTCTTCATGTAACTGGTTTTTGCCAAAACCGGTTACACTCCCGAGGTGACCACGTCCCTTTCCATTAACTATGGTTAAGATTCACCCACCTATCTTTGGTTCTTAGAAAAAAAATATCTAAATAAATTTAACCCTAGGAGATAATGAATTTTAACCACGGTTAATAAATTATTTTATTATTTTTTCTAAAAACCAATGATAGATGAGTGAACCTTAGGAGTGAGTGAATCTTAATCACAGTTAAAATGTGTCAAAAAGGACATGTGACCACCTCAGGGATGTAACCGATTTTGCGGCAAAACCGGTTACAACTTGAGAAGACTCCGTCCCTTTTATAAAATTGATTAAATCACTTGTTATCCAAGTAAAATTATTTAAAATGTACATATTTTAATCATTTAAACGATTAGATATAAATTATTTTAAAAAAAACACACACACACGGCCATTGTTACCCTTAATCTCTTGATTTACTCATCAACAATGTGATTACTTAAAGATGCGACATCATAATCATCCTGAGCGGTTGAGATTCATCAGAACAACTAATAAACGGGAGCACTAGGGATAGGGAACAAGGTTTGAAAATGTAGAATGTGATAGATGAGTGAACATCAGTCCCCTTACGGCATCGACTTCCACTGTTCGTTCTCAGCCTTCTCTATAAGGTTAGTCCAGATCGGGTATCACACAACTAATGGAAAATGTTGGTCGTATTCAACGTGATTGGGTCGATTCTCTCACTGAACCCAGCCTAATTGGGTTGATTGGAGCATGTGAAGTGTCCTGGAGTAATTTGCTTCTTCGGAGCATTGATTTAACCTAACTCCTCTCATGAATCTCCATTTTTTCCTTTAACAAATAGCCACAAAATTATGTATACAATCTGTATATTAGCGAATGTTGGTGGTAATCTCTGTGTATTTAAAAAGTGGATTTTAAATCTATTGTGATTTAATCTAGTTGGATGCTGGTTTTCAAGTTCTTCAGAGAGGGTTAGCCCGATCAGATTTTATCTCTATGATTTCGTGGCTTTTTGTCCGTTGGTGTTTTTTCCCTTTCCTTTTCCCTTTTTCTTTGAGACTTTGTAAGGACATGTGTGGTTTTATTTCAAATTACCTATTTGAATACTGTTACGGTGCTTTTGCCCTTCCTAGAAATTCATGGTTTGGTAATTTTAGGTGAGATAGAAACCAAGATTGTTTTTGCCCGTTCTATTCTTTGTTTGTTTTTTTAGGTCCTAAGTCCTTGTGATGATCACCACATAGCGGTCATTTGAGAATTTTTTTCTTTTTGTTAAACTTTTCTTAGACATGATAGGTTTCATGCATTTTAACAAGAGACAAAACGAGGGTATCCGTGAGGTGGTGGAAATTGACAAGAGGTTAGGCGTGAGGTGGTGGAAATTGACCACTACTGAGATGTATATTTTGATCAGCGACTCCCGAAACAGGGTAGCTTTGCCTGGATTTAACGATGAGTTCCATGTTGAGGTTTTCATCGATTAGCTAGCTGCAGCTGAACACTTCTTTAACTATATGGATGTGTTAGATGACAATTATGAGGAGAGTCCACATAGTGGGAACTTCAAAAATTTTGGATTTGTTAAAGAAAATGACCGGTCCACACAAGGTATGGGATGAAATCGCTACTAAGAGAGATTCTTCTAATCAACTTCAATCAAATCTGGTTTTATCAGGATCATAATTTGTCAACTAGTAATCAAAGTATGTGAAGTATTAAGAATTTAGCTGATGGTGCAACATCGATAGCATTAGCGGGTAAACTTATCATCCAAAATAATGATGTTGCGGGATGTCCTGATATTTGTAAATACATTGATTGGTTGCACATTGGTGTGCTCAAATATAATTAACCTAAACGCACATTTTCTAATGTAAGATAATGACAAAACGGGGTCGATCCATAGAGACTTGTTAAATAGGTACTATGATTAATTTAAAAAAAATTATGGGTTAAATAAAAACCGATTTAAAATTTGTTATGCTAAGATTATAATTAAAAATAAAATAAAACTAATGGAATAAATAAAAGAATGAAAGAAACTTTTTGTTAAAGTTGAAGAGAATAGGAGATCCGGATTTCACCAAAAATATAATAAAATTAATTTCTAAATTCTTCAATAAAACACGATCCAATAAGCAAGCAAATGCTTTGGATCGGAAGATAAATCTTATTAAAACTTTAATTAAAATTCAGATTTAATATTTTCGTAACAATATAATTTTGGAATATTTAAAAACTAAAATAAGGATTAATCTTATCGGATTCTTGTTTCCCTCATTTTTCCCTTATCACGAGTTAGCTGAACATTATAGCATTCAAGATCAAACCGATGAAATAAATCATGCTCTTCATTGATGTTTGATAGACCTTTACACCACTCCCTCTTCCATTCTTACAAAATAGAAAATCAAAGAAAAGAAAGAAAATGGTAGAGAGAAAAGAGAATAAGATTTAGGCTAAAGAGAATGAGAGAAAAAGAGAGAGAGCCTCAAAAAGAGGAAGAGAAAAACTGTCTTTAACCCTGTTTTCCTTATGCTCTATGCATAAGCCTCCACTTGACCAAATATTTTAACTCCTTTAACGTCCCAATTAGCAGATTCTCATGAAATACAATATTGTTCCCAGTTGAGTCTTCTTTCTAATGCCTTAAATATTGCCTTAATCTGATCTCTCAATCAAAAGTTATGATCAAATTAGTAAGTCATGGTCAGTTTAGGAGAGAATCCGAAAATCTTCATTTTTTGGAAAAAATTTTGCTCAATATTACCACCCACGAAATTTACTTGTTTTTCTTGTAGATTTGGTTGCCAAATATCAGCAACCCTATCTTATCCTTGATTTAATCAAATTAGATGAGTGAGCCCTGTATGGCTTTTCTCTCTAATGATCTTCAATTTGTGTTTTGACTAAGTCTTAGAATGGGCTTTATCTTCTTTACTTAGACTTGAACTTGGGTCTTTCTTATCTAATCCATTGATTTAGCCTTATTCCTATGTAACTCTTTTAAATTTCTACATAATAAGAGAAAAACTATTATTAAAAAAATTAAGATAAGATAAATAACTAACATATGCAAATAAATGGGTATTAATTAACATTATTCTATGCACATCACATACCAAAAAAAAATTTGTTCTCAATGGGTCTAAGTTACTAGTGGAACTTGTTTAACCCAACACCTACATCTTCTGTCAACCATAAAATAATATGAAAAAATGAGGGATACAAAATAAAGCCGAGGCTTATACAATAACTATCACAAATACGACCAACAATGGCATTAGCAATCACCGTAGCATTCCAACTGCAGCATCCAATTTATGCTTCGATGATATCCGCCTACTCGTGACACGAGTGCATTAAAACAAAATCGTCCACATATTCTTATATTGTTTACAAAAATATCATCAGATTTTATTACTTTGGCATAGAATCAATGACAAATCTTATTTTAACTTTTTTTTTTTTTTTTTTGGTGGGAGTATTTTAACTTTCCTCAACAACACAATATTAGTGAAAATTCACATTAAAAGAATATTTACAACAACAAAACTAGTGGTGTGCAAATCATTTTCCCTCCTCATTCCAGCCCTCAAGTACCCTATAAAGTTTATCACAAGAACTGTTAGTAAAGCTCGCCATGTGTTTTAGGAAATGAAAAATAATGGTAAAAAAATGAAAAATGGTAAACGTACCCGGGGTTCCCATTTTATAACTGAAGGGCAGGTTCTCATTGGTCCACGCCACAATTTTAAATACTTACCTATTGTGGTTAGTATTCACTCACCATTAGGGTTAAACAATCGAACCATGGTAAAAAAAAAAAAAAAAAATTCTTAGTTTTAATTTTGTTAAGCGTAATCAGGGTTAAAGGGGTGTTAAAAGGGACACGAGGACAAAGGGAATGATATGAAACGGACCCATGGGTCCGCTAAGCATTGCTCTAAAAACAATCAAACTAATTTACCTAGCTATGCCATTCATTGCTTCTCTACGGTCATAACTGGACTCGGGGAGTCCGATTACGCCCCTAGGTCGTCATGTGTCCCTTTTGATACATCTTAACAGTGGTTAAGATTCACTCACCCCTAGGGTTCACCTACTAATAGAAACCAATGATAGTGAACCCTAGGGGTGGGTGAATCTTAACCACAGTTAAGAGGTGTTGAAAGGGACACATGCCAAAGTGGCGTGAATATCTCTCTCTCGAACTCTCTCGAACTCTCCAACCCTCTCTCTCCAATTCCTCCAATGGAGATCTCAAGGAGACTAGAAAAATATCAGGTGAGATCTAAAAATTTGCCAAAGAGTAATTTGGATCGAATGAGTGCGGGTTTACTTTTATGGCACCTTACCTGTACCCTTAGTTCTATTGTTTGCGTCTTTAGAGTGTTATCTTTTTTTTTTGGTTGGAGTTATCAATGTACCTACATTAGTAATCTTGAATCGGTTTCGGTTGTTAGAGGTTAGCATTGGGTTGGGGAGTTCTTGCAACTTATACCCGCAGGGGATTCGATCCCCTAACCTCTCACATCTGAGCGCGCGCGCGCGCAGAGCATCAAAATATGATAATAGAAAATGAGAGATTGCAGAGGGGCAGGAAAGGCGTTAGAGTACCCAGCTCCGGACACTCCGCTACTGGATTCGTCGGAGCTCTTCCCTCGCTTTCCTCAAGATGCTAAAACATGGTCATTCTCTATATTTGTCTCCAATTTCTGTTAATTTTAGGGTTTTTTCCTCCAATTTTTTTTGCGTGATTCAGGATCATGGATTTGAAACCTGAGTAAGGTTCTATAATAATTTGTTTTGGGTTATGAATAGGGATAGCTGGATCCCTTACGGAGATGATGCTTAGAGATTTAAAGAAGTAGTACAGAGTCCCAATCGACGCCACTGTCGATGCCATTGATTGACCAACATGCTCGATAATGTTCCTTCCAGGTATTTACTTATAGATTTCAGCAAAATCCGGAAGCAAATTGCTTCTTGGACTCTACATTATGGTTGATTTCTTTGCTCGCCGAAGCTTGAGTTGTTTATAGACTTTTTGATCAATTGAAAACAAACTACAATACATAAATTACATTAGCACAAGATAGACCTTAAGAAATTACAGAGTAGAGGATTCAGGAAACGTCATTGTATTGATAATGTAGGACCATCCCTTTTTTTTGGGGGGGGGGGGTGAAATAATGTATTAAGAAAATTAATGGTACCCCGGAGGCTTTTTTTTTTTTTTGAGTAATAAGTCTATTGTAGTCATAAAATTTATTAATGTTACATTCCAATAACATGGCCCTTTTGAGAGAACCATTATATAAATTAAAGGGAAATAGATATGGGACTGCACATTCAGCGGTTATGTAGATGAATGTCAGTCCTCATTAGTCCACGCCTCCCTTTTTAACACTCACCAACCGTGGTTAAGATTCATTCACCCATAAAATTCATCTGTCTAACTTATGTTTAAAAGAAAATTATCAACCTTAATTAAGTTAAGCTTAAGGAGTGTTAAAAGGGACACATTGTTCTAAATAAAATTAATTATATTTTTAAAATTTATATTATACATATAAAAAGATTATAAATTATTGGAGGGGGGCCAAACATCCCACAGTCAACTAACTAAAGATATATATATATATATATAATTGTAAAATTATATTTTTGATTTTTTTATAACACTATCTAATTAAAAAAAAAGTCCAAATTTTTTGGGGGCCATGGCCCACTTGCTTCACTTGTGCCCAAGGGCAGCCATGGTCCCCCCAAAATTTTTGTAATTCCTTCCTGTTTTGGTATGAAATAGTGGACCCCTCAAATTTTTTTTTAAATGTTAGTATACTTGGCCCCTCAATTTTTTTTGTCATATATATATATATTGCCCCTTCCCCCCTCCCCCGAGTCCAAATATGCCATTTAGGTTGCCACATGTCCCTATTGACATCCCTTAAAAATGGTTAAAATTCACCCACTCTTAGAGTTCACCTACTTATCTTTGATTTTTAGAAAAAAAATATTAATTTTTTTAACCTTAGGAGTTAGTGAATTTTAACTAATGTTTAAGAAAATTTGATATATTTTTTAAAAATCCAAGGATAGGTGGGTAAATCTTAACTACAGTTAAGGGGGTATCAATAGGGACACGTGGCGACCTGAAAGACATTACCAGGAAAAAAATTCTCAATATAAAAAAATGACCCCAATTTTTTTTCCTTAGGGGCTACGCCCCCAAACCCCCAAGTTCCTTACCTTCAAATCCATTAGTTTTTTTTTACACGTATTTTGCCCCCCCCCCCCCCCCCCCCTCAATGAAATATTCCTGGATCGGCTCCTACCCATTGACGTTTGATGTCTCCTACATCCCATTGTGCAACGATAGTATAGTAGCTCGACTGAAGTATAGATGGTCAGGATAAGAATTTTATGGAAGGATTTTTCCCTAAGTATTTTGGTATAGGTGTGTAAGGGGAAATTTTTGGGCTAACGGTACCTGTCGCGGGCAGCATGGTTCAGGTCCCATACATTCATCTATGGCATACGTCATCTATACTCTTTTCGTTTGGCACGCTCTTCGAAAGAGTTGACATTTCGCAAGTAATCGTCCAAGGTTCATCACGAGATCGTCCTTGGTTCAGCATGTGTTCGTCCTCGGTTCAGCATGTGTTCGTCCTCGATTTGTCACGTGTTCATCCTCCGCAAGGAGGGGGGGGGGGGGGTCGTCCGACCTATCATAGACACACCGACAAGCAAGTCAGTATAGGGCATATGCATATAAACATTAGAGTGTCGAGATATGTATTGTCGATCGTGTGGTAGAGCATGGTCTAATGTTGGAGGTTTATACAGGTCGGGAGCATTGTGCATTGTCATCAGAGGACATAGCTCTGAGGACATGAGGACGTGTTCATTTCAAGGACAGGGTCGTGGTCATTTCAAAGATGGACTCTAGAGTCGTGCTCTGGGCCACGGTGGGCACGAGCTTAATTGCAACGGGCATGGGCATGGACTCAGAAGGGTGGGTCGAGTACTTTTAAGGCGAGTACGGGTATGGTAGGACTAGTTATGTACACTCAAGATGAGTGTACAGGCTCAGTCAATATGTGCTCAATCGATATGGGGATGAATGGGCTTGGAGAAGAGTGCACTCGGACAGTCCGGGGATAAGTGTACTCATACAAGAGTGTACTCGGACAAATCATGGGTGAATGTACTCGTACAAGAGTGTACTCGGGCAATCCAGGGATGAGTGTACTCGTACAAGAATGTACTCGGGCAAGTCAGTGGTGAGTGTGTGGTATTGACATATACTTAAGCAGATAAACGTAAAGCATCAGGGTGTAGAGATATCGTATGACGTTTACCGTAGACAATCAGATGGTGGGGACCGCAGACTGAACGGCCGAGCCCCCTAAGCCCCTTTCTTCTTCTTCTTCTCTTTCTTTTTCTTTCCTTTTCCCTAGTTCACGCATCCCCTTTTCTCCCTTGTTCACTACCTTTTATAGGCAAAGGGCTTGAGATCTTAGTTCAAAATATCAGTATCGGTTGCTGTATCGGTAAGTCCAAAACAGGATACGTATCGACGTATCGGACCGTATCGGATGGATACAACGGAAAAAATCAGGATATGCTAAGAAATGCTTGGATACGCAATGAAAAACTTGGATACCTTACATGAAATTTCTTTTAATGCAAATATAAGTTATTAACAAACTAAATAAAAGTCTCCAATTATGTTTACTAGCGGGTGGCACGTGCGATGCACGTGAGAGCGAGGAGAAGGAGTTAACCACAGTTAATAGGAGTTCAAAGGGACACGTGTTAACCCATGGGTGCGATTGAACTTGCTAGTGGCACGTGTGATGCACGTGAGCGCGAGGGGAAGGAGTTAACCACAGTTAATAGGAGTTAAAAGGGACACGTGTTAACCCACGGGTGCGATTGAACTCTCCCCGAGTTCAATCGCGATTGGCTGTGATTCTAAATAGATAGATGAGCAAGGGGTAGTCTAGGAATTAAAGTAAAACATTAAATCAAATGGAAGGGGTAGTTTGGGAATTAAAGTAAAACATTAAATCAATTTTTTGTATTTATATAAGGGTATTTTAGGAATTTCAAAAAATTCATCTACGCAAGGCTCTTGCATTATAATAGTAAAGATAACCATACATATAGAGTTGAGAATTTTATAAGTTAAAAAAGGCGTGCATACTGTGATGATAAGAAGGCATGAAAATATAAACTATAGTCACTTAGCTAAGTATAAGAAAAACAATTTAGACTTTAAAATCTTACATTCAATGAGTTAAATAAGAATGTATCGAATTACAACCATAAAATTTTAAGTTTAATTTAAGTCTTTTCATATTGAATTGTTACACTGTTAGTTGACTTTTTGAACCTGTAGATGAAAATATTTTTTAAGATTAAAGTATGAGACTTTTTTTACCAAACTTTTGGATTTTCATAATTTTTTATATAATAAAGTTAATGAAAATTTGATATTTGAGAAATTCCTTATCATTTGAAAGTTGAAATTTTGACCCAGTCCCTAAAAGGTGCTAAAAAGAGGGTTTTGTTCTTGAACTAAAAGTTGACTTTTTATTATTCATGAATTTGAATCAAGATAATTTTTATTGAATTCAAATGGGGGGATAACCTTATTTGCATATTAATATCTTAAGTAAATGAAAATAATATTAATTTAAAATCATTTACTTAAATAATATTTTATATAAATAAGTTGTGTGTATCAAGTCTGTGTTGTGGATCCTACTATAAATGGACGGAAAGAAAAAAATTATTGAGAAATCCCCCATATCAAGCCTGTATCGGTCTGATACAGGGGAATTTTTTTTCCAACGTACCAGTGTATCGGGTAGCTCCAAAAGGGATACGTATCGGCCGATACGTATCAATATTTTAAACCATGCTTGAGATGTGTGTGCCAACTCATAGAGCTAGCACACAGCCCACTTGGCCTTAAGTCGGTTGGGGTCGGTGGGTGATGGGTGAAAAAACTCATTTTTACCTTTAATTATACAAAATTTACCCATTACATTAAGCCCTCTCTCGGTGCCTTGGACTTTGTTCAAGGTGTCGAGAATACATCATAGGTAAATTGCGCAATTGGCCTTCCATGCCTGTAACAGGTGCAAGCGCTTGAGGACGACGGTTGCAAGTGTCTTGAATGCCTTGAACAAGTGTAAGCGCTCGGAGGATGAAATATTGGTAGTAGAGTCATATCATCGGTGCAAGTACCATGGTCGGTTTCATCATGAGATCTGGGGCTTAACAGATGCAAGTGCTTTGAGGACTGCATTTACGTCAACAGTCATAACAGTTCTAATAATAACAATTAATAACAATTCGTCCAAGTGTTTAGAGCACGAAAACATCATAGAATGAGTCAGGAATACTTCTAACAATTCTAATAACAATTCACTTCAATTATTTTGGGCACCGAAACATCATAAATGCAAATATACAGATGACATTTCATTAGGTTGAGCTGTAGGCGCCTCGTTATGGGGACACTTTGCTCAGATGACATTTCATTAGTATAAGTCATACGTGTCTCGTGGTGGGTACAGTTGCTCAGATGACAATTCATTTGGTAAAGCCATACATGCCTCGTGGTAGGTACCTTGCTCAGATGACAATTCATTTGACATTTCATTTGACAATTCATTTGATATTTCATTTGACTCAGATGACGGAGTTGCCTCTCCGTCTAGGGTGCGCATGTGGCATTGGCATCTCAAGCAGATAAATTGAAAGAATCAAGGTGTAGGAATACCGTATGACGTGGCATAGACAATAGAATGGAAAAGGACCGCGGACTGAACGGTCGAGCCCCCATATGGTGGAGAGGAGGCGTACCGCTAGCCCCCAATTTTGCGAAGATGACATTATTGGTTATTTTATTCAACTTCCCACAGACTGTGACATTTTGCAAGGGGAAATTTCCGGGCTAACGGTACCTGTCGTGGGCAGTATGGTTCAGGTCCATACGTTCATGTGCAGGCATACGTCATCTATACTCTTGTCGTTGGGCAAGCTCTTCGAAAGAGTTGACATTCCGCATGTAATCTTCCAAGGTTCATCACGGGTTCGTCCTTGGTTCAACATGTGTTCGTCCTCAGTTCAGCATGTGTTCGTTCTCGATTCATCACGTGTTCATCCTCCGCAAAAGAGGGGGGATTGTCCGACCTGTCATAGACACTCCGACGAGCAAGTCAGTATAGGGTATAGGCATATAAACATTAGAGTGTCAAGATACGTACTGTCGATCGTGTGGTAGAGCATAGTTTGATGTCAGAGATCTATACAGGTTGGGAGCATTGTGCATGGTCATCAGGGGAGGTAGCTCTGAAGACATGAGGACGTGTTCATTTCAAGGACGGGCTCTGGAGTCGTGCTCTGGGGACGAGCTCAGGAATCGTGCTTATTAGGACGAGCTCTAGGCCACGGTGGGCACGGGCTTAATTGCAATAGGCATGGGCTCAGAAGGGCGGGTCGAGCACTCTCAAGGTGAGTGCGGGCATGGCAGGATGGGTTGTGTACTCTCAGGACAAGTGTACAGGCTCAATCAATATGAGCTCAATCGATATGGGGATAAATGTGCTCGTACAAGAGTGCACTCAGGCAGTCCGGGGATTAGTGTACTCGTACAAGAGTGTACTCGGGCAAGTCAGGGGTGAGTGCACTTGTACAAGATTGTACTTGGGCAGGTTAGGGGTGAGTGTGTGGTATTGACATATACTTAAGCAGATAAGCGTAAAGCATCAGGGTGTAGAGATACCGTAGACAATCGGATGGTGGGGACCGCGGGCCAAACGGCCGAGCCCCCAAGCCCCTTCTTCTTCTTCTTCTTCTTCTTCTTCTCTTTTTTTTTTCTTTCCTTTTCCCTGGTTCACGCATCCCCTTTTCTCCCTTGTTCACTGCCTTTTATAGGCAATTGAGATGTATGTGCCAGCTCATAGAGCCAGCACACAGCCCACTTGGGCTTAAGTCGGTTGGGGTTGGTGGGTGATGGGTGAAAAAACCCATCTTTACCCTTAGTTATACAAAATTTACCCATTACAAGGTGTAATATTGATTAGGAGTTTCTGCTGTTACCCCAGGAGAACACCCAAGAACTTTTAAGGTGAGTTAGTAGGTGGAGAAGGGGAGAGAAAAAACAAATGGACTTGAGAGTTGAAAATGTATGTCTTTCATTTGAAGTGAATCTAAGTCTAATTGTAAAAAAGGAAGACGATTTTCCTCCTATTCTCACAGCATTGGCCAGCTGTCCCAGCAGTAGAGGATCCTGTGTTGTTAAAATTTAAAAACGAGTTTGGTTTTGATTGTCAATCCCGTAGTACCAGTACCCTAAGTTTTCCATCGGGACCTAGTTTTAGGTGTAACTATATCATGTGTCAAAATTTTCCCAATTGGCCTGTTGAATTTTTATATAACTCTTTCAAGCTAAAAACTTAGGAAAATTAACATGTTACCCTTAACATGAATTTCCAAATGTGTTGAGCGCAAGAAGTGATAAATGATGGAGTAAACATAAATATTTGAGCAAAGCAATTGATTGGATGGTCACTGCACGATCACTCTACTGGCATTCTAATATGGTACTCAGATCAACTGATATAGCTCGTTTTGTCTTCCAACCTTGTTTGTTAACTTCCTTAATTATCAGAGCCTTATTCCTACAATTTGGGGTCATAATCCTGTTCTGCTATTCTAGCCCCTTCAACAAATAAACCAATATGCTATAGCCACTATTATATGCTCTCAATAACAGGTTTTGACCATCTAAACACTACCAATGTAAGCTAAAATAATTCAAAACTAATCAAGAATTCCTTCACTACTTAACAAAAGGACAACTAGAGTGGTCTTTCTTTCCCTCCTTCCTCCATTTTCAATTTGAATCTGGAGGAATGATTTGGATCAACCCAGGTTGGTAGTGTTAGCATATGTTCATTGGTTAGAAGTTAGATGCCGAACATTTTAGCTGCGCCAAATTTTGCGCTATTCAACTGCCACACTAATTCGTGGGATCAATCCCAGACCACCCAATCTGGGGATACAAACTCTGCCACTGAGCAGATGTGTTGTTGAACATAGTTCAGAATTTGGGAACAATGATTGACAGATCTGTGCTCCAAGGATGGGTAAGGGTAACATGTCAGAAACTTTTAATGAATGTTAATGCTATTATGATAATTTTTACTGCCAAAAGCACCAAGTTTTTGATAAAATAACACGTAAATATAAATCCCCTTCCTATTCAGAAGAGTGTAGATTTTTTTTCGTGGAACCAAGATCGTAGAAAATCATTTCGGACATCTATTGATATTCAGATATTGTTATTGGTTTTACATAATTAAGTCTTTTGATATGTACTTTTGTGTTCGGTTTAGTGGAGATAGCATTACTGAGAAGATTACAATTTCCTCCCCATTTTTGAGTTCTAGCTGAGATTTGCTTGGTAACCCTCAATTCAAACAATTTTTTCCAATTGTAATAGTCTTCTCAAAGAAATGTATTGATTGAAGTATTGGGATGTTCTGTCGTTTGCTTTTTGGAGTGGGAGATTTTCTAGAAGGGATAGATTAGATTGGGTCTACTGTTGTGTACAGAAGAAAGAACAAAAGCCCCCTACCGTTCAACGGGAATTTGCCCCTTAAACGGCCTTTTTTTTGTTTGTGGGTTTGGGGGAATGAGGCATCATTTATCTAGGTTTAGTGTTTAGAGACGGGAATGAGTGGACCTCAAGCCACGTTACTAAAGGGAAACTTTTACTAATCCATTGGGAGTTTCCTCTCTTGTGATTGATCCTATGACCTAACGAGAGACACACATTCACCAACCTAGCTAGGGGCGAGTGTCTTGTATGGCAGTTTAAAAGTCTAGAAATAGTGTTTCTCAAAAGAACCAATAAGACAAGTCAGAACCAACTCAATGAATACTTTATGCTCAAATAAAATGATTACCACATGGTTGGAATAGAATAATCTAAGAACCCAGATATTATGTTCTTTTTACTTCCGTTTTGTTCTTTTTTAAGATTCTTAATACAGATTGGTAAGATCCTGATGAAGTCTGTTGTGCGAAAGTACAAAAGCGTGCTAAGAAAATGAAACAATTCCATAAACAGCAAAGCAAATTTAGCAAAATAAAGAACAAATCACAAGAAAAGACATGAGATTTAGGTAGTTCGGCAAGATTCCTACGTCCATGGGCTGCGATAATCAATCCACTAAATCAACAAGGAGATTTTTGCAAAATCCTCATAAACCATATTCCCCTTTACACCCTTTTTACAGCAAAACAGGTCAAAAATACCCAAACGGATCAGATCAAAATTTATGGCGGGGAAACCCACACAGTGCCCTTTAATTGGGTCGCATTGGGTCGACAATGGGTCATCAAGAATCCGGGTAAAACATGACAACTTTCCAACAGTCTACCTAACCTATCATGTAGGTATTGGGGCACGCACCCATGCTTAGCGTCCAAGAGGAATGATAGGTGCTCAATTTGCAGATCTAGACAGGTTTATTATGAGTCACAGACTATTAGATACAATTGAATGTTTTTCAAATCCAGCAGAAGAAGAAATTTATGGAAATGTAGAGTACAGTACTAGAAGTAGAGAGGTGTGGAAGTTTTCAGTATTCCGATTATATGTTCCGTCAGCCTAAGGTTTAATTTAGATTCAGACTGTTCGATCGGTGGGGGGGACACCTCTTGGATGGGCCCTCAGCCAAAATAATACCGATCATGCACATCTATCTAGCTGCATAGTGCATAGAAGGACTGGTGAAATATTCAGTTATTAATTGAAGGCCACTGAGAAATTTGAGAAATCTTGCAAAGTACAGTAAAGATTTGTCTGTGAAAGCTACCAGTTATTAAAAGACAACCAGAGAGTACCCATTAGAGTGAGAGAGTCTCTCTAGGCATGGTTGATGAAGGAAGCGAATCGTTTCATCAGGTTTACAGCATTCTCACAAGTGGGGTTAAAGAGATGGAAGACATGATTCTCCCCTTGGGCCTCCATAATCTCCACCACTCCATCCCACCCGCTCTGGGCCACTGCGTCATGGTAAAGCCAACCTCTATCTCTCAGCCCATCTTTCTCCGCAACGCACACGAGCACCCTCCTGCACCCTAAGCCTGACAGCTTCGGCGCTCCAACGGCAACTGGGTTGATGCGTGGGTCATTGATATCAGCTGCTGAGGGACACACATATAACCATAATTTTTCAGCCAGTCCCTTGGGTTCCTTTGCCTCAGAATCAATCCGGTCGTCCCCCCAGAAGTAAGGATGGACTAGAACAATACCAAGAAGCTTTACACCGCCACACAAGCCAACCTCCGTGGCCCGCAAAGCCATGTTGTGAGCGATATTTGCTCCTGCACTGTCCCCGGCCAGGAACACTCTGTCGAAGTTGGCATGGTTCCTCAACCAGGCCTCAGGGCCATCCTCATTAGAGTGGGAAGCCACCCATTGGAGCGCGGCCCAGGAGTCTTCATAGGCTGTAGGTACTGGGTGCTCGGGGGCTCGTCTGTAATCCACAGACACTGCAACAACGTTGGCCTCAGCAACTAAGGAATTGAGATAGTTGTGGTAGGTGGGAGAGGATGATGTCTCTATGCAGAAGCCTCCACCATGGAAGTAAACGAGAAGCGGAAGTTTCTGAAGTGGGTCGGTGATCTTGGGGAGATAGATCCTTGCAGAGACACCAGTTTCCGGTACAATTATGACATCTTTGGAAGAAACACCGGTACCGGTCTCGGGATTGATAGAAGGTGGAACAATATCAGTGCCTAGGAGCCTCTCTACACGCCCATCTTTATATACTCGAAGGAAGGGAGGAAAGTCGAGGGTTATTTCGGCCTTGCTTGAATCCATTGCAGAGAGAAGAAGAAGGAAGAATGGAGGGATAGCCGGATAGGAATGAAGAAATGCTTGTTTATATGGAGAAATTATCTAAGAAGACAACGGCTGTCTTCTTCAACTGAATATGTGAGCCTTTTCTTTTGAGATTTTATAATGGGTGGTTGGTTATACCGCCTTGGATAGGCACCCTTTTAGAATATCTCTAGAGAAATGCTAGTCCCAGCGGCTGACTTCCTAGCTCTTATGTTGGTACTGTCAAAGCAACGTCACGTGTTGCTTCACTTGGAAAAAATATTTGGAATTCTGCCTATCTTAATGACAATATCATACGAAACCTCATGCTAGGGCGGCCTGGATTGCTAATGGTCGTGGGAATCTGATGATTTGCACAACTCATCATCTGCATTTAACCCTAGTTAAGAGCTTCAACACTACTAAGGTGGCGTTTGGTTAGACTTCCTACTGGCTTTTAGGATTTGAGAAGTTGATAGTTAGGAATAAACATGTTTGGTTTGCCATTTTCAAACTAACTTCCCGTGGAAGTCGAAGTCCTTGGAAGTCGAGATTTCCACTTCTTGAGAAAGCTGATGAGAGCAGCTTTAGTGGGAAGTCGAGATATCCACTTCGGCGGGAAGTTGACGGAAATCCCGTTTTACGGTTTTTGTTTCATTCTATCAAGTATCAACGCATATGCTTACTCTTGGATATTAGAAACTAGTGGTGGGCCCTATTAACAATCATCCCTTAAGATTGTGCTATCTCCACTCTCTTGTTATTACACAAAAGCCTTATTTTCTTGCTTGTTATATGAAAAGAGAGTGGAGCTAGTATTCCCATACCATAAAAGAGTTATTGTTATGGAACCAAATCTGTACGTGTCCCTTTTGACACCTCTTAACTAGGGTCAAGATTTACCCACCCCTAGGGTTCACTCACCAATCCTTGGCTTTTAGAAAAAATTATTAATTTTTTTATTAAATATTTTAATATTTTTAATATTACCTACCCCTGGTCCTGGGACGGGCTTGAAGGGTGTTATCTAAGTATGACCCTCATGTCAGTGAGCCTAGTCTTTTTTTAGCTCACTTAGGTCTTAGTGCTTTATAATTTTTTTTTTTTTAAAGTCATAAGTTTTGTGAGTTTTTGAGGGCTAGGCAGGGCCAAGTACCCTCACACGAGGGCCAAATTAACAACCCTAAAATCAATTCAATTTTTTTTATATAGTTTAAGAATAAGAGATTAAGTATGAACAAAAACTCTAGTTGAAGCGATAACTGGAGCAACCCAAAAAAAATGCCTAATACAAGTGTTGAACTTCATGACAAACCAACAATCATGCATATTACTTCATAATGCTTGAACAAGTATAAAAATATTTTTTTTTCACCTCTTTTTTCCGGGGGTAATTTTACTAGAGTTAATAGGTGGAAATGACCATTAATCAATTTGATACCATATATAAAACTTTTAGAAGTTACTTTTTGTAAGTGCAAACCAAACATAAATTCAATTTTTGGATTTTTAAAAGTCACTTTTCGGATGTGCAAACCAAACATTATTTTCTCATTCAAATGACTTTGTCAGACTTCCTCAGAGTTACTTCGTATGAAGTAACTCCCGAGGAAATATTTCTCTTCTCTAGGAAATCTATCCAAACAAAGCCTAAGGGTTATACTTCTAACTTTGACTTTTAGAATTAAAAGTTTTCTAAAATTACAGGTGTCATTCCCTGGTAGAGACACTGTCTCGGGCTTCTGCCAGAAAGGAAACTCGGCAATGCTTGTCTTTTTAATTTTTGGGTCAATTGAGAGCCTCCGTTATTTATTTTTTTTGAGAATTTATAATGGTTGGTCATACTTATCTGCATGGGTCCTGGCCTGTAATGGCTGGCCAGGATTTCAGTCCCTGCTCATAAATTGGGTAGTTTTATTGGGTGGTATAGTTAATTTGGTTATATATATATAGCCAATAGAGTCATGGTGACACCTGCCTGCTTGTGCCCCCTATGTGGGGGTGATCTGGTATCATCTACTCCCATGAGTTGTGATGGGAGTAGATGATAATTAATAATAATTAATATATATAAAAAAAAAACAAGGATGGGTGAGTGAACCCTAGGGGTGGGTGAACCTTAACCATGGTTAAGGGGTGTCAAAGGAGACACATGGCGACCTCTAGGGGTTTGAAATACTAGGCTCTCTAACTCAAGAGAATCCTGTGCCTTTCAAATACTAGGCTCTCTAACTCAATCGGGATTCCGGCCCAACCGTATTGCAATACTCAAAACTAGATAGTATAATTCTAGTTCTAATTTTTTTTTAAAGTCACTTTCTTTCTTTAAAGAGATACATGTGTGGTACAAAACATGTCTTTCTTAGTGAAAGAGAATAGCAAGCGTCATCTTCTTTTAAAAAAAAAAATGACTTTAAAAGAATGTAGAGCTAGGAATGGTGGGTGATCTAAACCATAGGAATCAGCTCTAAAACAAGGCAGGCTCATAAATATTTCATAGGAAATAATCACACATGTATGAACTATGAAAAACGTAACCCTATGATCCTAAATTCTAAATTCATATAAAACCTTTTTTTTGGGAAAAATAAATAATTGAAAATTGGTTATTTTCAATTATAGTCCTAAATTCACATCATAACCTCGATGAGATGAGTGCTTGACAAATGCAACCTTGTTTTTGAAAACAAACTGATTTATTGAGAATTCTTGGAGGTCCTAATTTAAATGCTAATCAAATCTCAACCTTAATTTAAATCCTTTCAATTATAAAGATGGTGATGATATGGTGTATCTCATGCATACCATAACTATTCATGTGCTCAGTTAAATTTTCATGATCTTTGTTGCACTCTTACCTATTTTTCCTTATGAGTGGCCTAGCAATCTACTACATCCCTGATCAAATTTCCGCAACCTATACTTAAAAAAATAAAAATCAAATCGTATTCATTTGGCATGTTGGCGTATGCAGAGAATACTAAGCCTAGCTATCAAGTTTCAAATACAAGAAGACAGTTTAGATTTTGTGGATAAGTGTTCCACCTTTTTTTTTTCTTAAATCTAATTTGATGGGTGCAGAAGAAAGGGAGAAAAATGCCTTAATCTTCGAAAGTATGATTTTGCCTTGCCTAGAAAAACGTTTGTAAAATAGATGTATAAGATAAGTCGGAGCTAACTCAATTACCGGCTCTTGCTACTGATCTATAATTTGAGCTCCATTGGATAAAACAAGGGACTAGAACGTGGTAGGAATAAAATAATATAAGAAACCTGATCTAGTTTTTTTTTTTTTCAATTACTAGTGTAGATTGGTGGCCTGGTAGGACCCCGAGGACAGTCTACCAGATGGGTATCAAAGAATATAAAAATATATAAGAACCCGCTCTTATAACAATATACACACTATTGTAGTAGTGTGTTGCACAATATTGTTTTATTTTATTTTTGTTGGATTAAAGGAGACAATTCCAGCACACCTTATCTGATAACATGTGGATACAAAGACTTATTTGGCATTGTTTTGTTTTCAAGGACTCCTTTGAAACTCTACGCATTCAGTACATAAATAAAAAGGATTTGAGGTTTGGCTTTAAATTAATTCCATTTGGGTTCTATTTGTGTTGGCCATGAAAAACTAGATGTTGATTCTTTCTGAGTTCTTTCATGGCACTCAGATTTTCTGTAAGATAACAATAGGTACATGGAATGTTGCTGGAAGACTTCCGTATGAGGATCTTGATATTGAGGAATGGCTCTGTTACTGTATGACAGAACCAGCAAACATATACTTTCTTTTGTAAGTAATTCCTAATGTTGGGAATATTTTAGTTTCAGGAGCACCCAGCTAAATCAGATTATCCCACTTAGGTTCTCTCTATGGGTTTTGATAGGGCTTGTCAATGAGCCGAGCCAGCTCGACTCGGCTTGAAACGAGCCGAGCTTGAGCAAGATTAAAAAGCTCATCGAGCCGAGCCGAGCTCGAGTAAGAGGTAGCTCAGCTCGACTCGACTAATTCAATGAATACCTATGTTTAGTTATACCTGTGCCAATATTGAGTTTTACATTAAAAAGTATAAGAAAATGAAATAAGTTTTTTAAATTAAGAACATGAAATCTTCATCGGTTAGTGAAAGTATTATTTTATCTTTCTTTTTTTTTTGTACCTCACCATTTAATTCTTTAATTGTTTGAATATCGTTTGCATTATACAATTTTTTTTAAAAAAATTAGATCTTAACAAGCTGTCTCGAGCTCGATGATTTGTGGATGAATTGAGCCCAAGCTGACCTTTTCAAGCTCGAGCTAAGCCCGAACCGAGCCTGAGCAATATCAAAATTCCAACGAGCCGAGCTTAAGCAATGCCCAGCTCGGCTCGTTGACATCCATATAGTGACAAATCTAACTCAAAAGCTAGAGCTTCCGTGTATCACGGTCTTATCTAGATAGAAGATAGATAATGTCTCCCATCCATGGTTTAAAATATCGATACGTATCGACCGATACGGGCCGATACGTATCCTATTTAGAGCTACCCGATACACTGGTTCGTTGGAAAAAAAAAACTTCACTGTATGGGGCCGATACAGGCCCGATACACTTGATACGAGGATTTTTCAGTTAATTTTTTTTCTCCTTCCATTTACATTAGGATCCACAATGCAAACCCGATACACACAAACTTATTTACATAATATATTATTTAAGTGAATAATTTTAACTTGATTTTGTTTTCATTTACTTTAGATATTAATATGTAAATAAGGTTACCCCCATGGTTATGATACCCTATCCCAGCCTACTTATCAGGAGCCACAGGGATTTTTCAGTTAATTTTTTTTCTCCTTCCATTTACATTAGGATCCACAATACAAACTCGATACACACAAACTTATTTACATAATATATTATTTAAGTGAATGATTTTAACTTGATTTTACTTTCATTTATTTTATATATTAATATATAAATAAGGTTATCCCTCTGGTTATGATGCCCCAGCCCAGCCCTACTTATTAGGAGCCACTAGTTATGATGCCCTAACCCAACCCTATTTATCAGGAGCCACTGGTTATAATACTTAGTCCCAATCTTCGACTAATAGTTATGGACAGATCACAACTCAGTAGCAGGCATATGTACAAATGTACCTGGGCATGTACTGCATGATGATGACTTGGACACAGTGGTGTCATAATGTCTGAACCACTTATAATGTATCAATCTACTCAATTCCTAATCCCACAATGATAGAATATGAGCCGGCACGAAGCTTAATGTGGTATTGAGCTTCTATCAATAATTTGATTTGTGAATAGAAGGATCTATGTATTTTCATATATTTGATTTATGAATGCAAATGAGATTCTATCACTTAGTTAAGTAACTATGATTTGTATTTTCATACATATTTATCATCGCGTACGCCTTTTTTAACTTATAAATTTGTTAACTCTCATATGTATGATTATAAATGTAGTTGGAGACATTCATTTAGTTTGTTTTTAGTCTATATTTGCATTAAAATATGTTTTATACAAAGTATCCAAGTTTTTCCTTGTGTATTCAAGCTTTTTTTAGCGTATCCTGAATTTTTCTGCCATATCCAACCGATACGGTACCGATACGCCGATACGTAACTTATTTTGGACTTACCGATACAGCGACCGATACCGATATTTTGAACCATGCTCCCATCTATTAACTAAATATAAGGCAAACTTTTTCCTCCCCTCCTCCTTTCGCCACATAGGATTATAATATTCTCATCTTATGACACGTGTCACACTGATCGTTTTATGAAGAGTTATCTCAAACATATAAATTAGTGTTAATGACTCTTTCCTTTATCCTCAAACGACACAACTCTAATGAAGAGTTATCTCAAACGTATAGATTAGTATTAATAAATCTCTACTTTAAACCTCAATATATTTCTACCAAATCAATCACCTTCGAATGCAAAATATTTGCATCTTTACAGCGAGGAAAAAAATTTCATATGGTTCTTGCCTCTTTGTTTAATCTATCAATGGGTATAAGAAATCTATTCTGTTGGCTGCAGTACTCCCACAAATGGCATATACTTTTCCAACGATTGTAATCATTGTTCAACACATGAAAGCTTTCATGTCTACATCTGGAAATTAATGAGGAGAAGAATAAATTCAGAAGAATCAAAGCTATGACCCCACTTCATCAAGTGATATAGTTGATCGATCATGCACCGTCCATTCCACCACAAGACCAATATATAATGGTAAAAGTTAAATTACCTTGGCAGCCTTTGTACAACGCATTCTCCAAAGTGGTTGAAGGTTATAGTGACTTGCATGTTCTTGATGATAAGAACTGATTTTTACTTGACTATTATTGAGTGGAATTTGCTCTATAGCCAATGACATTAGCAGAGATCTGCTGTGAAAGGTTACTTTTTCTTTTTCTTCTAATTAAGCATATCCAATCAAATAGAATTAATACCTATGATTTTATCTATGTTTGTATGATTCATCCGTTTCATATGATAAAGATCTGATTTTTCCTATAGTTTGCAGTAAAAACTTTGATTTTTCATATATACTGTCAAAAACACAATTTTTAGGTCATCAGTTCTTTTAATTAAAAATCTTTCATGGATTTGAAAAAAACCCATATTCCAGTGATTAGTTATATATTGTTTCTATGTGTGTATACGGGGTGTTTGCTCATTTTTCTCATCCCTTTTAATTCATTATCTGCATTGCTAAAGACGTGTTGGTTATATACTTTATTCAAGATCAGCAAAACAAGGTTAGAATTTGCATTTTTTATGTCTTTGTTGATTTCCTTAATACTTTTGTTCTCTCTCCCAGAACCTACCTTCACGTGAACTAGGTCTCAACTCTTTCACATTAGTAACTATATATATCAAGTTACAGTTAAACAATAAAGGGTGTAATGAATTGAGCGGGTGATTTGCTTGATTGGGTTGACCGTATAAATAAGTGTAGTGGGAGCATGACGGCAACTGTCCGACCATATTCAGTCTTGATTGATCAAGCCCGACTACTATAGAGGATTTAAATTTTCTAAAATTTAAGATTTTCTATTAAATATTATTAAAATAATAATAAATTATTATTATAAAATCAATTAATTATTATAAATAATAAGTCTATCAAATATAAATAAAATTTTATTATTAAAAATAAATTTTACATTAATATTTAAGTAAATAAATAATATTATTTAATTTCAGATATTTGTAAATTATTATTCGTGCATATATTATTTAATATTTAAATTAATAAATAATATTATTTAATGTTAAATTTTCTTAAACTGTTACCCGTGCATGGCACGGGGTCTCTACTAGTTTAGATAGATAGCTGGGATTCCCTGGTCAAAGCCAAAGTTCTCTCTGGCTTCTGCCAATGAGGAATCCAATTGTCCCTGCTCATCTTTTTGATAGTTCGGATTTACTCTGGCACTGCCTCTAACACCCTTTTAACTCTGGTTAAAAAGTTTTGGCTTATGTGATTTTTTTAAACCAAGGTTAGATTCTTTAACTGCAAGGGTTAGTGCGTGGTGAGTTGGAGAGGCTGGCCAGAGTATTTTACTGTAAATCTTAAATCTCTTTTGATTCGCTCAGCAATGCTTTTTATGTGGAGAAATTAGCGGGTGAGACAAACGTCACAAACCGCTATCTTCTCCAACTGAATATGAGGGTCTTTTCTTTTGAGAATTTATGATGGAAACTGTTCAAAAACTCTTGAGTCTTGATAGTAGGTACTACCGAGAGCTAAGCCGTTCGATTGAAAATCTAATGGCCCCACCAACTATATTGTCTTAAATAGAACTTCAGACACCATGTTCACACTTATCTGCATGGGGCCTGGACTGTAATGGTTGGCCAGGATTGTGGGAATTGATTGTCCCTGCTCTTAAATTGGGTAGTTTTATTTGGTGGAGAGATTCTTAAAGAGGTTAGCAGGGGAGTTGAAATCATAGATAGTTTCATTAAAAAGATGACTATTGGGATTTAGGCATCAAAATTATAGTTGGTAGTAGGTACAATACATTTGGTTAAATATAAAGCTAATAGAGTTATGGTGACACCTACCCTACCCACTTATACCCGTGGCAATGTGTATTCCTCGCGGGTGGACTATTCCTCGTGGGTGGTGCAATTTACTTACATAAGTTGTAGGGTGGTAAACCAACGGGGGTTGGGGCTGATGGCCAGGACCACGCCTCACGAAGCGGAGGTCGTGAGTTCGATTCCCTGCTCTCGTTGGCGACCCTCCGGATTTATCCCGACTTTCTTGGTGCGTGTGGAGAGAGGGCTCTGCACGTGCCCGGGGGAATTAGTCGGGTGCTCTAAGAGGCCCGGATACCCTCGTCACCAAAAAAAAAAAAAAAAGTTGTAGGGTGGTAGTTGATATGCGTATAGTTTGGCTCTGCATCAAATGCTAAGCTCTCAACGTTGCAGCCTAACTATTTTTGCAATCTAAAAAAAAGTCATGGTGAATTATTTAAATCAAAGAAAGCTTAGGTATCATTTGGATAGACTTCTTCAGCAATTTCTAACTTTTGAAAAGTCAAAAGTCGATAATTTAGCGTCTAATTTGCCATTTTTCATTTGACTTTACATGGAAGTCAAAAATTGTAAGAAGGCAATTTCCCTACCTTCCCTTAAAGCTAGGCGAGTCTGCTTCTACGGGAAGTTGATTTGTCCACTTTGGCGGGAAGTTGACAGAACACCCCAAACCGAACGATCATGCATTGTCAAGCTGATAAAGCAATAAATTTTAGAAGAATGCTAGCCCTACTCTCGGTCAACCCATTTTTATTTCTTTTTTTTGGAACAAAGAAAGCTGGGGTTAAGCGGACCCGACATGCATTCCTAAAAGACAAATTTACAATCGTATATATCTACACCCCCTAGCGTCCTTGCTAACCGGCCTAGGAGACTTGACACACACACCCTAATCTCAACTGTAGATGTACAAAATTTAGAAATGAAATCCGCGACTTGGTTATCCTCCCTAGGGATATAACATATTTCAAAACGAGAGAAGGAGGCTACTATTTCCAAAATTCTGGATAACAAAAAGGCGCACTCCCACGACCACTCGCAAGAGTTACGAACACACGACACGGCCCACTTAGAATCAATGTCAACACTCACCCACCTCAACCCTCTAGCCACAGCCAACTCCAGGCCCCTCAAAATCCCCTTCAACTCTAAAAATAGGACTGATTTCCCATGCACCAATCTAGCCATAGCATCGATCGGCTCCCCCTCTCATTCCTCAGTCAACCCATACTCTCACCCTCAAGCAGCCACTTGTCCATTTTTTGGTGAAAATGTGTTTTAATCACCAAAGAATGGACAATTGGTTGGTGGAGGATAAGAGTAGAGGTTGACTAACAGTAGGGCTAACACTCCTCTAACTTTTAACACTTTTAGAGTTTTTTTTTTTTTTTTTTATGGACGCTTTGAAGTACTTTTTTGTGCTGACACTTGGCATGGTATAGTCTTGTACTAGAAAAATGGTCTCTGCTCCACACTTCATTGGACATGTGGCGATAAAAAGGGGTGACGTCAAAAACATGGGAATAAAATGAAATGACTCCTCCCTCTTTGTATCGCCACATGTCGGATGATGTGTGGGAAGCCAAAGACATTTTCTGGCATCTGCCAAAGATAATCCCATGCCCTGACGGGGGTTGGGCTAATAGCCAAGACCACGCCTCAGGAAGTGGAGGTTTTGAGTTTGATTCCCTCCACTCGTTGGCCACCCTCCAAGTTTATCCCGACTTTCTAGGAGCATGTGGAGAGAGGGCTCTGCATGTGCCCCGGGGGACTTATTCGGGGGCTCTAAGAGGCCTGGATACCCCCGTGTCCAAAAAAAAAACTTAGTCGGGGCTTGGGCTGATGGCCAGGACCACGCCTCAGGAAATTGGAGGTTTTGAGTTCAATTCCCTCCACTCGTTGGCCACCGTCTGGATTTATCCTAACTTTCTAGGTGTGTGTGGAGAGGGCTCTGCACATGCTCGGGGGGACTTAGTCCGGTGCTCTAAGAGGCCCAGATTGATTCCTACGTGTCCAAAAAAAAATGAATGAAAAAGTTTCCAAGCTTGGGACCCACCCACCGATTGAGCCTAAGGATTGTTGTATTATAAATAGAAAAATACTTACCACGGTTTCCATTATGCAATCAAATGGGTTACCAAAAAAAAATTTAGTCAAAAAAATGGCCCATCCTCATTGGCTCATGCCCCACTTGTGAATACTCACCAATTATGGTTATGATTCACTCACCCCCTATGGTTAAGTAATCCATCCTTGGTTTTTCAAAAAAAATAATGATCCTAATTTTTTTATTTTTTTTTAAGGTTATTTTTATTACTAGCTCTAAATGCGCAACACATAATAACCCCGATAGCACTTTCTCCCCAAAGATGATTTTGTTGCACTTTTAACCATTTTTCCTTGTGAATGGACTTAGTAATCTCCTACATCCACAATCAAATTCGGCAAAATGGTATCCATTTTGCATGTTGGTGATATGCAGAAAAATACTAAGCCTGGCTATTAAATACAAGAAGGCGGTTTAGATTTTGCAGATACAAGGACTAAGAGGTTTCGTAACTCTATACTAAATAAATAAAGCTAATTTGAAAATTGTGTATATTTAGACTTTAATTGTTAAGTTAAAGTTTAATTAGATGTTTACATTTTATTTTTTTTTAAGTAGAGGTTTTACTTCGAAAAAAAGTAACTCATAGTTATTTTTTCCTTAGAGGTAAAACCTTTACTTAAAAAAATCTAGACATCCAATTAAACTTTTAACTTGACAATCTACAGCTCAATTAAGCTCAATTTTCAAATAAACTGAATCTATTTAGTTTATAGTTACCAAAAGCCACCCAAAGTGTTCCATCATTTCTACTTCAAAAAACTAGACATCCAATTAAACTTTAACTTGACAATCTAAAGCTCAATTTTCAAATAAACTGAATCTATTTAGTTTATAGTTATCAAACGCCACCTAAGTGTTCCATCATTTTTTTTTCCCGTATCTATGCAGAAGAAAAGGAACAAAAGGTCTTAATCTTTAAAGATATGAATTTGCCCTTTGTCTAGAAAAACGATTGTCAACAGCACTCATTTTACAAGGGACTAAAAACGATTGTCAACAGCACTCATTCTACAAGGGACTAGAAAGTGGTATGAATAAAATAATCTAAGAACTCTGATCTATGGTTTTTTTTTGTTCTTCCAAATTTTACACTCCTTGTGTAGATTGGTAGGACCCTGAGGAGAGTCTACCAGATGCGCATTTTTGTTCTTCCAAATTTTACACTCCTCGTGTAGATTGGTAGGACCCTGAGGAGAGTCTACAGTCTACCAGATGCGCATCAAAGACATATATACACATGGCTTAGCTTCAATGATATACTCAATGTGCAGACTTGTTATGAACAGTACGGATCAGCAACAGCACTGGCTGTTGAGTAGGGTGTGAGATCTTGGCTCGATCAGGAGTGGGTGATCAATCGGGCAAATAGTGGGCTGATCGATCGGTGGCCTTGGGCAATTGATCAGCTACTGATGGCCGATCGATTGTTGGACGTTATTTTGGTTTCCGAGAAATTCCTAAATTTCTGTTTTGAGGGTTTTATGTTTTGGGAAACTCCTATTTCGGTAGGGTTTCATTCCCCTCATATTTTGGGTCTCTTTTGGACTATAAAAGAGAGGCTTGGGGTTAGGGTTTGTAAGCTAATGCAAAAGGCATAAGGGAGTAAGGTTGTCATAGTTAGGGTTTGGGTTGAGAGAACAAGACTTGTGTGAGAGAGAGCATTGTGGGCTTTCCTTAGGTTTGATCTTTGTTGTGGGTTATTCTCTTTTCTTTTGTATTCTTCTCTTAGATAAGTGAAGAAATTTGGTGTGTTTTGACCATGGACGTAGGCATTTAGGCCGAACCTCGTAAATCTTGGCTTGTGGTGTGTTTTTTTTGTTTGTTATATTTATTTTTCCATTATCATTGATTCAATCCTAAGGGATTTCCGCACAACATAGGGCTGATTAACAATCATCTTGCTCGTGAATAACTTGAATTGGGCTCATTAAAAGCTCAATTGGGAATTTTATTTAATAAACAAGCTAAGCTCGAGCTTGTTTAATTAATGAACCGAGCTTAAACACATTATTGCTCGGCTAGTTAAAAGCTTCACTATATATATATATATATAGAGAGAGAGAGAGAGAGAGAATAAGTCTAGGGGTACTCCCAATTCTTACTCCTTATTTGTATACCTTATCTATGTCATTTATAATTTATTTTTTTTGGTAATCCTATGTCATTATTTAAAGAAAATCAATTTTGTCTAAATGTTGCTGAGGTGGTACCTTTTATAAAAACAAGTAATTCCAAATTACCTCTTCTTAAATAAAGCATTTAGAATCATTGATCTTCTATGAAGAATGACTTAAATAAGGTGTAAAAATAGGGAGAAATAATAGGAAGTACCCCTAGACGAATTCATATATATATAGAGAGAGAGAGAGAGAGAGAGAGAGATATTGAACCTACTAAAATATTTAAATATACTTATTTCATTTAAATACTAAAATTAAGTATATTTATTATATACTAGTAAAGATTAATAATAAATAATGTATGTCATATTATAAGAATACCCTTTTTACAATTATAAACTTATACAAAAATTTTAAGTAATATTGTAATTTCTTTACTTATACGAGGATAATAAAGTAAAACTTGTACCAAATATAAATAGTAATATCTAATGAACCAAGCGGCTCGCGAACTGATCAAGCTCGGCTCGAGCCCGTATATTAAAGCTCGAATTTTTTTATTTGATAAACAAGTCAAGCTCAAACTTGATTTTCGAGCTCATTTAATTATCGAACAAGCTTGAACATTCCACTACTCGGCTCGATCACTCCTAATGTGGAGTAGTTGCTAGGCGTCCAATGCCTAGGCACCACATAAGTACAGTGCCATAGCATTGGGCCCGAACATCAAGCACGGTTGTTGATAGGGCTGTCAATCCAGCCCTTTGATGAGGGAGCCCAACCCAACCCTTCAAAGCCCGCAAAGTAGAGGGTTTTTGTTTCTTTAATAACCGAGCTTGGTAAATACTTTGCCCGGCCCTACCCTCCATTTTATATGTGTAAATATAGTGTAGTATCTTTCTAAAAGCTTTCTAATATATTATCTGGGTAAAGTTTTTTTTTTTTTTAAATCTAATAGAGGCTAAGACTTACTGTGTATATGTGTAACAAATTAATAGTGTAATCTATTGCTAAAATCTTTTAATGTAACAACTTGTAAGTTGTAAAGTGTCTTTATTTTTATTAAAAAAATATATAACAATACTAATACTAACAATTTAATAGTAACAATATGGGTGTGTGTTAATACTAACAATCTAACGATATTAAAAATCCGTCATGTTGCTCTTCGAGTTATATTGTCGGTCCCAAGCCCGAATAAAGGAGGAGGATTGTATGTAATGTTGGCAATCAATCAAGAAAAATATCGCAAAATATGACATTTTTTTGTTCTTTTGGCTTCTTTTGACCCTTTAGAGTAGGGCTTGGGCCTAGCCAGTTCATGCCCTTCGAGAGCTAGGGCCTTACCCCGGTGAATGAGGTCCGGGCCTAGTAAAACCTAGATCCAGCCATTTGACAGCCCTAGTTATTGATTTGATTTTATTATCAGCCCCTATTTTCTTATTTATTTATTTATCTTATCCATAATACAAATTAGAGTCCAATTAAATATCCTGAGTCATAAAAATAAAGATTTGTTGGGCCTCTTGCATGTCATAGAAATTAGGGCACAATAGAATCTTTATGTAAGAGCCTTTTTTTCTTCTTTTTTTTGCACTTTAGTGGTCAGGGGATTAGTTATTTGTTCCAGTTGAGGAAACACCACGCTCACCTCTCCCATGGGTTGAACCTCTGACCTCTCACCAAGTGAGGGGATACATTACTAGGGGTGGTTATTGAACAAAATATTCGTGAACTACTCAGGCTCCGTTTGTTAAAAGTTCAAGTATCGCTCGTTTATTTAATTAACGAGCCGTGCTTGAACATGTTTTAGTAAATGAGCCGAACTTGAACACACCCCCTGCTTGGCTCGATAAAAACTCGGTTCGAGTATATATACTTATTAACATGCTAAAATATTTAAAATATACTTATTTCATTTAAATATTAAATTAAGTATAGGTATTATATATTAGTAAATATTTATAATATATAATGTATTTTATATAATAAGAATATCATTTATATAATTATAATCTTATACTAAAATTTTAGTTAACACTGTAATTTCTTTGCCTAGGATAATAAAGTGAATTTTTTACCTAATGTAAGATCTAATATAATTATAATTTTATACTAAAATTTTAGTTAAAGCCGTCATTTTTTTGCCTTTTTTATCTCATGTCAATAGCTATATCCAATAAATAAAATAAACTGCACGTGAACTATTCGAGTTCGGTTCGAGCTCGTTCACGAACAAACTTGAAGACTTATACATTAGCATGGGGGCGTGTGTACGTAGAGCCATTAATATCTATCGTGAAAATATCAACTTTTCTAAATAAATATAGAAACAAACTAAATCCTAGAATTCCTCTTGGGAGCCAAAGACATGCATTAGGTGGCAAATCAATCAATCAAATAAAATGTCTTCGGGACGGGCAATTTAAAAGACAGTTTAAATATCATGCGGAACTCTGCATGTGCGGAGCTTCCTTTTTACATTGTCCAGGGGTAAATATGTAATAATTATATAATAATTACACATTTATCCCTGGACAATGTAAAAAGGAAGCTCCGCTTGTGCGGAGCTCTGCATGAAAATTAATCTCAATTTTCCTATGAAAGACAGAAAGAGACTTTGAAAGGAGAGATCTCACCCCAACAACAAGAGAGCCTTGTCCTGATTTATGAAAGAAGCCAAACGTTTCATGATAACCACAGCTTTCTCACAAGTGGGGTTGAAGAGATGGAAGACATGATCCTCTCCTTCTGTCTCTACAATCTCCGCTCCTCCCGGCCACCCGCTCTTAACCAACGCTTCATAGTAAACCCTCCCTCTATCCCTCAATATATCCTTCTCCGCAACGCACACAAGCACCCGCTTACAACCCAACCCCGCCAGGCTCGGAGCTCCGACCGCAACCGGGTTAATGAGCGGGTCATCATTCCCCTTCAGCGAAGAACACACATAGAGCCACCACTTGTCCACCATAGCCTTCCTAGCCGGATCCAAAACCTCCACACCAATAGCCTCTTCTCCCCAGAAGTATGGATGAACTAAAATAGCCCCCAGAAGCCTCACACCGCCTGCCAGTTCTTTATCTGCAGCCCGCATAGCCAGATGGTGTGCAATGTTTGCACCGGCACTGTCTCCGGCCAAGAACACTCGCTCAAAGTCGGCATGGCTGTTTAACCAAGCCTCGGCTCCATCTCCCAGCTTAGAGTACTGAGAAGCCACCCATTGGAGCACCTCCCAAGAATCTTCGTAGGCGATTGGGAGAGGATGCTCCGGGACCCGTCTGTAGTTCACGGACACTGCTATAGCGTTGGCATGGAAGGCTAGACTGTTGAGAGAGCGATGGTAATGTGGATCAGAAGCGGAGGAGATACAGAAGGCTCCACCATGGAAGTAAATGATAAGGGGAAGTTTTTGATGGGTGTGGGTGAGCTTGGGGAGGTAGAAGCGGGCAGAGAGGCCGGATTCGGGTATGATGATAATGTCTTTAGAGGAGACGCCGGTCTGGATATCCAGGGATGGAGGGACGATATCGGTGCCAATGAGTCTCTCTACGTGCCCGTCTTTGAATACCCGAAGGTAGGGAGGAACCTCATAGGCTACTTCTGGTTTGGTTGAAGAATCCATTGAGGGAAGAGAAGAGAAGAGAAGAGTATTCCTAGAATGATAAGAAAGGATCAGTACTTATATAGATTTGGAGTCAAATCCTCTACGGTGATAACCGGATTTGGCAAATCCAATTATCACCCTCTGAGGTGGTCACGTATTCCCCTTGACACCCAGTTTAGATTCAGCCACCCATCCTTCGTTTTTAGAAAAAAAATATTAAATAAAAAAAAATTAGTTTTTTTTGGGATTGTTTTAATATTAAAATATTAAAAAAATAGAATTAATATTTTTTTTCTAAAAACTAAAGATAGGTGGGTAAACCCTAGCTGAACCACAATAAGGGGTGTCAAGGGGGACACTTGGCCACCTCAAAGGAAGATAACCGGATTTAGCAAATCCAGTTGTCACAGGAGAAGATTTGACTCCCATTTGTTTTTGCTTATTTTCTCTTTTCCAATTGCCACATCAGCTAGAATCCTAATCATTTAAAAATTGAGATAAATAGTTAGGATTAGGGAATATATATGGGAGTACACTTTGGGATTATCCCTAGACTAATTCTTTGTTTTTATCTCTCCGAACTGGCCAATTAAAGCGTATGAACCAGATCCTCTCCCAGGTAATCCGTTGCCATCTCGTAATCATCCAAACGTGTCATTCGGTGACAGTTCATTGCTATGTCACGCGCATTTAATTCGGGTGACACAATGTTAAAAAATTCTTGACATCGGCAATAAATCTGAACCGCATTTCCTCAATTTGACCGGATCTTATTTAGGGGAAGCAAATCGTCTGTGGACCCTATGAGGGATCGGATTTGGTCTTGCTCAAACTCTTGGTAGGCTTTCGTCATGTGGCCATAAAAAGAGGGAGAATATATCAAAGGGAGAGAAGTAAAAAAATAATAATAATAAAGAGTAGAAAATGAAATAACTTTTTCCCTTTTTATCCCCCACATGTCAAACATTGTACATAGCACGATAGTTTTGATCTTGCAGGAGCAAAGACCAAATCCGATCCCACCTTGTGGCCATAAGTGTTGGAAAGCTATGATTAATTGTTCCCTACGGATTTAACAATTGTAACTTGGAACCACCTCTTGAAGAGATCCTGCCAAGATTAATTGTTCCGTGTGGGTTTAACAGTTGTAACCACCTATTCAAGAGATCCATATCGCTTAAAGAGGTGGTTACACCTATTAAATCCATATTAATCATGGCCTTCCAACCCTCATGGCCATGCAAATGATTTGCTTTCTTAAGATTCACTAACAATTAACATTTAATATTATAATATTGATTTTTAGAAAAGATTTTAAAAATTAACCATATAAAAAAAAAACCCAAAGATTCAAGAGTTAAACTCTAAGGATTAATGAATCATAACAACAGCTAATAGAAATTAAAATGGACACTTATTAACCTGTGGGTGCAATTGCACTTTGCCCGAGTTCAATCATGACTCCATGTGATTCGATCTCCCGGTTTTTATGATTGAAGTGTGTTCTCTCATTTCAGAAAAAAAAGGTATGCATCCCTCGTGGAGGGTTGAGGATGCTAGGAGAAATACTTACATTTCAAATAACAATGATATGAAAAACATGTTATTTGTGAAGGTGATGAAATCTTTTTTTTTTGTTTTGTTTGTTTTTAAGGGCCCCATAGGAAACGGATATCATTTAGAAGTTACCTAGGATAGTGGAGCTCTTGCAACTCTTATCCCTTAGGAGATTAGATCCCCAAACCTCCACCCTTGGAAGGCCACACCCCTACCACTCACGCAAGTGGCAGGGCGCCAGGGTGTGTGAAGGCGATGAAATCAATATCAACTTTCCGCAGCATGCAATATATTGCTTTAACTTATTAACAAATAATAATTAGTAACAGCATATCCACATGTTTACCTATAGGTGAGATTGAACTCTCTCACACTGTAATTATGTACAATCAGCGGCACACCCGTGCACGATGCACACATGAATATACAGTCTTAATGAATGTAAAAAAAAATGACTGCTTAACATGTCATTTTGTCAAGCACGTTTTTACATAAGATTCAATATTAAGAGATTTTAATCCTATAAATGTAATAATAAAACAAAAAGAGCACTGATAGGCATACTCATGAATCTCATTTAGAAAATTAAGGTTCCACCTCATTGGTCCAATCACCTCTTTCCTCCCTCTTAAATACTCACCAATTGTAGTGAGTATTTAAGAGCGGGGGCTACACCAATGAGGTTCAAACTTAGGTTTCCAAATGGGATTCATGGATACCTTAACTATTTTCTAAACAAAAAATTTGTAGAACCCCGAAAATTTGGTTCACTGTTCAAGTGAATAGTGTCGAGGACACTAGTATTGTAAGGGCCAAAGGCCCTTACTATAAGTTGGGTGTGGTTAATGAGAGTGAGGGTTTCCCTCATAGCCTAAGTGCGATGTGAGTTTCATGCTAGAATCAAGAAGTGTAAGGTGTTTTGAGAAAACATGCAAAGAGTATAAAACCATACTCAAAGCATTAAATGTATAGTGGTATGAATAATGTTGATTCAAGGGATTTGTGGCGGCCGGGGCCTCCCATGCATATGGGTTGTGCCCAATAGGTTACCTCGGTTTTAGAACCTATGGTCGTGAGTTATGAGAATAGAAGTAGGGTATGTAAAATACCTTAAGGGCTTAAAGGGTTGAAGGTGAATAGGGTTAGTGTACAATGCATTAAAAGGCTTAAGACCTACCATGTGTTCTTGATATTGGGGAAAGTGAAGTGAGGACTTTATATGTGTATGTTGAGCCTCAAAACAAGAGTATAATAATACTCAAGTATTTAGGGTATAAAATACCATAAGTGTGAACGTAGAACCACCGGAAAACCATTTCACAATGTTGTGAATAGCACCATGGGTACAAGTCTTGTAAAGGCCGAGGGCCATTTATGTGACTTGGTTAAGGGGCATGATAAGAGTAGTCAAATTAGTTTAAGTGTTCATTGTTGGGTGTTTGGATGAATAAATAAGAGTATGACAGACTCTAAGTGGGTAAAAACATGGGTATAAGGTACCCTAAGTGTTAATGAGTTACGAGTGAATAGTGTTGTTACGCGAGGCATAAAGAGACCGGGGCCTCTCATGCATGTTGGGGTGTGCCCCATGATCACCTAGGTGTGTTAAAAACCTATGGAGTAATGAGTCATGAGGTGTTAGTATGGTTTTGGAACTGAAGGAAAGGAGTGTGAAACACTCGAAATGTTCTAAGTGTCAAGAATGGGAATGCCTTGGCATACCCTCGACTCTAAATAGCCCTAGCGTTCACACCGCTCATCGGAATCAAGTGATTCTTGGATTTTTGGAAAGGTAATTGAACCCTCTTCGGGGTTCATGTTGATCACTTGTCTTGGTTTTGAGTTGGTGTTAGGTCAAAAGACCGAATTCTGAAGTCGGGTCGATTTAAAATCCGGATTGACGAAACCCAATTTCGGATCAGTCAGGTTTAGGGGAAAAATGGTCCCAGAAAAAGGAAGAATTGGAAATTGTGAAAAACATAAAAGTTGTTCTCCTTTGAAAGAAAAATTCAACGCAAGTTGAATCGTCAAAATCGGACGAGCGAGTCAAAAGTTATGGCCGAAATACCAAAACGGGAAAAATCTGAAAAAATCATTCTGTCAAGGCTACAATCGATCGTAGAAGACCTACGAACAATCGTAGTTACGAACGATCATAAAGTTACAGAAATGCTGAAAACTTACTGTAAGAGCTACGATCGATCGTAGGAAGCCTACGAACGATCGTAGAACTCCAGAAACTGAGCAAAACTTACTGTAAGACCTACGATCGATCGTAGGAAGCCTACGAACGATCGTAGGTGCGCGAATCAAACTCTTTAGTGCGTGTTTTTTTAGGGTTTTCACCCCTTGGCCTATAAATAGGGGATCATTTTTGGGGGTTTTGGGTTACCCTAAACCTAGAGAGAGGTCTTAGAAGAGAAGGGAAGAGAGTGGAGGATTGTAAGAGGGGTTTTTGGAATTGGAGAAGAAGAGCACAAATCGAGCCTTGATCTCGCTCCTACGCGCCATTGGAGCTTGGATCTCCAACATCAAGCTTGGGTTTCGCTTCTACAAGCTTCTTCAAGCCTTTTCAAGCATTGGATCAAAGAGATTTCATCCCATAAGGTAGATACACTCTACTAAGTTATAATTTCATAAACCCTTAATGAAAAGCATGATTTTCTTGACAAGTAGATACATAGATGGCTTTGGATATATGGAAATGCACCCTTCTAGCTATTAATTTCATGAAACCCTCTTCTATACTAAGATAAAATCCATTGAATGATGATCTGAGTTAAATATGATGATGCTATGCTTTCAACCAACAAATAAAAGACGGTATTTATTGAGATGTTTTATATATTAGTATCCAAATATGAGAAGCATGTTAAAAGCCACAAGTTTTGGGGAAAACAAGTAGAATGAATAAAAGATGATAAATGGAAATGCACCCTTCTTTGGGGAAAAACAAAAGAAAAAACCTTATTTTCAATGTGATTGGATGATGTAATGTTATTGCATATGGATTATTGTGATGGGTGAATTATGTTAAGCATTAGCTATATGATCATATGCAAAGTGTTTCCTTTAAATGTCTACTATGTTATATCACAATTGCTACACGGACACATACGCATATGCATGATCGAGTTTTTCTATATTATGGGTATCCAAAAGAAGAAGTACATGTATATAAGATGCAATACAAGAATAAGAAGAAGAAGAGTATAAGACGCAAATGAATTACATGAAAAGTATAAGATGTAAATGAACCACATGAATAGTACAAGAAGCAAAAGAAGTATAAGAAAAGTACAAGAAGCACAAGATGTATACGGAAAGCATAAGAAGCACAAGATACATACGAAAAATACAAGAAACACAAGATGTTACAAGAAATACAAGAAGATGGAAAGTATACGGAAAAAACCGACGGGGATGCGACGATAGCAGGCCACCTGAAAGGGAAAGGGATACTGGCATCGGACTCCGATGATAGCAGGCCGCCTGGAAGGGAGATGGATACTGGTCGTCTACCCTTGAGGTAGCCGAAGGTGAGGAGAACATTAGGCCACCCAGTTTACGTGGGTACAGATACTAGTTGTCCTACTCCGGAGGTAGCAAATGATGAATACCAAGGTATTTTAAATACCCGTACAGGATAATAAAATATAAAAGCCAAGGTATTTTAAATACCTATATATGCAAAGATATAAGATGAAAAAAAAAAAGATGATAAGAAGATGTAAAAGACAAAAGATGATAAGAAGATGTTTTCCGATAGTATTTTCTGAGATATATGCACATGATATGATTTTGTTTTCCGCGCTGATTTCAGAAATGCATGTGAAATGATAAACCGTGATATATGTTGGATTACTGTTTATGATATTACTATCTAGTGGTTTGTATACGCTGAGTATTCCATGCTCAGCCTTACATATTATGTCGGCAGGTCCCTTCGATATCCGTGGCGAGCGCCCTCAAGAGCCGTGAGTTGAGGAGGAGTACATAGAGGAAGAGTCCACTCCTGCTGAGCTTCAGGAGCATCAGAGGTTGCTCAAGAGGTGGCCTCATGTTTGAGTGGCGAGAGGGAGAGACATGTACATATATTTTGTTGAGCGAGTATGTTCGCTCTTTATTTTGGGTCATGTATAAACTGAGACATATAGTATGGATAGAAATTTTAGTACGCTTCCGCTACCATATATAGATTGGTATTACGCTTCCGTTATCACAGGTTTTATATGTTGTACAGGATTCATATGTTATATAGGATGGTTTAGTAATGAGTTCACATCGCCAAAGTATCCTAACTACTAGGGGGTATTTTGGGTCGTGACAAAATTGCTCTCTTTAATTCTCTAAAGGTGTCACGTAACTCATTTATTTACTTTTTTGGCTTTAATATTTTTTTCTAAAAATCAAAGATGGATGGGTAAACATTAATCACAGTTAAGGGGTGTCAAAAGGGACATGTGGCAACTTAGGGGCTTAACCGGATTCCCTAAACCCTTAATTATAGCCGTAGAGGATTTGGTAACAAAACAAAAATTGATTTATCACAAGTGGGGTCCACTAAAGTTGTGTTGGTTGACAACAGTTTGTGTCTCTTTTATCAAACAAAGTAAATAGATAGGAGAGATATTTTACATATATATATATATATATATATATATATTTTGATTTAAACATATACCATATTCACGAGGCTTGTAAGGAAATTTTACACCATGTGTTTTTCATCCATTGCTCCATTTTGATTTAAAGAGAACATACGGTACTGAAGGCATCTTTTGACTATCAACCATTAAATAATCATTTTCTAAAAAATATTTTGATTAAATAACTTACACACAATACCCTTTCTTTCTTAATCTTATACGTATCAACCGAACATTGACAGATTAAGATTTTTTTCTTTTTCTGGTTCGAGTTATATGTTTAGGCTGCCTAACCGGCGTTAGTATCTATTTAGTGGACGGGTAGAGAGTACATAAAAACTCTCATCCTCTTGGGAATGGAACCGGTACCTCCCCCAAAGCAGGGTTACTCTACCGGACAAAGCCCTGGGGTGTGACAGGTTAAGAATTGACACTTACGTTTTGAAATGAATGGGATTTAATAAATATTCTGTTAGAATCTTTTAAAAAAACAGTTGTGTCAATCCCTCCTATTGCACTCTTTATAAGGGAATATTTGTCAATCGACTCAATCCCTACAGTGTTGATTCTATTTTGGAAATTGTAACAGATAAAATTCGTAAAATGAAGCAAAAAGAAGGGGTAAAATAGTGATTTCTCATGCTCACAAATTCTGACAATTTAACCGTCATAAGCCCACTTGGGCTATGTGCTGGCTCACTTGAGTGTTGTCTGACAGGCGATCTTATCATGACTGCACAAGTCATGATGACTCCAAATGTCTGTAAATAAGCAAGAATCACCAGAGAGAAGGGATGGATGATGCGCAAGAGAGATGGATGGTGCGATAGGCAAGAGTGGAGAGAAAGGGCAGAAGAAAAAGAGAAGGAGGATGGTGCGAAAGGCAAGAGAGGAAAGAAGGAGAAGAAGAGGAAGAGGAAGAGCAAGAGGAAGAGGAAGAGGGAGATCTGAGAAGCTTGAGTCATTCACGCCCCTCCCCCAAAGTGCTGTGTAGATGGCCACTCCCTTGATGCTTTTATTTTCCTTTGGTGATCTCCGGCTACTTGATGCTCTTTATGGCCTCACAAGCGTTTATGGCCGTCAGATTCTCTCAAATAGGTCATGTCTGCCTGATGCTCTCCATGAATGGTCATATTGCCACTTGCACGGCCTTGCAGTTGATCATCTGATGAGTGCCATCACATTTGAACTTGTGCCTGACGCTGTGAATAGTGCTGAGCTCGTTGTCGTGTTGCCTTCTGTGAATAGTGCCGAACCCGTTGTGTTGTGAATAGTGCCGAATACGTTGTTCTGTGAATAGTGTCGAATACGTTGTGCTGTGAATAGTGCCGAATACGTTGAGCTGTGAATGGTGCCGAATCCGTTGTCCCGTTGTGTTGTGCATAGTGTCGAGCTCGTTGTCCGTTGTCTGATGTACAACGTCCCGTTGTGAGCTGTACAACGTACACGTTGTTTGCTGTACAGCGTATACGTTGTCTGCTGTACAACGCACCCGTTGTCTGATGCACAACGGATGCACAACGCATACGTTATCAGAGCTAGAGCTACATCCTCTGTGCCTTATCCGAGCTACGTCCTCTGTGCCTTATCAGTGTTACGTTGTCAGTGCCTTATCCGAGGTGCCCTATCCGAGCTGCGTTATCTGTGCCTTGTCTGAGTACGTTATCGGAGCTAGAGCTACGTGACCCGCGCTACGTTGCCAGTGTCTTATCTGAGAGTTACGTTGTCCGAGCTCGAGTTACGATGTCTGTGCCCCATCCGAGCTGCGTTATCTGAGCACGTTATCAGAGTATGTGATCAGAGCTACGTTGTCAGTGCCTTGCCCGAGCTATGTGACCAGTGCTACGTTGCCAGTGCCTTACCCGAGCTATGTGACCAGTGCTACGTTGCCAATGCCTTGCCCGAGCTATGAAGTCAGTGCTACTTTGCCAGTGCCTTGTCAGAGCTACGTTGTCTGAGCCATATTCTCTGTGCCTCCTGAGCTACAACACCCAGTGTCTCACCAGAGCTCGTCCTCAAGTGCATATACCCAATGCCTCACCAGAACTCGTCCTCAAGTGCATATGCCCAGTGTCCTCACGATAAGTATCTCTATACCAATGTGCTTGTGCTTGTGCTTGTGCTTGTGCTTGTGTCTTGTGCCTTGTGCCTTATACTGTGCTTGTGCTTGTGCCTTGTGCCTTGTGCCTTATACTGTGCTTGTGCCTTGTGCCTTTATACTGTGCTTGTGCTTGTGCCTTGTGCCTTATGCTGTGCTTGTGCTTGTGCTCGTGCCTTGTGCCTTATACTGTGCTCGTGCCTTGTGCCTTATACAATGCTTGTGTCTTATACTGTGCTTGTGCCTTATACTGTGTTATGTGCCTTATACTGACTTTATCATCGGAGCTTATTTCAGGGTGCACACCCGCTCCCTCAGACTCATTCACAGGTGGAGTTGTGCTATCATTCCTCTACCAGCTGAGAGCTACAGACGCGTGGCGTGTACGGAATTTTTTCTCTTTCAGAAATATTTTGTTTATTGATGGCATTTGTATAGAGAGATTTAGAAAATATTTTTTTGAATCTTACAATGGATGTAATTTAGTATGTCCTGTAAATAAACCCCAAGCAATAATGACAGTATCGTTCCTGCGGAACCAATTTTTGTTCCATTACTAGGAACGCATTTGTTATTGTGCGTTTTCTTTCACAATTAAAACAGTTTTTAAGGAACAATTTAAAAAGTTGATCCTATTTACAGAACATAATGATTTCTCTCGGGCATGATAAAAAAAAAATTGATCAAGGGAGAATTCTATTAGTGAGTTATCTGTTTTTAGAATCAATTTCTAATTTGGAACGATGTCAAACACAACCTTTTTTATTTTTTTTTATTTTTGGTAATAGAAATTCTTAGTAGAGTCAGACTGTCAGTAAGGATTAGCTTGGACAGTGGAGCTCTTGCTTAATCTTACCCGGGTGGGATTAGATCCCTAGACCTCCAACATGGGAAGGCCACACCCATACTACTCACGCAAGAGGTGGGGGTGTATGTCAAACACAACCTAGTAGATGGAGAATCATTTTCAAAAGTAATAAATGCAATTTTACTTCAATCTATTTTCTGTCTTCTTACAAATAACATTTTATACCATTAAATAGTGTTGTCAAAATCAGACCGGGCTTTGAACCGGTAGAGTGGCTGGTTCCCAGTTCCACCGGTTCAACTGGTCTGATTCGATCGTGTACTTTTTGAAAAAAAAAATCATTTTTTCCTAATTTTTCTGATCGGTTCTGCCACCATTCTACCCAGTTTTGTCCGATTGTGACTGGTTTTGGCCGGTTCTCAAATAATTTCGGTTTTGAGAGTTTTGGGAACTGGCGAGGGGGCCGGTTCCGGTTCGATCGGCCGGTCTGATCCGGTTTTGACAACATTGCCATTAAATGGAGAATTTAAGTTTTGAAAATCTTCATAGAAAAAATTGCAGAGGAAGAGAAGGGATTTTTTTTCCTAATTTCCATTTATTTGAGAATGAGAGAGAGAGGGTTGGTCGGTGGGGTGGACTGATAGATGAAGCCCGGAGGCTATCGACTTTCCGTCCACGCAATGATGATAGGAGAAAGTGGATTAATTAATTTAATTGATTGATTGAAGGGGATAAAATAAAAAGGTCATCGACAATAATTTTTTATTTTTTTTTTGTGATGGAAATTCTTAGTAGAGTCAGAATATGAGTAGTTAGCTTGGCTGGAGCTCTTGCTTACTCATACCCGGGTGGGATTAGATCACTAGACCCCATTCACAATTGTACTAAGAAAAAATTAATGGTTTGGACTTTGGGGGAGAAGACGGAAGTATTGTTGGAGTTCGCCACCTTGGTCTAGCCAACCCACCCTTTTTTGTTTTTTGGTTAATCTTCTAGCCAACCCACCCTACCAAAGCAATGGGCTACAACTACAAGACGGTCTAACTATAATTGAAGTATTTCTAATTTTGATATGGGAAACTGTTTTCTGGACAATCCATCCAAATCTGGTTATTTGAATGGCCCATTTTTAGCCACGCGGAGGGATGGTGATTGATAAGGAAAGTTTAATAGACTATGGGTTTGGGGTTTGGGTTTAAGGAGACCTTCAATTCAATATGTCTACAACGACATATGATCTACTTTTAGATCATATTGTTTGTTTGTGTCATACGTAAGTTCTTCTTGCGAATCCAATTCAAATCAGTTACAGTTTTTCTTTTAACTTCTATTTTTTTATTATAAAAATTAAATTTCTTTCCCATTTCCATAGTGTGTTTTTTTTTTAAATTCTTTTATTTATTTTGGCTGTCATTTACTTTTATTTTGATTTTTTTTTTCCCTTTAAACCCTTGGGTTGAGTTTGTTTATGCGTAAATTGTAGTGTAAAGCAGAGTGAGCAATGAAGTAGGTGGGAAGAACTCAAAAGGATTCATTACATTGTAGATTCCATGGGCAACAGCCCCTGTTAGTAGGCTATTAGCCCACTCCATTTGAAAATTGAAAATAAGTTATTTTAAAAAAAATTCTTGAATCTTTTTTTTTTCTTGTTAATTGTAAACACAACGCATATTTAGGCAGGCAAACACTCACATATTACATATACATGGACCAACAGAAGGCTAAGCCAACCACATCTTATCCTTTTCTTTTTCTGGGTAATTGTGAGTATGTTGGGCCAGACTCGGACTAGTCTCACGTGATATATAGATAAAACCCCCCAACCCATACCTTCGGGTTTACGATTCATCATTAGACCACTTCGTGGTGTAGGGTTCAAACACATCGTATCCAAAGGTCCTAACTTTTGGTAAGAGATCTAGTTAGAAATATCAAGTCAATGTAGGACTAAGTTCAAAACTCCAACCGTCCTGGACAAATAAAAGGCTTGTTTCATGAATTATTGGATAGGGTCAAGTTCGGAAAAGATAAATTGTAAATTAATAATTATTAAAATATACTTAACAATTTGATTAAAAATATAAAAAACAAGTACTTTTTTTTAATAATTCAAATATTTACAATAATTCGACAATTCAAAAATTTACGAAAAATTCAACTACCCAAAAATTTACAAATTTTTGAAAAAAAACAACAGTTTTTGTTACAAGATTGTTGTAATCCAATGGATTACAAGTATACAACAGGGCTTGCCACTCTTTGCTCTCTTAAATTTCTAGCCGTTAAGACTTAATGTATGTTGGGTCACTTGTGATTTGTGTATAGTCATCTTGCATGAAATATTAACCGTACATGATGTAGTATATAGATAATAATTTTTATTTTTTTCGTAAGAACTAATATAGTTGGTAAAGTCCCTTGGCGCCATATTAGAGACCTGGAATCGAATCCCGCCTATGTTTCTCTGGCAGGGGTCTGCCTAACCTCAGCTTACCTTCCAAAAAAAAACACCTAACACACACACACAATCAGACTTTAAATTAAGTCTCATATATAGGTTATCATATTTTTATGAATAAAATTTATGTACTTTTTTTTTATGTTCATATCAATTTCCATTTTTTTAATACTTTTCCTTTTTGGTATTTTATTTGCATCAAATAGACAGTACACTAGTTACTAGCTGTGGGAGTACACGTGGCTGTAAAAGAGAGATTTCAGTTGTATATGCCACGTGTTTTTCATTCATTGGTCCATTTTGCTTTAATTCTTTACAATTTTAAAGAGACCTTACAGTGAAGAGAAGACATCTTTTGACTCTCCATCATTAAGTAGTCTTTTTTATTTAGGAAATAGTTTGTATAAGAGCATACACAAAATATTTAGCTTTTTTTTTTTGGTCGAAAAAGGTGATATTTGTATTAACAAGAAAACTCTGTAATTACAGGGACTCTACTTGGAAGGGTGTTCCGGAGAGAATCAACAACATTAGAGGGAGACAGAGCAATCTACTAGTCTAATACTCATGTTAAGGGCTTCCTGAGCCGCAAGGTGAACTTCGCAGTTGGCCGAACGAGGAACCCAAACAAATTCTACCTGGCCACCTATAGCCCTTAACCTGTTAATATCCTCCATCAAAATCTCAACTTCCCAATGAGGAAGGGAAATGAGACCCTTCAGATACTCAATGGCTTCTTTTAAATACGATTCAATCACCACATTTGGCCACCCACAGGTAATTGCTATGATTAAACCTTCCCGAATCGCATCAACTTCAGCCACCCTGCTGCTATGTTTCAACCAAACATTGGATAGGTTGACACAACTTTGCGGACACCAATAAAATAAAAAGGGATACATTTTTTTACTTATTATTCATATTATATTCCACTAGCGGAAGACACGCGTGTTGCACGTGTGTACAATTCGATGCACGTGAGAGAGAGGGGTGGGGGGGAGTGACTGGGAACCCTAGAGGTGAGTGAATTTTAACCACGGTTAAGGAGTGTCAAAAGGGACACGTGTTAACCTGTGGGTGTAATTGATGAGAAAATGGTAGTTTGAGGTGGGTGAATTTTAACCACAATTAAGGAGTGTCAAAAGGTGTAAATGAGAAAATGGTAGTTTGGGAATTAAGTAAAAAATTAAATCAAGGTTTTGTTTTAAGGGTAGTTTGAGAATTTATAACTTTAAATAGATTGTAGATGAGAAAGGGATAGTTTGAAAATTTATCAAAATAGGCTACCATTTGAGAAAGTAATAATTTGGTAGATTATAGATGAGAAAGGGATAGTTCGGAAATTAAGTAAAACATTAAATGAAGGAAGATTTGTAAGATTTATATATAAGGATAATTTGGGAATTGACAAAAATCAAGCTATCGGGGTAGTTTGGAAATTTCCATCATTAGGAGGGCTCTCTCATTATAATAGAAAAGATATGCAAAAGGCATATAGTCTTTTTTCTTTCTCTCAAATAAAAAAGTAATCGGCACTATGCATGAAAAAATGCTAGGCATTTATCCTCCAACTAGGATAAAAGATCTAATTGAAGGGACTAATTACATGCATAATTTATGTACACTTATGGCACAAATTACTTAATCTTATGAATTGGTATTTGACTGTTAAAGAAGTGGTGTTCATTGTATCAAGGTGAATGAGATACACAGTAACACTATCAGCGTATCTCATTACAATCTTAAATTTAGAGTTGTATTGGAGCTGAGCTGAGCTTGGTGAAGTTCGAGTTTGCCTTTAATATACTTAAGCCGGGCTTGAGCTTAAATCTTTAGACTTGAACAAGCTTGATTGTGCTCGAGATCCGTTCGAGCTTAAATGTTAGGCTTAAGCTTGGCTTGAACAAATTTGATTGAGCTCGAGCTTGAACTTTATTCAAGCTAAGAGTGTATTCAAGCTAGGTTGAGCTGGGCTTGACCCTACTCGGCTCGGTTTGAAATTTTTTTCATCTATCTTAAGGTCAGTTCGAGTCAATATGTAACTTTGAAAAGTTCACTTCGAATTTGCTCGGCTACGCTCAAGCTCAGCTTAGCTTGAGCATGGATTGAATTATTAAAAAATTATTTTAAAATAAAAATAATAATATATTTACCATATATAAAAATACGTAATAATTATATATATAACATATTATTTTTATGTAATTTTCAAGCTGAGCTCGAGTCGAGCCAAATCAAACAGACCTTGGCTTGAGCTTGGCTTGAATACATTTTCAAACTCAAAAAAATAACTCGGCTCAGCTTGATCAAGCCTATTTTTTGAGCTCAAGCTCAGTTTGACCGGGCCGAGCCGAGTTGAACTTCAAGCTAGCCCGTTTGGATACACCCCTAATTCAAGTGGACCCAAGCTCGGGTTGATTCAAGCTTGATTCACAAAATATTTTATTTAATTTACATAATTTAAATAAAAGTATTTTTTTAATAAATTATAATACAATAACTATATAAAAATATTACATTAATATACGAAAATAAGATTTGAGAATAATCGGTCCAAAGAGGAAAGAGTTAGATCAGAGTTTCTACTTTAACTTCTTAACTTTTACGTTATTATTACATCTTAAATTTATTTATTATAAATTTAAAATTATTACAATCTATAATAAATAAAGTTTAAAATATTATTTTTTATTATTATGAATAATATTTCCAAAAATATTATGTGAATATATATATATATATTTCAAACCAAACCGAGCTCTAAACAAGTTGAACTTCTAGACGAATCAACCGATCTGAGCCCTAAACAGGCCAAACTTCGAGCCGAGACAAATCAAACGTAGTATGGCTTGAGCTTGGCTTGTTTAAACATTCAAGCTGATATTTCAACTTAGCTTGATTAGTTCGAGCTTGAAATACCAATGAGAAAACTAAGCTAAGTTCAGACCGCCCGGTTCAACTTCTCAAAAAGGCATTGGATCACAAGTATAACTGATGCCAATGGGAATACTGGAATACCGAGAACGTCTGCTAAGTTCGTTCTTTCTTTGTACTTTTTTTTGGTTACTTCTGTTATTCAGCTTCATTATAGAATATTCTTTTCTTTTTTTTTTGTTTCTTGTTCTTAGTGGATTTTAGTTTTTTTCATTGGAATGCAAAGCAAGTTACTTATTTTCTTATTCTTATGGCAGGGGAAAGAGTTACACACACTTATGAGTAACGCATTAAATTTATTTTAGACCTTTAGCGCCTCACCTTATAGAGTAATGCACTAATGCATACAATCCTATGGGTAACGCATATCTTTTGTTTGGTTAACTCAACTACGCCACAAGGCGATAGCTGAATGCAAGACAAAAGAAATATGGGTATCGGCCATTAGGAAAGTAAATATGGTATTGCAATAAAGTATGGTGAGAGTATGGGTGTTTGCTCCAATAGTAAGATGTATTTCTATTTTTCTTTTAGGAGAGGACTAGAGTTGGAGATTGTCAGTGTAACATTTGAAAGGTGCATATTTTTACTAACTTAACTCTTAACTTACGTATAGATAAATGGTGTCACCTATTAAAAAAAAAAAAAAAGGGATGGTGTTACGTGCACCCTAACAAATGATGAGTATACACCATAAGTTTAAAAAAATCTTGTAAGACCATAATGCCCTTTATCTTCTTCCTCCTTACCTGATGATCGATTAATGATATCAAGTCGGCAATCCCTATTCTTGATCGAAGGCATCAACCACCACTTACCATCTCACTCATTCCGGTGCAGCAATGACCAGATTTTGAGGGACCATCTTTCAGGACCTCCTTGCTCGACCCTTCCACAAAGACCCTTCAACTAATCCCATAATCGCTCGAGATGCACTCCGTTTGTTTCTCCGGCGCTAGCTCCAGCCATCATTTTACGCTTGCATTTAGGCCCTGAATTTCATTAATTCGACACCGATCCTATTAGGCTACACTCACAGTTGCATAGTCCTGATAGTGGAGCCAAACACCCTCTTATATTTCTTCTTTAACACTCCCTTCAATGTTTTTGCTTTAACAAAAGGACACACTACCTTTAATTTCCTTTTTGAGGTGAAAATTCGTTATTCCTCTACAGGAGAGGTATGTTCATGCCTGTTTGTGTAAGCAGCTATTTTTCTTAAGAGAAATAGTCCTGTCCGAGGAGGAGACTATTCCTCCTCGCTCTCACATAGCTAACCATTCAACTCCCTTTAACTTGGGTTAGTTATTTTAACCTTTTAGTTAAATTTATTTTTATTTTTTTTCTAAAAACTAAGGGTAGATGGGTGAACCGTAAGGGTGGATGAATCTTAACCACAATTAAATGGGGTTAGAAAAGGGACACATGGCAAGAAAATGGAGCCAAGACGGCCCTCCTCACGTCACCGACCAAGGAGGTGACTATTTTCCTTTTTATAATAAGCAACTATACTTAGCAGCAGCTCAACTTCCTAAAAAGCACACACTTCAAAGAACTTCAACAGCTCCATATTGAGGAGAGCAAATCATCAAGTCGGCCCCTAATACCAAAATTTGTATTAGGGGCCCACATACCCAATAACAACCTTCCACCTCAAAAGGCATTTGTTGTTGTCTTATTTAATACAATCTTGGTATCTAAACCCAAGAAAAGGTAATATGGTCACAATATGCTTTTGCTTTATTTAATGTCTTTTGTCCTCTTCCGTGGTATTAGTATTTTCTTTTGATTCTCAACCTACAAAAATTATTATTAAAAATCAATTACAAAAGCAATAGAGAGTTTAGATAGGGAAATATAGATAAATTAACATCATTCCAATAAGGGGAAAAAAATATAAAAAATCTTATAATTTAACTTCCTAAAACCTTTAATAAAATATGAGTGATAATATTAAAGTCACAAAAATATACATGTGTTCTTATGCTTTAGGAGAGGAAACTTATGGAAGATACAGATAAATTATGGGTGGTACACTTCTAATCACAAAATAGTGTACTCGTAAAAGAAATCAAAGAAAATTAATAAGACAAAGAGATGAGACATTTTGCAAAGGAGGACAAAAGGCAAAAAGTAATTGGTGACCATATTACCCTTTCTTGGGTTTAGAAACCAAGATTGCATTAAATTTGCTATTGGATATGTGGGCCCGAATACGAATTTTGGTATTAGGGGCCGACTAGACGATTTGCTCTCAATAGCATTGACAATGGTGAACCAAAGTTAACAAATGGCATACATTTTTGGAGTTGGAGTCGTAATCAATTGCGGTTGAACTCGGGAGAGTTCAATCTCATTCACAAGTCAACACGTCTTTTTTAAACCTCATTAATGGTTTTTTTTTGTCAGGTGTGATTAGTCTTTGGCCGACTAATCCCCTCAACACGTGATAGGGCTACGGCCTATCACATGCAAGTAAGTTAACGACTAGAATAAAACCAATCTGATGGTTGGCTCCGACATGCAAGTTAACGGTCAGGATAAAGCTAATCTGATGGCTGGCCCCAAGAGGGCATAGGAAGTCGATCCCAAGATGTCTGAGTTTACAGCTTGCCCCAAAGACCACTAAGCCACCCCTCGGTGGTTTAACCTCATTAATGGTTAAGATTCACTAAGCTTTAGGTTCAACAATCTAACCTTTTGTTATAGAAAAAGTATTAATCCTAAGAATTAAATCTTGTTACCAGAGTTTAAAAAGTAGTAAAGGACCTTGTGAGTGCAATTGATCTATAACTCTAGTTCAATCCAATTGGATAGAATTTCGATTTTGGACCTAAGTAACCAAAGCGTAGAGTGGGAGCGAAAGCGGGAGCACTGAGAGTGCAAGAGCGCCAAATTTCAATTTAGGATAGGGTCGGGAGCGCCTCCGGAGCGCCGGTATATATTCATAAAATATATACCTGGTGTTCTTGAAAATTACTTGTAGATGTAATACTTTTCTAAACTCTAAGAAAAAATTGATAAAATTATTCATAATTTAAATTTGTAATCACAATAAACAAGATGATTATTGATATATAAAATGTATTATTCTAAATTCAATTACAAAATCACTAATAATTAACAAATCTTACATTAATCTTGTACCCTACAAAAACAATAACAAAATACGTTCCGCTTAACATGAAAAATTGGGATAAAAGTAAACAAAGACCGTACTGTTAGGTGAGAGCGAAATTTACAAAAGTTGAAAGTGAGCTCCTGAGGTGAGAGCAAGGTTTAAGAGAGGGAGCGAAGTTTAAGAGCGGGAGTTTAAGAGCGGGAGCAGGTAGCAGGTTAAGAGGTTTGGGTTACTAAGGTCTGGACTCACGTTTTGGTAGGGTGAATTGTGCCACGCATACCTACCCCTCTAACATCACGCATGAATGTCAATTTCATGATAACTGGTGGGTTCTCCTTGTATGCTCACCTACCCACTTAAAATCTTTATTTAAAAAATATAAAATAATAATAAGATGTGATAAGATATACAATATCCTATAATAAAATATATTAAAATTTAAATAAAATTATATTAAATTAATTCAATTATATTTTGTGATAAGATTCGGTTTATCTCATATATCCTACCTTTTTTTAGGGTGATGCTAACCGCACCTCAACATTTTATGAGAATACTTTTTTTTTTTTGGTAGGGTATGAGAATACACGATATGTGAAAAAAATACCATAATACCCTTCTGTCAAGGGAGAAGGAAACATGGAGCCACTTGGCTGTTAGCTCTGTATAGTAACCATGAAGGTGGTTCAAATGGGTGGAAATCGGACTAAATGGCTGTTGGCTCTGTATAGGACCCACTTGGCTGTTAGTTATGTGTGGTGGTATTATTCTTTCCTATAATCCTTTGGCACATATATATTTCCAACAAAACATTGAAACCTCTTCTCAAAATGGAGAGCAAATCGTCTTAGTCGGCCCTAATACCAAAATTCGTATTAGGGCACACATATCCAATAGCAACTTTAATGCAATCTTGGTGTCTAAACCCAAGAAAAGGTAATGCGGTCACGAATTACTTTTTGCCTTTTGTCCTTTTTTGCAAAATGTCTCATCTCTCTGTCTTACCAATTTTCTTCGGTTTCTTTTACGAGTACTCTATTGCTTTTCTGATTAGAAGTGTACCACCCATAATTTTATCGGTTTCTTCCACAAGTTTCCTCTCCTAAAGCATAAGAACACATGTATATTTTTGTGACCTTAATATTATCACTCATATTTTATTAAAGTTTTTGGAAGTTAGATTATATGATTTATTTTATTTTTTTTCCTTTTATTGGAATGATGTTAATTTATCTGTATTTCCCTATCTAAACTCTCTATTGATTTTGTAATTGATTTTTAATAATAATTTTTGTAGGTTGAGAATCAAAAGAAAACACTAATACTTTTTATTGGAATTAAGATTTGATTGCAAAACTCTTTATTTTCATGTAATGATTTTTTTTTACTGTTCAAGATTTTCTCCCGACTTTAGAACCTGCAGTGTTGTCTAGTAATAAAGCTATTAGTACAAAGGTGTAACACGCCCAACCGTGTAACACACCCAACCGCATGCCATATGCCTAAACTACAGGAATTGCATATGAACAATCATACTTGATTATACCTTGTCAGACTGCCAGTACTACAATGGAGAAGAGATTTTTGTCTAGACCCCAAACCCCTCAAAATCTCAGGTGACACGAGAGGAAATACTAAGTCTGGAGGTGATTCCTAGGAAAATAATTTGAAAAGATAAGAGATGAGAACCTTTCAAGAAAGAGGACAAAATGACAAAAAGTAAAATAATGATATCACCCTTTCTTTGGGTTAGATATGGGTTAGATACCACGGAAGAGGATAAAAGACATTAACTAAAGCAAAAGCATATCATGACCATATTACCTTTTCTTGGTTTAGAAACCAAGATTGCATTAAATAAGGCAACAGCAAATGCCTTTTAAGGTAGAAGGTTGCTATTGGGTATGTGGGCCCCTAATATGAATTTTGGTATTAGGGGCCGACTAGACGATTTGCTCTCAATGCTATTTCCAGATCCTATGAAAATAACCTTTTTATATTATATTTTGATGAAGATGAAAATTAGCCAAAGTTCATTTTCATTCAAACACCGACTTTAACCCAAAAAAAAAAATCAAACACCGACCCACTCCTAAACAATTTTCTCGACTGATACCAAGGTAAGTCGAGGCCCCTTTCTCCGTTTCTCTAGTTCTTCAATGAAACTACATTATTTTCCAATCCATTAACCAAAAGTGGCCACATATAGCAAAAAGGGGACGCTAGCCAACTGCACCAACCCCTGGTGGGTTCAGACTTCAAAATTCGTTGGATAATCATATATCATTAGAGATTCAAGATATCATAAGATTCCCCTATTAAAAATCTCTACTTTTCCGATCCAGTAAAAAAAAAAAATTATAGAATTCCTCACGGGGCAAATCCTTTTATATGCATAACAAATCAACAATCAACAAGCATGATAGGAAATTTGAGAATCTTACAAATGTATGGAGTTCTTAATTTCCATGAAAGATTCTATGTATGAAAGCAGAGATCTCACTCCAATAAGGGAGCCTTGTCTTGATTTATGAAAGAGGCCAAGCATTTCATAATATCCAAAGCTTTCTCACAAGTGGGGTTGAAGATGTGGAAGTCATGATCCTCTCCTTCTGTCTCTATAATCTGCGATCCTCCCGGCCACCCGCTCTTAACCAAGGATTCATAGTAAAGCCTCCTTCTAAATACTTAGATATCACTTAAAAGTGTGGTTTTTGTGTAAAATTTTATTTTTATCCCAATTTTTCATGGTAAGCGATATGTTATTGTTTTTGTAGGATACAAGATCAATGTAAGATTTGTTAATTATCAGTGATCTTGTACTTGAATTTAGAATAATTCGTTTTATATATCAATAATCATCTTGTTTATTGTGATTACAAATTTGAATTATGAATAATTTATCATTTTTTTCTTAGAGTTTAGAAAAGTAGTACATCTACAAGTACTTTTCAAGAACACCAAGTAAATATTTTTTGTATATATACTGACGCTCCGGAGGCGCTCCTGGCCCTATCCTAAATTGAAATTTGGTGCTCTCGCACGCTCCCACTCTATGCTCTGGTTACTTTGGTCCAGACTCGAGATTCTATCCAATTAGATTGAACTAGAATTATAGTTCAATTGCACTCACAAAGCCTTTTAACTACTTTTTTCCAACTCTGGTAACAAGATTTAATTATTAGGATTAATACTTTTCTATAACAAAAGGTTAGATTGTTGAACCTAAAGCTTAGTGAATCTTAACCATTAATGAGGTTAAACCATCGAGGGGTGGCTCTGTGGTCTTTGGGGCAAGCCGTAAACTAAAACGTCCTGGGATCGACTTCCTATGCCCTCTCGGGGCCAACCATCATATTGGCTATATCCTAGCCGTTAACTTGCATGTCGGAGCCAACCATCAGATTGGTTTTATCCTGGCTGTTAACTTGCATGTGATAGGCAGTAGTAGTCCTATCACGTGTGAGGGAATTAGTCGGTCAAAGACTAAACACCCCTAACCAAAAAAAACCATTAATGAGGTTTAAAAAAGACGTGTTGACTTGTGAATGAGATTAAACTCTCCCGAGTTGAACCGTAATTGATTATGACCCCAACTCCAAAAATGTAGGTCATTTGTTAACTTCTGTTCACCAGTGTCAATGCTATTGACAGATCTTATGAAAATAACCTTTTTATATTATATTTTGATGAAGTTGAAAATTAGCCAAAGTTCATTTTCATTCAAAGACCGATTTAACCCAAAAAAAAAATTAAACACCGGCCCGTAGGAAGCACGGGTACGGCAAAACTTAGGTACGGCAATGCAATACAGGTAAGGTGATACGGCAGAAATTATGAAAAACAGTTAAGTTTTAACTTAGAGTACTGTATCAGATACAGCAGAAATTATGAAAAACAGCTAAGTTTTAACTTAGAGTACTGTATCCGATATGTATCTGATACGGCGATACAAGCACAGTAATACAGTTCGTTTTTTTTCATTTTCAAAGTATCCTGCTTCCTAGCGGCGACCCCACTCTTAAACAATTTTCTCTACTAATATTATTTTCCCGGCCTTGGATTGTCTCTGGCGAAGCCAGAAGGGGTCTCGGGGTTCCATACATTGTGCGACAGTTGGCAGAAAAATGGGGAGAAGTCACTTCATTTTCTCCCCATTATTTTAACTTGTCCCCAATTGATCTCTCCCCCTTATTCTCTCACACTTATCGCCACATGTCTTAGTATGGCTGGGGAAGTCAAAATCATGGGCCCATGATTTTGACTTCACCACCACATGTCACCTATTCTATGGAACCCCGAGACAAGCCCTTTTTGGCTTCGCCAGAGACAAGCCAAAGCCTATTTTCCAATGAGTAGTGATAGGCGGACCCATGGATCCCAATTGATAACCTAAGGCATCACCCATTGGTGGATGCCCTCCCTCTTAAATGCTCACCAAGTGGGTGGATGCCTTAGGTTATCAATTGGATCCATGGGTCCGATAACTATTTTCCTTTTCCAATCCATTAATCAAAAGTGGCCCATATAGCAAAAAGGGGACGCTCCTGGTGGGTTCAGACATCAAAATCCGTTGGATGATCATATATCATTAGAGATTCAAGATAACATAAGATTCCCCTATTAAAAATCTGTACTTTTCCGATCCAGAAAAAAAAAACCAAATTATAGAATTCCTCACGGGGCAAATCCTTTTTATGCATAAGAAATCAACAATTGCCTTTCGAAACTGGCATGATAGGAAATTTAAGAAATCTTGCAGATGTATGGAGTTCTTAATATTTCCATGAAAGAGTCTATGAAAGCAGAGATCTCACTTCAATAAGGGAGCCTTGTCTTGATTTATGAAAGAAGCGAAGCTTTTCATGATGTCCACAGCTTTCTCACAAGTGGGGTTGAAGATATGGAAGTCATGATCCTCCCCTTCTGTCTCTATAATCTCCGCTCCTCCCGGCCACCCGCTCTTAACCAAGGATTCATAGTAAAGCCTCCCTCTATCCCTCAATATATCTTTCTCCGCAACACACACAAGCACCCGCTTACAACCCAACCTCGCCAGGCTCGGAGCTCCGACCGCAACCGGATTAATGAGCGGGTGATCATTCCCCTTCGGCAACGGACATACATAGAGCCACCACTTGTCCACCATAGCCTTCCTAGCCGGATCCAAAACCTCCAAACCAATAGCCTCTTCTCCCCAGAAGTATGGATGAACTATAATAACCCCCAGAAGCTTCATACCACCAGCCAGCTCTTTCTCAGCAACCCACATAGCCAGATGGTGTGCAATGTTTGCACCGGAACTGTCTCCGGCCAAGAACACTCGGTCAAAGTCAGCATAGCCGTTTAACCAAGCCTCAGGACCATGACCATCTCCCAGCTTAGAGTAGTGAGAAGCCACCCATTGGAGCACCGTCCAAGAATCGTCGTAGGCGGTTGGGAGAGGATGCTCCGGGACCAGTCTATAGTTCACGGACACCACAATAGCGTTGGCATGGAAGGCTTGTCTGTTGAGAGAGTGGTGGTAATATGGATCAGAAACAGAGGAGATACAGAAGGCACCGCCATGGAAGTAAATGATAAGCGGAAGCTTCTTTTGATGGTTGTGGGTGATCTTGGGGAGGTAGAAGCGGGCGGAGAGGCCGGATTCGGGGATGATGATGATGTCTTTAGAGGAGACGCCGGTCTGGATGTCCAAGGATGGAGGGAGGATATCGGTGCCTAGGAGTCTCTCCACGCTCCCATCTTTGAATACCCGAAGGTAGGGAGGAACCTCATATGCTACTTCTCGCTTGGTTGAATCATCCATGGTGATCGATCGGAGAGTATCCTAGATTGATAAGAGATGAATACCTATCTCTACTTCCAGCTAATTAAAAGCGCATGATTATGAACCAGCCCATCCCCACAAGGATCCTCTGTCGGTGATGGTTGACCGACTCGCGTATTTAATTCGTGTGCCACTGGCACACTACCGCACCGCATCCCTTTTACTTAACCCCAATGTTTGGTTGACCAATAAAATAAGTAAAAACATGGGGAAAAAAAAAAAAAAAAAGGCAAAAACTAAAAATTATAGATTAGGAATCTAAAATTGTCTTTTCTTTTTTATATTTTCACCTATTTTCTCGACAACTAAACATAGCTTAAGTGGTTTTTTTTTTTTTTTTAATGTTTAGTGGATCGCGCATTCGACTATATCTTAGTGGAATCAGGAACATCCCTCGCTTCATACTCCCTCACTCTAGTTAAGATTCACTCACCTCAAGAGTTCATCCATTTAACCTTAGTTTTGAGAAATAAATAAGTAAATAAATTAATTAATTAATAATCTTTATAAATTGATTAAGCTTAACCAAATTTAGTTAACCACAAAATGGAAAGGCATTCGACTAGGTAGTCAAATGGAGATCAAATCACAGCCAATCGTAATTGAACTCAGGAAGAGTTCAATCGCACCCATTGGTCGTTTTTAACCTCTATTAATCATGGTTAACTTAAAGTTTAACAATCTAACCTTAATTTTTAGAAATTCTTCCAAAAAATTTAACCCTATTGCTAAATTTTTTTAAACCCCAAGGTTAATTTTTCTAAAATAAAGGTTGGATCGCTAAATCCTAAGGGCTAGAAAATCTTAACCACAATTAATAGGAGTTGGAAATGACATGTGTCAACTTGTGGCGATTGGCTGTAATTCAAACTCAGCCAAATGAGGGTAGGCTAATTACTTTTCTGTGTGTAACGCTAGCCTCAATGCAAACTTCCAAAGTTCCACTCCAATTAATAATGACAAGTGTCGCTACATCTCCTTGTTATCTTAACACCTGTATAAGTCATTATTTTCTTCTTTTGAAAATCTTTTTTTTTTAACTTGTTACAAAGATAGTAATGTCACTTGTTCCATCCACAAGTGGATGGGTGCTAAGTCTTTTTTTTAAAAAAAAAAAAATTTAACTTGTTAATAGCAATCTCACTTGTTCCATACACCAGTCGACTGGTGCTGAGACCTTTTTTTTTTTTTCAATCTTTGTTTTAAATCTTTTTTTGTACAAGTCCCACAGTTAGGGTAGTATCTGTTTGAAGTTAGTGGGTTAAAGTGTAGCATTTGACGGTGGGTAGAGCGTGGATGTCACATCCATTGCATTTCTGAGAGCTTCAATCATCTTAGAACCAATCCCTAAAGGAGGAGCCACACTACCACAGGAGCAAACCCATCCCCCATTTTTATGCCTTAAGTAGTTAAATAAACTGGTTTAACACAAAGGGAAAAAATCTTGTGTCCCTCATATATGGTTGAGAAAGTTGGGGTAAACGCATTTCAAATACCCTAAAATCACAACAAAATGAATTGAAACCTGCTATCTGCGCAACTAATGAAATCAACATCCACAGCATACAATATGTTGCTTTAACTATTTACACAAATAATAATAATATTAATATGTAAAAGCATGTCACATGGTTTGTTATTAGAGTGATTTGGCTCCTTAATACACGTCGAACCTAGCATATTTTAAATATATTTAACTAGCGAGTGGCACCTGCGATGCACGTGAGAGCGAGAGGAAGGAGTTAACCACTATTAATAAGAGTTAAAAGGGACACATATTAACCCGCGGGTACGATTGAACTCTCCCCGAGTTCAACCGCAATTGGCTGTTATTCTATTATTTAAATAGATACCGGGTAGTTTAGGAATTAAAGTAAAACATTGAATCAAAGTTTTGTTTTATGTAAGGGTAGTTTGAGAATTTTAGAAAAATCAGGCTACGTCTCCCTCTCCCATTATAATAGTAAATGAGATAAATATAATATATAATAATATATAAAATTATGTATACAGTATATATTGCATAAACCTTATTAACGTGCCTTATTTTTAATTATATTTAATAAATATAACATATCATTATATATAAAATTATTTATACAATATATTACATGGGAAAGTGATTTAAAACTCACCCAATTGATAATCCAACTATACCAAGATGCATATGCATTAACTGATGGGCCTCACTTGATATTTGGCATCGGCAGATTTTCAATTTTTTTTTTTTGGGTAGCTCCTGAATCATTTATCTATCTAGGTTAGGGGGTTAAAGTGATTAGCACTCATGGTGGGCGCTCAACAGCCACACCAAGACTCGAACTCAAGACCTTAGTAACCCAAACCGTGGGTAGACCCCTCCGCTCCCACTCTCAAACCTCGCTCTCACGGTTTGAGAGCGGAATCGTCGCCGAAGCGCGGTTTTAGATTTTATAGAACACGGTTGTAAATTTCTTAGAGCGCGGTGTTCAAAATAGTATAAGAAAGTTTTGTTTTCCCATGTTATTTCCGTTCGCCATTGTTTCTGTAACTCAGAATGAAGAAGACAAAAGGAAGATGAAGCAACGTTGTGTTCAAAACGTTAAAATTTATAAAATTGAGTTAATGGGTTGAGATGAAATCTGAAAAGACTTGTCCTTACAAGTTTTTTCATTCTTTTTTTATTTTATTTTCACTTTATAAAGTAAGCAAGTAGCATCAACTTTTTCTTGAAATATTATTTATTTTATTTATTACTTTGTTGAAGAGAAAGTGATCACATTTAATATCAATTGAGATTGAACGAAATTGAACACATTTACAATTAATTGGGATTGAACCTCTCCCAAGTTCAATCGCACCCGGTGGTCAATACGTGTCCCTTTTAACCCTAATTAAAATTAACTAATTCTTAAGATTTAATAATGTAACCTTAGTTTTCAAAAAAATATTAAAATATTATATATATATATATATATATATATATATATATATGTGTGTGGAGACACTCCAGAGACGCTCTTAACTATATTCTAAATTAAAATTTGACGCTCTCCCGCTCTCACTCCCACTCCCGCTCACCGCTTTGGTTACTTAGCTCGAGACACATAACCACTAGGACAGGCCCATGATGTGCCATATTTTCAATGGAAAATAATCACCTCCTTGGTAGATGACGGGAGGAGAGGCGTCTCGGCTCCCATTTTCTTGTCACATGTCCCCCTTCTAACCCCATTTAACTGTGATTTAGATTCATCCACTCTTAAGGGTCACCCATCTACCCTTAATTTTTAGAAATAAAAAATTTAACTAAAGGGTTAAAAAACAGTAACCCAAGTTATTAAGAGTTGATGGATCGACTATGTGAAAGTGAGGAGCAATATAGTTTGCTCTCACCGGTGGAGTGAACTATTATTGCTCATTTTCAATTGGGCAGCATAGCTATCGAGGGTTTTAAATCACTCCTCTATTACATATACTTTATTCACGTGTATGTGGCTGTAAGAATTTATTTTTATTTTTTTTTGCCGTTTTGTGTGCCATATGTCATTCATTCATTAATCCATTTTTATTTAATACTTTACTAGTAAAAAACCCGGCAATGCACGAAAGAAAAAAAAAATAGTATAAAACAATATGAAATGTGTAAAACTATTGAAAGTACATTTCTTTATTTTTAATGAGTTGCCTACATTGTTTCCTAAATTTATATGAAACTAGTGAAGACCCGTGCAGCGCATGGATGTGAAATAAAGAAAAATAATAATATATATATATAAACTGAGCTGTCACACATGTAAATTGATCATGTTTTTAGTTCATAATGTTGTGAACAAATCTTTTATGTAATATAAGTAAATCTGATTTAACAATTATAGATTAGTATTAAATTTTGAGATTAGATTAATTTATAAATAATAATTAACTTAAAATAATAGGTTTAGGTTAAGTGAAAAAAATTAAAATTATTAAAAAGACTTTAAAGACTTCAAATACCTTGGCCCAAATAATGCATGGCTTCACCGATTCAATGTGGCCTACTTCCCCTCCCATTGCCCAATTCAATAATGAAAGGCTTCGTGGTCTACTGTAATCTCACCACCTCTTTCTCTCGCATTTCTTAATTACGAATTACGAAGATCACACTCAACCTTCTGCAAATCTCTCTTGTCCATTTCTCCAACCCTCACCCCTTGACCAAACGACTCTCTTAAAGATGTCACTCTATACAAACCTCTTCCTGCAAATCGAATCAGGAGCTTAATTGACATCACCAAAAATTTATTTGATGTGTTACAAGACAATCTCCAATGCTATGAAATACCCTTTCCCCCTCCATGAATCCAAGTCCTCCTCTCTCTCTCCAACCCTCTCTTATATAGTGTCATCTTCCTAAAACGTTTGAGAGTGGGAGAGAGAGACACTCCATTATTCCTAAAAGATTTTAATAGAAATAATAGCTTAATAGGAAGGGTTGAAACCGTTAGTGTTTTATATGGAAGATTTTTCATTTTGTAACCTATTAGTAAGGAAAGAAAAACTGAAAAAGAAATAATAGGTAATTAATATTAAATATTTTATTTATGGAATATAAACAAAACATGCCTTAACCATAGCGTCTGCTATTAATGATAGATGACAAGTGTCACAATAACACAATCCTTTCTAAGGCTGCCACGTGTCCACCCAACTTGCTTGGGTTCACAATAACACAATCCTTTCTAAGGCTGCCACGTGTCCACCCAACTTGCTTGGGTTTCATAGTAAGTAATAACGGAGAATGTATGTTTAAAAGGTCATTCATAAATCACTATGTCTTGACTCTTAATAAAAGGCAGGAAAGATTAATGATAATTTGTTTAAGGATAAATGTCACGCAGTTAGGCTGCAACTCCGAAAATAAAATTATATCTCAATTGAAGCCCAAGATAAAAAGAAAAAAAACATACAATTAATCAATAAAATGGGAAACTGAAAGTAAGTAAAATATATTAACCTCATTGCATAAACTTTTAATATATTTGATCTACAAGTGAGATGCGTTGACAGTTGTATATACAATGTCAAATTGGTAAATAAATTGTCAATCAAAGAGTCAATAAAATTTTGGATCCTTATTTTAATAACTTAATAATAAAAAAATGATTAATAACTCATTAATAAAAAATAAAAAATAAAACAACAATAATAAGCCTCAAGTGGAAACCATGCTCCAAAACCGTTAAGTGTTAATTTTTCGGTGGCCTAACCCTTTAACATGACAATAATCCCGTTGATGCTATTTAATTTTGTTGCTGAAAAGCAGTGTTATCAAAATCGGACTGGATCGGCCAATCGAACCGGGAAATTGGGAACCTGTAGAGACCCGAATCTTTTTCATGTTTTTATTGCATTGCGTTAGGGGTATTATAGTCCTTGTGATGTTTTAATGTTTATGTAATTTATATCTAATTGGTATAGTGTGATTAAGGCTTATTTAAACTTGTAATCGGAAGGATGTCATAACACACCTTGAACCTTAGGAAGCTCTAGTTTTGGCACCGTTTATCAGAATTGAGTGATTCTTGAACCATTAGAAAAGTATTGGAACCCTCTTCGAGGTTCATGTTTAATGTTTTTCCTTATTTTTAGTCTAAGCTAAGTCAAAAATGGGTTTTCTGAGGTTTTGTCTGATAGAATTGCAGATCAGTCAACTTTGGGGAGTTTTGGTCTATAAATAAAGTAGAATTTGAAAATTCTAAAATATCAGAAATGTTCGTTTTCGAAAACCGAATCCAACGCAAGTTGAATCGTCGAAATCCGACGAACGAGTCAAAAGTTATGGCCAAAATAGTAGAGTAGGTCAAAAATCTGCAGAACACCGATCGCTCGGTCAGAAGTAGCGATCGATCGGTCCAAAACCGATCGATCGGTAGCTATCAACTGGTCCAAAATTTTGTATGGCGAAATTTTTCAGAGAGTGTGTTTTTGACTGATCGCACGGTCATAAACACCGATCGATCGGTCTTTCGTGTTTTTGACAGAATTTTAGTAAGGACTTTTAGGTCTTTTCGTTCTCAACCCTTGGGGCTGTAAATAGGGGATCCTACTCGAGATATTAAAATACTCTACCTATTTCTAACCTAATTTGACAAAAAGGGGGAGAAAACCTAGGGTTTTGAGAGAGGGATTGCTTGGAGAAGAAGGAGATTGCTAGAAGATTGAGAGGAAAGCTTAGAGATCGTCCTCAAAGCTTCCTCAAATCACCTCGGGAGCGTTTTGAATCCAAGGGAAGGATTCCTAAGGTCGATAAACTCCCTAACTCAACTCTATTAATGAAGTTTGATGAATATTAGTTTAATATGAATGATAGAAATGATAATTTGACTTGTTTTCCCTAATTATGTATGAATTAAGCTTACTAGAGATGAAAATGGATTTATACCATGGATGGATTGAACGGAGGAAGGGGAATACTATGGAGGATTGAGATGAATGTATGGATATAGAGTATGTTTGGGTTGTGTGGATGGATTATTGTGTGATGGAATGTTAAGAATGAGAAATGGCAAAGTATCCATAATTAACGTACTCTACATGTTTGTTGAAATGTCTAAGAATGCTAAATATTAGTATGGTGCTTTTGATTATGAAGAAATTAAGTTAAATGAATATTGTGTTGTTATGATAAATTATGCTCTATTTACTTGTATAGTGATCGGTATTCGGGTAGGCCAAACCTTAGAGGAAAATCCTCCACGTTGGGAATTCTCTAACTAGGGAGATGTAACCTAGCGGAGTTTCCTAACGGAAGATTGGAATTTAAGGGATGACATATTTGAATTCCAATCACGACACTCAAGCACACGTGCACTCGTATGGTAAGTATTCAAGTCTCATGAGTCTACTTGTCTCACAAGCATACATGCATTGGATACGAATATGTTACGAATTATGCCATGAAAGAATGATCCTCCACTACGAATATCCATTCTACGCGTTGTCGCACTCATATCATGTTATGAAAGAATGATCCCCCATTACGAACATCCACTCTACGCGTTGTCGAACACTATGAATTATGCGTTGCCGGGACAAAATACTATGAATTATGCGTTGACGGGACAAACACACTATGAATCATGCATGTATAAGTCTAGGCATATGTTAAGATAAGTTCATGGATAGGAATTGCACAAGTACACGAGTGAAGATGATGTTATGACATGTTATATGCTACGCACTCTGATTATGTCTATTTTACGTGAAAGTATTATGATTAAGCATCGATAAACTAGTTATGACATGATTATTGCTCATGTTATTTTATGTTGTTGTTAGTTTGTTTATCCACTGAGTATTCCATGCTCAGTCGACCTGTCATTGTGTTCAGGTTTAGGAGGAGAGCCGTGAACCGAGGAGGTGTACGCCGAAGAAGAGGGAGAAGGTGAGCTTCCTGAGGAAGAGGCTAGAGATTTTGACAGTTATCCCTATTGAATAGTTTTAGCATTTCTTTTTGGAAGAGAAGTTTGTATTAGACTTTTGACTTCTAGTTGATGTTGCCTTAGTTATTTACTGGGTGGATGTTTTAGACTATTTTCGTTATGAGGAGTTATGATGTGTGAACTATTATTGTATAGGATGGTTTGACTTTTTATGATCGGAATTTTATTATTCTTATTTTTGGAGACTCGTGTAGTATGTCTTGTATGCATGGTTTTTAAGCAGGTTAAGTAATGTGACGATTCCAAAGTCCTATTTTAGCCTTGTGGGATTTTGGAGTCGTTACAAAACTAATCCCCTCACTAATTACCAATTCCCCAAAAAAAGGAACTCTTTAAAAACCGGTCAAAACCAATACTAGAACCGGTTGGGAACCTGCAGAACCGGAAAAAATTAGTTTTTTTTTAACAAAAAGTAGACGGTCGAATTGGACCGGTTTCCTAGTTCAAGGCAATCCAATTCTAAACATAGTGCTGAAAAGATATCATATGCTTTCAAATTTTAAAAATAGATGAAAGAAAACATAAGTTAGTTGAAAAATTACAATTGTGAAATGAGTGAGACAAATTTTAAAGTAAAAAATAGGGAAAAAAATATATTAAATTTTTTATCTCTTCTCCCTAAAGATAGTCCATGTACTTACTTTTCTATTAGGACAACAAAATTAAATGGGGAGGTGTGATACCCCCACCCACGCCACTCTCTCTCTCTCTCACCAGTACCCCACTTCTACACTTTATTATTATCTCTTTAGGTCATATCTCTTTTTCTCTCTCATCAAACCTCCTCACTTGGACTCTCTCTCCGTTCTTTTCCATTGGGTCTATAAGCATGTTTCCTTGATCATTCTAGACCATGTGAAACAATAAACTTTGGATATTTACATACTCATTTTTGGCACTGAACATCTTCTTAGACAAGAGATATAGTTGCTCATTTACCAGCAGCAAAGAGAAGGGACGATGTACTCCTCGTGGAATGCTCCTAGAATGTATTATATCTTTGAGCAATGCTTGTCCACTTTCCGGTCGCCCATTCTCTGTAAATTTTTACTATTTTATACAAGAACAAAGGCTTTGCTGTCTGAAGGGGATGTCAGGGGAGGTGCCACGTGGACTGGTGGGCCCAGGCAAGAATATGGGAACATGCCACGTGTCCTGGGCCAGAGTTTGGGCCTTGGGCTTGGTCAACATTTGGGTCCACAGGCCTTGAAATCACTAATTTAAAAACATACAAAATGTCGGTAATGAGATTACTGACATTTTGCACAAGTTTGGTTTATGCCCATATTAACCATAGTTAGGCTAATCCCACGAGTATGAAATGCTCAAGGAAGATGGAGAAGGGTCTGAGAAATCCAAAACTGGCCCTGGAATTGACTAGGGCCTCACCATGAATGAGCTATAGCACCTGCAACAAAGAATACCAAAAATGGCGGTAGTTATTCTACCACCATTATGGTTTTTCTGTAAAAAAATAAAAATCAGGCATGCGGTCTGTTCTAGGGTGCAACCAGGGGGTTCCTCATGAACTGAGGACCCCCCAGAAGACCGATGGAGGGGTGTAAGGGTCAGTGCACCGTGTGTGAAGGTGTGGTGGTTCGTGGGGGTTCCCACTGCCTATGGAAGTGGCAGGGGATCCCTCCTATGTCAAAACTACTGAGCCAAGAAATGACCAGGGGTTTACAATAGGCTCGAAAATAAAAAGTAAAATGATAGGGAGGTTCCCTACCCTGCTGGAATGGCTGCGATAGGGAGAGTGGTGGCTGCCGGTGGTGGTGCAGGGTAGTGGCAGTGCAACTGGGAGGCTGGTGTTCGGATTCTTGAGAGGTCTGAGATGGTCTCAGACTTTTGGGAACTTCGAATACACTCAGGGGTTCGGAATGGGGTTTTGCTGATCTTCTTACAGGTTCAGGGTGGTGGATTTTATAGAGGAGAGCTTTGGGACCTAATGAGGATTGAGGGGAATGGCAAGGAAGGTGGTTGGACCTAGTGGGGGTCGAGTGAGAAGGCCCTGAGATGATGGTGGAGTGTGCAGGGTGTCTGTAGACCTGCAAACTGAAGATAAAACAATAGCGGTAGATGGTCTACCGCTATTATCAAACCAGACAAATTCCTAATTGACGATAGACTATCTACCGCCAATAAGAAAATTTTAAAATTGGGCCTGGCCCATGCACATGCAGATAAGGGGGATTTGGCTTTGGACTTTTGGGCCTTAAATAAATTGGGACATACTTACATTTGAGTCACCTCAAATTTCTAAATCTGACTTTCATTTACTATTTATTATATCTAATTGTGATCAAGTGGATATTATCATAGAAGAAAAACAAGGCGCGCACGTGCCTTGCACGTGCAATGCTTACTAGTAAAGGGAAAAGAGAAAGAACATGACATTACCGGTTGGACCGGGACCCCTTCCTCGTATAATATACAGCCCGGGTTTTAAAACATGGGTAACACCCGTATATGTAATACCACTTGCAAGGGCTATTACACTACCATGATCACAAATCCAATGTGCTGGAGATAGGAGGTGCAATTTTTTTCTTTGGTTCAACAGGAGGTGCATTTTAATACAATACAATTATACTATCTCTTCATTTAATTTTCTATTTCTATTAAAATTTAAAATACAGCAGTAGCCTCTAGTTAGTAAATTCGCCATTAATTTGGGAATTAAACGAGAAGTTCGTTTAACGTTTAAAACAGCCGTTGATTTCAATTATACGGATGCATTTGCAGCCTTTTGGTACGATACGAAGAGTTCGCGACTCATACGCGAACCTGTGAAAATGTTATTAATTAAATATAAAAATGGCACAGGATTCTCTCGAGTTCGAACCCCTAGAGGTTGCCACGTGTCTCCTTTGACACCCCTTAACCATGGATAAGGTTCACTTACCCATCCTTGGTTTTTTTTTATATATTAATTATTATTTTTAAAATAAAAAAAAAAACTGTTTTTAGAGTTTTTTTAATATTAAAAAAAGTTTTTAATTAAAAAAAAAGAATTAATATTAAAAAAAAAACCAAGGATGAATGGGTGAACCCTAGGGGTGGGTGAACCTTACCCATGGTTAAGGGATGTCAAAGGAGACACGTTTCGACCTCTAGGGGTTTGAACTCAAGAGATTCTCTCGAGTTCAACTCGAGAGGATCCTGAGCCTATAAAAATATAGGGTGGAGCTACGCGTACCCCAACTTCTTATGATTACACACCACACTTAAAACAACACAAAAAAAAGGGCAATACTGCCCCCTTCCTCTTCCCATCGTTTACAAGCAAATACACAACAACAGCGTCCTGAGTTTTTCATCGGCATGTCTCCCCACCTATCTTCACTACCTTCTACATTTTTTATCTTAAGTTTATTCATCATCTAAGTTTTTCTATTTTCTTGAGAGTTGCTGTTTTTAAGGATCGCGAGTCATACCTTGAGATGATAGGCTAAAACCTAGAAGAGGGATTTCACTGTCTAAGGCAAAGGAGATCCTATTGGGCTATCTCGTGATATTACTAATTGAAGCTGACATTCTTGCTTAAGGGAGTTAGATCGACTAGTTAATGTGTAATAACCACATTATTAAAGATTGGGTTGTTGTACGTGTATCCCATGGAGCGCTTTGAGGATGTTTTCAGTCCAATTTAGATTTATTTAAATTATTTTTTTAAATGCAGAGAGGCAATAAAGTTATTAAGTCAATTGGCAGAACCATTTAGAAAAGGACTAAGTAGATTTTAATGGAATTCTCTTGATTGAGAAAAGAGTGATCGGAAGGAGAACAGGTCCAGCTTACCTTCCACAAGAAAGAAAAAAAAAAAAAAAAAAAATCCTTTTCTTTTATGATTTGGTGTTCTCTTCAATTTGGGGTGTAGGCATTACAAGTTGGGGTGCGCCTAACACCACCTTAAAAATAAAACCAACGAGCCACGTCTCTCTCTCTCTCTCTCTCTCTCTCTCTCGTGTTTGCCTCTCCCTGATCTCATTCTTCCTCACTCGCGGCCTGATCATCTCACAGACTCACCGCCAGTGACCGGACCAGACCAGCCACCGAGGTTTCTCTCTCTCTCTCTCTCTCTACCTTATGTTGTTAAATGGGTCAAGGAATGGGAAAACCCTTTTAACATCAACATCGGCACCTTCCGTTTCGTTTCTAGGGTTTTGTTTCGATTTTAGGGTTTTGATTCATGTGTTTTATTTTCATCATATTTCAATGATGATTATGAGCATATTTGATAAATGCACATACTCATTTTAACTATTCTTTTCTTGCTTCATCAATTTCCCTGGGAAGCAAATATTACAGTACATGAACTCATTTGGTTCTTCTTCACCATTTTTGTTTAATCTTATATGCCCCACATAGTGGGAGAACTCATTCACTGAGATTCCCCTCGTCTCCATTTTATGACTCCAACATCAATGCCTCTGAATACCTAACCAAGCTCTTAATTCGATCTCTTTGTCATTCTCCAAGTGTGATGCTGCTAACTTTGACACGCTTGTTGTTGATTTTATTTCTCTCTTTTTTGGGGGGAAAAGGGGTGGAATCGATAGTATCACATCAACCTATGCCTAAATTGAAAATTCACTCAGATTTTTGCCTGACTGTTAGTATGAGGAAGATTGTCTCTGGTTTAAGGATACCACCCTGAATGACAGTAATGAAATATCATTGAAAGAGGAAATTTTCCATAAAATTAAAGTAGTATGATCTTTTTTTTGTGGGTGAAAGTCCAAGTATTTGATTTATTGAGGGGAGATTGTCTGAGATTGAATTAACCATTCTTAGGTCACTTCTGAAAGTCTTGGTGAAAGGTAAACGTATACATATATTTTATATGTTTAGGCCAAATTTTTTTAACGAATTTTTAAGTCTTGGTTCGAATTATACTCTAATAATTCCCGTACCGTACTTTTGACGTCCTGCTTTTTTTTTCTTGCCGAATTATAAATCTAATTATTTCGCATTATACACAAATAATTCCCATGCCGAATTTTTGCCATACACCGAATTACTAACTATCACTTACCCTTTTTCACAGAGAAGAGAAATGGAGAGGCTTGCGTTTCTGAGATCCTTACATCGTTTGAATTGCTTCAGATCTCTCCGTTCCTCCATTATTAATGAGCAACATCGCTTTTATGGCCTCAGCAATCACTGTACTCGAAGCTTATTTGCTCTATCTTCCCGCATTGCTGCCACGCCTCCACAACGCTTTTCTTATGGTACCTTTTTTTTAATAAAAAAGATGATGAATCGCGTTGTGATTTCTTACAAATTGTTGTCGAAATAAAATGATAGATGTATATACAAAATGGGTTTTGTTGATTAAGGAAAATATGCATCATGGAAATTAGGCTTCAAAAAAAATCGTGTTTCAGCTGAAAAACGAAAATCGTGTCGTGTATTTCTGTTTGTGAAATATATGAGGGAAGAATCAAAAATCATTTTGTTAAAGGCAAGGTGTGTGATTTTTGTTGTTGTAATTTTTGGGTTATCTAGATCAAGGTGTGTAGTGCATGAAATGCCCTATTTTGTTGTCGATTGAATTGGAAATGTTTTTTTATATAACTTAGAGCTGTTTACTTGTTTTGTGGGTATGGGTGATTGGGTCATAAATGGACTGTATACAATAGGCTCCCTTTTAATTAATAATCATGGTGGAAAGAGATTTATTAATTATGAGAGACTATATATATATATATATATATATATATATAAGTAATTACTATATTCATTCGATGAAACATATTTCTTTACATAATTTTTAAGGAAGGCATTACATCTTCATAAAAGAACTTCTTGTAGCTACAAATGCAACGAGCTAGCCCTCCAAAAAAAGCGATTTTAGGCTAGCCTACTGAACAAGTATATTTCCACTCGACCTCCAATACATATTAGGCTAACAAAAATACTCAGCTATCCCAAAATAAAACTTTGTTATCTAATGCATAAAAAAGCTCCTAATGTGTTTTTGAACCAATGTTGCTCGATCATGTTGGGTTTTCTATTGCACCACTGTGCTTTGTAGTTACTTCAAATGAGCAAATTTGCAACTGTATCTTTCTTTAATTTTCGTATGACTGTATGGATTGCACATCTCTTTTGTTGTTACTTCTTGTTGCGTATTCTCGTTATTATCTTCTATTACAAGCAAATCTTCATCTGTGGATTGTGGGTACCTCATGAACTATTTCTTCGTTTGCAGGATTCATAAGCATTCGATGCTCAATGAGTCCCTTATATGCAATATAGATAATTGATCTAGTAGTAATTCCTCAATGTTATTCTGCATAGATTGATTTGATCATCCAAATATGTTGATATCTCAACAACCGGCCTCCATAATCTCCATGAGAACTAAGAAAAGAGCAATGCTTCTCAACTTCACTTAGTGAAGTTTACATGTAGCGTTGCACAACAAAACATTTAGAGTAGCCTATTAGAAAAAAATCAAGGTAGTGCATGTGCAATATGTACTATGTACTACCTACTACTTAGTGTATGTAATGTATATTTATATATGTAGAAATATATTCTTACATTTTAATTATATATAGAAATATTCTTAGGAAAATATTACTTAATAAATATAAGAGAATATTAATCATCAATCGTCGAACCGAGTTGGTTCCTAAAAACAAGATTAATTATTAGGGCTTACTAAGGTTTTTTTTTTATCGATAAGGACAACCATATATTAATTTAAAAAAAAGTACAAAAAAGAGCTTACAAGATTGTAAATCCAAGATGAGCAAAAATAAAACAAGCAGTAAAAACAAATCGCATGACCTTCATAGTGAGAGAGGCAAACTGTCAACCCAGAATGGCTCTCAAATCTGCTACCTCCTGTCTAATGCTTGCCTATTCTAAGATTAGTAGCCGTATAAGAGAGCAGATACGATGTAACGAGGATTGAGAGTTCTCGAATACTCTTGTTACGCTTTGTCCAAATAACCCTTGAGATGCCCCAAGAAGGACCACTCAAATTGCTTGTCGTGCACTATCCGCACTAACCAATACCCAACAAGATAAGAAGTGTGAAGGGACGAAGGGAAGACCCAAACCACTCCTACTCGGGATAGAATTTCCCTCAGATCACTCCGCCATAAGGCAATGCAAAAGTAAGTGATCCACTGTCTCTTTCACATGAAGGCACAAAAAGCATCCGTTAACCATCCTCCATTCTCTAGATTTTAGGTGATCACAAGTAAGAATCTTATTCACAGTCGCGTTCCATAGGAAGAAAGATGTTTTAGATGGAATTCTTGAATTCCACACAATTCTATAAGGGAAATGTGCCTAAGGGGTTGACCCTAGAGACTGTAGCAGTGATCTAATTGAGAATCGACCATTGTTGCCTCAAGACCAAATTTGGACATCTCTGTTCTGAGGCCTCAAAGAGGTAGAGCCAAGATGCAGAAAAAGACGACGTAGATCGTCAATTTCCCAATCGTTCAAATCCCGCTTCAACTTTGGACACCACACCGCCCTAGAATCCTGCAACTCAAAGCAATCTCCTACTAAGGCGTCCCTATCAATAGCTAAGAGGAAGAGATTTCCAAAGACCTCATTTAGCTTCGCGGATCCGCACCAAATATCCTTCCAAAATCTAACCTCCGAACCCCGGCCTACCTGAAAACGAAACTCAAACACCACTAGATTGTCTACTGTCATGATGCCATTCCACAATCCTACCCCATGGGTAGTTCTGACCCCCCGTGGAACCCAATAGGATTCCTCCCCATATTTGGCCACTATGACAAACCGCCATAAGCTCTCTCGTTTCTCTCCAAACCGTCAAACCCATTTTCCTAACAGAGCCTTATTCACAAGGGCTAACGACTTTATATTCAGACCCCCACAACGCTTTGGGCGACATATTTGATCCCACGAAACTAGGTGGTATCTAAAGCTGTTGCCCTTCCCATGCCATAGGAAAATATTTGTTACAAGGGGACCTACTGACTACTCTACATCATTTCTTTTGTGGGTTTGAGTTTTTCATTTTTAAGTTGCTCTAAGTTAATTACCATGAGGTCCATGACTGATTTTTTGATTGAGACAACACACTGTGATGTGTTAAAAACCAATTGTCTGTCTCGTGAATCTACACAATCCCATCAATGGGCCATCTTTCGAATTAGCCATAGACAGCATGTCACAGTCACAGCCTGATAGGATCATCCCAATAATCTTATTTGTCCCATTTTCTTCCGATGTGGTACATAGAGTAGAGACTCGTCTTTTATCTTTCATGTAGTTTCTTTGATTGGGATCTTCTGGAGTGTGGTTGTAACCTAAAAGTCTGAACTAAAGCTCTCTAGGATCTCAATTGCTTGATAATCTTGTGTAGCTGAACAGGATACTAGCTTTCTAATATGAAATTTTGATCAATTCAAGAGGTTTTGAATTAGCCTAATCTTTATGAAATTAACTTAGAAATACCCAAATCTGTTCAATTTTATTACTAAAGTGTTTAAAAAATCCAAGGGGTATTTTAGCAGATTTGCTAACCTTTTCTCTATTTCAACTTTGGTTCTATTATCAACCATTTCAAAGTTTGGGCCTTCACAAATTTATCAGGTGATTTTGGCTTAGAACAGCTAGCTCATTGATACTCCTAAACTTTCCCTTTGCTTTTGAATCATCACTCTTGATTCTTTATGTTTGAAATTCGTCAATTTTTCTTGTTTAGCAATCCATACATGATACATTATAGAGTTTTCATGACTAGGTCTCTTTTTGATTCTTTATGATGGGTCCCCAACAGACTATTTTTTAGGAATTCTTGTGGCTTGGGGCAAGGCCATCCCCATGTGTCTCTTCTCTTTTATAATGGTTACAGATGCATTGAGTTGTGTGATTAATAGGGCTGAAGAGGGGATCTTTGATGCATAGTTGTCAAGATGACCAGGCGACTTGAGGCGATAGACCCCATGGACGCCTAATGAACTTTTTGTTGCGGAAATTTTCCCTAATATGAGATCTATGTATAATGCATTTTCTTTTATAAGAGGCTCTACAATCATATAAATTACACTATTGTCAAGATGCACTTTAATAGAACTATAGTTAGAGACAGTTTTAAGAATAATAAAGGGGGATTTCAAGTGTTGGAAAAAATAGAATAAGAATTAAGTGATTAAGTCTACAATTATTGTTGAAAGGGGGGAGAGGGATTTCTGAGGGATAAAAAATTGAAAGCCCAACTAGAAAGAGAGAGAGAGAGAAGAAGGAAGGAAGGGAGGGGGGGGGGGGGGGAGAGGAGAGAATATAAGATTAAATTAAAAGTATAAAAATCGTCCAACAATTAAATGTAATGCTGAACAGGGGAGAAAGAAGAAGAAAGGGGGGGGGGATGTCTTACCCTTTTTTTTTGGATCAATCTTACTCTCATTTTTTTTTATTTTTTCTCGATTATACTCAAGATAAGTAATAAAAATAATATTGACAAGTAAAATATATAACTATAGGGTCTGTACTTATTTTATTTATAAAAGACCCCTTTAAATGTGAGTTTATGAGAGTTTTGGGGGTCCTAGAAGGAATTTGGAGCATTTAAAGGCTCTTAATTTGTTATTGGGCCGCCCGAGGTAGCTATAATTTAACAATTAACCATGAAAAAAAAAAACAAATGGAGACTATATGGTCCACCAATAAACAGAGGGAGAGAGATCAATTGGTCCATCCATTGAGAGAAAGAACAAGTTAACATTAGAGAAATACTTGACACTATTTGTCTCTTCTTACTTCTTCCATATGCAAACTATTTTTGTTGGATATACAAATCCTAACATATTATATTGTAAAAGACATAAGAAGAATATAAAATAACATATTTTTTTGTTTACCGAACAATCATATTTAAATAAAATAAATTTTTATATCCTTAAACAATAATAATATCGCATATATCAGATTTTTAATAATGATTGTCTAAAGCGGTCAGTCGCCTGAGCTCAGTAGAGCGCTTGGTCGCCTAGGCAACCACCTGAAGCGGCTGAGGCGACGCCTTTAACAACTATGCTTGATGATTTTATAGTGGACAGAGCATAGATCGAAAACTCGACTCGACCCGAAAGTTAGCCTGGTTGAGTAACTTGAAAAAAACTTGACTCGACCGACTCGGAAGTATATATATACACACACACACACACACATATATATGTATGTATATGTAATCAAACATAGATAAAAAAATCTTATTGCAAAATAATTTCTACTTTATACAATTTTACTGCAAATTTACAAATCTAAAACAGTACTAAAGTAATTGTAATGCTAAAAACCTAAAATTAATCCTAATTTCATAACTTAGAATCTTTCTCTTCTTTTCCTTGATATGGGTTGAACAAGATTTAAAAAAAAAAGTTATCTATGTCCTAGAGTGACTTGGCCGAGTCTTTCAAGTCGAGTAACTCGACCCGACTTGACTAAGTCACTCGGGCAAAAGAGAGCTATCGAGTTTTTTGGACGAGTCAACTTGAAACTCTATTGAGTCGAGTCAACTTGGCCGAGTTTTGAGTCGACTCGCTGAGTTTTTGAACTATGGGGCAGAGAAAACTTATGGGTTTTCTATCTCCAATTTGTGGATGATACTTTGTTTTTTATGTGATGCTTCATCCTTCCAGTTAGGTTATCTCAAATGCATCCTTAGATTTTTTGATGTAGTCTCTGGTTTTAGGGTGGATCTTCGGAAGAGTGTAATGTATGGTGTTGGGGATGCCCTTAATGTTGAGGAGCTCATTGGAGCACCCGGGTGTAAAGTAGGTCAATTCCCCTCCTCGCATCTTGGTTTGTCTCTGGGGGTGAGGTTTGAAGCTAAATCATTGTAGGACTCGGTGTTGGAATTTTGATAGAGTTTCTAGTAGGCTTGCCACCTGGAAGGGTAAGTTTCTTTCAAAAGCAGGTAGAATCAACCTTCTAAGGAGCATAGTCACCAAATCGGAGATTAAAAATTATTTGGATAAGGGAAAATTCAAAATATTCGGGATAATGTCAAGCAAAATATGAAAATAAAAAATAATATTACTAATGAAAATTATAGACAAATATAATTCATATATTAGTTACTTATTCGGGACTTTTTCCACAAGTTGGGAATAATTCGCCAAATTTTTTGTCTTTTTAAAAAAGTTGAGTTTTCTTCTTCTTCTTCAAAAAGTCGTGAATACGACGAAAAATCACAAACTATTCGGTACTTAAAAAAAAATAGATAACTTTGTTACTATGCTAAAGAGCGCCCTAGCAAGTATCCTCACCTACCTCATGCCCGGATAACTGTCCTTGCTTCTATGTTCTAGGAGTTCACTTCAAGGTTTGCACTTGTAATAGAGTGAAGTTTTGAAAGGACTTATGGTATGGTGACATTAATATGACAAGTTTTCTTGACCCTCTATGTTCTAGGATTTTGCTTCACAAGCAGAACAAAGCTTGAGGCAAGCCCATATTCTTCCTTGAAAAACATCAATCTTGTATTCTTCTTTGAATTTTGCCCAAAGTTTTGGAATAGAACCTCATCAAAATCTCTGCCACCTAGAGATCGCTCAAACGAATCGGCCAATATCTTCAGTTGGCCTTTATTGTAACTTGGAATGCACACTTGCATGACCAATATCAACAAAAACCGCATTTAATTGGTCATTCTCAGGTAAATTCGTCTTGTAAATTGCATAGGCCAAAGCTATTGTTGTAGTTTCATGAAACAAACGGTGAGGGTGCAAACCAGCAATGGTTGCAGCATCCAAAAGAGCCCTCCTTTGAAGATCTATGAAATAAACAGCAGCCATCCACACCACCATCTCTGGAGTCTGGTATTGATTTGATCACCCCTCACCCGAGGGAGAGAAACCAACCAATATCGGCGTATAATTCATAATATTTATATCAAGTATAATATAAGTTTTTTCTATACTGAAGTAATGTGAGGAATAATTAAATCCATATAAAGTTTGGTATACTCCTTGTACTTTTATTCGTGGAATGATATATATATATATATATATATATCATATTTATTTATTTATATATGCTTGTACATTTCAGTGGAGCATATCTTTGTTCCTTGCATCTATATATCTTGGATGTGTTGTCCTGTTCATGCTGATACACATGGTTTTGAGTACATATTGGCTTTCAAATGCTGAAGCATATATATGTATGCAACATTTGCCCTATAAACAACCATCAGCTGTTGTATATGCTGGGCAGTATGCTTATGTGACCCTGCATATCTGCACGAAGCTCTATTCACAACGGATGCAGAAGTATGGCAGCAATAGTGGATTGCTTTGTGGTAGTTCATAGGTAGTATTGACTATTAACTGTATTTGTCGTGTTACGGAATGGCAGTTGTTTTAGTTTAGCTCTGTGGCATTATCATATTTATGTCTGTATAGCATATATATACATAGAAGAAATTGAAGTACTAGTATGTAAATCAGATATATTGTCTATCAAAAGCATAGCGGTATTTGATGCTCCCAACTAAGAAATTTCCCAGTCTAAAACCTGACTGCATTCTTTGGGACAGTGAGAACAATATTAGTGCCCAGGACAAAAACACTGTATTTTTATGCATATATGATTCAGTCAAGGTATACTGTAATAGATCCCGCAAGTAATATTCCTTCATTGGTGCACTCCACCCATCAGCATGTGCACATCTGTGCAGCACTGCTGCTATACCACCTATTTTACTGTTATTTGGGTACATAAGATTATTTATATATAATGTTTGCAAAACTTAGCTTTCATGCTCTGGACTTATTTCTGATCCTTGCAAACAGCCATAGATTGCAGGCCTCCTTTTGCAATGGGCATCGGCACTACACGTCCATTTAGTGAAGATGTAACCCACATGCCAGTCATAACAGATCCTGAAATTCAAAATGTTTTCAAGGATTTAATGGCTGCAAGTTGGGATGTGCTCCCAGATACTGTCATTCATGATGCAAAGAAGGCATTGTCTAAAAATACTGAGGACAAGACTGGCCAGGAGACCTTGGCAAATGTTTTCCGTGCAGCCGAGGCTGTCGTGCAGTTTGGTGGGGTCCTTGTATCTCTGAGGATGGAAATCGATGATAGTCTTGGATTTACTGGCGAGGTATGTGATTATGTATGGGAATGAGAATTTAATTGTTTAATTGTCTCAGTTTCTTGTAATTATTTCACTAATTTCAATTTAATTTGCAGAATGTACGACCCTTGCCAGATGAGTATGCGAACGCGCTCCGTGCGGCCTATCAACGTTATACAACGTATTTGGCTGCTTTTGGGCCTGATGAGTCCTATTTGCGGAAGAAAGTAGAGACAGAGTTGGGGACAAAGATGATACACTTAAAGATGAGGTGCAGTGGCCTTGGTTCTGAGTGGGGAAAGGTAAAATTTCTTTGATGTTGCTTACTGCACTCTTCTAGGTAGACAACACAATTTCAAGGCATAGATACTTGTGGGAATTTACAGTCAGTGTGCAATTTCAGTGTTAGGTTACAAAATTAAGTCACATTCGGACTGTAACATTTTGACTTTGTGCTTTAGTCTTGTAATTCCATCAGGACGACATGTTGCTTGGTGCAAGGGCATACAGTTTTAGATGTTGGGACATCTTCTCTTGTGTAAAACCTCAGTTATGTTTCTCTTTTATACTAGACCTAGAATGTAGACCTATTGACTTATCAACGATGGAGTCCTGAAAACCAAATCATCCTGACCAAACTATTTGATTTTGACTATGAACCTCTTCAAGTGTTAGTAACAGATGCAGTGGGATCCGAAAACAAAATAATAGTTGTCAGATTGCTGTCCATGTTGCATAAATCAGATAATATCCCATTCGGTTGGGCCCAACTAGGAGAACTCTTGGGCCAGAAATGAACTTGATCAGATAAATCTGGTAATCCGATCTGCAGAGTTACCATCCAAAAGAATGTGTTAGCTGCAAGGATCAATATAATCTAATTAGGTTTGTTTTTAGATTCGAGTTAGTCACAACTCTGCATGTGTGTTGCATGCCTTGGCATAGATCTTAAAATGTTCATGAGATAGGTATTCCTTGACAAAAGTTGAGTTTGAAACACTGAATAGATATTACTCCTTGTACTGGTATGTCCCTTATACTCCTGTAAATGCATCCAAGATTTATAATTTGCTGCATTTTTTTTTTTTTGCATTGCAGATTACAGTTCTTGGGACCTCTGGACTTTCTGGGTCCTATGTTGAGCAGAGAGCCCCATAGTTTTGGGAAGAGTTCATGTTTCTTTAAGCTTTCTTGTTTTGGAAAACTTGGGAGATAGGTTGGTGTATCTTAGAGGGAGTGTCTTTACAGGAGATTAAAGAGCTTTATCTTTGTCAACTTCCAAATGAAATAATGTAGTATCAACACCCTTAATCATCGTATGATTTTCTCTTCTTGTCTCTTTCTTTTCCTTTTTCAGAAATTCTATTGAATGTGGTCAATTCTAAGTTCTAACTCTACTTGACAATTATCACTTGATTTGATGTGTTCTTCTTCTTACTTTGTGCTATATTGCTCACGTTGCGTTTGAAACATTAGAAAGCATATGTAAAAAAACCATTCTGTGTGTTCAGCTTGTTTATTCGCTAGTTTGAGTTTACTAGCGAATAAACAAGTTTGCGCTAGATTGCTCACGTTGCGTTTGAAACATTAGAAAGCATATGTAAAAAAACCATTGTGTGTTCAACTTGTTTATTCGCAAGTTTGAGTTTACTGCAGGTTTTCTTTGATTTACAATGTAGGATCATTTTGTTAATCCAATTAACAGTTTAATAGTGTGCTATTGTTTCTTCTAATGCAATCTTATGGGTGTTTGGGCAAAGTTTATATTTTGTAGCTTTCTCTCCACATGAATATTTTATTATGTCCATAGAGGCTATGTTGATCAATTGGCATTGTAAGGGGTTGTTACAGGGAGGTATATGTATATGTGTTGCTGGAGTAGCTCTGTCCTCTTCTTGTTAGAGTTTAGCTACTGTGTAGCTCTGTTGTCGTTAGCTTACCTACTTTTTCGCTTGAACCTTTCCTTTTCTTCTCATTTTTTTTAGGGTTATGGAAACATTACTTCTTGTGGATTACAGTATCACAGGCATTTCCAGGGTTGTTTGTTGTTTTGAGGGGGGGCAGCATCACAGGGCTGTTTGGTAAATGTTTAAATCTAGAATCTGGTCTTAGTTGCCTCACTATGTGCGTCTTGGTTTTCTCTAATGTGGGATAAAATGATGATCTCTACATTTGATTCAAGTAAGTTCCTAGTCTAACTAACCATGTATTGTTAGGCATTCTTTAATAAAAGTTGATATTATATTTTTGTTGCTATCATTTTGGGAGATCATATTTCCCATTGGATACAAAATTCCTAACCAAACGCCCCTATCAAAATTTTACTCTATGAGGGCTCTGCTTCATGGCAAAAAAGCAGAGCTCCCTTTGTAGTGGAAACGGTGACAATCTAGTAGTTAGGGGAGAGAGTATTTTGCCAAATTGCTTTAATGCTCACTTTGTTTTGATGTAAAATGGGGGAACTCTACTAAAATGTATTTTCCGTGAAATTCATTTGTTTTCCTCTATTTTACATTGAAACTAAACAAACGGAGCCTATAAAGAGAGGAAACTAGCACATTGAAACTAAACAAACGGAGCCTACTGAAAGAGAGGAAACTGGCTACGTCTTGAAAATTCTCTTATATATTTATATATGTTTTTTTTTTTTTTTTTAAGAATATTGATTATCCGGTAATAACTACTTGGTGGCTCTCGAGCCACTAGATTAACGGTTTAATAATTTTCTGGTAAGAAGAAAGAGATAAAAGCGTCGTACCTCGCGTGCTACAACAGCAAACACTCTATAATTGAGTCCAACAATGTGGCACGCGACACTGACAGCGGGATTCGAACACCGAACAATTAATCCATGCTGTCTAAATCTGATACTACAACTTAAAAAAGTGGCTGACTAATCTACTTGATATTTCCTTCTCAATAAAATCTGAGGTTTTTTTTTTGGGTGGTGCTAGGCGCACCCCAAGAAATGATGACTGTACCCTATTAAATTTTGGATACTATTAGGCGCACCGCACTTTTTGATGACTGCACCTCATTATTAAAATTTACTTACTACATATCATTAAAATCATAAAATTACTTGTACATCCCAAAAATTACTATATATATATATATTTATATATATAAAATTTATAACTAGACACCAATCACAGTCCATTACTTGGAGGCCTATTTTAAAAGGTATGTAACCTGTAAAATACAGGAAGTTATTCTAAATTTGATGTTTTGAGGTTTCATCTCTAATTCTAAATGTTTTTTTTATGTGACTGCAGTTATTCAGAAAATTAACTAGGGATGTGAGAGCCTATGTTCAGAAGGTTCCCTCACTTATGCTTTGCTCATACTCTTCTTTCCTATTCAAGGCTTCTCCTACTAATATTCGTTAATGGAACAGTGCGTTGATAATGGAAAAGATGTTAACCTGTAATTTGCAATTAAAGCTAAAACAATTACCAGTGGCCTTAAATACTCCCTTGCTACTGGGAAGTGGGGGCAAGCCAATGCAGTTGGTACAAGAGCTGGAGTTCATAGGTTGGATCATAAGTCGCTTATTTTTGTTGTGTTTGTTTGTCTGTGTTGGGGTGGGGTGGAAAGATGAGGATGCGAGCAGTGAGAAAGAACGACAGTCTACATAGAGGAAGAAGGAGAACGATGATTAAAAGAATTTGGGGTGCATGTGCAGCTATTAAATTTAGGGAAACTGAAATGACAAAATAAAAAGTGGGGTGTAGTCATAAAAATTGGGGTGCACCTAACACCATCCTAAAATTTTAATTTCTATATTCAGTTATCACGGAACTTCATAGACGCACCCCCAGTGTTTATGAACATGAGCCTCATGAATCTGAGGATGATTTCCTATAAATTAACGATCTTGTGTGTCAAGAACCTAGCTTGTTGAACAAGGGGAATTCTATTTCTGAAGGAGATCCTGCAGTACGGAGAAATAGATGGATTGGATGGGCCTGACCTATACTTTGGTGCAGCCATGTTTCTTTGGGACATGGGCTCTATTGATCAAGGGACAGCTTCACATCCATATTTTAACACTCTCAAGAATGACATGGCAAGCCAGTTAGATTAGCCCTCAAAAGAAAAAAAAAAAAAAAAAACCAATTAGATTACCAGTTGCCATAGAAAACCCAAAGTGCTGTCGAAATTAAGGATTTCAAGCCTAAATTTTACAATCAAGTAGAATGTTTTAAAACTTGGACATGATTGGACATTTGAACCATTTAGACTATCAGCTGGTATGCATATTGGGTTGGGTGGACCCATAATCTGCCATTAGGCTAAAATTGGTTTGCTTCCCATGGACCGTTAGACCTAGTGGTCGAACCGAAGAGTTGGTTAGCATGGTTGACAAACAGGTACAATTTTGTCGCAAAAATTGAACAGCCATTTGTGAACATAGATGAATTGTGGCCAATTACCCAAAAATTCTTGCCTGTAATAGTCTCTAAGGGTGTGTTCGGTTGAGGGGTAAATGGGTGGGAGAAAGTAAAGTAAAGTGAAGTGAAAGAATTGTATAAATTCTCTTGTGTGTTTGGTTTGAGAGAAAAGTTTAGGAGAAAATATAAATTTCCTAAAATTACCCTTTGCTCTCTTTAGGAATATTATTCAACAAAAGGGTAGATTTGGAATTGAAAGTTTGTACTTTACTTTCTTTTACAATTTCAACTATTTGGTGGAATAAGGTATGAGTGAAAGTGAGAGAAAGTTGTACACTATTAAGAAAGTTTAAGTTTTACTTTACCTCAGAATTCCTCAAACCGAACAGGGTGAAAGTGAGAAAAACTCCTACTTTCACCCACTTTCCATCACATTCCCCTCAACTGAACACACCCTAATGCTATGTTTGGTTGCCGAGAAAATTGATGAAAGCATAGAAAAGAAAAGAAAATTTTAGATTTTTAATACAATTTTTACTTGTGTTTTGTCTAATTTTCTGTTCTTTTCCATGTTTTTACTTATTTTCTTGACAAACAAACATAGGGTAAGGGTGTTCTTTTTGGTTAGACTTAAAACACTGGGCACTTTGCAATATAGTCCCTAACAATTATAAATGGTGTGTAAATATAAAATTTATCGGTATTTTTTTTTTTTTCTACTTAGGGGGGGGGGGGGGGGGGTTGAAATATCGGTGTGCATCTAACACTATCTTTTTTTTTTTTTTTGGTTTAAACGAACGCGTTTTGACAAATAAACGAAGAAACAGGAAACAAACACCTCTCAATCTCTTATCTATCTCGCGCTCTGCAACTCAGCAATTGCTTAGAAGTTTTGGAGAAGAAAAGTGAGAAAATCAATGGAGAGAGCGATTTCGATTCGCTCCTTATCGTGTTCTTCGGCCGTCTGCAACAGATTCTTCTTCCGTTCTGGTCACAGATTAACGAGGTCCTCCTCCTATTCTTCATCTTCTGTTCCTCACAAACAAAATCGCTTGCTCTCAAACGTGAGCAGGCGCTCTGCTCGTCGCCACCATTGGAGATTCATTTCGAGCTCACCCTCTTCATTTCATGTCAAAAGACCCTTCTCCTCTCTCTCCCCAAGAGCTATCGCCACTTCTCCCAAAATCAGTCCAGGTAATTAATTGAGATTTTGAGAGCTTTACCCATTTCGTTCTTTTCTTTTTTGAAACCCTAGTTTTTTTTTTAAATTCTATTTAGCCAAGCCTGGTTTTCCAATCCACTTGTGTTATTAGATATTGGTGGGAGCCAGGATGATGCTGCCGAGAAGTTTGGGTTCGAGAAAATTTCAGAACAAGTGATTGAAGAGTGTAAATCAAAAGCTGTGCTTTACAAACATAAGAAAACGGGTGCTGAAGTTATGTCTGTGTCAAATGACGATGAGAATAAGGTGTTTGGTATTGTCTTCCGCACTCCACCGTAAGTATATCCTTGCTACTTTTTTTTTATTTAAATTTTACTATTCTTTGTGTTTATGTGTATTTGGAGCGATGCCAAATGCTTTAGTTTAGCTTAACTTGAACTGTGAACGAGTAGAGATTAGAATTTATCCAACTCAATCTGTACTTGAACATAAAAGGAACTGAGATGATGGGGTTGTTCGAATTCAAATTGGGTTTGTCAATAAAAAGCTTGAAATTGTTCAGACAACTATATTCTATTGTCTATTTTACTGTGTTAACAAATATTGGATGGGCATTTAAATGTGGTTAGTACCCTTGAAATTCAGAATGAAAACAAAAGGGCCTATTTTCCGTTGGGCCATGCAACAACTGCTAAGAATCTATAATCTATTACTCCCTCTGATGCTGAGATATGGGTCTGCAAGTTAGCCGGGCTGCTCGAGTCCGTTATTTATTTAGTTTTCTTCTTTGTATTGTTTCTTCGATGCCCAGGATATCCTACTCCCTCTGTTGCTGAAATGTGGATCCGCAAGTAAGCTGGTCTGCTTGAGTCTGTTATTTATTTTTCTTCTTTGCTTTGTTCACACACACACACGAGATGGTTGGAGAGATTTATGATCTGTTCAGAGAGTTCAAAGTTCAGGAAAATGATCTTTTCTGTCTCCTCTGATCCGCATATGTATAGGCAAATAAACATCCAAGTGTCATTGCATGCAAGAGATGGTTGTGCACGTCATTCTATTTGTTTTGACAGCTCTTGATATGGTCCATAAGGTCATTTCCATGTGTACCTTTCTTAATTTGCAAGTATTTAAAAAGATAATGATAGAGACATAAATATACAGTCATAAATGCATGTCTTTGCCATCTGTAAATGAGCTAACGAGCTATAGATTATCATTGATGTTCAATAAGATGGTCGGTCCAAATATCTAGGGATAATTCGTAGGTCGGTTTTGACGGCTGTGGGAATTGTCTTATTCTTAGTTTGTTTGTATCTGGGTTGTCGTTTATTGAATTGTTGTTTACGAATACACAAAATGTCGAGCTTTTTGAGATGCTTAACAAAGATGACATCAGGAAGGACGACATCGAGCTGATGACCTAAGATTTGGACATGATTGATTTGTTTAACTGAGATCAATGTTTTAAAAAGTGTATGAGGCTTACGCCTCAAGGCTCAAGGAAAAAAGGCCTTGAGGCGCGACCTTGAGGCTTAAATCTCATTAGGCTAACACCTTATGCCTTGAGAGCTTGAGACGTTTTATGTTTGAGGTGTATGCCTCATACTTTAATAAAAAAATAGAGTTCTAGCCATATAACTGAGACTTCAACTTTAATTTTTGTAAGGCTTGTGCCTCATACATTAATGATTACTTTGAAATTGTTTGTTGGAATCTAAAATCCATCACATGATGATTGAATATCATACGTCTTTCAATATATATATATATATAAAGTAAATCTAAATTTCAGCTTTTCTTGCCTCTTAAATTTATTATTTTTATGATTGAAAAAATTATATAATATTACATATTTTTGTGTGTACACATACACATACATATATATGTATATGTATGTATAATAACTTTTAATTTCCTTTTTTTAAAAAAATCTATTTGTAATATTCTTATTAATTGTTTATTTATTTGTTAAAATAAGGGAGCGTGAGGCTTTCTTGTGAGGCTTACGCCTCATGCATCTTGAGGTCTCAACGCCACGCTTTACGCCTTCATGTTTTAAACATTGACTGAGATATGGATGAGAATATGAGATCGAATAGATGAACTAAGGTATGAACGGGATCAAGCTGTTTAACTGAGATATGGACGATACCGGGCTGATGAACTAAGGTCAAGATGAGACCAGGCTGATGACTGGCATACGGTCATAAGATGACAATTGGTAGGGATAAAACAGGACGACATCGAGTTGCTTTATAGGTTTAGGATGAAATAGAGCTAATGATGTGGAATGACAGTTGGCAATTCAAAAAATTACCCTTACAAATATGAACTTCATGGATGGATTGAAAAGTTTTGTGATGATTTTGTTTGGTTAATTTTCTTTCTTTTCATTAGGTCTGATTATTCAAGGCCTCAAATGTTTCCGTGACTATTTGATGAAATGCAGGAAAGATTCAACTGGGATTCCTCACATATTGGAACACAGTGTATTGTGTGGATCAAGGAAGTATCCTTTGAAGGAACCATTTGTTGAGCTTTTGAAAGGGAGCTTGCACACTTTTCTGAATGCATTCACCTATCCTGATAGGACTTGCTATCCAGTTGCTTCCACAAATACCAAGGTGAACATGAGTAAGAAGTTTTGTATTTTGGGCATTCTATGTGGTTGTAGTCTTTGATTTAGTTTCCTATTAATACATGGTTATCATTTTCATTACAGGATTTCTATAATTTGGTTGATGTATATCTAGACGCAGTCTTCTTCCCTAAGTGTGTAGAGGACCTCCAGACATTTCAACAGGAGGGTTGGCATTATGAACTTAACAATCCTTCAGAAGATATATCTTTCAAAGGTTGAGTTTTTCTCATAGATATACTCTAACCACCTGATGTTTGCCATTAGTGTTGAAATTTGCTTTTCCTTTTGGGAGAAATCTGATATTCTTTTTGACTGGTAAAATCTGATATTTTTCTAGCTGCGGTTGTTTAGTATTCGTTAATAATCGTAATTGAGAGCATTTAAGTGAACCATGAATGCATACCTTACCTTTTCTCTCTTTTTGAATGCAATTTTCAGGTGTGGTTTTCAATGAGATGAAAGGGGTATACTCCCAGCCTGATAATATATTAGGTCGGGCAGCTCAACAGGCAAGCTTTTCCATCATCCTGGTGTACATATTCGTTTTTACAGTTACTTTTACACTGGAACTTTGTAGTAATGTGTAAACTGTTTATGAGTTCTTAAATATTCGATGCAGCAGTTTTGATGTCTGTAATTTTCTTATACTATTTGCAGATATTTAATTGTTGAATGTACTCAACTTATTTTACAGGATTTGGAAACTTTCCTATTCAGTTTTCCTTTCCTTTTTGGTGGACCATAAATACTAGTTGCTTCTAAATACAAATCAGGCGTGTAAGAAGATTGTGTTTTCTCTTTTCCCCTTGAAAAAGGAAAATTTTCATCTCTTTTCTCCTTGAAAAAGGCAAATTTACTTTCTTCTCAAAGATTGTCTTCTTAATATAGTTGTTTAGAAAGCAGTTTTAAAATTAAAAAACTATACCTCATATTTTCTTGATATTATTTGAACATGTGGTTGTTTATTCTATATATAATTTAAGTATTGGGTAGGAACACTTGTAGCCAAAACATTTTTCTGACCCTTGTGCTTGAATCCATATGGAATCTTTAGTTTATAGAACTTCAAATACATGCAATTTGATCTGTTGTGTGTTCAGCTTTTCCAGATCATTATGTCTTGATTTGTCCAGTAGTCATGTTACAATGGATATTGTCATTGTATGCTTAACACATGCTAGAAGTATTTCGAATTTGTGAATAAATCAACTGCTACTAACTTTTACATTTATGTTCGTATTTGTTCCAGCATCAAAGATCAACTGCTTCATGCAAATGCTTCTTATCTATCTCATTTGCTTTTGCAAATTGGAGTTGTTTCATTTGAATATATAATTCTCAGTTAGGCAAAGTATTTCTTCTTATTATATGTTAAACTGCAGGCTCTGTTTCCAGACAATACTTATGGTGTTGATAGTGGAGGTGATCCACAAGTTATTCCTAAACTTACATTTGAGGAATTCAAGGTTTGTTGCACCTGGGTGATTAACTTGTATCAGAATGTACTTATCACATTGTTTACTTCTCATGCTATGATTGTTTTTGTAGTATTGTATCTGTTTGATTTGATGATTATAATTCTACTTAGCTTGACCTAATCAAGCCTAATTAATGCTTCATCATGCCCAATACTTGTTAATGCTGAATTTTAAAATGTTCTCAATCATTTTTTGCTGTTTTACTGAAAATTATGGTGATTTGGTGAATAATGTATTGTAAGGTGGCCATTTATTGCAAGCTGTCACACCATCTATGCAAATCTTGATCAGTGTTTGCTAGGTTCTCCTTGATGCCTAAATAGGATGATGCTCTGATGTTTTGCACCAAAATGCTTTACCACTGGCGCTGCTAGCATATACATGCGTACACTTCTGAGCTTATGTCTGGAAATGACTTGGATACGTATTGTTGTAAACTTTGACGTTGCAAAGAATTTCTTTAAGGGATTGCTATGCATTCCGAGGTCATTCTTGACCATGAGTGGCGTCTGTTGAATCCTTCTTTCACTTCTGCATGAGGTGTTGATGTCAATCCATTCAATGTGCAAAATACCCAACATGAAAGTGGTTGAACCAATTTGCATACCGGTTTATGAAGTTGGCAAATAGGGATTGGTGTTTATTATAATTAGTGCACTTCCTTGAGTGCTGCTAGTTTGTTGTGGTATTTTGCTCTAATAATTGATCTATCATGTGAACAAGTGCTTTAATGAGCTAGGGTATATAGGTTGATCCCACACCATAAAATCTAGGGGTACATGACTTTTCTTATTCATATGTAATACCTGGCGACTTGGGAAGTGAGTGCTTGCATGCTAAAGTGCTTCTCATGAGTTCACCGTGTTTGTACAGTCTCGATAATTGTATGCCAGCGTTTATACAGTCACAATTTTGGGCAGTGGATGAATTAAATGTGTCAAATAGTGTCTAACTATTTACCTAAAAATACGAGTTTAATTATTGATCAGGGACTGCAACCTATATCCCATGCTGAGTTGCTGACTCTATTGGTGGGTAAGCAGAAAATTATTTTGGAAGATCCTTTGAAGGGATGACAAGTCTCTCTCTCTCTCTTCAGTTAGGAGATTGTAAATTTGGATTTAATTTTGAAGTGTTCGAAAAAGAATTTATTCGAAATCTTCACAAAGCCATACTTAATTCTATATATGTAGCACTTCACTCTGCATCCTATGTATGGCTCTCGACTAGAACATAGGACGTCAAGTGTATATTGCGTAAAAATCTTTTTGAAGGACCATACTAAAGAAACAGATATTTCTTCTTAAAGAATCTGGTGATTTTAACAATTCAACATCGAGCATTTTAGATCATGGTAACAAAGTTCTCCGATTTTTTCAAAAAATCCCAAATACACGACTTTTCAGTCGAACGATTAATTCTCGTACTATTCACGAGTTTTGAAAAAATCACGATTTATTCAAAAAGTCACGAATTTCACGAATTATTCACGACTTTTTAAAAAAGTTTCAAATAAATATTTGAGATATGAAATAGGTTTGTTTATAATTTAAAAATTAGTAATCTTATTTAATATTTTTTCATGTTTTACCAATTTATTTTCGTATTTTTCCCAAAAGAATTTAAAATTTCCCTAGACGAATATTCTTGAACTCTGACTTGGTAACTATGGTTGATATCATGTTACTTTCTCTTTATAATTATTAAAATTATTTTTAATTGTTTCTGTTTTTTTTCTTAAGTTTCCCGACTTTGCCGTATTTTTCTGAAATAGACCCCTGCCGAATTATTCCCGAATCCCGACTTTGTTACTAGGCTTTAGATCATCACCTTGTGGCTTGTCAGATTAGCTTCATTCTATGTTGGACCCTCTAAACTATTTTACATAAAGTCAAGACTGCCTTAAGATTCATATTACATATCTTTATAAAAAAAACTAATAAATATTTAAAATAGAGATATGACTTCAAAGAACAATGTGAGAGAAATGTCTCTCATTATTAGGTAAGCCCGTTGTTTTTCCTGTGAAAATCCAAAGGTCCTTCTATTGGCATTTCCCATGTTAAGTAAAAGTTAGATAACCCTCTAGGTACCTGCTCATGTGATAGCATTGACAAGTCAAAGATCTGCTGCTCCACAAGGCAATTTTTGATAAGGCTTATTAGAGGTAACACTTTGCATAACAAAATATGGTGAATTAACAGTCCATGCTAGCACGTACTCGTTGTTGAGTGTACAAGCTGGAGCCCATTAGTAGATATTAGGGACTTCACTCTTTCTTTGATCAGTTTTTTTTTGAAGTTATTGTCTTTATAGATGTTACTGCAATGCTTGGTATGCTGACTGGTATTTTTTCTATTATCTGTAAGAACTCTTTCAACATCATTGATGAATATATATACCTATAAAGGAGGTAATCCTTGATGAATATCATAATAATATTAAATGAGACATGTTGGCCAACAATTCATTTGGCCTACTGACAATAAACTATGGTTTCTTTATTAGAGGACTCGGAGGGTTGCTACCTGGTGTATATTTGCCCATTCTTTGTAATCCAATTTATATCTTCCGAGTTCTTGTTATGTAAACCCGCACGGGTAGCTCAGTTGGTTCGGGTATTGGGAGATATCTCCAAGATCTCGAGTTCAACTCCCCCTGGGCTTACCCGATGCACGTGGTTTGCGTGCATCCAAAGGGACTATTCTTTCCTTGTCAGGGTTGGGACACCCTCCATTACCAAAAAAAAAAGTTCTTATTGTGTAATTCTTATCGTCAGGGTTGGGACACCCTCCATTACCACAAAAAAAAGTTCTTATTGTGTAATTCTAAAATATTACTTAGGGTGCAGGTTTTTTCGTTCATGTTACTGTAACCCGTGTTAGGAAAAGTCTATGGATTGAAAACACAGTCATATGCACATACAAACTGGCATTACGTGTACGGTCTATGCACATGCATACTAATATGTTAATTGTATACTACTATTACATATGCAAGTGTATACACTAGCTAAGGCATGGACATTCGGCATACACAGTAATGATTGTGTTATCTATACTTTTTAATATATGTGCTCCATCTATTTACAGGATTTCCACCGTAAATATTATAATCCCAGCAACGCCAGGATATGGTTCTATGGAGATGATGATCCAAGGGAACGCCTACGCATCCTAAGTGGTACTTCTGATTCATTGCTCCGATAATAATTGAAATTGCCACTATTTATGCATGATTACATATACTTATTCTTGGAAATTTCCTTTTATGTATTGTGGTCCTTGATTCTCGATGGATTGGAACATCAATATGAAGCTAGTTAAGTAATTAAGTTGAACTTATTAAACAAAAAGGGTGAGAAAAATGCTTAAGAATTAATTTTTTTTAAATGATACGTACAGATGGGGCTTTATCAAGAAGAGATATATCAAAGAGATCTAGGGTTCCAAAAAATAAAATAGTGAGAGGTAGAGAAAAGATTGAGTAGTAGTCCCAGGCATAGTGACAAAGTCAGGGTTCGGGAATAATTCGGCAGGAATCAAGTTCGGAAAATTCGGAAATAAAATAAAGTGTAAATTAATAATTATAAACATATAAGGAACAATTTGATTAAAATATATAAAAAAAAATTAAAATTTTTGAATAATTCGGGAATTATTCGTAAAAAACGCGAATAAAATGAAAAAAAAATGAGAATAAAACGGAAAAACAGCGTTTTTTTTAAATTTGCGAATTAAACGCAGAACAATTCGGCAGTTGAAAAATGCGCGAATTAAACGCGTTTCTTTCAAAAAACGGCGTTTTTTTTCAAAAAAACGGCGTTTTTTGTTACTTGGGACTCCCAGGAAAAGAATGCCTTGAGAAGAGACTAATGGAGGATAAAAAGGATAGACGTGAAGAGATGCTATCAGTCAACAAGGATCTAGGTATGTGGGGCAAGGAAACGGTTCAATATCTCAATAGATGGCTATAAGGATAGTGAGAGACCAATTGGCAACCAATTTCCTATACAGATGTTGAGGTAGAACTACCACCAAAAAAGAAGGAAATTGGGATTTGGGATCATGTTTACACCCCAGTTAGTCATTTGCAATTAATAGTTACCCCAATTTGTCATTTTTTGGATAGTGTAGCTAAACAATGAATAACTAAAAGAAGCTAACCAACTTGTTTTGAGACTGGCATCTCATGCTTTTTTGACAAGTTTTTTATTGTTGATGTGTAGAATATCTAGACTTGTTTGATGCAAGTTCTACTTCCAATGAATCAAAGGTTGAATTGCAAAGCCTATTCTCAGAGCCAATCAGGATTGTTGAGAAATATCCTGCAGGTGAAGGCGGTGATTTGAAAAAGGAACACATGGTATGCCTTAATTGGTTGCTCTCTGATAAGCCCTTAGACTTGGAAACTGAGCTTACGCTTGGGTTTTTGGATCATCTTATGTTGGGAACACCTGCTTCTCCTTTGAGAAGAATCCTACTGGAAAGTGGCTTAGGAGAGGCCATCGTTGGCGGTGGGGTTGCGGATGAGCTTCTTCAGCCCCAGTTTAGTATAGGGTTGAAGGGTGTTTCTGATGATGACATTCAAAAGGTGGAAGAATTGGTCATGGGTACTCTTAAAAATTTGGCAGAGGAAGGTTTTGATCCAGAAGCTGTAGAGGCATCTATGAATACGATTGAGTTTTCTCTCAGGGAGAACAACACTGGGTCATTCCCTCGAGGCTTATCCTTGATGCTTCGCTCAATTGTAAGTGATTTGTTTCCCCTTCTTATTTGATCAAGCTTGCTAATGTTTACGTAACTATTTTATCAAATTTAAATGCTCATTAAAGTCTTTTTTGTAGGGGAAATGGATATATGATATGGATCCCTTTGAGCCTTTAAAATATGAGAAGCCACTAATGTCTTTAAAAGCTAGGATAGCTGAAGAAGGCTCTAAAGCTGTTTTTTCTCCACTAATACAGAAATTCATTCTGAATAACCCTCATTGTGTTACTGTAGAAATGCAGGTGATTGCTTTATTCTAATTTTTCTCTATTTATGGTTTTACTGTACTTTTATATTAATTCTCAATTACAAAAGGGTGTTTTCCTTCCCAGCCTGATCCAGAGAAGGATTCTCGTGATGAAGCGGCTGAAAGAGAAATTTTGGAGAAAGTTAAAGCAAGTATGACAGAAGAAGATCTTGCTGAGCTTGCACGCTCTACACAGGAGCTCCGACTGAAGCAGGAAACTCCTGATCCACCAGAAGCTCTGAGAAGTGTACCGAGCCTCTCTCTACTTGATATCCCCAAAAAACCTGTACTTGTACCAACAGAGGTAATCAAAATCCTTACTGTCTATAGATTTAAATGTAGTACTATTTTTTTAATTTCCGGTGGGGCATCTCACGATAGCATATACTTTTTAATTGTAGGTCGGGGATATCAATGGAGTAACAGTTTTGCAGCATGATCTTTTCACAAATGATGTTCTTTACACAGAAATAGTCTTCAACATGAGTTCATTGAAGCAAGAGCTCCTTCCATTGGTACCGTTGTTCTGGTGAGCAAGATGTTGCCTTGAAGAGATAATGGTCATACCTACTGTACATATTTGTGTCTCTCCTCCTGTTTGGCTCTTTTTTTCTGTTGCAAACATGCACTCATCCAAACTTGGACCAACACACAGAGGTTGGGTTTTCTTGATCACCAACACTTACTGGAATATGGGTCTAGAAGTCCTACCACTAAGTGTCCCCATGTTTATGGAGCGAAGATGATTTAAATGTCAAGAACTAATGTAAAGTATCCATTTAACACTTGTAATCCCCCGTGGTTTTCTTGACAGTCAGTCCTTGCTGGAGATGGGTACGAAAGACTTGGATTTTGTGCAACTTAATCAGTTAATAGGAAGGAAGACTGGAGGAATATCAGTTTATCCATTTACATCATCTATAAGGGGCAAAGAGGATCCATGTAGCCATATAATTGTTCGAGGCAAAGCCATGGCTGGATGCACTGGAGACCTATTTAACCTAGTATGTTATACTTCTTCAGCTTTAGCACATCAATTTCTAATTTGAAACCTTACTGCATGCTTATATGCTCAGTGCATTGAACGATCAAGCACATCTTGTAGTCTTGCAGAGTGATTTATTATTATTATTATTACTATTTTTTTTTTGGTCAGTATGCATTCTATGGCTACTTAATTGTAAGTCCTCTTGATAAAATTAGGATGCATCAAGTTGGAAGTTCTGTGATTCTCTCTATTGAAGGGATTTTTCATCATGATAATTTCTCTTTTCACATGAATACTCTATTAAACTTAGTTTTTTGCTTTATGCTAATGATTTGTAATTGTAGACACGAATACCAGTATTGACATACCTGCTCTGAAGAGGACCAAAAGGTCCAAACATTACATTTTGCCGTGTAGAAATGGGCCAAAACGTGGAAATGTGTAGATTTATTTTTCTAGAACAACTCATTTTAAATACCTCTATATCTCTTTCTTTCAACTTCAGAACCTTTTTTTTGGTTCAAATTTTTTCAATAAAAGATTGCTTTCTTTATGGTGAAAGGAGATTTAGAACACCTGATTGAAGGTTAAACTATCAAGGATTCTTCTCCAAGGAAACATAAAAGTGTACTTTGGTCCTGGGGATAGTACTAGGGTAGCGGTGTGGTCGGTCCTCCCGGGTGCCATAGCTTGGTCGATCTGGAAAGAGCGGAATAGGAGAGTTTTCGAGAATTCTCCCTCCTCTTTTCCTAGTATTTGTTTTAGTACCAAGTCTTTGGTGGTGGAGTGGGTTTCCGCTAGCCTGGCTGGGGCGGATTTAGAGTTGTTTGACTGATTTTGGGTTGGCGGTGGGGGGGCTTTGCTCGGTGCTAGCTAGGTGTTTTTTTGCTTTGCACTGTTTGCTTTTGGTTCATATTTTCATGAACCAGGTGTGCTGCTCCTTTTTATGTACTTTGGTTGTTTCTTTCTATTAGTAATATATTCTTGTTTTCATCGATCAAAAAAAAAATATCCTTTTTTTGTCTTTTAGATTTAGGTCACGATTGATAAGAACATGTATAAATGCATAAACTATAATTCAATGATGTATTTCCACATGATTTAAGATCTGGATTTTAGGATGAAAATTCTGGAAGATTTGAGGAAGTCCATATTTCCATCTCTCTTTTTTTTGGACGTATTTCCTTCTATTTTCATCCTAGATATCTATGGGTGATTTTTTTTTTTGATCGGTACTAAAAGCAATTCATTAGAAAGAAGAATGAAAAACAGATTCACAATAGGTGAATCACCAAGAACAAGTGAGGAAATAAAACGAACAAACCAAAACAACCAACCCAACAACAAAAACAAAGCCCACTCAATAAACCCCTACACAAACTAAGAAATCAACTCATCGAACCCTATCTCCCCCACATCAACTTTCGAAGACATCTAATCCCACAACAATGACCTCAACCGGGAGCACAGTCTCTCAATAGAAAGAGAAGAATTATCAAACACCCTCCTATTTCTCTCCTTCCATAAGGACCACGAAACCACTCCTGGGAGAAAAACCCAAATGAGATCAAAAGGGCTCTCTAATGAAACCGAAAGCCAACAAGATAGCAGCTCCTGGAAAGAAGAGGGAAAACCCAAACAACCCCAAGTTAGAGAAGAAAGTGTCACCAAAGCTTTCTTGCATAAGAGCAATGCAACAACAGATGATCAACCGATTCCTCCTCCATCAAACACAAATAGCAACGATTAGGGAGATTCCAACATTTCTTTCTCAAATTGTCCAACGTAATAATCTTATCTAAAACAGCTGACCACAAAAAGAAAGAAACCTTTGACGACACTCCAGGATACCAAACCGCCTTGTGAGGGAAGACTAAAGGGAGGCCAGGCTTCACCGCCTGTAAGAAGGATTTAACGGAGAAGAGTCCTTTAGTGTGCTTGGCCCAAACACGACGATCCCTCGCCGATGAAACGAAACGCACCGAATCTAACATTCCCAAAAGTAGAGCCAAATCTTGCACCTCCTAATCATTCAACGACCGCATGAAAGAAGGGCTCTAAACCCCTACCCCAGAAGCCCTATCAAACGTATCCGCCACTGTCGCCAATTTGTCAGATGTGATAGAGAAGAAATTTGGAAACACATGCTTCAATGGAGAAGGCCCGCACCAAGGATCTAACCAGAACTTGACATCCGCTCCATCCCTAATTACGAGACGCGTATGCTTGACATACTCATCCCAACCCGCCACGATCGCCTTCCAAAGACAACACCATGTGGACCCCTAGGTGGCCTTGGCTCCCACCTGTCTCTGCACCCATGCCTAGCCACAATCACCTCTTTCCACAAACTGTCGCGATCAACCCCAAAGCGCCACAACCATTTTTTAACAGAGCTTGATTTACTTCTCGGATAGGCCACACATTAAGCCTCCCCTTCTCTTTGGGCCAACAAACCCACTTCCACTTGGCAAGATGGATCTTTCTTACCACAACCTTCTCATGCCATAAGAAATCCCGTTGCAACCTTTCTAGCTTGGCAACAACAGAGACCGAAATTCTAAACAATGAAAGGAAATATGTTGAAGGCTATAGAGGATACTCTTCCGCAAGGTGAGCCTCCCTCCTTTAGATAGGATAGAAGATTTCTAGCCTGACAATCTCTTTTGAAATCTCTTAATAATCGGATTCCAAAATCAACTTCGAATTAAACGGAGCCCCCAAGGGGAGCCTAAGGTACCTAGTTAGAAGCGTACCAGTTTTAAAACCTAGACAAATATCCAAATCCTCCAGATTAGAAACCTCCCACACCACAAAAATCTTAGTCTTCTAGAAGTTTATTTTCAGCCCCAACACTGCCTCAAAGCATCTAAAGAGATAACGGATATGAGTGAGGTGACTTGCCGAAGCTCCACAAAAAAGTAAAATGTCATCCACGAATTGAAGATGAGAAATCTTAACCGGAGGGTTCCCCACCACAAAACCCTCCCAAACCATCGCTGCAGCCCTGCGAATTATCTTACTAAGAGCTTCAGTGACCAAGATAAAAAGAAGTGGAGATAAGGGGTCACCTTGGCGCAAACCCCTAAAACTTTTAAAAAAGCCATAAGGGACGCCATTGATAAGGACCGAGAAGGAGGGGAAAGAGTAGCAACTCCGCATCCAAGCTCGCTACTTCAACCCAAATCCCATACGAATAAGGCAATAATCCAGGAAATTCCAATTAACATGGTCATAAGTCTTCTCCATGTCAATCTTACAAATAATGCCAGGATCTCTCTTCTTCACACGCTCATCCGCCACTTTGTTAGCAATAAGAATCCCATCCAGAATTTGCCGACCCCCCACAAATGCACTTTGCTCTTGAGAAATAATCTGCCCAATCACGCCACTTAGCCTAACAGTTAACACTTTAGAAAGAATCTTATAAGCACTGCCAAGAAGACTGATAGGTCTAAACTCTCGAATATCCAAGGTCCTCGACACTTTAGGAATGAGAGCTAAGAACGAACAATTAAGAATATGATCAAAAAAATTGGTCTTAAACAATTCGTGAAATACGCTCATCAAATCTTGCCCAACAATAGACCAACACTTTTTGTAAAATTCAATAGTAAAGCCATCAGGATCAGGGGCTTTGTCCCCCTCCATCCCTGAAATCACCACCAAGGCCTCCAACTCTGTAAACGTTCTTTCTATCTAACTAGACTCTCTTCTCCTCCGATATACTATCAAATGGTAATCCATCAAGCAAAGGCCTATAAGCAAACTCCTCTTTATACAGGAAACCATAGAACTCAGCAGCTGCCCATCCCAACTCCTTCGGATTATCCCATCTCTTATCATCGATCTTGAGACAAACAATTTTATTTGCTCTACGACGCACAGAAACCATATTATGAAAAAACCTTGTGTTTCTATCCCCCTCTTTTAACCATCTCACTCGAGACTTTTGCTTCCAACTAATTTCCTCGTACTTTAACAAATTCAGAAAATCTTGTTTCAACGAATCTCTCCTTACAGTCATGAACTGACAAACTGGAGAATTCTTCTTTTAAATCCAAGACAACAATGTCCTCCAAAATAGCTCTTTTTCTTTCGGGGATGATCCCAAAGACTTGCTTGTTCCACGTCTTGAGACTCTGCTTCACCGCCTTCAACTTCAAACCAAAAATTGTGATCCTTGAACCCCAAGCGGATGAGTTAGACCAAGCTTCTTCTACCACAGATAAGAAACTTGGGTGATGAATCCACATATTCTCAAATTTAAACGGCTTTGGGCCAGCATCTGAGCCCTCTAACTCCAACAAAAGAGGGACGTGATCTGAAATTGGTCTAGGAAGGGCTAAGAGAGAAGAATCAGGAAAGCGAGCCACCCAATCCGGACAAGCAAAAAATCGATCAATACGGCTGAGAGAAGGGGGATTCTGGAAATTAGACCAAGTGAATGCCGCCCCTTTCAGGGGAAATTCAATCAAATTCTGCCGAAATAAGAATTTCCCAAATCTCCTCATGGCTAGGTTAACTGCCCCTCCATTAGATCTCTCATTACTATATCTCACGCAATTGAAATTGCCCCAATAAACCAAGGAACAACCCATCTCGCACTGATATTATCCAACTCTAGCTAGAAATCCCTGCGCTCCTTTGAACAAATCGAGCCATGCACCCCCAAAAAAACCTACTTGAAGTCTTCCTTGATGAACCAGCACAACAGATATTGAAAAAAAGCCCCTAACTCCTCCTCTAACACTTCCACCACTTCCTTATCCCACAGGATCAAAATACCCCCTGAATGACCCAGAGCTAATACTGCACTCCATCCAGGGACCGAACCCTAACAATCACGAGCAATGCGATCCGACATAAAGGATATTTTTGATTCCTGAAGGCACAGGATTGCTGGTCTATGAATTGAGACCAAATTCTTTACCGCCCTGCGCTTCTCCAAAGTCCCCAAACCTCGAATATTCCAAGACAAGATGCGAAGAGACAATAAACACCAACTGCTAACCCTTGACCTCGGATTGATCGAACCTTACGCCCTCCCCGACCCTGCCCCTACTTGCCATAGTTGATCCCGCTAGCTAAATTCCTTACCTCCCTCGATAAATTCTTCTTCCCTCTTCCTGGCTCAGCCTCTACTGCAGGAGAATTATCCTTCCCTGACTCCCTTTCTAACAAAGGAAAGAGATCCCAAACTTCCTTCTCCCACCCCACAAAGGATAAACCCAGGAATTTCCCAAACGATTCCAGACGGGACACTACCCACTCCGAATCTTCGTTACCTAAATTAGGCAACGAGGAGCTACTTGACTCCACCCGAACCAACCCACTACCAACACGAGCCCGAACTGCCTCAGTTTCTGGATCACACACAGGAGAAGAAACGAGCTCTTATCCCCCAACTACACCAGGCGCCTAGCCGCTAAAGCACATGAGGGAGGATCACCTTTGATAACTCCAAAAGCCACCTCCGAAACCATAGGGCCAATCAGCTCTCCCGCGAGTAAAGGAGACACCTCCGCATAACACTCAAGGGCCCTTAGACAGGACGATGGATCCCTGGCCTTCAATGAAACCTTCTGAGACCTACTCTAGTCTTCCGCCATCAACTCTATATGCCTCTCTCCAGAAAAATCTTCATCAAGACTCAGCCCACCCACGAACCCGAAAGCAGCCCTGACTAATAGCTCCCCATCGAACCAAGTGATCCCCCACTCGACTGAAATTACCGAGAGTCTTCCACTCTCTTAACCACAAACGATCTGATCGAGGGAGATGACTGGCCCTCGGAGCCAACAGGAGACTTAATACCCAAAGTACCGCCCCCACTGGTCGGGCTGGAATCCCTTGAATCAGAACTGGGCTTAAGCTTACCCAAATGGCCCAACTTCTCCATAATAGGATAAAGCCCGAATGGATCAGCGGACCAAGGGCTAGAAACACTTGTCATTACTGGCCCAATAACGCGATCGCCAACCAGAGCCCACTGCCGGTTAAGAGGGAGAACTGGACGGGCTCACCTTGTCCGGCCCAGAAGACAATGAAACAAGGGCCCGAGCCACTAAGGGCTCACCGATGGTGGACTTTAGAAGGCCAGGGACAAAAGTCCCCCAATCATCTGAGGTACAAGCTCTGGCTTTGCTACAAAAGCCGACGCAACCTCACCTTTTTATTAATGCGACCCTTTCTAACAAGCCAACTGCTACCCACAAAAGGTCTGAACTTGACCTTGTTACTCAAAGACTTCTCAGCAACAGCTCCTTTATGAGGTAACAACTCCAAAGGCAAGGCAGCTTGTTTTGAATCCCCCACCGACAAAGCTGCCCCAACACTCAGCCCTGAAAAACCAGGAGGCCGTACACGAGCAGGAAGCCTGTTCCCCTCGGCAGACACTATTTGGCAAGAATTTTGAATTTGAAGGCCATTCACAATCCCCGAGGAGAGAGGCCGGACATACTGGAGGTCGCCAGAATCCTGTAGGGCGACCTCCGGCGAGACAGCAATCACTATGGTGAAGGCTCTCTTACCATCAGGAATATTCAAAGTTTGAGGAATCAAATCCATACATGTCTCCACGACCTGGATCCGGGCTACTCTAAGATCCAACAAAGCAGAAGTGTGCTCATCCACTCTCAAGAGACCACCGCATGCCTCTCCTATACGTGAAAAGGTGGCTGAGTTCCACAGATGGAGCGGGTGCCCATGGATCTGAAGCTAGAAGCAAGCCCTCAGATCTGAGCTACAGGTGGCATTCACATTTGGCCACCACCGATTAATAACAAGCACTCCCCCGCTAGGCAAAGGCCACGGATCACAAGCACTCGACCTTCTAACAGTGGAAAGCTTCTTAACAACAATTAGCCCTTTATTAACGCCTAGAGGGATAAGGCGGGAATGCTCCTCCCTTGGCAAAACAGAATTAACCAATGATTCTAGCTCTGACCAAATACTAGATGGTTTGGTGAAGACACAAACAAGGGCCAAATTCCACCAACGATCCGGCCACACATGACTCATGGCTGAATGAAGGGCTGCTGCCCCAGAAGGCAAGGATGGCCAGCCCTGACCTGAACCATCCTGATGGATTGCCCTACTAGGCCGATGGGGATGATTGGCTGATGCCCCAGACTTCAAAGGAGGCCATCCCTAACCCGAAACACCCTGGAAGTTCCCCCTGCTATGCAAAGGAATGGGATGAGCAGCTTGAGTAGGCATCAGCACATGAATAGCCCCTGCTACCCACCTCCACCCATCGCAATAATGACCCTCGGGAAAAATCAACCACCTACGCCTACCCCCAGATCAAGGGAACACCGATAAAGCGATAGAGGACCCTCTCGCATTCCTCTTACTCTCAATCAAAATTTTACTCTGGGAGCTAGGGAGATGGTCTGCTCGATATTTCTCCCCTCTTGACGCAATACAGTCCGAGATAAATTTTTCCAGCTTCCAACACGCCTGTTTTTCCAGCCAAACTTCTCTTGAAAATCCCCTGCCCCGTTCTACTATCTTCAGCGCCACTCCCTCCTCATCATCTCCTTCAATGAAATCAAAGGTCTTAGCCTCTACTGCAACAATCTTGTGCCTAGCCATCTTCATCCGAAAATCTGAGTGGACAAGAAATTCTGAGATTCTACTGCAACAATCTATGGGTGATTGATTTATCTGTTTTTGAGTTTGGACCTATTTATAACGAAATGTTGTTGAGCTTGAACCTATTGATAAATTGGTTGGATTGGATCTGTTTTTTGGAAAATAATTTTTCTTTTTTTACATATACATTAACTATGGATAAATTTGCACTATACCTCCATGTTTATAATTAACTTATGTATATATGTTAAAGAATTAAGGTATCACATTTATAACTGGTTGGGAAAAATGTCTAGTCTTTTAATAAAAGCATCCAAAAAATATTTTTTAAAAAATAGCAATTAGTAATAAATCAGATATACAATTGCCTAGCCACTGCATGCAATTTTGAATTGTTCTTGAACATGGGTTCCAGAGAGTTTCGAATTATGAACCTATTATTTATCATTGAAATATTCCTTTATCAGTTTACTATTTAATAAATAATGATAAAGTAACTTTTTAATTTAAAAACCAAAAAAAAAAAAATCATAAACATCAAAACAAATCACAGGGCATATAAATCAGCAAATGCATGTGTGTTTGATGTATTGTAAAAATTTGTAATAATAATTTCCTAATTAAAAATATATTTTCATGTAAAATTTATATTTTAGTTATATAGATGTTATAAAACAGGAATAGACTACCAATCAGAATGTAAAAAATAGGAATAGACTAGGAGATTTCATGTGTATAGCTGTGCATTTAGAAATTACGTTATTTTTTCTTACTTTAGTTTCAGTTAAGAAAAATATTTAAATTAAAAAATATTTAAAACATATAAATGCAAAAATATTTAGAGTACACTATGTGTTGGTAAGCACAAAATGTGTTGGAATGATATGTTTACATCAAGTATGATGACTTTGAGCCACATCGTAAGTATTTGATGTGCCCTTGAATCTTCCTCAATTTGAAAATGATCTTCTAGTCATTGTAGAACCCCCCCAAAGTGGAACCCTAACAATACATTTCTTTTCATTGTTGCTAAAATGATAGCTAAGTTTGACTCAATGGTTTTATTACACAGCCTTTTCTGTTGTTACACAGGTATTAATCAAGTATATGTTTCTATAGCTATAATTTCTTGAAGTACCAAAAAAAAGATCTGATTTTCTGTTTTTAAAAGATTCATTATATTTTACTTGTATATGTCAAGCCCACTCTGACACTTCCATTCTAAATATGTATGCCATAATTAGTGGCAGGTTCATCACCATTTTTCGTGCACCATAACTTAGTATATTATGTTAACTCCTTGAGTTATTGCTACTTGTTTTATTGAAGTTGTCATTTAGTTTTCCATATATTAGCAGTTGTCTACATAATATCTGACCTAGTGGCTCATGCTGGTGGGTGTCTTGTAGGTCAACTGCATTCTTCAAGATGTTCAATTCACAGACCAACAACGCTTTAAGCAATTCGTCTCCCAAAGCAAAGCAAGATTGGAGGTACCTAGGAAATCTATCTTGGCCTTGGTTGGATTGCCTGCCACATGCCATGCCTGGATTGATATTGGCCTTGGCGGGGCATCCTTGAACTGACCCAAAATTCTTCAAGAGAGGTTGCTTCCAAGCAGGCCTTGCCCATCTCATGCCTTGGCCTTGGTAGAGCTGCCAATGCCTTGGGCTTGGCCGAGCTGGACACATCATGCGGCCATGCTGCCCATGTAGATTAAATAGCTTCATAATTGAACCTTCCTCCCCCACAATTATTTACTTTTACAATTGTTTCTCAGAACCGAGTAAGAGGCAGTGGTCACGGAATTGCTGCTGCAAGGATGGATGCAAAGTTAAATGCTGCAGGATGGGTTGCTGAACAAATGGGTGGTATCAGGTCGGGTTATATGAATTGTTTCAAATTATCTGTCTTGTAGGATAGTCTTCTTTCACATGCGCGTGCACACACTTTTCTGAAAATTTTAATTACATCACTTGGACCTGTTTGTTTGTGTTTTTTTTTGGTAATGGAGGGTGTCCCAAACCCTTCGAGGCAAGGACTAGTCCCTTCAGGTGTTTGCACCGACCCACTCGGAATTTTCCCTACGGACAGCAGGGTAAGTCGAGGAGTGGGAGTTGAACATACAACCACAGGGAGCAAACCCGGGATGCTAGCCAATTGCACCAAGCTGATGTAATTATGATACCAATACATCACTTGGACCTTGTCATTATGATACAAATACGATTTCATTTCCTTGCGTATTGGACTTCGTGGTTTTTCATTTTAGTCTATTCCGTCTCACAAATAATTGCCCAAAAGTTCAAGCTTCTACGCAACTCACTTTTTTTTACTAGACATTTATTTACACTTAGAAACTCAATCAAGCTGATGTAATTTATCTTCTTTTTTTTTTTTGCATATTGTAGTTACCTAGAATTTCTACGAGCCCTCGAAGAGAAAGTTGATCAGGACTGGGCTGGAATCTCTTCGTCTCTTGAGGAGATCCGTAAATCCTTACTTTCAAGGAAAGGTTGCTTGATAAATATGACTGCTGATGGAAAAAATCTCGCGAACTCGGAGAAATTTGTTAGCAAGTTTCTCGATTTGCTTCCTAGCTCCTCGACCGTTGAAACTAGTTCATGGAATGCTCGACTTGCTCCAGCAAATGAAGCCATTGTGATCCCTACGCAGGTGAATAAATCTCTTGTGATCAAACCTTGCCTTTTTAATTCATTTCATTCATTTTAGTCCATTATATACAATTTTTATTTTCACAGGTTAACTATGTCGGAAAAGCAGCTAACATATACGAGACCGGGTATCAGCTTAAGGGGAGTGCATATGTCATTTCTAAATACATTAGTAATACATGGTTGTGGGACCGTGTGCGAGTTAGTGGTGGTGCATATGGAGGTTTTTGTGACTTCGACACTCACTCAGGTACAGCCCCTTGTTACATATAGGCATATGGCCTTGATTGCTCAATGTTTCAGAATATTAATACATGGAATTTCTCTCTTACCTATGGATTTTTTACTGTAGGAGTGTTCTCATACCTATCTTATCGTGACCCCAACTTGTTGAAGACACTTGACGTATATGATGGAACTGCAAACTTCCTACGTGAGTTGGAAATGGAAGGCGATACTCTTACAAAAGCAATTATTGGAACCATTGGGGATGTGGACGCATACCAGCTACCTGATGCTAAAGGTTATAGTAGGTAAGAGAATGGCTCTTTGTTTCTCTTTGCGGCATTGTTCTTCTTTCCTACATAGAATAGTAACTTTACATGATGGATCAATGGTTCATATTATGGAATTAGCACCCAGTAGCCTAAATTTCCACTATAAGAGAATTGGTTCTCTTTCTTCAATTGTTTTTTCTAAAATTTGAATAGAGTAATCCATATGTGGTAAAGTGAGGAAATTTACACCTATGCAGAGTGAAATAATATGAGAAAACTGCATATAGCCCTTTTGAAATTATCTGCACTCATATGTTAGGTTCTCGATTTTATTTTTTCATGTTCTATTGTGATTAAACTTTAAAGTACATGCGCTTCCTTGGTGCATACAAATTGGAAGAATGTTTCACTCATTTCTTTTTTCCCTTTTTCAGGGCCAGCCCATCCATTAGGCCATCAAAGCCTTTGCTTTAGGCCCCATTAAAAAAAATAAAAAAATAAAATTAAAAAGGGCCCATTTAGAATATTACAAAAAATAAATAGCCCATTTAGAATATTAAAAAGGCCTCATTTATAATTAATTTTTTTTAATAATATTAAATTTTTTTTTAAAAAAAAGCCCCCATTTAGAATTTTCGCTTTAGGCCTCCAAATGGCTTGGGCCGGCCCTGCCCTTTTTAAAAAAAACAACTATATATCTTTTCTGATCAGATTAATGATGATACTTTTCGTATTTCAGTTTGTTACGATTCCTATTGGGAGTTAAGGAAGAAGAAAGGCAAAAAAGACGTGAAGAGATTTTATCAACCAGGTAACAATGTTCTTCCTTATCAATATATGCACGTACCTCAAGTTGTAAAATAGACCAAGGATATACTCTGCCGAGCAATCCTGTAGTGAACGGCAGACCCTTGCCTCACACAATGGATGCCCTATGTGCATGTTGATCAGACGTCCAATTGATATGGTGCCTTTTTTTTTAATCAGTATATATATGGTGCCCTTTTAATGGCCTTAGACTATTCAACTCGAATATGAATTGCATCAATTGGACGAACTTAAGCATCTCACTATGAATCAGACAATGAGGATGATCTGCACAATGCTATTTCTGAACCCACAGTGATCCAGTATTTCCTAGCTAGGCAGGATCTCACTACCCATGTGCCTTAAATATTTTGTCATTTAGGAGTTCTGGTTACATCCATGTTCTGAACATTGGGTTTAATCAAGATAGTTGGTGCATTGAGTTGGTTAAAAAAAGCCACTGAATCTATTATTGCCAATTTTTGGAACATAGTTTGAAGTTTAAACCTTAACTGGATTTGTTTAATTTCACCTTCCTTTGTTCAGTGCGAACGACTTCAAGGAATTTGCGAATGCAATCGAGGCGGTTAAAGATAAAGGTGTGGTAGTTGCGGTGGCATCGCCAGATGATGTTGCTGCCGCAAATGAGGAGCGCCCTAATTTCTTGCAAGTGAAGAAAGCCCTCTGAGACATTGTGGAACCACCTGTATTTCAAACACGGTATAACTTTCTTAATTTCCACAACAAAATGTGTGCATAAAAATGTAGTGGACTGGCTACAGTTCTTAATTGTGATTAATGGATGAAGAAAACCTCTCGATCTCTGTCATATCATTATAGCCACAAACTTTTGCAGCATCCAATTGTATCTGTGAGCTTTTATCAGATTGTCATAATATGCCTACTACTTTTAACACTTAAATCTGAGCTATGTTTGTCTTCTTTTCTACAGGTAGGCCTATTCAACCGGGTGGGAGGAAAAACACCTGAATAAGCATGAGATGGATCTTACAACAATTCACTGTGGTCTAATCGCTTTGAGATGGATCTTACAATTCACTGTGGTCTAAGTGCTTTGATGTAAAGCATACAATGCAATCGAAGTGCATAGTATGCACTGGATTTATCGTGTTAAAATACACGACCATTAAAATTGATAGTTATAATTTAAAGTACTAAGGGCTCGTTTGGTAGCTCGGCAATTATATTTGGAAGAAATAGATTTGTAGATAGTAAAATCATTTAGAAGTACACACTAATAGACAGTTTCTTTTATAAAATGGTGTTTGATAACATTATTTTAATTCATCTTATTGCAGAATAGTTAATATCATTAAAAAAGCAGAATTTTATTAGGTAGCCAATTCAAACATAAATACATGGGTTATTTATCAACCATTCCAAGTCAGTCATAGGCATTTAAATACAAACATGTACATTCATTACAAAAATTATTGTCTTCACTATAGTAGTAATAATAATAATAATTACCATAAAAAAAATATTATTATTAACTTTCTTATAAAAAAAAAACAGAGAAGAGGAGTAAAGGTAAATAGAGAAGAGAATGAGAGCACCATAGTTATCAAGGTGGTTAGGCGACTTGAGGCGATTGACTCTTTATGGAAGGCTGATGAAATTTTTGTTATAGTAATCCTTTCAATATGAGATCTATGTATGAGACATTTCCTTTAAATAAGAGATTTTGTAATTCATATAAATTGTAAAATCTCAATTGTGAGGATGCTTTTTGATTTTTGATAAACTCATTCCTGGAGGCTGTTCTAGGAAGAATATTCAAGAAAAGTAACAGACGTCCTCCCCTAACTCTTATTCTTACTCTTATTTTTTCTATTATATTCCAGAAAAGTAATAAAAAAATATATAATAATTAAAAGGTGTTACTGGGCTACGCTGATAAACACCATACACAATAATAATTTTTTTTTTTTTTTTTTGGAAGGTAAGCTGAAAAAAGTTTGTACAGGATGAGTAGAGGGATAATAAATAAACTGTACTAACCATCTTCTTCCTTTCGTCTCCCCAACTGAAAGCCGAGCAACGCATGGAACAGACGGACCCTGACATTGGGGTGAGATGTCTGAACAAATTGCAACAAGAATCTGGGTCTTCATCTCTAGAGGAGAAGTAACAGACGTCCTCCCTAACTTGTTGGTGTGTTGTTCAGAGTTATTACCATGGCTTCGTATTCTTTGGTTTATTTGACAAGAATGAACCAAGAAAAATATGAGGAAAAAGGTTGTTTTGGTGCTGAATCTCACAAGGTATGACCTAAATTCTTTGAATGCAACTATGCCTGAGCATTCACCCTCCCTAATTTTACATATTTCAGATTTACACTTTGAAAGAAATCCGGCAATCTCCGACTTTGCTGGATCTAAACATCCATTCCACCGGCACCGGCACCGGCACCACTGCTAGCACCACAAGTGGTGTCGGATTGAGCCTCTCCTCCTCTGCCAATGGGGATTTGAGTTAACCCTACTGGTTCTAATACACTAGAACCGCACAAGGGATAACCTAAATTTTTTGAATACAACCGTGTCTGAGCATCCATATATGAACAAGCACAACACCAAAACAGTCTTTTCTTCAGATTTTTCTTTGCCTTCTAACAAAAATCTTTGCCTTCTAACAAAAAAAATAACAGAGGAGACTAAATGGGTTAGGTTCAAAGCCAGAGTTTGAACTGTTGTTAGATCGCCCAGGATATCTCCAATTCTTTTTTTTATCTCGTTGAAAAGGGGATGGACAGTATAGTCTTTTTCTGTTTTCTTTTGATATAAATTTAGAATTAAAAATGTATCGGTGTTTATCAGCAAAAAGCATAAAGTGGTGAGCGCGTACCACCACCTTAAATAAAACATATAATTACAAGACTTCTAATTATTTGAATTATAAGAGTTTTGGGGGTATCATTGGGCTGCCCGGGCCCAATTATATGCCTAGTCACAGATGGCCACCCACAAACAGAGGGAGAGAGGCCAATTGATCCATTCATTGAGTAAGAGAGATGACAGGTGAATATGAGAGAGACATATTTAACACTGTTAGTCTTTTCTTTTATTTGTAAACATTTTTTGTTAGATATACAAACCCTAACATATTATATGAAGACATGAGAAGTAAATAAAATAACACGCCTTTTTATTTACCAAACTACCATGTTTAAGTAAAATAGAATTTTATCTCTTTAAACAATAAAAATATTACATATATAAGATTTGTAATAATGACCACCTAGGCGGCCAGTCACCTGAGCCTAACAGAGCGCCTGGTCGCCTAGGCGGCTGCCTGAGGCGATACCTTTAACAACTATGGGGAGCACAATAGCCAGAAAATCAGATCCAGTTGAGTGATCCCAAGTCCTAACCCTCCCAAGTCTCATCTCCCACATAGCAAAGCAGATCTGAATCAGACCCATAATTTCAGTTTTAACTAACCCTATGTTTGGTTGCCAAGAAAATAAATGAAAACATGGAAAAGAAAAGAAAATTGGACAAAACTCAACTAAGAATTGTATTAGAAATTCAAAATTTTTTTTTCTTTTCCATATTTTCACCTATTTTCTCGGCAACCAAACATAGCATAAAGGACAGGTGAGAACCTACCAGGAAACAAAATTTTAGGAAACTGAACAGGGAATGATACAAAGTGGTGGTCAATAGGAGTGATACAATGCACTTCTCTCAAAACTGTAAATATTTGCTGAATGACAGTCGGTTTTCCATTGTAGGGCGAGAAGAATAATAGCAAGAGTCCTTAGCGGAGTGACAAATTCCTGCTACAATCCAATACAAAAGCTGTAGAAATCTAACATATAAACTTAAAATAGTTGAAATAAGTGATTATAACAAATACAACTTATAAACTTTTTATTGTTAAATATACAGATCATAAAACTGGTGGCAGGCTTGTAGTTTTCAAGTTTCAGTTTAAGATAAAGCAAACTTGGACAGGACACCAAATTGAGATATATACCGATTTTCTCAAATTGATGTCATTTTTCCATTACCTGAAAAATTGCTAAAACAATCCAATCTGCAATAGGTGATCTCCCTATGTTGCAAAAATTGTTTCTACAAGTCTTAAACAACAATAGGAAAGAATATGACAAGTTACAGACTATCAATTGGAAAATCTAACATCCATATCAATCATCAGACGGATTTTCAGAGAACAAGACCCACAAGGAATAAGAAATGATGCTGGTAATGCATCTGGTGTCCTGAATAATATCTTACTCCCAGACCTCTCTAATGAATATCCCATCTCCCCCAGCTCTGAAGAATCAACAGAGTAAAAATTGCCACACCTGCATTGGTAAAAGAGCTCCAAGACTTCTCCAACATCTTCCACCATCATATCCCCGAAGCTAACGTCTTCAGCATTTACTGTATCCCGTCTTGAAGCCCGCAGCTCGCTATCATAAACCAAACGGGACCTTGAATCACCAAGGATTTCCCAAGCCTTCTGTACCTTCAAAAATCTATTTTCTGATTCCTGATCAAGATCGGGTATCTCGGATGCCATTCGCAGTTTATCTGGATGGGAATTAAGGATGGCAGATCTGTAGCTTGCACGGATATCATTGTAACTTGCATCTTCATTCACAGATAGTATGTCGTAGTGGGTTTTCTGGATGGAGCTCCTGCCAAGAAGCATGGTTGAACTGCTTCTATCACACCACCTTCACTATCAATGCATGACAAGAATCAATGCAATGGGAATGAGCATGAACATTTGTTCATTAACCAATATTAAATGCAAAGGAACTTTGAGAAAGGAGAAAACAAATATGTATGGGTGGAAAGTGAAGGAAGATGGCTGAGACAAACAGAGTTCTGCATTATGTGATAGAGTCAACAAACAAATGTGTTTTGCGTAATATAAAATACTGCTGGTGTTTGCCTCAGTAAGGTTGCAAATCAACAATGTTTCCCATGGCTACTTGTGTTTAAACAAAATTGTGATACCAATCTGACAGATGAAATAGCAATATCAGCCACAATGTACTCAAATCAGTACAATGAGTTTATTCTTACTTTTAACATATTTCAAGACTAGCAACCTTTCAGCCCTCTAATCTGACTTTTCAGTCAGATCCTTATGTCTAATTTTCAATTTACATACAAGTACCATCCTGAAATTAATATTTCAAGTACAAGGTGAATGTCAAGTTTTATTATTATTATTAATATTAATTTTTATTTATTTATTATTACTATTACTATTACTATTACTATTACTATTACTATTACTATTACTATTACTATTACTGATGATATCCATCTCTATCAGTGATGAACAGATGACCGTCATGGAATCTGTCATCACACAACAAAAAGGTAAAAATAATGTGAAGGTCTTCATATCCAAACAGCCGCGAAGTCCATGAAAACGATACAGAAAAACCCAAAACACCTACAGAGACCTCATCATGACCATTTTGTACAAACAAAAATGCTAATTGCTCCGATAAAAATTAGAAAATTTGGTGATTTAACACCGAAGTTCAGGGGGACTCGTACAATTCACATGGAATGAGGTTCACACTAAGTTTTATGAGAATCTGACTTGCACAATAATAATAATAATAATAAAAGAACCTTCAAACTTCAACAATTTTCCTTACTTGGTAAGAGTATTACCTACTCCACTCAGTCTTCCGGGGTTTCCAAAGGATTGGAGTTTCATTTTTGTTAAGGACTGCTGATTCCCACTTGTGAGATTGAATTTTCAAGGAGAGAGAATCTAAACACAGAGACTCCAATGAAAACCAACAAATCCATTTATCTGAAGTCATTTTTTGAAAAGAAAAGAAATTATTTTCTGGAACGGAATCATCTACAGATTATTGCCATCCAAGCTAGCTTTTCAAGTTTTAACTTTTCAGGGACTTGGATGGGTTTCACTAAAGCAACTCCAAGTTTCTTCCCTCCTTTGAAACCCTATACCTACTCAGCAATTCATTCTACTCTCCACATGTGAATATCTATCTCCTCCACCCCCCAACACACACCATGCTTGTGCTTTCTGTCCGTGGTTTCTTAGCAAAAATATTAGGATGATTGGACAATATACAAAACCCAGCATATCTCATGTAAAACAATGTAAGAAGGATTTTTTTCCTAATACCAAAATTTCCTATTATTCTTCATCTTATTTTTTATCTTACTTTTAGACATTAGATCTCAAGTCAAAATGGAATTAAATTAGCTAAGGGAAAATCTAATAATGGATAATGTAACAATTTTAGCATCGTATTCTACATATAAACTGCTACAAATTTTATACAGATAAATCTATAGTTTAAAAATTTATTGAAATTGTATTATAATGGTTTCGAGTTTCGACAGTACATGAGCCAATAAATAACACCGATTTGATCGTTAAACGTGTTAAGTGTGACTTGCTTAAGTAACAGCCGTTACATGACAGTTTCGGCGTTATGTAATGGCTGTTTCAGCATTATGTAATGGTTTTGGTACCGATTAAAGCAAAATGACACATGGAAATCAAAACAATAAAGCCACTATGCAGCATACAGTAAGTAATGATTCCAGAATTATGTAACGGTTTCGTGCAAAAGCATAACGCAACCCAAACCATTTTTTAAAACCTTGCATAAATCAAAAGGGAAGGATTCATGTGATGAAATAGCATCCTTCAAAAAGTTCTTCTGGGATTTGCTAGAATTCTATTTGTTGTAAAACTTTATTATTATGGAGTTATCTGTTAGGATTAAAATTTGGGGAAATCATAGTTGGTTTAGAAGTTGATTTTATGATTATAAATAGGGCTAGGGTGTAGGCATATCAAGTAAGTTGTGGATATGTGAGTGTTTAGGCTTCTAGGGAGAGCAGGCTGCTCTTGGGGAGAGCCCTAATAGTGCTCATGAAGAGCAGGTGACTCTTGAGAAGAAGAGTGGTGACTCTTGGGGAGAACGAAAAGCTCTTGGAAATAAAAGCATGCTCACGACTAATCTCGGTGGCTCTCGTAAAGAGCTGACTCTCAGTATTTAAGAGTGGATATCTTTGTACTGCATATTGAACATTATTGATCGACTTCGCCCGTGGATGTAGTCCTACTGGGTGAACCACGTATCTTGTGTTGTGTTTTAAATCTTTTCATATTTGTTTGCCATATTATCATCGATCCCTAAGATTGCGTTTTTTTAGCACAACAATTGGTATCAGAACAAAGTTTGGGATTGTGAATCTAAGAAAATTTTAAAAACGTTGTTCGAGGTGATCCAGTAAGGTTCGCACAAGATTGTTGAAAACAGAGATGAAGAAGTGATTTCTATGCGAAGATATCTAAGTTTTGCTTAGAGTTGATCAACAGTGTCAAGGTTAGTTGAAACACCCTAAAGGGTGGTAGAGAAGATGAAAATGAGTGTTTGAGAGGATTCAAGTCAAGGTGAAGATTCTTAAGATTTGCCTAGAATTCTATTTTGTTGGATTTGATTATGTTTATAAATAGACCTAGGGTGTAGGCTTATGAGGTAAGCTATGGATATGTGAGTGTTTAGGGCTTTCAAAGAGAGTGGGTTGCTCTTGAGGAGAGCCCTAGTAATTCCATGAAGAGTAGGTGACTCTCAAATAGAAGAGTGGTGGTTCTTAGGAGAATGAAAAGCTCTTGGGAATAAGAGCGTGATCATGACTAATTGGTGGCTCTCGTAGAGAGTGGACTCTCGGTAGTTGAGAGTGGTTATCCTTGTACAATGTAATATCTGCATAGTGAAAATTCTTGATTTTCTTCACCCGTGGATGTAGCCCTATTATTATTATTATTTTTCTTAATATTTTTTGCATTGTCATTGATCCTAGCTATGTTTTTCCTGCACAACAAGTTCAAGACAAGATGCACGAGCTCTTAAAGAACACCAAAGAAACGAAAGAATAAAAGAAAACTTAAAATGGAAAGAGAAAAAAACAGCATAGAGAGGAGAATCCCAAAGAAAATAAGATGGCTAGGATGGAGCAAGGTGGTGTTTAAATATTCATATTTATCTTAACTAGGAAAGCAGTTTCAGAATCACACAAGATGCAATTGAAGTTTATACATATGTTAGCCTCCCTAAACTAAAAAAAGATCATTTATTACATGAATAGGAGCATATGTCCATGAGACCCTCCCGGGTAGTAGCGCATGACCATTGACTTCAGTCAGTGGAGGATACTTATTCCACTGCTTTTGACTGTCTACACACTATCCTGGTTCCACCTCAATCTGCAGTCGTGTTTATACTTTTTGTTGACCTTATCTTGTATAATAATGCCAAAAAGCAAACAAGCCAAACTCAAGATGAAAGTAATTAAGGGTCTAAATATGTTAGATTCCAGACTAACTGCCGAATTGTCTGAAGTCTGAACAAGTACTAGATGGGTCACTGGAAGTCTGGAACACGAGCTCATAGTTCTCACCGTAGAAGATATCTTCTGACACAACTTGCGGGTAATACCCAAAACGTTCATGTAGCATCTGAATCAGTCGCATACTCATGTGTGCAACTTAGGATGTTGTGTTAATAATTTTAAGTTGATGGTGGTAAGATTAATAATTACACTAAATAATCTATAATTGTTGCTATTCAGTATGTATACCAGTAAAATTGATTTGCTAATATGGTAATACCCAATAGCACTACCCAACTTTGTGACTAGCCAAAAATATAATGTTTTTTTAACCATTTAAGTAATTGATGGTTCATATCATATGAGAAACTTGAACAATTACCACGGCATCGGGTGGTCTAGTGGCCCAGGCTTGGGCCAACAAGCACTTGTGCTTAGGTTCGAGTCTCCGGATCCCCACTAGTGTATGCGGTGGTGCCCATCTTTTCTTTGGTTGCCCTAGGTGGTTAGGGGTTGCCACCCACTCCCAACCTTTTTTCGGAAACCAAAAAAAAAAAAAACTTGAACAATTAAACCATATATGGCACGAACAAGTGTGGTAGTGAGATGAATCATGAATGGCTGATTGTATTTAGGTATCCACAACGTCAACTTGTTAAAATCCTGACACTAAGTCACCATTCCCTGAAATTAAATTAGCCGGATCCTTATTAGTAGTAATTTCTAGCATTAATCAACTATCTAAACTGATGAGGTTCTAATTTCAAAAACAGTAGTGACAAGATCTTTAATTTCGAGAATTAATCTGCTCTCTATAGTCTATACCTATATGATCATCGATAAAAGAAAAACTATCATACAAAAAAGCGGAAACTTTATCATCTGCCCTAACCTATACCTATCTCCCTTCCAGAGATGTAAAACTGTCAGCAATGTAATTAAAAGAGACCTCGTTTAACCCGTCGAGCTTTCTGCCATTAGATCTCAGGTGATAGATCAGTTCAGGGTTAGGGTTTTGATAAGAGGGAGAGAGATTACCTCGACGACACTGTGTCGTCAACTACTGGCGAGACACAAAGGCTGAGACGTCGGCGGCGAGGAGTGGAAATCTAATTCCCTTGAGATTACCTCTAATTTCCGTCCAACTATAAGGAATTGTTCTATCACTTCCGAAGAAAATCAGTAACAATCGCGAACAGGTGGATGTTAAATCTCCAGCTTTGTCGTATAAAATAAAACCCTAGAAAACGAGGTAAGATCGAATTTTCAGACAAGGCATTCCACTTTCTTCATCTTTGTAGTTAGGAATTTTGATCGTGTAAAAACAGAAAAAGCTCTTGAATGGTAGATTATAAAGATCAACGCGGCCCAATCTACACGTGGAAGGTTTAGGTTGTTGAGCACAGGTAATTTCCTATGTAAATATTGTACAACAGCTAGTCCCTTGCAACACGAACACAGGTCATGGGCCTACATTTTCAGCCCAAACCTAGCCCACAGCTATGGGTCACCCCAAAAAAGCCCATTCAATTTTAAATGTTAAGGATCTGGAATTTCATATATATAGCCCGAACTAGAACTAGAACTAGAACTAGAACTAGAACTAGAACTAGAACCAGGCTGCACATGACACAGACCGCTACAATGAACATTTGGGGCGAAAGATCTTTTTAGGCTTACATTTAGAGCGGGATGTCTTCAATAATATGCTTAGAAGCTCCCAGTGTATAGTGTCGACGATGCCAGACAGATAGATAGTCAAGAGTTTCCTTAGAGTCGGATTCATGAATAAACCGAGTCCAGCCGAAGGTGACAACTAGTTGGAGGCCATCCATGACAGATAGCTTCAGCCTCGGCGACTCTTAAGAGGTTTGAAAGAAGAGTAAGTGGTGTCACCAAGATAATTACGGACCACAACACCCACCCCAGCGCCAATTCCACTAGTCAGGGCCGGGCCGCATCATCCGTGTTAATTTTAAGCCAGTTGATTGCAGTTGGACACCATTTGCCCGCTTCCTTGTCGAGGAGGTGATTGGGGGGTTGGACCTGAATGCTGAGATAGGCCAGTGATGTATTCCACTCGGTGCATAGCTCCTATCGGGTATGGCCGACCACCATTAAAATAAACCTCATTCCGAAGCTTCCAAATGCCCCATAGTCAAAGCTCAAACAAACAGATAACCAGATCCATGTTGTTCTCTGAGAAAGACGGATGATTGGACCATTAGTTCCACCATGCAGCTAGGGATGACTCAAATGCAGCTAGGGATGACTCAACTAGAATGGTGTGGTGAAGGGAGCTGCGTGGAGTGGTGGAAGCAATATTTATCGCCTCAAATATGATATAGCTAAGCAAAATGTTAATAACAAAACACTTATAATAGTAGTTGCAAAAGCAACCGGTTAAAGTATCAATTATAACCCATAAAACTTTCATTCAATAATGAAATCCCATAAAACTTTCATTCAATAATGAAATTTCGCATCTTATTCTTTATTCTGGGATTTGACCAGACAACTAAACGATCCAAACCATCCAATTACCATATCTTTGCAGACCACTACCCAAGAAGTTCCAACAAAATGAAAACACCCAAATAGTTGGAAAAATTTATTAGAACAATGTTTGGGCTAAACTGACCCGGAAGGTGGTCCATCAATTAGACTGTGATAGCAGTGTTTTATAGATACTTTTAATTGGTGTGCCAATTACATTGGAAATTATGAGGTTTTCAAGTTAGGATCTCTCTTTGGAGAGTATCCCCCCATCTCCAAAACTGCAAGATTTGATCAAAATAGGAAACCAAACAAAAATCAATTTGTAACAAATGGTGCTTAAGACTTCACATTCCCATTACAATGAATCAATTATCAAATATTACATCCATCAAAAAACTTTTGTATGTCTCACTACTCAAAACTCCTCCAAACAGCGCTATACCCCACAACTTAAAACTCCTCAGCCCCCAGACCATGCCAAATGTTACCAAGTTCATTTCAAATTAATAAACAAGAATGATAATACCTCCACCTGATGTGTAGATTGCATGGTTGAGATTACAGTAGAGCCCTCGTGTGGGTGTTAGTAGTTTACATGATATTGTAGAATTTGTAGCACTGCACACATCTTCAGATTGCTCGCCTCTTGCGGGTAAAATCTAGTCATGCGTAACAACACCAGATACCCAAGGGACAAATAATGGTGCTGATGGATGGGAGTTTCTGTATAATTCAGAATACTTGTCTTTGAAGCTCGTTCTAGGTTTTTCTGCCTGCATTTTGCAAATGATAACCAAAATATTAGATCAGGCTGAATCAGAACAAAAAAATTTTAATTTTACCAATCAAGTAAAACCATGGATGTTTAGAACAGGAGTGAATAAAACTATTCACCAAAATATTATACAGGGAAATTCAGTATAGTATCATAGACAATAATTACAAAGCATAAAAATGGGAGAATAGACTGGTGCACATGCTGTGGGTTGGAACCCACCAACCCATTCACTGGATCCTATTTGGTTGATATGCTCAATCAAACTAAATTCAGTTGAAAATTGTAACACTCTGGTAAATTGCATTGATTGGTCAGTCAACAAACTGGTACATGCAACATGAGAAAATTTAGGTTCCTGGTCCCAATGGCAATGAACAGTCTCAGAGACTCCAAGTGAATGTTGCCGAAAGGAAGCCTATGAGTGGTCAGCAAAGAATCCTTTTCAGATATTGCAGGTGAGGCAGCAAGATCTAATAAGTTGACTTTCCAACTCCACCCCAGACTAGAACTCCTCTTTCGTCCAAAGTCTCAACACTGCCTCAGAGATGCTTTACACGGACTTGGGAGCAAGAGAGGGTATCAATATGTGTATCCAGAAAATTCTGGTGGGACGAATTCATCCATAATGAGATAAATATAATAATGAAACTACAAAAAAGGTCATGACAACTTTTGTACCATATAATATATTCAAGTTAAAATATGTATAGACATGTAATGATACCTATTCCATAAGTCAATCTTAACAACAATAGCATATGTGACCGAGTAATTTGATTTATTTCGATATACAGTTATACATATATGCATAACAGAATAAGTATAAATGAGACATGTGGCGGCGGTTGAGGTTTTTTTGGGTTGTCGTAAAAGAAGCAAGGCCGTGAGTAAGAACTTGGTTACTTTATGGCATTGCGCATACTGGGTGGCTCAATTTTCTCGATTTCAGCAGCGTACATCAACACACACACATACATACATATATATATATATATATATATATAGTATGCATGCATATGCTAAAATGAAGTTATAATAGAGTCCAGATTATATGCAACTATTAAATGTAAAGATCTGGGGAAATAAAACATATTATAAACATTTTCTTTATGAGTTTTATCATTTATGGAAAAGAACTTAATAAGCTGGAAAAGTTCCATCCTCTGTTTCCTTTAAAATTTTCTTAAGCTCGGCCAAAGATGTGCCACTAACCCAGCTCTTTTAAAATAAGGATACTACGTTTTAAAGAGTCAGCAGTGCCCAGTGATCGGTGCTTAATGTTGCACATTATGGCACCCGAAAGTACACTTGTTAGCTCTTTAGGACTTAATTCTTTTAGTTTTTAATTATAATTTATTGTTTTCATTATTTTCAGGACTAAAGGGAGAAAATATCATAATTCTCAAAGGATGAGAGCTTTCAAGAATTTAGAAGAGCCTAGGTGATGAAAGAACTGAAGAAAACAGGAAAATAAATGAAGAAAAAGTATACTGGTCCAAACCGCCTGAGCGCTGGATAGCTCCGCCCGAGCGGAAGTCCGCAGATTTATTTTCCGGATTTTGCCTTTTTGAAACCCTACTTGCTACCTTATAAAAGGAAACGAGTTCAGTAGTTCCAAAAACGATTTTGAAAAAGAAAAGGAGGCTGGAGAAGGGTTTTGAAAGGTCTTGGAGCATGGAATCTTCACCATCAATGGCGGCTACTCTCTCTCCCATGATCAACTAAATCTCTCATCTAGGGTTTCGATGAAACCCTAGCCAATTAACTATGGTTTAGTTGTTTTCTTTTAGGGTTTTATTATTTGTAAACGATGATTGCATGACTTGAGGATTGCTTTGACAATCGATTTTAATGTTTATATTCAATCTTAATAAAGTTATTCCTTGTCTTAGGAACTCTTCTTTTTGATTGAAATTCAATTCATATTTAATTTCTGTGATTTTATATATGAATGGTTATGCAATGGAATTTATCGTACAAGTAGTTAAATGTTAAGATGATCTATGCCTAGGGAAGACGAATCGTGCTACAACCTTAGGTTAATTAATTTAGTGTGGACGATTCGTGCTAACCAAAGATAGGTCATGCCTAAGATTTAAATACTTGACCTTCTTGATGATTTGAATTGAGACTTGTAGTCTCAATTAATCGTAATCGAATGCAAATAATTATACCCTGATTAAATACAATATACCATGGTTAGGAGGCTAGTGGTAGATTCGATGCCCTAGATCTCTTTCTCTTGACTTTCACATTACTTTTATTTGTTTTCAGTATTTAGAATAATTTTAAGATTTTTAAATACAAACCAAAAACTTTTATTCACCATTAAATCAAAATCCATCTTTACTATTAAGCAATATAACCAGCGCAGTCTTCGTGGTTCGACACCCTCAATACTTGTCACTATTCTCCGGAATTAGTGCTTTTACGAGGTAACGATCTTAACCGATCACCCAGGCCCATTTTCATGACTCATCACCAAGAGGCACTATACTTCCCTCTTGCAAATTCCTAGGTAGCATATTCCATGAAGAGGTGATGGGATCCTCTTGGCATAGACCCCAGAGCTACTAAAGAATCTATTCAGGAAATAGTTCACTAGGACAGAAAAGTGGGCTAGAGATACAGCACAGATCCAGCACGTACCAAATCCTATCCAACTAGACAAATACTCCAAGAAGCCTGATGTACTATATTATGGGATTTATCAATTTGCCCTTACATTGCAAGACTTTAACCAACCATGGAATTAATAGATATCCGCAAGATTACTCAGTATCTCTGCATGCAGAAAATAGATCAAAGTTGACCGATATAAGTTGGCGTTACTTAAGAGGATAAACCAAGACTAGTGGTTATGGTAGCTTGAGAGTCCAATCTCTTATCTAGTATGTTTCTTTGCAATAGTTCATTTACTTGCAAGTTTAATAATGAAAGCACCAACGTAATAAAGTATGCAAGCCTTACATATTTTAGCCAACACTCTTGATGCTTGTGTTCATAAATATCTGGCGAATAGCAGCCTGTTTCGGACGGGCAATAAACCCATATATTGCATATCTTTTCTCCTGCCTTTGCACGTTTAGCCTGATCCAAGCAAGCCTGACAACAGTCAGCAGCGCTTTCTTTGGGGTGGGTAAGACCCCATCTGATAGCAACCCCGGCATAATCTGTATGAAGTTCAGCATGGCATTCAGGTGGAACGGGCCGTCCAGGTATGATTTGATCCTCTGAAGAAGAAGGTATAGCACAATAAATACATAAATGCAATTCGAAATCCTAGAAGACAAGGCAAAGATTGTTTTATCTTTTTGTAAATGACAAGTTTAGGGGTCAGTTGAAGGTTATAAATCCTCAAAACTTGTTTCAGTTTCTTGACTTCAAGTGGAAACACTAAATGTTGCATCCCTGTTTTCTAGAATCTGAGATCAAGCATGATCTGAATTGATGAAATGCATGTACATATTTAAAAAACAGAGACAGAAATCTGGGGAAAAAAAGTGAGTGAGATGGACAGAGAGGAATTGCAAAAGAAAAAAACAAGAGGTTTTGATCTATATGAAAAAATGATTCAATACCAAGCTCTTCTTCTCCCTCAGGTTTGTCATTGTGTTCATTGTTGATGATTTCAGCTGGGATCCAAAGGCCAATTTCTTCTAACAACACCGCCCAATCAGACTCCAAGGCTCTTACTAGCATCTCTGCAAACAAATTCACTCAGTATACTAAGCAACAGGGGCTTAGTCAACAAAAGATTTGAGAAATGCAGCTCAGAGACACAAGTGGAGGATCCTTCATTTTCGAGGACAGAATAAATAGAAATATCACAAAACAAATTGAAGAAATATACTAGCTTCAGTGGCCGGAGTAGCTGAATTCAAGGCTGTTTTTCCAAGTGCCAGCTGTTTGGCCTCCTCTAGTTTTTCATAGCGCCAGCTTTCCACTGTTTCTGCTCATCAAAAACAGTATCTTCAAGATAAATGGGGAGGATATGGGAAAAAAACATAAACAAAACAAAACAAAATACAAGCATAAAACTAGCACATGGTTCAAACTACCGGAATCGGGTGACGTATTGGTAAGTCAAATATAGGATTGTATCAGCGTATTGGACCGTATCAATTGGATACGACAGAAAAAAATTAGGATACACTAAGAAACGCTTGGATACACAAGAAAAAACTGGAAACCTTGCATAAAACTTCTTCTAATGTTAATATAAGCACAAAAAAAAAAAAACTAAATGAAAGCCCCCACTACATTTATAACCATATATATGAGACTTAAGAATTTTATAAGTTAAAAAAGGAGACTACGCTGATAAACAAGTATGAAAATACAAGCAATAGCCACTTACCCAAGTATATGCAATACATTCTATATATTAAAACCCTACATTCAATAAATTAAATAAGTATTTGGATTACAATTATAAAGTAAATTACATACATGATACAAGCTCAATACCATATTGAGTTTCATGTCGGATCGAACGGTGTGGGCACAGGAACTGAACAAAGATACATTATAAGTGAGTCAGGTGTATCGATAACAATGTGGCCAACTCATGTGAACGTGGTATATGGATTCATACATATGTATGTATGTCTGTGGTAAATCCGTTAGTTGTGGAATCTATTAATAAATATCACTGGATGCTTGAGAGTTGAAACTGAGCATGTAGTGACCTAAAACCATATAGAAACTAATGTATGAAATAATTTTACCGATGTTTTGTGTTTTAATAATATTGACATTAAAAATAGAGAAATCTTATGATTCGGAAAAAGTCTTGCAATTCGGAAGTTTAAATTTAGCCGGGACGGCTAAAAATTGAATTTTAGCCTTGAAATGAAAATTTAGATTTAGATTCTTTTGGGATTTAAATTTGGGAGTATTTTCAATGAATTTAAATGGGAGTACCCAATTAGAATTTTTTTTGTAAAGCTTGAATGTAAGTCTTTCTGCTGAACTGCTACTCTATTAGTTGACTTTTTGACCCTGTAGATGAAAATATTTTTGAAGACTAAAATATGAAACTTTTTACCGGGCTTTTGAGTTTTAATAATGTTTTGATGTGGTCGAATTTATGAAATTTTAAGGTTTGAGAAATCTCTTACCGTTTGAAAGTTCCAATTTTGACCTAATCCCTAAAAAGTGAATTTTATTCTTGAATTGGAAGTTGACTTTTATTCTTCAGAAAATTGGATCTAGAATAATTTTTACTGAATTCAAATGAGTGGTATAACCTTATTTATATATATAATATTTCAAACAAATGAAAGTAAAATTCACTTTCATTTACTTAAATGAGATTTTATGTAAATAAGTTGCTCGTATCAGGTTCGTGTTGTGGCTTCTAGTGTAAAATGTAAATGGAATGAGAAATGAGCTCGTGTCATGCGTATCGCGGTATCGGTTCGATAAGCCCAATACGACCGATATAGGGATTTTTTACATTCCTGTGTATCTATGTACCGGGTAAGCCAAAAACTGGTACGTACCGACATTTTAAATCCATGAACTAGCATACTTAAACAAAAACTTTGCCATAGTAGGTTTTATGTTACAGATTAGTTGGTGTTCACATGATCACAGAACTGCTATGTTCTCTCAAAACAAGTGGAACAAATTCTGTCTTCCTCCTAAGTTGCTCAAAGCATTGCATGTGACGATCAACAAATGAGGAATATGAAAATTGACCTCTCTACTTTAATTGAACGATTGTTCGCCCTCATGTATAAAGTAGAAACTATTTTAGATGGGTAATTTTAGAAGTATTGGGTATTGGTAATCCTAGTTCTAGGATGTTGTGTCTATGTTGCATAGTTACCAGAACGAGAAGCGAAAACGAGAAGCAAAGCGAAAGTGAGAAGCGAGAAGCGAGAAGCAAGACTTAAAAAAACCTTAGGAAACGGGAAGCGAGAAATGAGATATAGGCTCCTCATTCCCATTATGTTATTATGGGTAGTTATATCTTTGATTTTTATCTTATATGAGGTTTTTATGGAAAAGTAGGCGCCTTAGGTTCCAAACCGACGATACTTGCTTAGAGTCTACACCCTAGGCTGTAGATTGTAGTCTACCTCATCACTTCACACATACAACTCCATTTAACTACTAAATGGGATGTGATGGAAGCGAGTTGTCCGAGGAAACGAGCTTCATAGGAAGCGAATCTGTCTGAGGAAGCAAGTCTGGGAAACGAGCTTCCCACTCTGTACATAGCTTCCCTGCAATTATGCTATGTTGTACACTTGTACCCACTCTAGAAGAGCATTTTATATGAATTTCTAAGAAATTTAATTGCTGATAGCCATAATTTTGTGTCAAGCACTTATTTATCTACTGAAATTTATTACTTCTTCTATTTAATAGATTCACATATTACATTTTAAGCATTCTAAGCAAGGAAAAATATATCGAGGACGTGTATATAACCTCAAACATTAATACATATTCACCCAATACGTAGTGAACCATACCATGTGAATACTTTGGTTTAAATTAATTTTTTTTTTAATTAGGCACAAAATGAAAACATAGTATGAAATAGAAAAAAAAGATATGGAACAAAAGAACAAGTTACAAGTTAACCAATGAATTAAATTTTATAGATGAGTGTAACTGGGAAACTCCATTTTATAAATCTTGGCTATGTTAGACAGTGTGTTGACTCCCTGTAGGAAATATGCTGAGACTTCTATTCAGAAAAATCTTAAGTTACCATCCATATCGTGGTTTCAACCAAAGTTCGAAAACTCGGCAAGTCGACTCCTTGGCTATGTTAGACATTGTGTTGACTCCCGTGTAGAATATATGTTGAGACTTCTATTTAGAAAAATTAAGTTATCATCCATATCGTGGTTTCAACCAAAGTTTGAAAACTCGGCAAGTTGACTCAAAACTCGGCCGAGTTACTCGACCGTGTTTCAAGTCAAGTCGTCTCAAAACTTTAAGGAGATACTATTTGGCGAGTTACTTGGGTGGCTCGGCCGAGTCGAGTTTTTCGACTCGCCGGACTCGGTTGAGTCACGAAATGTTATTTTTTGTCATTTTTTAGAGCCTAAAACATCACATTGTTTTTGCATCAGATTTTTTTGGTGTTACAAAACCAACCTACTTTGGGTTTTTTTAACCTAAGTTTTTTCAAGTTATTTGTGGTTCGACCTTAGATAAAATACCAAGAAGTTGGTAATTGTCTAATTGGTATATATATAATCCGAGTTGGACCGAGTTGAGTTTTCCGACTTACTCAACCTACCTAACTTTCAAGCCAAGTCGACTTTTCGGATTTTTGAACCATGGTTTCAACTTCCAACTATTATATATATGCCCAGTACATAATTTTCTCATGTATATATGTTTTTTTTGTCATTTTATTTTTACATACTAAGATTAGATGAGTGAAATTATGGCAAAAATATTACTTGTTGATTATATACCATATAATGTTTTAAAATGTGAAGATGTGAGGTGAGACGTTAGGACCTCAAGATGCGCGAGGCGTAAGCCTTGAGGCGTAAGGCATAAGCCTCACAAGAAAGCTTCATGCTCTCTCATTTTAACAAATAAATAAAATCTAAGAAAAATTAGAAAAAAATTCAAAAAGTTAATGAAACATTATATATTATATATATATACACACAGGAAATACTATATAAATTAATTTAAACAAATAACAAATTAAAAAAAGAACATTCAAGTCAGTTGTAACTAGAAACCTAATTTTAGTTAATGTATAAGACGTACGCAATAGACATAAAGCGAGTTTCAAGGCATAAGGCGTGTGCCTCATGTGAGACTCATGAGATTTAAGCCTCATGGTTGAGCCTCAAGGCGTTTTCCTTAAGCCTTACCCTGAGGCGAGCCTCGAGGCATAAGCCTCACACGCTTTTTAAAACGCCGATACCACATTATACGACTTCATCTCCTCACCGACTAAGTCATGTTAAGTTCCAGCATAATAAAAGATTTACAAGCACATTGTAGGAGAGAGTGATGCAGTTTTAGTAACAGAGTCCTCCAAGTTTTGTAACTCCTCCATCTTCAATAATGACCTCTACTGTTAGATCTAGCATGTCTCTCTTAATTTCATCACCTCATCATAGTCCTAGGAAAACAAGGCACTTCCAAGATTGTAAGTAGTTGCATTGATATTTTGGTAGACAAATTAATACCCTAATCAATACCAGTAAATCTCCATTTAAACCAGCATTGCCTAGCCTCAAAACAAAGCATCCCTAAGAATTACACCAGAATTGTCTTGCCTCAATACAAAATGTCCCTAATGACAGCCTTTTTGAGCTGCGAGCACCGCCTTGTCATTAGCCGATCTTGGGACAAAAGAGAATGAGATGTACAAAGAAGGGACTAAATCTTGTATTCCTCTCATGATGGGAGACAATCTCTTAGTAACATTTTTCTTCCGGGAGGCCAACTATCACATTTAAGAAGAGAAAGGAATTTGGATTTGTTAAGAGACATTAGTGCCTAAGGGCCTTGTGTAAACATGAATATCTCCTGCTGCGTCCTAAGAAAAGCCACCTACTTTGGAAGGACCAGGGTTATCATAAGAAAAATTGTCAATATTGAGCTTGGAAGCTTCATCCCTATGCCAAAACCATTGCATGAACAATATGTGAGAGAGGGGAGGAGTAAGCGACTGATTTCCAATCTCTTATGCCGTTGCTATTAATACTTTTAACCTCTTTTGCTGAAATGAACAATGAGTCTAATTAGGCTCCTTTCCTATCTATCGACGGTCTCCCCCTCCCTGCATTCTAGTGATAGTCGTGTCTGAGCTAAGGATAATAAAGCATAGTTGCAGTGAAGCTATATACAAGGTGGGAAGCTCGCTTCCCAAGAAGCTCGTTTCCCAAACTCGCTTCCTCGGATAGATTCGCTTCCTAGGAAACTCGCTTCCTCAGGCAGACTCGTTTCCTAGAAAGCTCATTTCCATCACGTCTCATTTAGTAGTTAAAGGGAGCTGTATGTGTCAAGTAATGAAGTAGACCATAATCTATAGCATAGGGTGTAGACTCTAAGCAAGTATTGTCGATTTGGAACTTAAGCATCTACTTTTCCATAAAAATCTCATGTAAGAAAAAATCAAAGGTATAGATACCTCCATAATAACATAATAGAAATGAGGAGTCTATATCTCATTTTTCGCTTTCCATTTCCTAAGGTTTTTTTGAGTCTCGCTTCCCGCTTCCCGCTTCTCACTTTCGCTTTGCTTCTCGTTTTCGCTTCTCGCTCTGGTAACTATGCAATAAAGGTTGGTTCTCAGTGAGATCTTTCTTGCAGACCTTGCAAGTTGGCCCTAGTTTTTCCTTTCCCCATAAGATTGTGCGGTACTCGATTGTACTATCCAAGGTATCTTTCTTCTTGTAGACAACGACATTGGACAAAATCCTGATGTGCGACCATCTAAAAATAGAGGCTGGAGTGTTGTAAACCGCTGTGTCATGTGCCTTTCAGTAGAGGAAACAATGAATCATCTAATATTATACTCTCCACAGCAAAGGGTATTTGGTCTTTTTTCCTCTCCCAACTCGGAGTTGCCTAAATCTTTCCCTACTCCTTAATGAACTTCTTATCTTGCTAGTTCTCAATAGTGTTAACCCATCTGGTTTCAGTGCTGAACAAGTGGATCGACCACTATTCTAAATTGAGTTAGGCGGAGAGGTCCTATGTTCTTTCTGCGGTGTGCACTCTTCTTCCAGGGACATTGCATGGATTATATGGAAGGAGAGAAAAGCAAATGTTTAAGGATGTAGATCTTCCCCTAGATAGGATCCAGTAAGGGGCTCATCATCTCATCTTAGATTGGTGATCCATCAGGATGGGATTATGAGGATTTGTGGGTTTCATCGTTTTGTGATTCCTAGATCATTAACAGCAGTTTACGGAGTCCTTTATCTTTGTAATCTATTACTTGTCTTTATTCTATTGTTGCTTTTTCTTCCTTTGTAGCTTTTTCCACGGTTCACTGTCTGTGATCAATCATGCTTCCTTGTACTATATTTCTATATTTCCATTTGTTTTTATATTTATGCCCTCGATTACTGATTTTGAAAAAAAAAAACACCTCAATTCTGATTGGCTTAATTCTCTGATGATGTCAATGGTACAACTTCACCTTCAAAGTATCTATGATTTCTTTTGTCCCAAATTCCCCAATACGGCGTGAAGAGAGGTTCTCCAACTAATGGCCATGCTTCCTAAAAGGGCCCCCTTTTGATTGTATTATCCTGTCCTAAACATTATTTAGACAAATCCAATCAAGCACCATGAGAATTAAATAGGGTCATCGGATTTTCCGAGCCATTTCACAATGTATGAAGAGATGGTTGGTCGACTCCCATCATTCCTACCCACTCAACAGCCACTCACTCGCCTAAGTTACATTCCCCATGCAACCAATAGAAGAGCTCATAAGCTTGCCAACTTTGCTATCAGGCATAATCTAGCTAATCAATTTCGTTCTGTATACAGAAAATACTGATATTTTGGTATTGGCACTGTTGCCAACCTTGTACACAGCCAGCCCCATAGCTGCCAAAAAGAGACATGGGCGGTGGGGGGGCACATGAAAGCTTTAACTTTTTGGAGTAGAAACAGTTTTAAAGGGCAATGGGCTATTTGAAATTAAGGCTTTGAAAACACAACATGGAAGTAGAAGGACCATTATGTCCAAGGGACCACACACTTGAATCTATACCATTGGAGGAAATGCAAACATCTCAATAACTCACTAAGGGAAGTGGATTCCTTTAATTGGACCCTTCTAAGAACACTTTGGATTCTATGATTACAAAGAAAGTGACTGTATGAGAAGCTAGTTCGAATATAGATAAGTTCATACAGCCCACTCATTAAAAGAGTTTATCATTCCCCCACGAATCTTCCAATAACCTAACCTTACTTCTCATACCAATGTCGTACCAGATGAAAGAAAAGACAAGTGGACGAATGGTATTAACAGCTTTCCAAGGACTACAACGCAAGTTGCTAGATAGAACATCCCACCTATTATAATCCGTGAAATACTTATTTTTGAATACCCATTTTGGGTCGGTTTCAGTTCTCATTTTCTCCTGTACTACTTTTGATTGGCTTACTATATGCGTATTGTGGACGAAAAAAATACTTACTTTGAATAATCTAATACCACAGTTTGTTTTCCAAGAAAACCCTTCAAAGCCACTTCCCAAAGAGAGCCATATTCTTTTTAAGGCCTTACACAAATGTTCAAACCCTTCTTTTTTTCACCAGATGGTCTTTTTTTACATTGGCACCACCCCAAAGGAAATCCCTTTGTATTTTTCAATTTTTGATTGCCACTTATTCGGTTATTCCGATATCTTAAAGAGTAAACTGAAAGGTTTGAGATCATCAATTCATAAGTGTCATCCTTCCCCCCAACAAAATGTAATGTTAATTAGGGTTGGTCATATCTTGTCGAGCATAGGGTGTTGTAACTTGTAAGTAACCGTCAATGTCTAAGCAATTTTTTCGTTAATTGGGTCCAAGAATTGTTGACTTCAGACTGGTTCCTAGAGGAAGTCCAAGATATTTTAATGACCTCTCCTCGCAATTAGAATATTAAAGAAATCTCTAAGAGATATTCCCTAAACATAGATTTGGCCAAGCTACTTCTCTCCAAGTCATTTTTATACCCAGAATCGCCTCAAGGCACTTAAGGATGCACTTTTAAGTTAAGAAAATAATCCCTATTAGTTTACAGAAGATGAGCATGTTGTCTGCAAATTGTAAATAGGACACTTTAACCATTCTATTCCTAAATTCAATACCTTTAAGTTTATGGATATCCTCCACCCTCTTCATCATTCTACTAAACACGTCTACAACAAGAATGAAAAGGAAAGGAGATAGGGGGAAATCCTGTGCTGGGTACCCTATTCCAGTATGAAGGGTTATAATAAAGTACCTAGATTTTTTGACACACCCAAAAAGAGGGAGGTCATGGCTCATTCCACAAAATTAGGAGACACCACCAAGGTTTTACTAGGACCCACCCGTAGAAACTTAAAACAAACTCGGATCATAAATTAGGGGGCCTGCCAAAAAAATAAAACAAAAATTATGGACTGAAATACAAGAGTCCATGAGGTAAGCATAATAACATTTTGCTGAGTCCATTTATTTAAAAATAAACGGCTAATTAAGGCATATGAAAACCAACCAGTGGGTTTGGGGAGCCTGGCATCAAATTTTGAAGGATTTGGGCACCTAATTCGGCCTGATCAGACTATCAGTATCTACTTCTGCAATAAGGTGCTCACAAGGTGGTCTCCAGCCAACTATGAAATTTTAACGGTAACTGGAATCAATCCTAATCATTATTAATAAACTATGGCAGAAGACTTACAGAAATATTTGGTTAAGTGAATCAAAGTTGCCAGCATCATTAAAGACAGTAAATAAGAAAATAAACTGAAAAGAACCCAATGCACCATCAAAGGAACTGAGGACACCAATGCATCCTTAAAGATACATCACAATAAAAAAGAAAATAAACTTGAAACACACCCAGTGTGTTATTAAAGGATTTGAAGATGCCAATGCATCAATAAGGAACTGTCAATGTAAATAATAACAAAAAAAAATGTGTCAATGTACCTTCAAGTAACCATCACTGACTAAAAATAAAAATTAAAGGGTACCAATTTATTTTCAATTTCGCTTGTTTGAGGCAGATAACTGCTAAAGGTCCTCTCATGGAAGGGCCTCTTGAGACAGTTTGACAAACTTTCTTCCCACTCCATGGTTTAAGAAATTAATCAAGCTCACATCAGACTTGGTTATCTTAGGCCTATTCATTTTCTTAGCAGTCAACATCCCATCATTTATTTGTCCACCGATGAATCACAAAATTTTCCTTCTTACCGTCCCACTTTTGACCAAGAGATCTAGTGCACACTTTTTTTTTGATTGGTAATCAAAATATGTGACAAGTCCACATCTAGCGAGCAAAGGAGAAACAAGAAATCATAAAGCCAAAGGCGGAAAGCAAAAAGACCCCTAGCTACATCACAGAACTAAGGCGGTAGCATATCCCCCATGGGTCCCCACTCTAACCCCCTATGAAACACCACACTGAAACTAAATGGCGTACTCGCGAATGGATGTGAGGAACAGTCAAAGAAGTATCTTCAAAAATTCCTTTCCTTCCAGAGGGTCCATGCTATTGCCCTCGGAATGAAGACCACACTACTCTCGTCAGCGAGAGAACTGTCATTGACAACCAACAGGATAAGAAGCTCTGCAAGGAATAGAAATATCTAAAGGATACGAAGGCAGGAAATGAAATAAGACCAAACATCTCTCGTAACTGGACAATGCAGAATAGGTGATCCACATATTCCTTCGCTAAAAGGCACATGAAACACCGATTTTCAAAACACTATCCTCTATACTTGAGATGATCGCAAATTAGGATTTTCTTTCAAACCGATGTCCATAAGAAGAAAGAAATCTTAGAGGGTACCGCGGACTCGCGGAGTACCACACAACCCGATGAGGAAAAGGACGACTACACCCTAGACTATAACAAGGTTCCTCACTAAAAAGTGAAAACCTCCCAATGTTGGTCGGGACCCACACCCAAATATCTCTCTCGAGCGGACCTGGAGCACTCTGATGAAGCTGTGAGAGTAGACTCCCATGTCCTGAACCTCCCAGTCAAATACATTTCTCCTCAAAATGGGAGTCCTAATGGCTTCCCCCTCTCGACGATCTAAATAATCAGCCACTAAGGCCCTCTTTAGTAGAGGCAACCAAGAAAAAATTGCCAAAAACTTGCCGAAGAGGACAAGGGCCGCACCAAGGATCAAGCCAGAACCTAATCTCCTCCCCATTACCCACCCTTGAAACAACTGAGTTAGAGAACTCCACCCAACCCTGCAAAATGACTTTCCACACCCCTACATCCAAAGGGCCCTTTTTCTTTTTTATTCGGTAATAGCAATTTCGTAAAAAGGAAGATTCATAAAATATGAATCCCCAAGAGACAATACAAAAACTACACTAAATCATAGCACTAATACAAAAATCTCCTCCCCTACCACTACTACGATATAACCTCGTCAAACCCTATCTCCACCAAGTCAAACTTAGCGGAGACCCAATCCCGTAACAACACGCGAGAGTGGGAGCTCACTCTCTCCAAGAGCAACGCAGAATTCTCAAACACCCTCCTGTTCTGCTCTTTCCAAAAAGACCATGAAAAAGGTCCATACAAGATCCACCGGGCTATCTAACGAAACTGAGAGCCAACAGGAAAGCAAAGGATCATAAATGGCACTGAAAAAGCAAATGGTCAACCGATTCCTCCTCCACCTTGCCCCTCCCTTGGGATCTAGTGCAAATATATTAAAAAGAAAGAGCTAAGCACAATGCGAGGTTCACGAGTCAGTGAACCAAAATAAAAATGTATGCTAAGAAAAAAACAAGAAATCTAGCCACTTCATAATTAAAAAAAAAACTGCATGAGAGAAACACTGGATGTTAGGCCAAACATTTGGAAGGAACTTCAAGAATTCATAGTAGTTCGACGGCCCCATTAAATTGATTGAGACTTGAAAGGGTGTAACTATGCAAAGAAAGGCTGATATTTTTTCCCAAGGCCCAAACACTGTTTAGCATATTACGTGTGACCTCTTGTACTTGCTTATAAAAGATACCACCAATGATGGATTTAATCAGTGAAACTGTAGACCAACCAAAGGATCATGAAAATCATCATTTTCTAACCATTTCACAAAGATATTGGTAGATTATTCTGACAATGGAACTTTCCTGACTGGATAGCTGTTGGTTTCATCTTCAATGTGAATAAAGAATCAACATCTGCTCCTTTTGTATGGTTGATGAATGCCCACAATAGCAATAAGCAACAAGATCTATTATTACTGACAAGTGACAAAGCAGTTACATGACAAGTACCCACTTTTAACTACAATGCTTATCATTACAGACAGCAGCTATATGGTCCATCCAAGTTGTTCACCCTAGTTATTTAAGTTACACAATCATTTTTTAAAACACTAACGCGATATATTTGTGTTTTATGCTTCATGTGATCTCAATTTGCAGAGTTTTTCTGCTTTGTTCTTCTACAAATTGGTACATACTTGAATACTCGGACACACAATTAAAAATTTATGATAGTTTTTCCTAACATTTTATTTTATGAAGTAAAAGTAATTGATTAATGAGAAAAAGAGAAGATATATAGAACTATCCCAATGACAGATAAACCAAAATTTGTACAGAAGACAAATCCTTGGCCAGAAGAAAGGCTACCCAATTCTCTTCTACAAAGAATGATTTTATGATGTTTTAAGATTTGCAACAACAAAACAGAAAGTCAAAAGTTTTATTTTTATGTTTCTTCTGACAAGACTTCCCTCCCATTTTCACACACATTCAAGGAAAATTTACGCTCCCCTAATCAACTTGAGGAGAAGTACCACATCTTGCAATGATAATGGCAGAAAATGCAGAAGTTGCTAGGAAATGCATCCAATAGGTTCAAAGAAGGTTGTAACCGCACCTTTGTGATTACTGGCTCTCAAACTCAATTGAAGTCATCAACATGCCACAATGGGTTCAAAATAATTTGAGGGATTAATTCTTAACTAATTACACCAATTATGTGAGGGAACTATAACAAAAAGAAATTCCTAAAACATATACATGCCAGTTGTAGAAATATTGCTTTTGTGAACAATAAAGCTTTTCTAGTTTAGGGAAATTATAACTTTACATGTTTGCTTCGTAGTATTTTTTTAATTGGTAAATCAGATATATTAAATAACAGATAAACAGTTTACAGAGATGTAAACTAAGAACAAAATATCAAAAGTAGGGGAAAGAAGGAAGAACAACACAAAATGACCCTGACGCAACCGACTTCCTCCTCAAAGGTAAAGGGTATCCCTCACTTCTTGACCCAACTGTGAAGTTGAATGCCAATCCACAATCGACTACCGTGCCCGCGACAAGATACGATGATATGGGGAGGAGGAATTGTCAAATACACGACAATTCCTCTCTTTCCCAATAGCCCATGAGATCGCACTGGGCAAAATGGTATAATATTTGCTTCGCAGTTCAAGTTGATATAAAATCTCGAGCCAGTAAAACTACAGCCAGATGAAGAATAGTAATGGTATAATATTAGCAAATTTACTGGAATTGAAGGCACACCCACCTCGCTGTTCACTCACATTGGCATTAGCATTCAGCCCTTTCAACCTCTGCAGAATTTCATTGGTTATCTTCTGCTTCACAGGTCGAGGCAATTCCTCTGCTTCTTCTCTGGAAAATCCGTCCTTGATTTCCTTCACCTTTTTCCCACAAACAACAAGTACCTCATTAGATCAAACCGCGAAGAGAAAACTCAAAGCACCCCAAGTCCCCAGAAGTCCAAGTGAAGAGATCTAAAAAATGCTAAAGGAGTACCAACAATAACAGAAAAATCCCCAAAACCAAAATGAAGGTCTCACCAATCTAATAAGCTCTATGGGTTCTGACGCCCTTCGAACCCGAATTGATTCTTCCATTTTCCCAATCTGATCTTGGGTGTACTTAACAGCTGAAAACAGAGAACCCCCTTCATCAAACAAGCATCCAACGGAGAAAAACAAAAGAAATCGTAAATGGGTTTTTGAGTAGAAGCGAATTTTCCCCAGAAAAATCAACTAGAAACAAAAATTAAGCCCATAAAACACAAAACAGATATCAAAATAACGCAAAACTCGACATTGGAATAGTCCGTTCAAATCCAGTTTCAAAAGACTTACTGTTTTCCGATGCATTATTGGAATAGATGTATACAGAGATGTAGAGAGAATGGAGAACGTAAAGAGCTGCAACGATGTTGATGGAGCAAATTATGATAGTGGTTCGTTTGTAAGAACACCAATTCCCTCTCCCTTGATATCCCCATTCTAGTCTCGCCATCTCTCTCTGTCTTCATCCCACCACCATTTCCTCTCTGTTTCTGTCAAAAACCCAAGATTTTCCTGAATATCTCGCAGATTTGGAGAGATCGTCCAAGCACGCTTGTTTTGAACGAAAAGGTTTTGTTTTGCTTCCGAAGAGGAAGAGAATAGGAGAGAGACACAGGACACCGAATATGAAACAAAACCGTATAGTGTATTATTATTTATTATTATTATTATGGGAAATATCTGCCATGGGTTTCGTGCTAACTTGCGCTATGGTTGATCTGCCGCCTGTCGCTCGAATGCCACAAAGGGTGGCCTGGTATTGATTCCCATGGTCATGTGGTAACCTAACCACCAAGCCTATATAATTCCTTTCAATGGTTCCCGCTAATGAAACTCTTTGGTAAAGAGAAATGCTAGCCCTAATCTCAGTCAAACTCTACTCTCAGTCTTCACCAATCACTTATCCATTCTTGATGAGAGAGAGTGCTTTGACCACCATAACTGATTTGAAAATGGATAGGTGGTTGGTAGAGGCTGAGAGTAAAGTTTGACCGAGAGTAGGGAAAGCACGCCTCTTGGTGAAATTATTACTAAGGAAAGCAAATCAACAGTGGGAATCCCACAAAAGGAGATCCAATGGATAACCATTAAGGTCCGGGGCCCAATTCTTGGACCTTGTCTATACTATGATCTTCCTTTCATTAGCAGTATTATTATTTTTTTCTCTTAAAAGACACGCGGGTAGAATGCAACACCAGTTATTTTTTTTTCTCAAAAAGACGTGCGGGTGGTATGCAACACTAATTAGCAAGGTTAGTATCTGATCTAGCCTTCTAGGTTAGGCCGGGGAAGATTTTAACACTCAGTGGACTGAATTAAAAGAGTACATACTACCACTAAGGCAAAGCATAGCTTCCCTTTTTTAGAAGTAATCTCATTAATGGTAAGAATTTGGAGAAAAGAGAGTTCTAATTGGTTTTTCCATTTTTTTTGGAACCGTGCTAGCCCTACTCTTAACCAAAAACCAACATGTACATATCCTTGCTTGCGGCCAAAAACCAAAATATGTCGGCTTTTTATTTAGAAGGTAAGTTGAGGTTAGGCAGACTCCAACTAGATATATTAGAAAAATTCGAGAGTGCAATCGAATATAAATCTGACCGGACTTGTCTTTATCAAGAAAAGTCTGGATGTCTAAAGGGATACCAAACTGAGAAAAAAGAACACTATCAATGTCATTACAGTGCTTTGCAAGTCAGTCAGCTAGCCACGCGCTTAGCCTCTCTCCAAACATAGAAGAAAGGACAAGATTTAAAGGAAGAAAGACTCTAAGCAACAAGAAGGCCGTTTCTCCAGTGCCAATGGAGCTCCGCGCATTTGTTCAAGATGTCCACCACTCATTTAATTAGAATCTAGCGCCAACTGATGTAGACCCCGGAATATGGCTTTCAATTAAAGAGAATCTATTGAATCAGGATTGTAGCCAACCACAAAGGCAACTACCAAGTCTCCCATGTGATTCCGAATTAATCGCACCCCCGCAAACCCCGCCAAGTTGACTCGAAGAGAACCATTTGTGTTTAAAGCCCAATAGTCTGGAGGAGGGGCAGTCCAAGAACAAGATGTCAGAACTTGAGGGGGAAAAAACCACGCGAATTTCTCAATCAGCCACAAAGGCTTTGTTGGAAGTAGTATCTACAATATGAGGAATATTAGAGGAGGAAAACTGGAATCACACATCATCACGACTTAATTACTTTTAAAATTGTAGATATGTCGCAGAATTGATTCTTAACGATGCAGGTGTTTCTTTCCATCCATAGATGATAGATGGTAGCATTGAAAGAGACTTTCTTCATTGCTTAGACATGATCTTCACCTTTGAAGGAGGCAATAATCCAAATCACTTCGAGGTCCTTAACTAGTGTTGGGTCTTGACTCTTGCCCAAGAATAGGGCTAGTAAGCCTCTTTTATTTTAAAGATTGGGGATAATGGATAATGCTGGCAACACTTCTTTATCACTCTCTCTTAATGGAAGAATATAACAGGTCTTTTCCTTGAAAAGAGTGTGCAGCTAGATAATTGTTGATACCTTGCGCTTATAAACTAAAAGAGCACACACTCTGGGAATAGGCCAGTGGTAGGTGTATCCCTTCCTTAGGAAGGAGGTTTCGGTTCCATTTCCGAGAGGGTGAGAGTGGGTTGCATTCTCCACCCGCCTTTAACTTAGAACAGATACTGACTTGCAAACCGGGGTTGTGGCCTAATCGTGTGTCTCATACCAAAAAAAAAAAAACTAAAAGAGCAATAGTACCCTCCTCAGCAGATGACCTCACAAAGCACCTTTGACCTATGGGTATTAAGTTTTAATCATGTGATTAATTTTTTTCCCCTAAAGTTCAGATATTTTAACCCGTAAATCTTACCACAATAAAGGGAATAAAAGAGAGACACTGGCACAAAGGAGGAGGGGGGGCAATAAATAACCTCAGAATAGGTGATTATTTTCCAAACTTATAGAAGATTTTGATTTTGTCATTTATGGCCGACTTCTTGCTAACTTGCGCAATAGGTGGTACTGTAAATACTTTATAGTTATTTAAGGCTGCAATATCAGAGCCCCACCTTTATTAATATTAATTAAAGTTGCAACCCCACCATATACCTAACTTGCGCATAAGGTATATGTCTGGTCTGGTTTTGAGGAATGATCCATGTTTGGCATTTATACAAAATAAATATGGTTTAATCACTACAATTAGATCATAGCCACCTTTAGAAAAGAGAAGAAACAGATTTAACAGGATACGTCTTGGATAATAAATTTTAAATCATGAGTTGGTATTTTTAAAAACTAAATTCCCCAATAGGGAAGGCTCACTCGATGAAAAAACGCCACGGTAAAGTTCCTGTCTCGGTTAATTTTTCTTAGTTAAATTTATTAACTCCTAATTGGTTTTTAAAGTACAAGTAGCTACACGGCCATCTGCTGTGTCTAATCGAATTAATAGTATGTTAGGATGTCTCACATTAATTAATAGGGTTATTGCTTATTTAATTGAGAGTTTTAGAAATTTAAAAACGAAAAATTAATTTTTTAACTTTACTTACAGTGCATGTGCGTTCCAATTTTGGAAGGCCGAGAGAAGCAAATCACTTTCTAAATTTCGAAATGCTATATGATGCATTAAAGAATTTCTGAGTTCACATTAAAAGAATATTCTAATGACTTTTTTTTTTTGGTACTCATTCTAACGACCATTCCACTTGCAGTTTATTATACTTGGATAATTAAAGATTATTAGCATGGTCACCCAATTGAGGTGATGCAATAGAAGAATTTAGTGGTTAGAATGTTTGTATGGAGACAACGCTGTCTTTATAGTAGTTTTGAATACTCACGTGCTGCATTTTTATTGGTATGTGTTGACCCGATATAATAAATTGTAGAGTGCTAGCCCAGATGCACTAAGTCAATATTTATCCAAACGCAGTGTGGGTGCAACACGTGGTGTTGCAACCTATAACAACAGAGATGGGCTGACATTGACACCACCTTGCATCTTTGCAAGACTGCAACTCAAGCTAGCATTTCTGTAAATAGTATATGTATACAAATAGCATCAAATATATACGCTATATTCGTGTAGTTCACGACCATTTGTTTCAAGTGTGAGCTCCCCACTGGCTATGCCAAGATTTCAAGAACATGTCATCCAGATGACACAGAGTTTTGTTGAAATCTTTGTCTCCGGAGTCTCCTTTCTTCTGATAATATTTTTGCAAACCTGCAATATGTTCATACCACATATGAGTGATCTCACAAGTGGTTTATATATAATACTGTTGAAAATAGTCACCTCGTGAGAGCTTCCTCATTAGTGCCTCCATTTTCAACTGGTTCAAAGTTCCCAGTGTCCAGGTTCACCCTTGAAACAGGTTTCTGCAAAAGCTCTTCACCAATCTTCACGAGATTCTCCAGATTCTTCTTGTTTGCTCTATCGACCGATGATGCATCCCCACTTAATGTATCATCCTAATTATCCGACCAGCACATCTCATTTCAATTATTATGTTTTGAAATTATAACGGACTCAGTATACATATATATTTTGGTCTGGAAAATCATCTAGATTTATAAGAATGTGCACATAGCACGGTACACGGTACACGGCGTCTTCCTACAAATGGGCATCTTAGATATCTTCAAGAAGAATTACCTGGATTCGAAGGTAGTTATGTTCACATCCAATGGATCTGAAAATTAAGGACATGTGAAGGTCGACCATGTCTTCGCTTGCAGAAGTAAATGCATCCACTAAAGGAGAATTGCCTTCTCTGTACAACCAACCCATTAGTCCCCACTTTGCCGCCATTTTCGCACTGTATTTCTTCTCCATCATTGAAGTTCCCGTCCCTAGTGAAATCACAAGATATCTCCCATAATGTAGAGCTTGCAGAGGTAAGAAGTCTTTCTTCTCAGTGAACACTGTCTCCATTGGCTTCAGAGCTAGTAATGCCTATTCAAAACAAACATCAAAGCAAATCCAGTAAGAACAAAAAAAATATTTAAACACTTATGTTGGAAGTTATTGCTCATGAATCTCATTCAAGTGGTTATATATATAGAAGTGTAAATCAAATTATGACAAAATTCCATAACCATTGCCATGTTGCTTATAATCTAAGCAATTGCGAAATAATCAAAATTAGCAGTCTAGAGATGCTTTTGATTTTCTAATTCCCAAGAAAAATGGCCTCTCTTTTATAACCAGTTAAGAAACACTAGCCGAAACGTTTGTTAATGAAATGATGATTATTACTAAGCTGCAAATGTTGCACCTTGTCTACATAGGAAGAAAGAGAAGGGCATATCTTACAGGGTTATTTGCTGCCACCCCTCCATCAACAAGATTGAACTCTCTAAAATTCCCTTCAGAGTCTTTTGTTTCGAAATAATGTGCGGGAAAGTAAGTTGGAGCGGATGAAGTACTGATGCAAATATCTGATAGCAAAGCATCCTTAGAAGCATCTGTTTCTGCCTGCATCGTTACATCAAAAAGAATATTTTACTTGGAAATTAGGTTTATGGTAAATGCATTTTGTGTTTGAGCCCCACCCTTATTATCTGAAAACTGGTTAATTTTGAGAATTTCTAAGTTCTAACAACTTCGAACTACAAATCGAATCTTAACTATAAGTAATTGATACATACCTCAGAGGTTGAGAAGATGGCTGGTTGAAGTAGTTTGATATCGAATGTGGGGATAATGACACGAGTTATGGTCTCACGGAGCCTTCGATCTCCAAGGATGTTACGGAGTAGTTTATGTAGGTACTTGCCATTGTACTTTGGTCCCGTTAAAGCATTCATCATCATAATCATAGGATTACATAACCCACTATCACCAACATAATAAACAACATTATTATACCTACAAGATCCCATTTGATGCATTTTAAGAAAGAAAATACTAGTGTAATTAATTACTTGGATTGAGGAAATATTTTGGGGCAATGCTTGAGGTAGAATGGAGTAATATCTTTTGCTGTGTAGAGAGGGCGGTTGTGCTGGTCAGGTGCTGTTAACATGGCTGTTATTAGACCACCTGTGCTAGTTCCTGCTATAACGTCGAAATAATCTGCGATTCTCGCATCTTCTCCATCCAGCTCCTGTTAGGTAGAACCAGTTTAATGTTTGAAGATTGAAAGAAAAAAGAAAGAGAAAATATTGGCAATGTGCATTTGTTTTTGGATGGCTAAGCTGGAACTTGTAGCTTACTTGCAGCTTTGATTCAAGGAAACTCAAGATGGTTCCGGGAACAATGCCTCTGATCCCACCCCCATCAATGCTTATAACAGTGATTTTTTCTCCATATATTGATGGGATGGTTTGGTTGCTTAGAGAACATTTCTCCATGCCTTTGGCTAGTAATATTGTGGGAAGATATGGTTCTCCCGAATTTGATATAGTGGTGCTTGAGGTGGTGGATATATATACAGCCACATAAAAAGAGAAAGCAAGACATTTGATCAAGTGCTTAGATAACCCAGGAGAGACTCTGTCATGGTTGGCCCAACCTCAACGTCACAAGAGGTGAAAGTTTACAAACAAAACACACCATACCAGACCCGAGTCCGGATCCTGTCCAATTGGGATTGAACTCATTGCAGTCACAGAGCCCTTTAATTGCTTTTTAACTCTAGTTAAAAAGTTCTAATCCTTGAGGTTAATATTTTTTATAAAATAATTTTGCTAAAAACAAATGTTAGATTGTTGAACCCTAATGGTTAGTGAATCTTAATCACATTTAACCAAGGTTAAAAGGGACATGTGTTGACCTGTGGGTGATTGAACTCTCCCGAGTTCAAAAGGGAGGGGGGAATAGGTGGTTAAGGCTCTTTTTAACTCTAGTAATTATTTTTTTAATAGAATATTTATTGATTATCCAAGGGTAATTGATAATTTCAAATATATTCCTAAATTCTAATTTAGATATACCCTTGTGGTTTAGACGAACCGGATAGGTTATGAGATTATATTGTTGTTTTATGGATGAGTCTTATTGCCTAGATGTTATAAGTTTTTATGAGATGACTAGTTTTGTTGGAATTATTTATTATTTTGTAGCTTGGTAATTTTATTGTTATGCATGAAAAAGAATGATATTTTGTAAGAAATGTAGAATTTTATTTGATTAAGTTTCACCCTATTACCCAATTCGTAAATTGCTTTAAAATAGGTGAAAATTAAGGGGCCGTTTGGATACATTTTCATTTTTCTGTTTTTGTTTTTAAAAATTGGAAACAACTTTTTGTTTTCAACTTTTTTAAATAGGAAACACTTTTGGTATTAGTAGCTGTTACTTATTTAAAAAAAAGAAAAACAAAAAAACACGTTTGGTAAATATGATTAAATAATTTCAATTCATGATGGTGGTAGTGGTGAGTGATGGCGGTGGGTGTAGTGTGGTAGTGAGTGTTGGTAATGGTGGCGGTGGTGTGGTGGCGGGGGTGGTGGTGGTGGTGGTGGTGGTGATGGTGGCATTGGTGGTGCTGGCGGTGGCGGTGGTGGTGGTAGTGGTGGTGGTGGTGATGGTGGTGGTGGCGGTGGTGGTGGTGGTGATGGTGGCATTGGTGGTGGTGGTGGTGGTGGTGATGGTGGCGGTGGTGGTGGTGGTGATGGTGGCATTGGTGGTGGTGGTGATGGTGGCGGTGGTGGTGGTGGTGTGTGGCGGTGGGGGTAGTGGTGGTGGTGGTGGTAGTGGTGAGTGATGGCGGTGGGTGTAGTGTGGTGGTGAGTGTTGGTGATGGTGGCGGTGGTGGTGGTGGTGATGGTGGCGATGGCAGTGGTGGTGGTGATGGTGGTGTGTGGCGGTAGTGGTGGTGGTGGTAGTGGTAGTGGTGAGTGATGGTGGTGGGTGTAGTGTGGTGGTGAGTGTTGGTGATGGTGGTGGTGGTGTGGTTGTGGTGGTGGTGGTGATGGTGGCATTGGTGGTGATGGTGGAGGTGGTGGTGGTGTGTGGCGGTGGCGGTAATGGTGGTGGTGGTAGTGTGCTGGTGGTGTTGATAGTGGTGAGTGTTGGCAGTGGGTGTAGTGTGGTGGTGATGGTGGTGGTGGTGGTGGTGGTGGTGATGGTGGCGGTAGTGGTGGTGGTGGTGATTGTGGCGGTGGTGGGTGGTGGTGGCGGTGGCGGTGGAGGTGATGGTGGGTGGTGAGTGGTGGTGGTGGTATTATGATAGTGGTGGTATTATGGAGGTGGTGAATGGTGGTGGTGGTGATGGGTTTATGTTTTCTATTTTTGTTTTTTGTTTTCAAAAAAAGAGGTAGCAAAAAGATTTTGTTTCCTTGATTTTCAAAAATGTTGTTATTAATTTTTAAAAACAAAAAATAGAAACATGTTTACCAAACATGTTTTGTGTAAAAATTTTCAAATTTTTGTTTTTAAAAACGCAAAACAGAAAATGGAAGTGCAATCAAACGGGGGCTAAGTGATTATTATACCCATTTATCTGATAGGTAATAGGTAATTGAAAATCTTTACCTTACCCGAGAGGGTATGTGTAACGAAATTTTTTTATCCTACCCTGTACTGTAAGGATAAGGTAGGCAAGAAGTTTTATGACTCATTTGATTTGTGAGACTCATGAACCCAATCTCATGGATAATAAGGTGAGTTGGTGGGTTCGGGTCACCTATATATAAGATAATGATTGGAATACATCTGTCTCTCTTCATTATATTATATTGGAAATACTTCTTCATTATATGGAAATACTAAATTGGAATTTTCTCATACAAGTAAGAAACGAAGGAAACGTGGTCCTAAGCCTCTAGTGCTAATTAAGGGGCATTTGCTTTCAATAATAAAAGAGAGAGCTGTGTACTTAAATGAAAAGACCAACACCGTGTCTATTGAGTGTGTCAGTATCCAAACAGATAAAAAGAAGAAAAAACTCACAGCATTAGATATGTGGGTAGAGAATTCAAAGCTAGTGTTCTCTTCTCTTTTTCTTCCTTTTAGAGGTCTATTTGTTTTTGTTTTTTGGGTTAAGTTTTAGAGGTCGATCAACATACCTTTTGGTTGTGTATATTAGATAAGCAAATGATACATTAATAGCACGGGGAGTTTGAAAACTTCCTCTCCACTTGAAATTTAATAACTCATTGCTTCTGTAACTAGAATCAAATTTGGGATAGAGTTAGATCAGCTCTACTTTGAATTTGTACTAAATTCGGAAGATTAGTGGTACGAAAAGAACATTCAAATGGTAAGTTCATAATACGTGAGCTGAGGCGTGACGTGCAAGGGTTTTGTATATATATATATCTGATATTTGGGAAGCGATGCGTGTCTTAGTCACTACAGTTGGGCATGATTTCATCACTGTCGTAATCATGGTTTGGCGACAGAATAGTTATAAGTTGCCCACTAATGTTTAAGGCTACCAGATATAATTATCCGCCCAAAAATATTCCGTAGGGCATCTATCCTTCTCCATTTTCATTGTCTATTTACAAAGAGAAGCCTTTTCTCATGTCCCTTCCCCTGGACTGCAAACTATAGGGCTTAAATTTACCCACCAGGTACTGATGCAGTTGGCTAGCATCCGAAGTTTGCTCCTTGTGGTTAGGGGCAGAGGCAGGATTCTCTTGCAGGAGGGAAATTTTTGTTTGAGGCTCAAATTCATGGGCCATTGCGTCTAATTGTGTCGGTTTGTAAAGAATACATTTTTTCTCAAAGTTTAGGGGGGGTTACAACCCCGTCTCCCCCAATTCCGCTCCTCTTTGAAGCTACACCCCTATTAATCATAGAGGATAAAAAAAAAAATCAAATTTGCAAGGGGGGCTTCAGCCCCCCTGGCCCCATGTGGCTTTGCCCCTGCTTGTGGATGTGTGTTCAACTCCCACTCAACTGGGTTGGTGCGGATACTCAAAGGGACTAATCCTTGCCTCAAAGGGTTTGAGACACTTTCCATTACCCGAAAAAAATGTGGCTTAAATTTACCATAAAGAAAAGATGTGCTTTTCCAACAAGCATCGTACGAATGAACTCGAAGGAAGTATGCACGGGCTTAGTATTTGTAGCAACAAAACGGATCCAAACTCCAATTTTATATTCTATAATAGCTCAGCTGGTTAAAGCAAAGGATTGAAAATATTTGTGTCAGTGGTTCGAATCCACTTCTAAGTGCTATAATCAATAGGGAAATGCTTTTGAGACCGCATAAGGGCCGAGACCTACGAGACCTTGCGCATGTGCGCAAGATTTCAGGTGGGGCCCATCATCACATTTCAGGCCGAGGTCTCGGCCCTAATGCGGTCTCAGTAGCAAAGTCCTAATCAATATTACTAGCACTCACTGAGAAACCCTATATCAACAGATTCCAAAGGTACTGACAGAAGAAAAAGGAAGGAAGGAATCTACGAAGATCAAATAGCCACAAGACATGGGATTTAGTGCCACAAGCGAAAAATAATATGAGCTTCCACTATCAACTATCAAAGAGTTGCAATATATATAATTTTCTTTACTATTATAATGCTAGAGGCAGGCTACGCCTGATTTTTTGGAAATTATCCTTTATAATTTAATGTTTTATTTTAATTTCCAAACTACCCTTTGCTCATCTATCTATTTAAAGAATAGAATCACAGCCAATCGCGATTGAACTCGGGGAGAGTTCAATCGCATCTACGGGTTAATACGTACCCCTTTTAACTCTTATTAACTATGGTTAACTCCTTCTCCTCGCTCTCTCGTGCATCGCATGTGCCACCGGCTAGTATATATAAATAGACTTTAAAACCCTACTCCAAATAGGAAACCCAGTCTGAATTAAAGAAATTAGCCATAAACAAAAAAAAAAATTATGCTTATTTGTAAACATAATTATTACTCATATTTATATTATTGCCCTTGAACCACCACCAGGGGGCGCTCAATTAGTTTGGTTGTCATCCCCCTGGACCCCAGCTCCAAATAGTGGGAAGGAAAATCCCCCATACAGACCTCGTCCGGGTTGGGTGAACCGTAGGCCTAATTGGCAGAAAACATTTTATCAAAAAAAAAATTCGGCAGAATACAAGACATAAACAACAGTATTCCAGCACTTGCACACGCTATAAAGTAGAAAATTGTCACTCACCCTATTGGGATAAGGAGCCAAATCATCTACTGTGATAATCGGATTTGGCAAATCCGGTTATCACCCCTATAGGTCGCCACGTGTCTCCTTTGACATGCCTTAACCGTGGGTAAAGTTCACCCCACCCATCCTTGGTTTTTTTTTTAATATTAATTTTTTTAAAAAATTAAAAAAGTGTTTTTAATTTTTTAAAATCTAAAATCGGTTTTTTTTATTTAAAAAACAAGTATTAATATTAAAAAAAAAAAAACCAAGGATGGGTGGATGAACCCTAGGGGTGGGTGAATCTTACCCACGGTTAAGGGGTGTCAAAGGAGACACGTGGCGACCTCTAGGGATGATAACCGGATTTGCCAAATCCGGTTAGAGGATTTGACTCCATTGGATAAACTTCTAGGACAGGCACTAGTACTAAGTTACTAACCAAGATCTCTTAGAATCAGTTAAACACAGGGCACCAGAACGTCTTAGGGTTTTAATTATTTGATGGGAAAACTACCTAATATGTAACCCTTCTTGACAATTCAACTTAATTTTTATGACCCTTTCATCTGAAAGCAGAAACACATGTGTGAGGATCTCATTTTTTTTTAACCCATATACCCCTAAGCATTAAGTATTTCATTTAAGTCTAATATTGATAGAGATACCTTGTAGGGAAGCGGTGGGTTTTGGGTTTAACGTACCCGGTGTTTCCATTATGTAATGGAATGGCCGGTCCTCATTGGTCCACACCCCATTTTTAAACACTCACCTACTGTGGTTAAGATCCACTCACTCCTAACGTTAAACAATCCAACCTTAGTTTTTAGAAAATAAAAAAACAAAAATCTTAATTTTAATTTAGTTAAGCTTAACCAAGGTTAAATGAGGGTTAAAAGGGACATGGGGTAAGATAAGAAATGGACCCACCGGACCCATGGGTCTGCTAATCACTACTCTTCATTTTGCAAGAAAAGGGATCAAATCGAATATGACCAACTGAATGGATTTATTACCAAACATGCTTAGACTAAAATGGTGTGCATTGTGCCGTTTGGATAATTGGGGAGTAAGGACCAATGGGGATGATTAAAGTTAAGTTGAATTGTCCAAAATAACCATCTTTTGTATTAACTTAATGCTTAGGGGCATATGGGTCCCAAAAAAATAGGATCTCATATATGTGACTGATTTCACATGAGAGGGTTATAAAAGTTAAGTTGAATCGTCAAGGGTCACATATGTAGTTTGAAAAGACTCTGAGGTCATTTAGGTAGTTTTCCCTTATTTGATTCCATATAAAAATCTCATTTTACAAGTATAGGATGAAAGTAAAGGATTATTGGAATTAAAAAAGAGTCTTCTAAAATATTAGAATATTTCAAAATTATTTAATTCTTGTTTCTTAGAGAAAAACAGAAATTTATTCTAAGGTGAGGACTTCAATTAGCCCTAGGACACATTAGGATCCTCTCCAGAAGATGCTTGCGAGTGGACACAGCCAACATTTACTTTGGAGGAGCCACATATCCCCTGTGCATGCCAATTGATGCTTTGGTTTGCATGCATAACGCATAGGTTGGCATGCACATAGATATGTGGCACCTTCCGAGTGTGTTGTTGATGGTCTCATCACCGGCAACTACTAGAGAGGATCTCATGTCTATCTGTAATGGTTCTTTTGTACCAGGGGTGGCAATCCCTCGCCTGATCCAACAATTATTACAGGTGGCCACACATGTGTTCACTGGGTAGAGGTTAGCCCAACCCAACTTGGCCGATAATTGAACACCCGGCTAAGCCGACCTGTTTATTCCCACGGGGGGGAGGGGGGGGGGGGTGTGTGACATACCTCAATAAAATTTTCTTTTATGATCTATCGCCCGTTGATGATGACGTTTGAACATGCTTGCAGGCACATCCAGATCAGAGGTCTATTTGTTTTTGTTTTTTGGGTTAAGTTTTAGAGGTCGATCAACATACCTTTTGGTTGTGTTTATTAGATAAGCAAATGATACATTAATAGCACGGGGAGTTTGAAAACTTCCTCCCCAATTGAAATTTAATACCCCATTGCTTCTGTAACTAGAATCAATTTTGGGATAGAGTTAGATCAGCTCGACTCTGAATTTGTACTAAATTTGGAAGATTAGTGGTACGAAAAGAACATTCAAATGGTAAGTTCATAATACGTGAGCCGAGGCGTGACGTGCAAGGGTTTTGTATATATATATACTAGAAACCACCCCGTGCGATGCACGGTCTAAATCAAAGGTAAAGATTAAAAAGATTTTTTTTCTTAAATTCCATATACAGTATAAGTGTCAATTTCCTTTTATGAGTTAGAGATTTGTTCTTAAATAAATCTTAAAATGACATGTTTTTTAGTCTCCAATATAATTATTTTTATTGGTATAATTGTCGCTACACTCAGATTTAATTTATGGTAAGTCCTTATAGGTCACATGGGAACACTTTACTTTCTCTTTAAAAATAAAAGACCTAATATACTGTGGATAAGAGGACCACAAGGTCCTCTTCCAAGCTGACCACCCCTATCAAATTTGAACACATTGGAAAAGGGGAATAAAAAGAAATTTAAAATAAATAAATAATGCCACATGTCAACGTGCAATTGAGTGGTCTGTTTGGAAGAGGACCCTGTAGTCCGTTTCTCATTTCCCAATGCGAGTTCTGATAAGAGGACCTCATTCCAAGCTGACTACACCAATCAAATTTCAACACATTGGAGAGTGAAAAAAGTTTTTTAAAAAATAACAATCTATTGCCACGTGTCGATTTACAAATGGGTGGTCCATTTGGAAGAGGACCTGAGGTCCGTTTTCCATTTCCCTATTGGATTTTATGTTACAACATCTCATAGAAGATTTTCATCAAACAATCTCCGACCAGCATCAATGGACCTAAAATTTGCATACATCTGAATTAAAGAATTGAACACAATCACATCAGATCTAAACCCGATCTTCAAGGTCTCACCATGGAATCTTTTACCCGATTCGAGTACCGGCGAATGATCACATGCCATTAACACAAAACGTATATAAAATTATCAAGTGCAACACTGGACTGAATCATGAAGTAGTAAAAAGATCTCGATTTTGAGGGAGACTTCTTGAGTGGCCTTTGATCAAGGTGTTGCATATGAACATATCCAAGGTTTTCTTTGCTTGAGATTTTTTCAGACAACATATAGTGGATTCAGTAACATGATTCTTGACATAGGAGGGAGGGGGGGGGGGGGGGGGAGCCTGAAATGGCTAGTTGAGCAGGCCGTGGGTCTTGGGATTTCAAGTTTATGCCCCGATGAACACCATATTGTATCAGAAAATAGGGAAGGTTGCGGCGGTAGAGATATGTAAGCTATTGGCAATGTTTGCAGAGGGAAGTGGCCGACTATGGCTGATTGTAACAAAAACTTTTGAAACTTATTGGAGGTGGCCAGGTCTACCACCCTTCAATAGAGAATTGGGATCAGCAGTCAATAACCATCGCTGAAGAGCCCTGCTTTGAGGCGAGGCGAGGCTTGGCTTGGCTTTTTAGAAATGCATTTCGGTTTCGACGGTGGTACGTACCTTCATTATCTTTTATAGTCACACTTGAAAGTAAGACGGGGCCCTTTGAAAACCTGTGTGTGTAACAGTAAGGAATTATAACTGCCACCCTTAAATGAAATGCTAAATCTACCATTCCTCAAATTGGTAAATTTAATGCTATAGTAAAAAGATAATGGGAGGAGCCATGGGAGGAGTCCAAACAGCAGCGTAACAGTCATATGGGGATAGTGGGTTTAATGGTGGGTGGGATTAGAGGCGTAACTGTGAGATAAATTGGGTGAAGTGGGCGGTAATTAACGTGGGTGGGGAGGGGGCTCATTAATTTGAATTTGAATAAATAATATTAGATGAGTTAGGAAGAGAGAAAAAGGGTGACATGTCACATGACATGTGGCATCAACCTGAAGGGAGAATCGAGAGATTTGAGGTATGCCACATGGCACCAACCAGTATATAGTATTAGTATAGATATCCGATATTTGGGAAGCAATGCGTGTCTTAGTCACTACAGTTGGGCATGATTTCATCATTGTCGTAATCATTGTTTGGCGACAGAATAGTTATAACTTGCCCACTAATGTTTAAGGCTACCAGATATAGTTATCCGCCCCAAAATATTCCGTAGGGCATCTATCCTTCTCCATTTTCATTGTCTATTTACAAAGAAGCCTTTTCTCATGTTCCTTACCCACCAGGTATTGGTGCAGTTGGCTAGCATCCCAAGTTTGCTCCTTATAGTTAGGGGTAGAGGCAGGATTCTCTTTGGGGGGGGGATTTTTTTTTGAGGCTCAAATTCATGGGTCATCACGTCTATTTGTGTCGGTTTGTAAAGAATACATTTTTTTTCTCACAGTTTAGGGGGGGACTACAACCCCGTCCCCCGACTCCGCTCCTCTTTGAAGCTACACCCCTATTAATCATAGAGGATAAATAAAAAGGACTTTACTACTGAGACCCCCTTAGGGCTAATACCACCGAAACCGTGCTTTAAGAGCACGGGATTTCAGGTGGGGTTATTTCACATGGTAGGCCCCACCTGAAAAATCTCGGTGGTCTCAACCCTAAGGGGGTCTCAGAAGCTTTATCCAAAAAAAAAATCAAAATTGCGGGGGAGGGGGGACATGTGGCTCCGCCCCTGCTTATGATTGTGTGTTCAACTCCCACTCAACGGGTTGGTGCGGATACTCGAAGGAACTAGTCTTTGTCTCAAAAGGTTTGGGACACTCTCCGTTACCTCCAAAAAAAAAAAAAAGGGCTTAAATTTACCATAAAAAAAAGATGTGCTTTTCCAACAAGCATCATATGAATGAACTCGAAGGAAGCATGCATGGGCTTAGTATTTGTAGCAACAAAACGAATCGAAACTCCAATTCTATAGTAGCTCAGCTGGTTAGAGCAAAGGACTGAAAATATTTGTGTCCGTGGTTCGAATCCACTTCGAGGTGCGTATAATCAATATTACTAGCACTCACTAAGGAATCCTATAGCAGACAGGCTCCAAAGGTGACTCAAAGGTGTTGATAGAAGGAAATGAATCAATGAATGTTAGAGAAAATAAAGCACGGAGATCAAATAACCACAATGTGGGGATTTTGGCTCGAATCTGGAGAGAGGGATTGATCGCCCCAAAGGGGGATCGATCGCCGATTGACGAGTTTAGACGGGCTGGATTTTTTGAATGGTTTTGGAAACTCCTATTTTGTTGGGAAGTTGCCTTTGTTGAAATTATTGGGAAAATTCTAAAAGGGTTAAGACTCATTCATTGCCTATAAATAAGCCTAGGATGGAGGCTTAAGAGATAACCCAAAGAGAAAGAACCTTAAGAGAGAGAGAAAGTAAAATATGAGGTGTGGGTTGGGCTTCCTTGGAGAACGAGAGATTTCTCATGGATGCCCTTGTTAGTTCTCAAAAGAGGAGAGTGTTCTCACGGCTTTATCTCGGTGTGCTCTCATGGTGGAGAGTATTGGTTCGGTTTTGAAGGGTTTGAGTTTTGTGTTTCCTTTATCCTAAAAGGATTCGGGTTTAAGTCAAATTTGTGTGAAGAGAGTGAACAAAGAATTGTGGGTTGTGTGAGAGCCTTTTCAAGGATTGTGGTAGAGTCTTTGAGTGTGTGTATTCTTGTTTATCTTCTCTTTAATTAGTGGAAGTATATCTGACCGTTTGTAGTGTGGACGTAGCCCTAGAAAGGTGAACCACGATATATCCTGTGTATTGTGTGTTTGCCATATTTTCTCGTGAATACCCCTTGATAGCAATCGCTTAAGCGCACTTTTTCCCAACAAATTGGTATCAGAGTTTGTGTTCGAGTTTTGAGGTTGTAGATTTGAGATTTGCAAGACTGTCAGGGTTGCGAGATTTATAACAAAGTTTGAAGCCATTGTTCGAGGTGGAGTTTTTCTTGCGAAACCGGTGGAGTTTGCACAAGATTTAAAGAAAATTTTATGTTGCTGAAAGCAAGATGGCATATTGAAGGGTGTTCGCAAGATTCTCATCAAGGTGGAGATTTGTGAGGATTTTGGCTCGAATCTAGGAAGAGGGATCGATCGCCCAAGTGGGGCATCGATCGCCCCAAAGAAGGATCGATCGCCGATCAACGAGTTTAGATGGGCTAAATTTTTTGAATGGTTTTGGAAACTCCTATTTCGTTGGGAAGTTGCATTGTATTAGAATTCCTATATTGGGAAAATTCTAAAAGGGTTAAGACTCATTCCTTGCCTACAAATAAGCCTAGGATAGAGACTTAAGAGATAACCCAAAGAGTAAGAACCTTAAGAGGAAAAGAAAGTAAGATGTGAGGTGTGGGTTGGGCTTACTTGGAGAACAGGAGATCTCTCATGGAAAGCCCTTGTTAGTTCTCAAGAGAGGAGAGTGTTGTCACTGCTTCATCTCGGTGTGCTCTCATAGTGGAGAGTATTGGTTCGGTTTTGAAGGATTCGAGTTTTGTGTTTCCTTTGTCCTAAAAGGATTCGAGTTTAGGTCAGATTTGTGTGAAGAGAGTGAACAAAGAAATATGGGTTGTGTAAGGGCCTTTTCAAGGATTGTGGTAGAGTCCTTGAATGTGTGTATTCTTATTTATCCTCTCTTATAATCTTCTATTTAATTGGTGGAAGTATATCTGGACCGTTTGCAGTGTAGACATAACCCTAGAAGGGTGAACCACGATATATCTTGTGTATTGTGTATTTGTCATATTTTTTCGTGAATACCTCTTGATAGCAATCGCTTAAGCGCACTTTTTCCCAACACACAAGACATGGGGTTTAGTGCCACAAGTGAAAAATAATAAGGAGAGTTTCCACTATCAAAGAGTTGCAAAATGTAAAATATAAATAAACTTTAAAACCCTACTCCAAATAGGAAACCCGTCTGAATTAAGGAAACTAGCCCTAAACAAAACAAAAAAAAATTATGCTTATTTGCAAACATAATTATTACCCATATTTATACTTAGGGGGCATTGCCCCTGAACCCACACCAAGGGGCGCTCAATTAGCTTGGCGTCATCCACCTGGACCCCCAGCTACAAATAGTGGGAAGGAAAATCCCCCATACAGACCTGGGATTGGGGGCTTTAGCTTCTCTCTGGCCCGTGCCAGAGAGATGATCTCGGGCCAGCACAAATGAAGCACAAATGAAGGGATAAGTGGAAGGAGAAGTCATTTCATGGGGCTCATGATTTTGACTTCTCCCCCCTTTGTTTGACACATGGTGATGAAATGGTGAGATAAAAGGAAAAATATATCAAATGGGGAGAAGTCAAAAATCAGGGGAGAAATCAAATGACTTCTCCCTCCACTTGTCGCTTCAATGTGGTGGCCCGAGAGCATCTCTCTGGCACGGGCCAGAGAGAATCCGAAGCCCCGGATGGGGTGAACCGTACGTCTAATTGGCAGAATTCAAGACATAAACAACATTATTCCAGCATTTGCACACACTTTAAGGTAGAAAATTGTCACTCACCCTATTGGATAAACTTCTAGGACCGGTACTAGTACTAAGTTACTAACCAAGACCTCTTAGAATCAGTTAAACACGGCACCAAAACGTCTTAGGGTTTTGATATTATTTGATTCCATATACAAATCCCATTTTACAAGTATAGGATGAAAGTAAAGGACTCTTGTAATTAAAAAAAGAGTCTTCTAAAATATTAGAATATTAACATTTTAAAACATTTCTTTAATTTTATTTGATTATTTCAAAATTATTGAATTCTTGTTTCTTAAAGAAAAACAGAAATTTATTCTAAGGCGAGGTCTTCAGTTAACCTTAGGACACATTAGGATCCTCTAAAGTAGATACTTAGGAGTGGACACAACCAACATTTACTTTGGAGGAGCCACATATCCCCTAAGCATGCCAATTGAGGCTTTGGTTTGCATGCATGACGCCTAAATTGGCATGCACATGGATATGTGACACCTCCCAAGTGTTACTAGCAATCTCCTCACCAGCAACTACTGGAAAGGATCCCAAGTCTATCTATAATGGTTCTTTTGTACCAGGGGTGGCAATCCCTTGCCTGATCCAACAATTATTCCAGGTGGCCACTCATGTGTTCACTGAGTAGAGGTTAGCCCAACCCAACCTGGCCGATAATTGAACACCAGGCTAAGCCGACCTGTTTATTCCCACAGGGGGGAGGGGAGGAGTGTGACATACCTCAATCAAATTTTCTTTTATGATCTATTGCCCGTTGATGATGACATTTGAGCATGCTTGCAGGCACATCCAGATAAGATTATCTGAGGCAAACGGCAGCTGAAGAAATAATGATAAACCTCTTTCATCTACATTTGGTCCACCATTAGAAGCTGGCAGACGACTTTCCACAGAACATCTGAAACTACATATTTTACCTTGCTTCTGAACAGTATTACAAACACACCCCAACAGTCAACCTACTAGGTGGCTGAAACACCCTGGTGGAGAAGTAAGCCACAATCTGTGCTCATGACTACTAAGAACAAGAAGGCTATCAAACTATAATTAGTACTTGACAGTCAGTAAAGAAGAAACGAAGCATAAAGAATAATTTCAATTATGCCCAAAGTAGACTTACATTAATTAAAAATCGAAACAATGATTATAGTGCCTCCTATGAAATTATTTGACTTAGATGAGGCAACTGAATCACATTTTTACAATAACAATTTTGCAACTGCTCGTTCGGAACCACCAAATAGAAGCATTGCAAGTAGTATCCCTCTTCATTGATTGTATGCTTTTATTTAACACTGGGTCAATATCTCAGCCCCGTCCTTCGTAATTAGTATGGTGTGCTCAAACTGTGCAGACAGACTCCCATCTTCCGTAACAACTGTCCAGTTATCAGCCCATATGATCGGATTAATGCTGCCCATAGTCAGCATTGGTTCTACACAAAATGACCACGGTATTGTTAGGCAAGCAAGCCATTTTGATGCACATATCTACATGCGAAGAAGCTTCACAACAGTCATAATGAGATATATGGAGACCAGTATTTTACGACTAGGTACCCAAATTTCCAGTAAACAAGTAATGTACAGGTATGAAAGACTTTCAACCCCTAATATACATGTCAGATATATATATGGGTGTGTGTGTGTGTATGTATGTATGTATAAAGAGAGAGAGCAACCAAGCAATAAACATTTTAATGTTGAAACTTGAAACAAATATACAAGAAATTATGTTATATGGAATAAGCATTGTGGCTGAATATAGATATGATTTACAATTTCCATATGGTAACTTTGATTAATTGTAACCGAATTACAGAGGGGGAAAAACCCACAGGTCATACATTCAAATTCTTTCTTTTTATATGTTACAGGAACTTCCTATGCACACTCAGGGGCTCTAAGCTTTTTGAGACCATTGCTTATCCTTCTCCCCACTCCCAATTCCAGTCTCACTTGCTACAACTAAGACTTGGACTCACCAAGCTTTTGCTACTCGAGACCAATTTAGTCCAACTTGGACAATTGGTTCCAAAGTACTTGTCAGACTAGGGCGGAGGGGGAGATACGTGCAGACAGTCACAATTAGGTACAGACAACTCCCAGGGGCACTTGCTTTCTATGCTCCTAGACATTCCTCCCCCCTCCCTCCCCCACACACACAGAAAAAAGCATTCACTCAACCATTCTGCAATTAGAACTTGAATCCATCAGCCTTAAGATGGCCGAGCCGAACTGTCCAATTGTAACTACTGGTACTAAAGTTCATGTTATGTACAGCTATTCTCCCATTGTATTATAGGGATAACATTTAGGATGCAAATCTGTTTCAGTATACATGTTACCAAAACCATCTGTCCTAGCCTCCCAGGCTCATTTTCCAAATCATAAGTTCATATCCTTACCTTCTGTTTCTTGAAATACCATCCAATCTATTTACTAGTGCAATTGGTTAATCTGTGCTCAAGAAAGAGCCATGGCATCTTGTTACGAACATGCAACATTAATTTCTCTCATAGGATCAGAAAACTTTTTTTATGGATAAAAAACATATTAAAACATGAAAATTGACAAAAAAATGTAATGGAAGATATAAAGGAAAATAAGATAAATTTAGAACATTGAAATGTATTACCAATTGTGAAAGTTTGGCCCAGCATCATGTGCCCAGCATCATTGTTTCCTAGAGTGTAGAATGAATGTTAGCTCAAATGATACCAAAACTTAGCATGGGGGCTTTTGAAAGAAAAATAACATTGATAAACAATCATAAATACATAGGCATGGCATTCAATAAAGGAGCGAATTATCAGAAGCACAAGCTGAAAAAACGGAGGAATGGACTCCGGAGTAACTGCCACAATAGGCATCATTTCCATATAAAAGAATAAATCATAATTGCCTGCTCAAGAAAGTTTATTCAAGTTCCTTAGATCTGATAGGATATGTATTTCAAGGTAAACTTCCTGATATCTAAGAAACAAAGCCAGCAAGGATCCAGGTATTCTGTTCTCTATGTTTCAATCTGGCATTTTCTAATCATAAATGCTCCACCAAAGTTTTAATTAACAATCTGCATGAGTTCTAAATCACATGCAATGAGAAAAAGCATCGAGAAATCATGTCATCAGACTGAATCACCCTATGCTTGGCATACCCATAATTCTTCAACCACATAATATTTGTGTAGTACCATGCAAAGTCATACTTGGTGAGAGCAAGGTAAAAATAATGAACTTCATCTTCATATAAAAATGACAGGAAATTAATACAATATGGGTCGCCCAGAAAAATACGCAATGTGCACTTTGAGTGGCTTAAGAGATTAAGAGCACTTACAAAGTTGCTTGAGTTAGCAAAAAGTAAAAGCCTTGCTCTTGATCCCCTCGCTCAAGCAAAAAAGAAATTCTGAAGCTCTTTGCTCTAGAATTCCTTCCTTCCCTACTGCTATCGTGCTAAAAAAGCCTAGGAAGAAGACGGGAACTCAAAAGCTCTCTCTAAGATTTCACAAGTTTTGAAAACCCTCTCCAGACTTCTTTTTCAACAAAAAAAAATGGGCTGGAAGGTCTGTGTTCCATAGGCATGAAGTGATAGTGAATGAGGTCAAATCAGATTGGAATCAGAGTAGGGATAGAATTCTAACTCTAAAATTAATCATTGACACAGTCAGCGCTTTTTTGGCATATCTTTGTGCTCATATAATAGCGCTTCAAGATCCACAATTTCCATTCAGATGATGAATTGATATTCCATCATTTTGGGCTTCAAAAAGTGGTCTAAAAACCAGTAAAAAAAATTGGATATTTTTTTGATAAGTAATAGAGATGGATATATATATAAGAAAAAAAAAATACAATGAGTTGGTTTTTTTTTTTAATCGGTAAATGCGCCAAATATATTAAAAAGAAGAACCAAAATACAAAGGCATGAAAGCGCTAGCAGCTAGAGTTTACAAGCAAATGAACTCAAATGCAACTAAAAGTGGCTATCATGATCTCTGAGCGTTATACACGGTTCTCATCCCAATATCTCCCGAAGCACCTCGCCCTCACTTTGAAGCCCCGCCAATTCCAAAACAACCATCCTAATACGTGCACGAATACGAAACAGGGATGATGGAGAGTCCTCAAAGGCTCCAAGATTACGCTCTTCCCATATCATCCAAGAGATGGCTCTAGGTAGATCGACCATATCGTTTCCTAAACACCATCCACACTGACCAAAGACCAACAAGATAAGAAGTTGTGAAAGGAAGATGGGAAGACCCAGTCCACCCCCATGCGGGAGAGGAAATAACCCCAGATACCAAACACAATAGGACAATGCAGGAGCAAATTGTCCACTATCTCCTCCTCTTGGAGGCACAAATAGCATCGGTTGGCTAACCTCCACCCTCTATGCTGTAAGTAATCACATGTGAGAATCTTATTCAATGCTGCATTCCAGAATAAGAAAGTTACCTTGGAGGAGATACCTGGATTCCACACAATCCGATGAAGGAACGGAACCGAGGGAGCCGAACAAAAGGATTGTAAAAGGGATCGGACTGAGAAACGACCATGGTTGCCTCCGGACCAAAACCTGCAATTTCTAAGGCACGGGGAAACCAAACTAATTCTGACCAAAAGCCTCGACACCTCCTCAATTTACCAATTGTTTAAATCACATCTCAACCTTGGGCACCAAACCACCCCCTCCCCTTGCCTCTCCACATAGTCCCCTACCCACACCTCTTAGATTCAAAATATGGTTCTATGGACTTTTTATTTGGTTATGACTTTAATAGGTTTATATGGGCCTTAGGCCGAAGTCAAAAGGGCTTGGACTAGTAGTCTAGGTCAAGGAGCGTAGCCCCATGGTCTAGCCCGATCTCAATTAGGCTTAAACTTTTGGGTGTAAATTTTTTAAGAAAAAAGTTCATAGTCCTTTTAAAGAGTCCTTAGTTGACTAAGACCATTGTATGGGGTCCACTGAGGTACAAATTGGGTGCTTACAAACAAACTGGCCTCCAATCGTAAATGGTATGATCACAAGTCACAACGAATAGTTGGCGGATGTGAAAGCATAGTTGCAGGGAAGTTATGTCCAATGTGGAATGCTTGCTTCCCAAGAAGCTCGTTTCTCAAACTCGCTTCTCAGGCAACTCGCTTCCATCACGTTCCATTTAGTGGTCAAAGGAGGCTATGTATGTGGGAAGTGATGGGATAGACCCGAGTTTGAAGCTTAGGGTGTAGTACTAAGCAAGTATCGTTGGATTGAAACATAATGTACCTACTTTTAAAATAAAATCTAAAGTTTGGTTGGCAACACTAATATAATGGGAATGGAGAACCTATATCTCATTTCTCACTTCTTTTTTTGCTAAGGATTTTTTTAGCCTCGCTTCCAGTTTCTCGTATTCGCTTCACTTCTCAATTTCATTTCTCGCTTTGGTAACTATAGCATATAGGTGAGAGGATGACTCCTTAGAGATTTAGTTATAATTTAGATAAGGAATCCCAGAGTACCTTTTACGTTTTTTAACTTCCTATACCTCCCTCTTTACAAAATACGGCCCTAGATAGAGTGGAATGACTTAACGGGATTTGCTTAGCCGACCCCAGATATGTGTTGAGATAAGGCTCAAATGAATCTAGCTTTGTTGTAAAGTAGTTCTTTTGTTGGGGGGGACTAGTCATCAGCGGACAATAGAGGTAGAGAATTTGTCCCAACATGGTGAACCTATCCTTGTGATCGGGATGAGGTAGATGCCACCCAACCGGGGGGCAGATCAAATCGGAGTTTCCTTAGGTAGCCACCGACCTACAATTATCCTTAGGCTTCTATGGGATTATTCAGATTTGGGATTGGCCTATCTTGTTCTTTGGGAGACCGATCTCGATCACAGAAGAAAGACTGAAACAACTTCTTTCCAGAGAGTTGCGTATTGAATAAGTCTGCGGGCAATTGGCTTTTGGAAAGACAGAATGAACAGGCCAGCTGTAGAGATTAGGTTGAGTTGTCCATTATACATCAGCTGAATGCTAACGAGGTGATATTTTTGATTCAGAATCTGCCCGCCCTCTTGAATAGGATTCAAAATTGAGACCTTGGTAACTCTCTAGTGTTCACCCGCTCCGCTAATCACTTTCTACTGTTCGGCGTTCGCTTTATAATTAGAATGTGTCCGCCTCATATTAAGAAAAGAGATCTTCTTTTGGACAGGAAAATTTGGTCACATAGATCTTCTATTTCGCCGGAATTCGTTGATTGCTCCGTACGAATTTACAAAAAACTCATGTTCGTTGTAAGATCACTTGGGAAGAAGAATAGCTAATACCTCTAAAGGCAGAAGAACATACCGCCTATGAAGAAGAGCCCACCACCTATGAATGAGATATTCATATTCGCCTATTGAAATTGTACATTTCTATTTTAATGTGCAGAAAGAAACCATTGAAATAGAGACCCCGTGGCCATCCATAAATACAGCTATAAAAGAATGCTTCTTAAATAGAATAATGAGGTGATATGAAATTTCTATTGAGGTGAACGTTTATAATAGCTAGCCTAAACTACGACGTTGGCTCCATACCCCTATCAAAAAGGTCCTGAAGGTTAGGTTTGTAGCTGTTGTTTGTAGAGTTGTAATACAGAGAGAGGAGAAGAGAGAAAACAACCGATCAACTCATGTTCCGATTTCTCGGTTGTTTTCTCCCTGACTAGGAAAAGGGGACAGGGGGACAAGAAAGGGCTCGGACTTTTTTTTGGGCAAGCATTACTCCATTCCCTTCAGGAATGGCGGCCCGGTTTAGCTCCAGCTCTTTAAGGAAAGGTCGGGCCTTACTCCATTCATTGCATGAATGGCGGCCCTTGGCTTCGCGCCTTTTTTTTTAAAGCTCTGGTACTAGGTATCTGATATAAACTTCTGTACCTACCTAAAGCTATGTTGTGCGAATACTTTAAGACAACAGGTGTGTCCTGTGTGGACACGCATACAGACACAGGGATGCCCCGGACACGGCTGTTGTAAGTTGTAACTCATATAAGAAGAATTTATGCATTTGGTACACAAAAAGACACGGACATGGACACAAACACAAACACTACTGATACCCATAAACTGTGTTTATTATACAAAAAAGGCATACAACTCCATATCAGTGTTGTCAGAACCGGACCGGACTGGTCGGTGGAACCGGGAACCGGCCTCCTCGTTGGTTCCCAAAACCCTCAAAACCGGTATTCTATAAGAACCAGCTAGAACGGGCCAAAACCGGTTGGGAACGGGCCGGAACTGGTCAGACCTGGGGAAATATTAGGAAAAAATGAAAAAAAAAAAAAAGGGGATTTTTGCAAAAAGTACACGGTCAAACCGGACCGATTGAACCGGGAACCAGCCACTCCACCGATTCGATGCCCGGTCCGGTTCTGACAACACTGCTCCATATAATTAGCAAATTTTTGCAATTCTTTCTAACTCTCATCATCAGAAGAGAGAAGCCAATAGGGAAAGAGGGGAAGAACCACGATCCAATTGTATTTAATTGAAAAAAAAAGATAGAGACAGAATATGAGGAATTATTAATCAGTGTAAGGGGGGAGGAAGGAATAGGGGTGTCAACAGGCAGAATCCGGGCCACTAGACCTCTTTTAAATTAATCAGATTTGATATTATGATTTTTTCCTTTTGCTAAGCACCCGCAATATATATGTCCATTACATCATTAGTTTATTAGTCTATTTGTTTCAATTCACGTCTTTATTATATTGTTTGATGAACATTAGTTTGTAATACATTACCTAGTGTTGTTTGTAATAATTTTGCTTACATATTTCATTTATTTTCTTTTAAACATTTTATCGTATTATTCATATATCATTTAAAGTATAATAACTTTTAAAATAAAAAACTGAATATCCTTCTGAACCCCAAATCTTGTTTTTTAGGGTTCGCCATGTCTAACACCCATGTTCGTGTCTATGCAACATAGACCAAATGACTTCCAGTTTGGGCTCAAGTCCGCAGCTCAACTGGTTGATGTGCTGCACCTCAGTCATGAGATCATCAATTCAATCACAGCAACCTACCAAAATGATACCATTAATATAAATAATAATCTGACATCTAAACAATGAAAGCCAACAAGCGAACAAAATGCGTCCAAACTAACATACAATGACATTGCAACATCAATCCAACACTAAACCAAACAATAAAAAAAGGAACATAAAAAATGTGCTAGATTTAAGTTCAGAATACTTACTGTAGTGTAGAATAACTGGATCAGCATGGAAAACTCGTCCCACGCCATGGCCAACAAACTGTCGAACAACACCGTAGCGATATTTATCTGCATGATCACTTCAGAAAACATTATCTGTGAGAAAGCTGGCAGAACATAAATATAACATGTAAATTAGATTTAGAATTCAATTACTCAATAAAGAAAGCTACAAGATCACATCCTTTCTTGAAGCAATAGCAGGAAGTAAAGCACTAAAAGGAGAGACGTTGTGATTCTCAGACATGGGAAGAACAGCTAGAAGAATTTTGAGATACCTAACACTCACAGTAGTCATCTAACATGGAAAATACCCACTAGACCAATTCTCATTCAGCGTAACATGCAAAAAGAATTATCTACTCACTAAAATGTAAAAGTCACCAATCATAACTAATACTTCTGCAAGTTACTAATTCTACATGCATATTTTATGTGCGTGCAAACTGATTGTGGGATGTAACCAGAGACAAGCAAAATATGTTGAACCTGTGGCTTCAAAAGTACAAGGGCAAGAAGGCAGAAAACTATTACTCTCCCATTCATAAAACTGAAACTGCATCCATTTACGTATCCACAAAGTTTTCCAACAAAGAAGAAAATGCATAGGAACTACTGAACCAACAAAGACTATATAACCAATCACTTACTGTATTGTTTTGCCAATTTTCTTGAATTCCACTCCTGGTGCACACATTGATATTCCCTTGTAGAGACATTCCTTAGTTACCTAGAGCACAAAAACAACAATCATTTTCTGTGTACATAATCCAATAAGGAATGGCAAGTAAAACAACTTAACAAGCTAAACAGTTAATTCTTTAATCACCATAATCGTCATTATAACTAGATGGAAAGGACATAAGGAATCATTTCACAAGAATCATAAATGACGAAATTTAGAAAACAAGGGCCTGAAAAGGCGAAACAGAATAAGAAGCAAATAATACAAAGAATAATTGACAGAAATTTCTAGGAGGAAAGTAACGAGGGAGTGATACAACAGGACTCCAAGCCGTTGCCTTGAAGCTTAAGACATCATGGTCATCCAACCCAATGGTTTGATTGCAGATGTATGACGTTGAGCATCTTACTGAGCCATGATAACAATGTCCTATTTGTGGTAAAAAATTAATAACCCCTGTACTAGTATAATACAATAAGCGGGAAACCGCCTAAAAAAGAAAAAAAAAAAACAGCGGGTGACTGCAATTGGACACTTGGGACTAGAAAACCATTACATAATGAAAAGGTGAACGATAGCATGGCCTATAATCCAGCATAATTACAAGGACAACGACAGCATGGTCTATAATCCAACATACTGGAGCCCCATTCCTATTGCACTCCAAAAGCAAATTTCCACTTTAGGCACCCATCTCGAAATCCATGGGCCCTACTAATTTCAAATTTCCACAAAAGTAGAGAATCATGGAATAAGGAATGACTTTCAGAGCATGACTGAAAAGAATAAATACAGAAAAAATTATAGAACTTCGTTAGGATTAGAGTTCTAGAGATCCACCTGTACCAAGTTCTTGGCTTCTTCATCAACATCTCCACAAAAGAAAGTTGCAGATGTATCACCATGATAACCCTGCATATATCAACCAGGTAACATAGATCAACTTACTAAATATTAACAATGGAACATAGTTGAAAATGCATTAAAAATTTAAAACAACACAAGTGTTACACTGTCCTATTGTGGGTGTCAGCTGGGGGTATTTTCTCTCCCGAGTGGACATGGCTTGGGTCTTCCCTTCTTCCTTTCAGAGTTTCTTATCATGTTGGTCAACGGATAGTTCAGATAGTGCTAAGAAAGAAATATGGTCGGATCTACCTGGGACCATCTCTTGGTCTATTTGGAAGGAGAGAAATAGGAGAGTTTTTGAAAACTCCTCTTCTATTTCTCTCATCCAAGCTCGAATTCGCCTATTGATTTTTGATTGGGTGTCCATTTGGAACGGTGAGGTAGATTTGGGATCTATTTTGGGATGATAGCCATCATGTTTGGGGTTCGCTAGCTTTTAGTGGGGGTTATACCTCGGATTGGGTTCTTGCTTCTCAGTTTACGCTTGTATAAACTCTATTTTCTTTGCTCCTTTGTACTTATTTCTCTCTTATATATATATATATATTGCTCGCTTTATCAATCAAAAAAAAATGTAAAAGCAGCTACAAAATAAACTCTACTCACTATAAGTTGATATTTTGGCCGTGTAATATAGAAACGTGAAAAGGGCTATCAGCAGCTCCAGCTTACATTTTTTTTAAGTATAAAAATCAATTGCCTAGAGAAAATCGATGTGTAATTATTAGAAGAAAAATTCTAACAATTATGAAAAAGGGAAAAGCCCAAGATTCCAATAAGGACACTCCTAAGTCCTTATAAGTAATAATAAACACAATTGAGAAATTTTGTGTGTGCAGGAGCCCAGAAACATGTACATAAATATGATATCAATTGGCCAACAACCAAAACAAAAGAAATACCTACAAGGTACTTGAAGTCTGATACTATCTTTTCATTCAATTCATAATCCATACACTTAAAAATCTATAAGGTTAAAAAAGCTTACATTCAGATAAACAGTAACATCAATATTTATTATGTCACCATCCTGCAAATAAGAACATGTGTCAATGAAGTTTGATGTTATTTATAGCCCTGATGACTTTGCAATAAAGGATAGAGTAATTTAATTTCTAATGCAGTACAGACCTCGAGTGCATGGGAGTCCGGTATCCCATGGCAAATGCATTCATTCACTGATGTGCAGACACTCTTTGGAAAGCCGCCATATCCAAGTGGTGAAGGATATGCTCCATTATCAATAATCATTTGGTGAACTGCTTGGTCAATTTCATCGGTCTTTATGCCTGGCTGCCAATAGAAGTAACAATTACGATTTCCAAGTGAAAGTAAAATACCCTGCCTCCTAACCTATGTATACATCATAAGCGTACTCAGTCTCTGTATCCATTTCAATCTCTTGTTTGTGTAGCTGTTATTAATCGAATAACAAGAAAACTTAATGCTAGACTGCAGAAACTTTATTCTCCAGTATGAAGCTTTGTGCTTGACAACTAAAAGCATTGATGTAGGACGAAGGAAAAATGATGCTAGATTATAATAAAGGGAATATGAAGTTTAAAGAGAAATGAATTAAGAAGAAAGAAAAAAGAGAAGTAGAGTCTCACTACTTCTATGAAATACCTAGAATTGGAGTCTCACCAATTTAGGCGTCCGAAGATAAGAGTCACACCACCAATGCAAGGAGTCACACCTTACTTAAAAAAGAACTTTCATTCACTTCAATTCTACCATGCTTACATTGCCATAGGGTCTTCTATTTATAGGCATTAATAGAACATTCTACATAAAAGCTAAGACATTAAGATTCTAGAACCAACTAAGAACTCTTGGACTTTTTAGACCCTTAGGTTTTCTAGAATATTCTAAATGACTCTTGACTATTTAGAGAATATTAAAGACTCTTAACTTTCTAGAAAACTTTTTAGACTTGACTTTCTAGAAAGTTCTTGACATTCTAGAAATTCTTTAATAACTTTTTTGGCTTTTTAGAGTATTCTATCAACTTCCAAAAAGAATCTTGGTCTTTCTAAAAGACCCCTTTAATGCATGGCTGGATTTTCAGATTTGTGGGCCCATTTTATGGGCTTTATGGATTGTCATGAGTTTTCTTGGGCCTACAGTTGTACACTTTGAGGTCCACGGGCCTGTCTTCATCAATTCCCCCCGTCTTGAAAAAACTCGGCTCCGACGAGTGAATGGTCTGGTAATACTCATACAAATCAGGATTGATTCGCTGAAAATCCTCCGCAGTGATCCATGTGCAATCTGATAGAAGGCGATTCTTCCACTTAACTAAAAACCTTTGATATCCACCGCGCCTTGTAGACAAAATTTGATCATCAAGCACATCTTCAATGTCCTCTACCTTTTGCTTGGGTGCTGGAGGGAGGTGGATAGTACACTCTTCAGTCTCTTCATGGTGCCCAAAATATGTTGTTAAGTCTTCAATGTTGAAGATAGAGCTAAATCGAACATCTGGTGGAAGCTCAAGTAAGTAAGCATTTTCCCCGAGTTGCTTCAAAACACGATAAGGTCCAACATTCTTTGAATAAACCTTGTGATACGTACCAGCTGAGAACCTTTCAGGCCTTAAACGGGCCATCACCATATCACCCTCTTTGAATTGGGCTAACCGTCAATGGAGATCAACTTTTACTTTGTAACTCTCAGTGCTAATTGCAATCTTTCTACGGACCTCATCATGAATTTCCTTGATATGTTAGGAGAATGCTTCGGCATCTTCACTAGTGCGAGCAGATACCGGTAAAGGAATCAAGTCAATAGGTTGCCTAGGATTAATACCATTAGCAATCTCAAAAGGAGATCGTCCCGTCGTTCGATTAATAGAGCTATTATAAGCAAACTCCGCCTGAGGAAGAATAAGATCCCATGTTATAATTTTGTCACCAACCAAGCATCGTAACAAATTACCCAAGCTTCGATTCACAACTTCTGTCTGGCCGTCTATCTGTGGATGGTAAGCACTAGAGTACTTAAGCTTTGTGCCCAATTTTGCCCACAATGTTTTCCAGAAGTAACTTACGAACTTGACATCTCGATCAGAAATAATGGTTTTTAGCACCCCATGCAATCGAACAACATCCTGAAAGAATAATGTGGCTATATAAGAAGCATCTGAAGCCTTCTTGCATGGAATAAAATGTGTCATTTTTGAGAATCGGTCCACAACGACGAAAATAGTTACGAATCCTCTTTGAGTTTTTGGCAAACCCAACACGAAATCCATGCTTAAATCTTCCCATGGTGCTTCCGGAATAGGCAGTGGAGTGTACAACCTGGTGTTTTTCTTTTGCCCTTTTCCCAACTGACAAGCTCGGCATTGCTTCAAAGTCTTTCCCACATCACGTTTCAAGCTTGGCCAATAAAAACGATCTTCCACAAGTGCGATTGTTTTGTCACGTCCGAAATGTCCCCCTAGACCTCCAGCATGTAGCTCCCATACAACACGATCTCGAAGAGAAGTTCTTGGAACGCACAACCGGTTCCCAAAAAATAGGTACCCGTTAAGTAATTGATACCGCGAGTACTCTGAATTAGGACCTACAAGTAAAGCCCTATATATCTTACCAAAATCCTCATCAGATGTGTAATCACGTTTAATCTCCTCAAATCCAACAACTGTTACTGTAATGGTTGATAGAATGTAGGACTTAAGGCTTAACGCGTCTGCAACCTTATTTTCGATATCTGCCTTGTGTTTCAGAAGGAAAGTGAACTCCTGTAGATATGCACTCCACTTAGCATGTCGAGCACTGACCTTCTTTTGAGAATTAAGATATCGCAAGGCTTCATGATCTGAGAACAAAATGAACTCCCGATGGTAAGATAATGCCTCCAATGCTTCAGGGCTTGGACCACGGCGTAGAACTCAACATCGTAGGTAGAGTACCTTTTTCGGGCATCGTTGAGCTTCTCGCTAAAATAAGCTACTAGATGTCTTTCTTGACTTAAGACGGCGCTAATTCCCACATGTGAAGCATCACAAGCAACTTCGAACACCTTATCAAAGTCTGGGAGTCGTAGGACTGGGGCCTCAGTCATCTTCACTTTAATCTCCTCAAAAGCTCGGGTGGCGGCCTTCGTCCATTCAAACTGTCCACCCTTCATGCATTCAGTAATAGGGGCCATGATGGTACTGAAATTTTTAATAAATCGCCGATAGAAGGTAGCTAGCCCATGGAAGCTCCGTACTTCATGAATGTTAGAAGGAAGCTGCCACTCAATGATTGCTCTAACCTTCTCAGGATCCGCCTCAACTCCCCTTGATGATACAACAAAGCCCAAGAAAGCAACGCTTTGACTCATGAAAGAACACTTTTTCAAGTTAATGTAGAGTTTCTCAGATCTTAAAACTCTCATTACTTGACGTAGATGCTCCTCATGGTCCTTATTAGATCGGCTATAGATAAGAATATCATCAAAGTAGACTACGACAAATCTTCCAATAAAAGGTCGAAGTACCTGTGTCATAATGCGCATGAATGTGCTTGGGGCATTGGTTAGTCCAAATGGCATGACTAACCACTCATACAAACCATCTTTAGTTTTGAAGGCTGTTTTCCATTCATCTCCTGAACGAATGCGAATTTGGTGGTATCCGCTACGAAGATCTATCTTAGAGAAGATCGTTGCACCCGCCATCATATCTAGCATGTCGTCAAGCCTTGGAATTGGAAATCTGTATTTAATTGTGATCTTGTTGATGGCTCGACTATCAACACACATCCAAAGGTATTAAACTTCAGTTTCGATATAAACTTCGGTCGCTAAGGAAGTTGTCACATTTCGAGGAAGTTTAAGGAAGTCCAAGGAAGTTATGTAAAAATTAAAGAAGTTTAGGAAACTTTAAGGAAACATTGGAAATCTAAGATGAAACTTTAGAAATTCAATACTTAAGCATAAATACACATCTAGAATTCATTACATTACTGATGCAAGCATGTAGTACTCAAATGTGAGAATCATATTAAGTGACATGCGTTGTCTGCTTGTCTGATAATTTTTTCTTGGTATTTCTCTGGATTGTTAATTTTTTAAAACTATATTTCATCTTTTTTGTCAAGTGAAGGGGTATGTATTCTCTTTATTTTTCAATGATTATCCATATTAATTGTTTTGGAAACCTAAAAACCTTATGAATGCACATTGAAGTCGATAAATAATCAAAATTCAATTTAGTTTCTAAACCTATTTCATTCTACAATTGATGAGTTCAATGATTTTACAATATTGAATCAATATGTGAAGAGGAAGAGATGGGTAGTTAAATAATTTTGAATTTATGAAATACTATTAGGAAATTATTTGATTTTTTTAATATTACTAAAAAGTCATTATGGACATAATATACTAATAACAAGATTATTAGAATAATAAATTTATAATTTATAGTAAGGTCAATGCTAACCATACTCTAATAATAAAATTATAATTTATAATAAGGTTAATGCTAACACACTCTCTTTTAAAGTTAATTATATTTATAATAAGGTTAATACTAGGTACACATGTCTTTTCTTATGAAGAAAGTTTAAAACAAGTGAAACTAGCATTACCCTTTTAAGTTAAAACCTGAAGTCCTTCAATTTACAGATATTTTCTATACATTTCGGTTAACTTCCACTGAAGTTCTACATTTTCTCAACAATTTTTTTCTATTTCGGTCAAAGTTTACGGAAGTTTACCAGGAAGTCCAGTATTTTTAAAATACTAGTGCATTTCACTTCGACACCACGGAAATTGACTCAATTCGGTCAACTTCGGCGGAATTGAATCGATTTTTGATACCATGCACACATCCTCCAAGTTCCATCGCGCTTAGGAGTGAGGAGAGCAGGTATTGCACAGGGATTCAAACTTTCTCTTATAAATCCCTTATCAAGGAGATTGTCCACTTGCCTTTTAAGTTCGGCATACTCTGTCGGGTTCATGCGATAGGCCGGTAAGTTGGGTAAAACAGCTCCAGGTACCAAATCGATTGCGTGTTGGATATCCCTAATTGGTGGCAATTCTTTTGGTAGCTCTTCCGGAATGAGATCTGAAAAATCCGATAAAAGCTTCTAAATTTCAGGTGGTTGCTCCTTCAACATTTCCTTGGGTTCTTCAACTTCACGACCCACTAATACATAAATTAGCCCTTGATCTCGGCTGTCGTCTATGAATTCTCGCATGGTAAGCACATTAGAGGAGATCTTCTTTTCCACCTTCAAGGGTAAGGTATCCTTCATGGGCTTAAGAATAGTCCGACGACCATTGTGTAAAAATGTATAGGTATTGGCAAACCCATCATGTTGAACCTTGCGATCATATAGCCAAGGTCGTCCCAACAAGATGTGGCTAACTTTCATTGGGATAACATCACACCAAACTGAATCATAATAATTTTGACCCAAAGAAAAATTAACTAAGCATCGAGTACTTACCGGTATTGATGTGTCATTTATCCAAGCAACTCGATAAGGTCGTGGGTGTTTTTCCACCTTTAGATTTAACTTATCAACCAACTCCTGGGAAGCCACGTTCATGCTACTTCCTCCATCGATGATGACCTTGCAAACTTTTCCTTCACATGCTACATGAGTATGAAAAATATTGGTGCGACGCAAATCTTCTTTCTCCTCTTCCTTAGGGATGGTTAAGATTCTTCGAACTATAAGAGTAGTCTCAGGGAGTCCTTCTAATTCTTCAATATCAGACTCTTTTAATGGTTCAACACCTTGATCATTAGCTAATTGATCTTCTTCGGTTTCTCCTTCGGTTTCTCCTTCACAATAGTGAATGTTCTTTGTAAGGCACACAACTGCATAATGCCCTGCTCCACCACACTTGTAGCATTTTGCTTCACTATCACGACGTGATGTACTATTCACAGGAGCCTTGCCCTTGTTACCATCTCCACCAAATAGCTTCGAGCTGCTAAATTTGTTGATTAAAGGAAAGTTTGAAGTACTCACATTGCTACGGGGAACACTGGAAGTATTTTGAGAGGTAGAGAATCCTCCAACTACGACTCCAGTACGCTTTAGCGTAGAGTGCCTTAATTGAGCTTCAATCTTTAAGGCCAACTGGTAAGCTTCTTCAAGGCTTGTCAAGCGTACAATCGTGAGTTCCTTCTTAATTTCCATCTTCAAACCCATCCGATACCGCGATATAGCTTGTCGCTCATCTTCTGTTATCCGGCTACGAATAGTCAATTCATTGAATTTCTCCGTGTATTCTTCTATACTAGAAGTTCCTTGTCGAAGTTGAAATAACTCCTCAAAGATGGTTTCTTCATAATCAAGAGGAAGATACTTCTCTTTCAACTTCAATTTCATCTCCTCCCAATCACTGATAAGAGGTTGACCGAGTCTATAGAGTCGATCCTCTGTGCTATGCCACCATATACGAGCTTGTCCCTTGAGTTTCATTTTCACAAAAAGGACCCGTCGTTCTTCGAACATTTCGAACCAATCAAAATAATCTTCCAAAGACATTAACCAGTCTTGGAAGGCATGCGGATCTAGCTTTCCGAAGAAATCAGCAACTTCAACTTTAACTCCCCTCCATCCATCATCAAATCGATCTCTATAATTATCACGACGCTCGAAGATTTGACGGAAATTGCCTTGTGGAATTCTAGCTTCAACACGATGTGGAGGTGGTCTATGCAAAGTAGAGTCATCGCGAATTGGAGTATGAGTTACTGATGCTTTGGGCTGCTTGTTCCTCGTGCCCTCACCAATGCCACCTATGTCTTCATGCTCTTGAAAAACTTCATCAAAATTTGCGTCACCATTGTTGGGTTCTTGTTGAACTTCTTCCGACTGCTCCGGGAATATACGAGACCATAGGATGTCTGTACATTGGAAGAGTTGTTGCACTTGTTGAACTAACTCCAAAAGAAGTTCATCTTGCTGAGATTGCGTGAGTTTAGGAGCATATGGTCGTCCACTTCGAGTAGACATTCTTTCACAAAATTGCCAAGAAGTCGGAACTTGCTCTGATACCAAAAATTGATGTAAGACGAAGGAAAAATGATGCTAGATTATAATAAAGGGAATACGAAGTTTAAAGAGAAATGAATTAAAAAGAAAGAAAGAAGAGAAGTAGAGTCTCACTACTTCTATGGAATACCTAGAATTGGAGTCTCACCAATTTAGGCATCCGAAGATGGAGTCACACCACCAATGCAAGGAGTCACACCTTACTTAAAGAAGAACTTTCATTCACTTCAATTCTACCATGCTTACATTGCCATAGGGTCTTCTATTTATAGGCATTAATAGAACATTCTACATAAAAGCTAAGACTTGGCGTCCGAAGATGGAGTCACACCACCAATGCAAGGAGTTACACCTTACTTAAAGAAGAACTTTCATTTACTTCAATTCTATCATGCTTACATTGCCATAGGGTCTTCTATTTATAGGCATTAATAGAACATTCTACATAAAAGCTAAGATATTAAGATTCTAGAACCAATTAAGAACTCTTGGACTTTTTAGACCCTTAGGTTTCTAGAATATTCTAAATGACTCTTGACTATCTAGAGAATATTAAAGACTCTTAACTTTCTAGAAAACTCTTTAGACTTGACTTTCTAGAAAGTTCTTGACATTCTAGAAATTCTTTAATAACTTTTTTGGCTTTCTAGAGTATTCTATCAATTTCCAAAAAGAGTCTTGGTCTTTCTAGAAGACCCCTTTAATGCATGGCTAGATTTTCAGATTTGTGGGCCCATTTTATAGGCTTTATGGATTGTCATGAGTTTTCTTGGGCCTACAGTTGTACACTTTGAGGTCCATGGGCCTATCTTCATCAAGCATACTTAGAATGTCCAATAAGAAAAAACCAAAAAGATAAGTGTCAGCAAAGGATTATAAAACATGAGTTTCCACCGGTACTAAGAACTAAGTAGCACTTCTCCTACACACACCCGACAGACAATAAATAAATAAATATAATATAAAAATTCAAAAAGGATGTAATGAAATTAATAATACTTACATACCAATTATAATGTTTAAAAAGTCAATGAAAGTAGGTTGACAATACTTAATAACAGAAAGATATTCTAATTAGGAATGATGATGTGGCAAATTGCTCACCTAGTGATATCACATGGTAGTAAGCCCATAAGTATACTATAAACATTTCCAGGAGAGTAAAAAGACCAAAAGACTTCACAAGTTCACCTTGATTAATGTCCCTGCATATTCCAAAACCTGTGCTGCGAGCCTTCCAGAAGCTCTCATGCACTCAATCCCCTTCGCATCATGCACTTCAGGTCCACTAGAAATTCCAGGTGCTTGCTGAGAATTAACATAAGGAGGCCTTGGTATTTGATCTGGAACAGGTCGAAGGGGGGATACTTTACCAGGCCTTAAACGCTTCCGTTTACTGTTTTGCAAATTATCTTCATTTCTGCTATTTTCAACAAATAAATAAGCTGTCCCACATGCATATGAATATGTATAGTTTCCTTTATCAATATATGGATGAATATGTATAGTTTTAAAGCATAGAAGGGTATGGACAGCAAAGTATGATATGAGGCCGAAAGGCCTCATTATCTACAGTTACAAACCTAATAAAAAGGGTCCAAGACCAAAATGCCCAGAGAGGGCCACACGTATAGCCCATTCATATTGTTTAGAGATGTACAGAAGATTCCAGTACTTATTTGTCTGAATTCTAAAGTATGTCTAACTCCTATTAAGGATAACCATTGAAGCATTTTACTGTTTAGGTTAAACTAAAAAAATCGAATTGATTAAGGCAATTTTTTTCAGTTCTAATGCAATAAAAGGGCATCAAGTTCCAATATCCATGTAACTGGGACACTCCATTTTCAGAAGTTTGTCCATGTCACACACCATGTTGCAATCACATGTTAGATGCATGCCTAGTTTGACAAGCAACACACAAGCAAGGGCAGAGCCAAGATTTTCTTGTGTGTGTGTGTGGGGGGGGGGGCAAGCAATGGTTGATTGAAAATGTTAGTAATTATTATGGATGGGTTTGGAAAGAATGATTTAGAGGGTACGAAATATTCTTGGTCAAAGGGTGTGCGGACCAAGTTCGTGGGCCGTCTCATTCATTTGTAAAGAATTTTTTTTTAAGTTAGGGGGAGCTTGCCCCCCTTGCCCAGGGTTATGCCTTCTTAAATTAAACAATATAGTATAAAAACTCTTTTTTTTCAAAAGTTCAGGAGGGCAGCTGCCCCCCATGCCAATGACCTCCTAAATTATATGATATAAACTAAGCTATTTTTTCCTTCAAAAGTTCAGGAGGGGCTCTCGCCCCCCCCCCCCCCCCCCCTCGCTCCCACCTAGCTCCGCCCTTACACACAAATATACTAGTTGCACACACACACACACAAATATACTAGTAGCATTGCAGTGCATTGCAAATGCAGTTCTGGCACTTGTAATACCAAACAATTGAACTTTTTTTTCCATCCACAGTCTAATCAATGGACACGTCTAGAAGATTTCCTAGAACACAAATCAGCCCTGCAGAATGATCTTAACCACCACCATTACCATTTGTATTATTTCAGACTTTCCATACAATGAAACATTCTAGGAAATTTCCTTGAACGAAAAGCAGTCATATTAAATGATCCTAACTATCATATCTTTGTAGTCTAATGGATGGACCCAAAAGGATAATGCTAGGTCGACTCTCCTTCTCATCCAATTTTCCTTTTTTTCTAAACAAGAAGACAAAAAAAGAGCAATGGGCCCCACAAAAAACTGCCACATTTTTTTGGCTTCTTGTTGAAATAAGGAGAAAATGGATGAGAAAGAAAGTGGACATAGCATTGCCCAACCCAAAAAATCACACCAAGCAGTTTTTTTTATCGATAAAAAATCACACCAAGCAGTTGATCTCAATCATTCAATTAATGACTTTACATCATAGCTATTCTTGTAATTAGACATTCATGCAACGAATTATAAGGTTGGAATCATTTTATTCCAGTTTTCTGATATGGTCCATTTAAAAGATATTTGGTGGGGTCATGACTCATGAGCCCTTAATGGACTCTTTCCGCAATATTTTTCTCCTTACTTTAGAACATGATGCATCAGAGGGTGATTGGTTTGAGATGAGGGATGGGAGGGTTATGTGGTGTCCAAAGTTGAGAAGAGATCTAAACGACTGGGAAATTAAGGAGTTGGGTCTCCTATTGTCATGCCTTGGGTCTGCTCATGTGAGCCCTGATGATTGGGATTGTAGAATTTGGTCCAAGAGCAGCCATAGTTACCAAGTCGGGGTTTGGGATTAATTCGTCTAAGAAAAAGTTCGGAAAAAATTGTCAAAATTGGAAAATAAATCGGAAAATGTCGGGTAAGAAATAAAAAAAATATAAAATAAGATTATTAATTATGAAATGTATAAACAAATATATTTCATATATTAGATATTTATTCAAGATTTTTTCAAAAAAATTGTGAATTATTCGTGTTTAATTCGCGACTTTTTGAAAAAGTCGCAATTTTCCCAAAACTCACCACTTTGTGAATTAATCGGTCGATGAAAAAGTCGGGTATTATTCGGGATTTTTTGAAAAAATCGGAGAACATGGTAACTATGGGAGCAGCAATGGTAGAGTTTCAGTAAAATCCCTACTATTATCAGTTGAGTTAGCATCTTATGCACCATTTCCTCCTCGACAAGTGTGGAATCCAGGTATTCCATCTAAGGTCTCTTTCTTCCTCTAGAATGTATTTTTGAATAAAATCCTTACATGTGATCACTTAAAGCTTAGAGGATGGAGTTTAGCCAATCGTTGCTTTTTATGCCTCCAAGCAAAAGAGACAATGGACCACCTGTTGTTACATTGTCCTATTGTGGGTGTCATCTGGGAGTATTTTCTCAAATTCCTCTCTTTCCAATCACATACAAAATATCCCTTGTCCAAATCGCTCCCTGGTCCTATCTACACAAGCTTGAGGCCATCAAGATAAAAAGTTCTGAAACGAAAAAGGAACGACTCATTCCACTCCTAGTCGAGAAAGGAAATGGCCACAAATCTCATATACAACCAAACAATGTAAGAGCAAATAATCCCGTATTCTTCTGCACGAAGGCACAAAAAGCAACTATTAGCCATCCCGACCCCACCATCTCTTCTTCAAATTCTCACATGTGAGGATCTTATCTAGAACCGCAGTCCAAAGGAAGAACGATACCTTTGAGGGAATATTAAGTTTTCAAACAATCCAATGAGGAAAAGGTAGCAAGGGAACTGAACCGAATGACTGTAGCAGTGATCTCACTAAAAACTGATCATTGTGGCCCCTAGACCAAATCCTTAAGTCCCTAACCTAAGGACAATGAGGAAAAGACCAAAGAACTTGAATAAGCCGGAGAAGGTCTTCAACTTCCCAGTTGTTCAAATCATGCCTTAATTCAAAACACCAAACCACCTTGTTATTACTCAACTTAAAACATTGCGAAACCAAGGCATCTTTGTCAGTGGGAAGAAGGAAGAGATTTCTAAACCTGTATCCGATTTTGGCTGAATCACACAACAGATCTTATGCCCATCACTTAATCAATGTAGATAAGATATACACAATGGCTAAGTAGCTAGGGTCTAATATATCATTCACCAATTTATATAACTCACAAAACCATATACCCAAAAGTTAAGGTACAAGAGAATATAGATGATAAAACAGGAAAAAAAGATGGAGAGAAGAAAAAGAATATTCCCTATCCAGTACATGCATGGAGCAAAAGACAGTAGTTCGAAATAAAGAACTTGATAAATACCAATTAACTGCCTTTCCTTCTCTCTTAACCTGACTAATTTGAAAGCCTTCGATCGTTGTCAAATCGTAAGCTCTTTATGACAGGATCCAACCCCATATCCTCAACTATTTTGTATCAACGTATTTATGTGTCTTCATCTACTATGAATGTACTCAAATAAAAGAGAATATATCATTGATTGCTAATCAAACATCTTTCTTTCTTCTGGATGTGCACACGTATTTGTGTCTGGGTATGTGTATGTGGCGGAGGGAGAGAGTTGTATTAAAACCAAAGAGACAAAACTCTCTATCTAACTATCACCCAGTGTTTTAAAAAGCGTGCGAGGCTTACGCCTTGAGGCTCGCCTCGGGGCGAGGCTTAAGGAAAACACCTTGAGGCTCAACCATGAAGCATAAACCCCATGAGGCACACGCCTCATGCCTTGAAGCTCGCTTTATGTCTATGGCGTACGTCTCACTAAACTAGGTTTCTAGTCACAACTAACTTAAATGTCCTTTTTAAAAAAAATTATTTGTTTCAACTAATTTATATAGTATTTCCTATGTGTACGCGTGCACCCACACGAACAAATACAATGTACATGAATACAAATATATATATATATGTATGTGTGTGTGTGTGTGTATCTCTCTCTTTATATATACATAATATATATACTATAATCTTTCATTAACTTTTTGAATCATTTTGCAATTTTTTTTTTATTTTTTTTATTTCATAAAAATGGGAGAGCATGAAGCTTTCATGTGAGGCTTATGCCTCATGCATCTTGAGGTCCTAACGCCTCGCCTCAGCCTTCACGTTTTAACACATTGTTATCACCATTGTGATATAGAACCTAAGTTTGAAATGAGTCAAATGACAAGAAAAGAAAAACAATGTTACAAAGCTTACTAACTTTCAGTAGCAGGTAGTAAGAGATTATGTATAATAAGACTGAAGAAAACAGCATGATATGACACATTTCAGAAAAGTGCTATCTTAGAAAACCTAAGAATATCCATGATAGAAGAGAGCTTGAAGAGGAAAAAAAAAGACATAATTGTGTTTGTGTGTGTGTGTGGGGGGGGAGGTAGAGAAAATTGTAGCATACCTTTTATTAAATAAGAAATCGGTTAAGCCAGAAAATGTTCTTGATAATTGCATCGATACATGTTTGGTTCCTGCTTGCAAGAATTTAAAGAGGCCAAACATAAAGATAAATGTTAATTTATCTCCTGCCACAAATAACCATGCAACTCATTAACCATTTAAATTGACTGTGCGCGGGGTAGAGATATTTCTCTTTGATAACATATTCTTAGAAAATATACCCAACTTCATCAGCATCATATACCCAGCTAGAGATGGTATTTCAAATATTCAGAAACTTATCAATATATATATACAAGTAAATCTATCCATGTAGAATGAGATGATTCACAAGGATCATATGATGTAATTTATCTGATCTTCAACATCCCCAATACTTAGCATATGACGCAATATCAATTAATTGTACTCCATTATTGAATAAAAGATGCCGCCCAAAAGTTAAAATGTAATTTATTTTAGATAATATTTCAACCTCCATATGATAACTGATAAGTAAAGGTGATTTCATTGCAAAAGGAGGCAAACCCCAAATACAAACACGTTGTAGCAAAGGTAGCACAAAACTATAATGTATGATCGCTAAGAGCCTGACAAGAAACTACCTATTTATAACAAAATTGGGTACTTTAACATCCTTGAAGTCCTTAATTCGCCATAGGACCAGAGATATAGCAGCGACAAAATTCTGTTAATCACTAATGGAAAGACTTCATTCTGTCTTAAAAAATATGTGTGTGTTCCTCTGTTTCCATATGCAATTGATGGCGAGAGGAATCATCCTCATAGAACTTTAAATGTTGATTGCACATATTTTAATAATGGAAATGATCTTTTAGTTATCCTCTGTAAGATCATATGGTTTGTGTAATTGATCATATTTGATCTGTTATGACGTTGTGCATCAAGATTTTGAAATCCAGAAATTGGGGCGTGACAGAAAGGTACTAAAACTTTGTCGGAAAGAGTTGAAGCGCAAGAATTTGAAATTTACCACATGCCTTCAGAAACACCTAGTACAGATATCCTCACATTGGACCTTTCTCATGGCAGGTTACCATTCTTAAGACACATTAAACTTGTATCCATGTTCAGCCTGAGTCAAGATGTTAGATAGTTTTTTTTATTTCTTTACAGTATTCTTAGGTGCATAATAAGACTTTATGCTCTATTTGTTGAATTGGTCTCTCTGTCTGGACAAAAATGCAAAAGATTTGAGTAATTCTACTCATGATACTCAAGATGCAGTGGGCTTCTCGCCCACAATCATTTTAATTCTTTCAATATATACCAACCTGCCACCCCAAATCCTAAGAACTGGTAAAATTTATCATCCCATCCAGATATCGAATCCCCAACGTCATGTCCTTCCAGTGACAAAAATACAGCTCAACTTGGTGGATGTAGTAACTAATTTTCTTTGAAGACCTAAATTATAAACACCGGTAGTAGTTTGACACCATTAGCAACTCTCTTTAAGCATTCCTATATCCTAAATCCTAAATCTTCAATCACATTTAACTTGTGCACCTCCTCCCAAGCTGAAATTCTTTGCATATCTTCATCCCAATTGCCTATGTGCGGTGCAATTTATAAATTGCGATTATTAAAGGGCAGTTACTTGTACCCATCAAGTTCCAGACCTACAGCGTTGTCCAAGTTCAACAGTACATTTCTAACAATTAAAAAATAACTAATTTTGTGCAAGGTGTGGTTGCATTTCAAACAAAAAAACGCTTTAAGATGGAAACAAAAATATCAATTTTGAATCCGAACTCCATGTATCTGATAATCAATCGCACATGGGTTTCATTTTTTTTTACCTAAAATCTTTGATATATCATCTGGATTCAGGACATTGTAACAGTAAATAAAATACCCAAGTGACCACAGCCCAGAACAAAAATCATTGAAGAAAGATTAAAAGGGTACCAGAAACTACATGTATTTAATCAAACAAAAGAGCTTAAAATCTGTAAAAATAATCTAAGTCCCACTATATGAGAGTGAGAGAGAGAGAGAGAGAGAGAGAGAGCAAGAAAGAGAAGAAATGAAGAAAAGAAAGACCTGGGTTGAAGCCGAAGAGGTGGTGAAGAGGCCTTCTTGATTGAGTGAGGCCATCCCCAATAAAGGAAGAGAAGAGACGGGTGGGTTGCAGAGATGAAGTGCAGACCATTCTTCTTCTCCTCAAATACGTATGAATCCCTGTTATCCGTATGCGAATCGGAATGGACCTACGGGTTATGCTGTTCATCACCAATATATAAATGGATACCATTAAATTTTCATGGGTATGGGCCCAAGTTCCATATTTTCCTAAGTTGGATCCAAAGCCCACATTTCTAAGGTTTCAATGGAGCCAGGCCAACCCATCAATCCGTGAGAGTTTGTAAATTTTGAGCCTGTGGGCTTTTACAGAGTCAATACATTTTGGGCCTTACTAGTAAGTGAGAGTTGTTCACCTAATGCATATTTACCTTTGGCCACATCCACCAGTCCTGTGTGGCTGTGTTGACAACTTGAAATGCAGAGAGCAATATACATAGAGTTTTAGAAGGCTTAAAACTTAAGAGCCTCAAACCCTAACTCCGGCTTAGACATTTTCTACAATCTTAGTAGAGGAAGCATCAACCCTAGAGGGTTAATGTTGATGTGTCAGGGCGCTGAAGCACACCTACACGTGTGGGGGTTAGGGTTTCCATTGCATTATCTTACAAAGTTATGTTAGAACAACAGGCAAGGTGTGCCCCTCTTTCGAGGGAGAGTCTGGGAGAGCAGATGAGCAGCAATCTTTGTTGTAGGTTTGTAGCCCATTGGGCTATAATAGGTAAGCTATTGGTCCATTCGAATAAAAAATAAAAATTATTTTTCTAAAAGACATGAAAAAATATGATTCAATGTCAAAAATTATTTTTTTATTGAAGTAAACCAACAATCATCATTTACTAACCTAATGATTTGTAAGAAGAGAGATGCTAGCTCCTTTTACTTGTTACCTTAAAAATGGGTATAATCTCCACTTCTTCTTTTTAAAAAATTTTGATTTTTTAAACTTGAAAGTTTGAAAAAAAAATTTGAATTTTGTGGCTGGGCTAGCACTCCTCGAGAAACAAAAATGTAAAACGTAAGACCAAGACATAATAAAAGATGATGTGTAAGTGTTTGGTTAAGGATTACGTCTAATGGGTTAACTTTAAAGATGCGGGGAAGCCAAGCTTGTCCCATTGATGGTATGCCACCACTCGATCCGGATTCAAGTCTCCAGAGGTGTGATGGTTGCAATATCCACCCATTACCATGTTGTTTCGGTATAAAATGATTGCAAATTTGTTCTTTGCAAAGGGTAAGACAGCTTGTGTCTAAAACTAAAAATTTGGTTTGAAGTTTTAATCCAACATGGGATATTTACAAAAGAATGAAGTGATTTAAATACATTTACTCTTCTTACATGGGTGCGTTAAAAAGAGAACAGCATAGCCCTTGCGCATGTGGGGGCCCAAGGCTTCTAGTGGAAATTTGACGAGCCGGGCCGGAAAAGCTTTATTTGCATGCGTTGCGGGCCACATCCTGTGCGTAGTATCAAAAACACATACGTGCGGTCGGGCGCGCGCGCGTATTTGCTTAGGTGGAACGCGCGTATTTGCTTAGGTGGGTGGGTTCCGTTTTAGCAAATATTTAATTTCCATATTAAATAATATTTCTTTTGGGAGTCGAAGAGACTTTACTTTCTTTATAAATTGAGGTTATCTTTTATATTCTATAGACTACTACAGAGAAAAAACGATTTACAGAAAAGCTCTTCTTTTCATACGGGTTTTTGTTTATTCGGAGATTTGTATAAGGTCAAGTTCACTATGACTAGAGAATAGAGAGTACTCTCTTTCTCTATAATAAATCGTTGAATCCTAGAGGTGTCTGTCATTGTTCCCATAAGCATCAAGGTCGTAGAGGACCAATAGGAGACGAATTTTACCTTAAGGACAACATGTTGAACACGTGCCTCGATCTATGATACTAACAAGTTTCTGGTTTGATAATTTCTCCTCTTTATAGTTTCAGTTCATTTTCTGGAGTTCAAATGATGCTCATCAAATCGTATATTACTGGTAATATGTGTTTTAATTTGTTTACAATATTTTCAACAACCTAGATTGTAGCCTAACTGTATATCTTACACAAAAGAAAACTCTTTAAAGAATCGTAGCACTGTATTTGGGTTGCTTATGGTCAATAGATAATAAAGAGAAGCACCGGATCAACACGATGTCGACTGTCAGTATCATTATGTGCTAATGATGATGCCACAATCTCAGCAATATTCGTGCGAAAATTGATATGGATATCCAACTACTTCTCACCAGCAGTGTTTGAAATTTCAATGAAAATAGCTGAAATATTTTCTACTGTTTTTTTTTTTCCTAGATCATGCGATATACGGTCATTTCATAGCTAATTAGTTATTTAAACCTCAAGTATCCTGGAAAGCATAACTCATGCAAACATTGATGATTGAGAATTGAGAACTAAAGAAGAAAAAAAAAAAAAAAACTGAAAAGGAGTAGAGAAATATTGGAATAGTAGGGATTTTAGGGAAAGGGAAGGTAACAAACCGCCGCCAAACCCTTGCCTAGCAGCCTAGGTCTTCGCCTCTTTGAGTCGTAAGTCTCTCCCCTATTTTTTAACTTCGTTGAATACATCAACTGAGAACTATTGTTTACTTGTTTATACTTAAGTTGTAATAGTCATTTACAAAATAGAACTTATGTTATAAAATAATAATTTTAAATGCCTATTTATAAAGTAATTTCATTTTTATCTATATTTCAAAACTCTCCCTTAGATTACAATAATGGTTTTTAAAAAATTGCATAAATGATCATATTACCCCTAAATTAGTGTTGCAAGTATTAACCTAATTATATTTTATAAATTAAATATTATTTAACTATTTAGTATTGATTTTTATTATACACACAATAAAAAATTCAATAAAATGTTAATACAATGTTTTTTAATTTTAACTATTCTTAGTATTGATTTTGATTGTATTTGAGTTAATAGTTATGCTTGATTGAGAAATGAATGCAACTTTTTATGTAAGTTACATTAATATTAGTGAATCATACATTGTCGTCAGCATCAGTGCATGTCTTTTGCTCCCTTCTCATTACATCTCTTATATACACTATAAGATATAAGACTTTTAGTGGGGACCGTGACCGGCGCTAATACAACCAATATTCGCCGCTAAAATTTTTTGATTCTCAGATGTGTATTAACATTTATTTTAACATTTCCTAAAGTTTCATTGAAAAATTATATATTTTTCATTATTTTTTTCGATTTTTTCATCTACGTGCAATATTGTTCCCGCAATATCGATATATCTTGCGAAATATCTTTGATGTATATTTTTTTTCCACAACTTAAAATGACATGCAATATCGATATTCAAAACCTTGCTCACCAGTTGTCATAAAAGTTTGGGATTATATGTCAAGCACATTAGGCTGCGCCCATAGTAAATCCTTTATTTGAAAATCACCCACTAGATTATGATAAATGAAAAAATGAATCTTCGGGCTGGCCCTACTCTCGAGGTCAATCCCTACTTCGGGACCAAAAATCAATACTTGTGATTGTTTTCAGTCAAAAATAATCAACAAATATCTTTATTTTAACATGTATAGTATGGTTTGGTTTTTTTTTTTTTTTAATTGAGAGTAAGAATTTCTTAGAGTATAGTACACCTCATCTCGAGCATAAATCAACATAGGGCTTAACTTGGGTGTCCCAATTCTAAATACCACGACCTAGTTTGCCTACCATGTGAAATAGGTCCCACCTGAAATCCCATGCTCTTAAAGCATGGTCTCGGCCCTAATGAGGTCTTAGTAGCAAAGTCCTATTTTAAAGGATAAAACTTTTGAGACCCCCTTAGGGCCGAAACTATGCTCCGAGAGCACGGGATTTCAAGTGGGGCCTATCATATGAAATGGGCCCCACCTGAAATCCCAAGCTCTTAAAGCATGATCTCGGTGGTCTCGGTCCTAATGCGGTCTCAGTAACAAAGTCTTATTTTAAAGGATAAAGCTTCTGAGACCCCCTTAGGGCCGAGACTACCGAGACCGTGCTTTGAGAGCACGGGATTTCAGGTGGGGCCTACCATGTGAAATGGATTCCACCTGAAATCTCATGCTCTTAAAGCATGGTCTCGCCCCTAATGGGGTCTTAGTAGCAATGTCGTATTTTAAAGGATAAAGCTTCTGAGACCCCCTTAGGGCTGAGACCACCAAGACCGTGCTCTGAGAGCACGGGATTTCAGGTGGGGCCTATCATGTGAAATAGGCCCCACCTGAAATCTCATGCTCTTAAATATGGTCTCGGTGGTCTCAACCCTAATGGGGTCTCAGTAGCAAAGTCCTATTTTAAAGGATAAAGCTTCTGAGACCCCCTTAGGGCCAAGACCACCGAGACCGTGCTCTGAGAGCACGGGATTTCAGGTGGGCCCTACCATGTGAAATGGGCTCCATCTGAAATCTCATGCTCTTAAAGCATGGTCTCGCCCCTAATGGGATCTCAGTGGCAGAGTCCTATTTTAAAGGATAAAGCTTCTGAGACCCCCTTAGGGCTGAGACCACCAAGGCCGTGCTCTGAGAGCATGAGATTTTAGGTGGAGCCTATCATGTGAAATGGGCCCCACCTGAAATCTCATGCTCTTAAAGCATGGTCTCAGTAGTCTCAACCCTAATTGGGTCTCAGTAGCAAAGTCCTATTTTAAAGGATAAAGCTTCTGAGACCCCCTTAGGGTCGAGACCACCGAGACCGTGCTCTGAGAGCACGGGATTTCAGGTGGGGCCTACCATGTGAAATGGGCCTCACCTGAGATATCATGCTCTTAAAGCATGGTCTCGACCCTAATGAGGTCTCAGTAGCAAAGTCTTATTTTAAAATTTAAAAACTCAGTGTAATGTTTTAAGAAGGAATGCTTTCTTACGTGTTAGTACCCAATTGTGTCTAAGCTATAAAGTCCCATTGCTCTGAGTTATGTCAAAAACCACGATCCCTCTCCACTTTCTTGCAAACCCTATGTCAAATTACCAAGCTTGCCTACCCCATATACAAATAAAGGAGTCTGATTGTATGCGCTTGATAGCAGGCGCCTTGCCTGACATTTGCATTAAAACGGTGGGTCCAATTGAGTGCTTTGGTACCATTGGATTTTCGACCGGACGACGGTGCGCTGCGCTCGATAGCACATGCTACACATACAAGGAAAAAGATTACCTCTGGTTGCTGCCCGAGCTGGGCACTCAGGCATCCACAAACCAATGGGCATGTGACGTTTAAAGAGGAATGATATCAAACGGGGAGAAGTCAAAATCATGGGGAGAAAGTGAAATGACTTCACCCCTAAATTATCGCCAGGTGTCCAATGTTTTGTGGATGCCCGAGAACCTAGCTCGGGCAGCCGCCATAGGTAACTTTTTCCCACATACAATCACAATCCAAAATAATGGAATAAAGGGGTAGGTTGACACGTGCATTAATTAACATGTGCGTGATGGACGACGCATGAGGTTGTTTCTAGGTCATGAGGGGGTGACAGAGAGTAGGTGTTGGAGTCAGTTGAGCTAAGGAGATAGGCATATTTCCATTTGCGAGGGGCTGGTCCGAGTGTAAGCTTTAAGATTGTAGGCACATATTAATTGTAAAAAATGTACATGGATCAAAATGGACCACAACTATCGCATAGGCATTGTATGACTATGATGGAGACTTATTTGCATTAGCATAACAAGACAAAGAAGGTGGAGCGAGGGAGGGTATCTCATAGCCTTTTCCAGTGTTGTAGCTAGCTTCTGTTGCACCCTCTTTGCTATTTTCGAGCTATATATATTACTCTTCCAGTCTGGACTGCCAACGTACGAGGTAGACGCCCCACCAACGGTCACCAAATGAAGAAAGAAAGCTACAGCTCTTCATCCCTCATGGACCAGTACTTCCCTGTGCCTTGTGCTAGCTGGGCTATCAATCTAATTTTCTTGTGCTCGGAAGGTTGTGGTCTTTTTGATGATCAAGTTGATTTTACGACATGGTCCCTCGAATTTTAGTTACCGATCGTCACAAAAAAACTAAGCATAATTGTTGCTGGGCAGTGTGCTAAGCTATGGACTGTAAACAGTTCATTGATTAATGGTTGCAAACATATGATTGGGGGGTACATGTTACAAACCTAACCAATACTCCAAAAATTCTTAGGGGGGGTGTTCGATTAAACGGAAAGTGGGTAAAAGGAAAAGAAAGGGTTACTTTTCCAATGTTGGGTTTGAAAGAATCGACTACAGCTTCGCCTCATGGTGTTGTTGTCTTCACCAAAAACAGAAAGTACCTTTTACATCCATTTTCTTGCAAAAAAAAAATTCTCCATCTAGAGAATATTGTTTTGAAAGAAAATTGGTAACTTTTCCATTATACCCATCTCAACAGTACACAAGCAAATATTTTTTTAACAACTCACTCTGCTCCAAGTAGTCCTTTCTATGATTCAAACCAAAGAAGTAGAGACCGGCTTTGTATCAAATGATAAGGACCGGACTAATATGCCAAAAGCTCCAGAACTGATAGAACGCATCAAATCAAGTCCTATATTTATTTAAGGCGATAACAAACACCTCCCTAGTTATTCCAGTGCATCAAATCAAGTCTTATATTTATTTAAGGCGATAACAAACACCTCCCTAGTTATTCCAGTAATAGGAGTGTATTTCTCATGTGGGGGTGAACTTAGTTTCAAGTCTCATGAGGCAAGGCAGTTGGTATGTCCATCAATTTTTGGCAAAGTTAACTCCCTTTGACAGAGTTCTGGACTCAGTTTGCAGTCTCATGAGGTAAGACAGTTGGAATGCTATAAATTTTTAGCAAAGTTAATTCCATTATATGCTATCAATTTTTAGCAAAGTTAACTCCATTAGTCAGAGTTCTTTTTAAAAAAGATAAATCAATTAACACGCACTAGGCCAACACATCCACCGACTTATGAGGCTAAACCCACCTCATCTCTACAAAAGGGTGTTGTGTTTTTTGGTGTGATTCAAAACTAAAGGAAAACATTGTTTTTTAAGTTTGTGTGTTTCTTTTAGTCCCACATGGAAAAACTATGAATAGTTTTACCTCTTTATAAGAAAGAGAGTTGGAAGAAGGCTTGGGCCTTCAAGGGCCTTTGAATTTGTTGTCTACCCACCCATTGCACATTGTGACTATACTATGCTATAACTCACACAAGCGCGCCGAGCCGGGTCGGGTTGGGTTGGGTCATTGATAAAATATTATTTTTATACAATGTTTATTATTAATTTTTTAATTAATCATGGTTACCGTTTGGCATACCTCTAATTATTAGTAATTATTTTATTCCCGTTTTATTACCGTTGTGGTAATTAATTAGATTAATTTCGGGTATTAAAAATTCAGTTTTGGAAATCAATAGACTTCTCACTATTTCCTAAATCTATATAAAGAGGGTTTCTATACAGGTATATACACAGAATTTTTTATTGGGTTCTTCTAAAAAGCAAGCTAGTATATACGAGTTCATCTCTTTTCTTCCTCTGGTTTTGAGGTATTTTTTTATTAATATTTTCGAGTTTGCTGGGCTAAGAATACAGAGTGGTGTACGATAGTAGAGGGTGCATTTTCTACTGTCAGGAATAGATCTGTGAAGCTGTTGTATCCTGGGAGACATCGTGACCAACAACCCATTGCATCTGTGGGGGCGCGAATTGTCTTAAAGAGAGCGACGTGATTCGCGCCTCACTTCACAAGAGCTATCGAGTTGCTAATCAATTTTCAAGTGCAGGATTATTTCTGAGTTCGTGGTAGCAGTATTGTTCGTGATTTTCCGGGTTTGCCTTTCTGGATTTAGCATTTACAGGTATTTTGGAACAACAATTTTAAGACAATTCGCCATGACTTCTGTGAATGTTAGAACGAATGATTCTGTGATTAGGACTGAAATTTTTGATGGGTCTAACTTTAAGCGTTGGCAACAGAAAATGCTTTTTCTGCTCACATCGCTTAAATTAGCATATGTTTTAACTGATATTCCTAATGAAGAAGAAGAAGAACCGGGTAGATCTCATTATAAAGAAAGATGGGAATCTGCAGATTTTTTGTGCAAAGGGCACATTTTAAATGGCATGACTAATGCAATGTATGATTTATATTGCACTGAAAAATCTGCAAAAAGCTTATGGGTAGCTTTAGAGAAAAAATATCAAACTGAGGAGGCTGGGTCTAAAAAATATGCAGTGAGCAGATTTTTAAAGTTTGTAATGGTTGATGATAAATCCGTAGTAAAACAAACTCAGGATTTTCAAATAATAATTCATGAGATTATTATTGAGGGAATGAAAATTCCAGAACAATTTCAAGTGGCTGCTATTATAGAGAAATTACCTCCTTCATGGAAGGATTTCCGAAATTCTCTTCGCCACAAATCAAAGGAATTTTCGATTGAAAATTTAGTAATGAGAATTCGGATTGAAGAAGAATCTAGAGCCCAAGATAAAAAAGAAGAAAATTCTGAGATGACTTCAAAGGTTAATTTTGTTGATTCTTCGGGGAAGAAAAAACAGAAATTCTTGAAAACCAACAAGAAGCCTATGAAAAATAAGAAGCCTTATCAACCTTTTCAGAAGACAGGAGAAAGCTCAAAATCGAGTGGATGTTTCGTCTGTGGAAAATCTGGACATTTTGCTAAGAATTGTCAATTCCGGAAAAGGAATTATTCTCAAGCAAATATGGTGGAAGAACCTTTAGTTGCTATGATCACTGAAATCAACATGATGGGTTTCAGTGAGGGTTGGTGGGCAGACACAGGTGCGACGAGGCACGTCTGTTATGACAGAAATTTATTTAAAAAATATGAGGCTGTCAAAAGCAACCATGATGTCCAGATGGGGAACTCCTCAACCTCTAAAGTTGTTGGAGTTGGAGATATCACTCTCGATTTCACTTCAGGGAAATCTGTGACTCTGAAGGACGTTCTTCACATTCCAGATGTGCGGAAAAATTTGGTGTCGGGCTATCTTCTGAACAAGGCTGGATTTAAACAAGTAATAGAGTCTGATAACTATGTAATTTCCAAATATGGAAAATTTGTTGGAAAAGGCTATGCAGCCAATGGCATGTTTAAACTTAATGTTTTAAGCAATAAAATTTCTTCTGCTTATATTGTGTGTTCAGTTAATTTTTGGCATAATCGATTAGGACATACAAATGAAAAATATGTGAAAACTATGAGTAATTTAGGAATAATTCCTAAATTAAATGATACTGTTTTTGATAGATGTGTGTATTGTAGTCAATCAAAAATAGCAAAAAAATCTTTTCACAAAGTAGACAAATCATCAGATATTCTAGGCCTAATTCATACTGATATTTGTGATTTAAAAGAAACAGTCACAAGAGGTGGTAAAAAATATTTTATTACATTTATAGATGACAAATCTAAATATACATATGTGTATTTAATTAGATCTAAAGATGAAGCTTTAAATATGTTTAAAATTTATAAAGCAGAAGTTGAAAATCAATTAAATTTAAAAATTAAAATATTAAGGAGTGATAGAGGAGGTGAATATACCTCTAATGAATTTGATTTATTTTGTGAATCAAGTGGAATAATACACCAAGTTACTGCTCCTTATACTCCTCAGCAAAATGGAGTTGCTGAAAGAAAAAATAGAACATTAATAGAAATGGTTAATGCAATGCTTAACAGCTCAGGCATACCTTTAAATTTATGGGGAGAAGCCCTAATCACTGCTAGTTATATTCAAAATAGAATACCTAGTAAAAAATCTAAAATAACTCCATATGAGATTTGGAAAGGGAGAAAACCAAATTTAAGTTATTTTAAAACATGGGGATGTTTAGCAATGGTTAGATTTAATGATCCTAAAATAAATAAATTAGGCCCTAAATCTAGGAGATGTGCTTTTATTGGTTATGCAATAAATAGTAAAGCATATAGATTTTTAGATATTGAAAATAATGTGATTATTGAATCAAGGGAAGCTGATTTTTTTGAAAATCTTTTTCCTTTTAATTCTTCAAATAGTGGGGGTTTAATAAACCAAAATCCTAATTCTAAAAATCTTGAAATAATCGATTCAAATGAGGCTGAAATTGAGCATAGGAAAAGTAAAAGAGTTAAAAAGAGTAAAGATTATGGATCTGATTTTTATACCTATATGGTAGAGAACGATCCTATTTCTTTAAAGGAGGCATTTGAGTCACATGATTCTTCTTTTTGGAGAGAAGCTGTAGAAAATGAAATGGATTCAATAATGTCCAATCACACTTGGATACTAGTTGATCCTCCTCCTGGAACTAGAACTATAGGTTGTAAGTGGATATTCAAAAAGAAACTTAAAGCAGATGGGTCAATAGAAAAATATAAGGCTAGGTTGGTAGCCAAGGGGTTTAAGCAAAAAGAAGGAATAGATTATTTTGATACATATTCACCTGTATCAAGAATTACTTCTATTCGAGTACTATTTGCTATTGCATCTATTCATAATTTAATCATTCACCAAATGGATGTAAAAACGGCATTCTTGAATGGTGATTTAGATGAAGAAATTTATATGGACCAACCAGAGGGATTTATTGTTCCTGGACAATCTAATAAAGTGTGTAAACTTGTAAAATCACTATATGGTTTAAAACAAGCCCCAAAACAATGGCATGAGAAATTTGATAGAGTGTTAATATCTCATGGATATAGTACAAATGAAAGTGATAAATGTATATATTACAATTTTAATGGTGATTGTGGAGTTATCATTTGTCTATATGTAGATGATTTACTGATTTTTGGTTCAAATCATAAAATCATTAATGAGACAAAAGAATTTTTGTCTTCCCAATTTGATATGAAGGATCTTGGAGAAGCAAATTTAATTCTTGGAATTAAAATAATAAGGAGAGATGATGGGATAATTTTATCTCAATCTCATTACATTAAAAAATTATTAATAAAGTATAATCATTATGATTATAGTCATGTATGTACTCCTTATGATCCTAGTATTCACCTATCACCTAATAAAGGAGATAGTATAAACCAAAATGATTATGCTAGTGTTATTGGAAGCTTAATGTATGCTATGAATTGTACTCGTCCGGATATTGCATATGCAGTTGGAAAATTAAGTAGATACACTAGTAATCCTAGTAGGGAACATTGGGATGCAATTAGCAGAGTTCTTAGATATTTAAAAGGAACTATGGATCATGGTCTTCACTATGGTAGATATCCTCCTGTATTAGAAGGATATAGTGATGCTAATTGGAATTCTGTCTCTGATGAATATAAAGCAACAAGTGGCTATATATTCACCATTGGTGGTGGTGCAGTTTCTTGGAAATCCAAGAAACAATCAATTCTGTCAAATTCCACTATGGAATCAGAATTAATAGCTCTTTCTTTAGCGGGAGAAGAAGCAGAGTGGCTTCAGAACTTTTTGTTCGATATTCCTTTCTGGAATAAACCAGTCCCAGCTATTAAAATTAATTGTGATTGCAATGCTGCAATAGGAAGAGCTAATAATACTCAGTATAATGGGAAATCTCGACAAATACGTCGAAAACATGCATGTTTGAGAGAACTCCTACGAGATGGAGTTATATCTGTCAATGAAATCAGATCACCTGAAAATCTGGCAGATCCCTTAACTAAAGGTTTAGTAAGGGAAAAAGTGTGGACCACATCAAAGGGAATGGGACTTAAGCCAATTGAAAATAAACCAACTGTAATGGATACCCAACCTGAAGACTGGAGATCCCAAGAACAGGTTTAATGGGAAGAACGAGTTACTGAGTGGTTTGAGGTGAAAGCACTATAAAAGTAGAATAATATTATTATTCTTCTAGTCCTTTCCTATGGTATAAATAGTGCATAAAGTATGTGACGATTAGAGGCTGAGGGTTTTCTCTTAATGAGATCTATAGCTCTGTTGAGTGGGATGTGGAGTCACATAGGCATCCTTGATAGACTCACCTATATAAGTGTGGAAGTGGGGCCGCTTCCTATGAGAAATTGGCTATTTCTCTAGAGCACTTATTAAACTGGGATAAAAGCACATGGTCGAAAAGTGCTGGCTAAGACACCTGTAGACTCTGTAAGAGTTAATGTGTTTAAAGTATAAAGACTCATCACTAAAGATCTCAGTTTTGAATACCAAGACTTATGATCTATGGTAACTGAGTATCTGGTGAGAATTTTACTTTAAACTATACAAAGGTTCAAATCTACGTGACACCTTTGTTTATGCATTAAATCTAATCTTACCCAGATATGTTAATTTTATTATTATTGTTTTTGAATCAAGTGGGGGATTGTTGTGTTTTTTGGTGTGATTCAAAACTAAAGGAAAACATTGTTTTTTAAGTTTGTGTGTTTCTTTTAGTCCCACATGGAAAAACTATGAATAGTTTTACCTCTTTATAAGAAAGAGAGTTGGAAGAAGGCTTGGGCCTTCAAGGGCCTTTGAATTTGTTGTCTACCCACCCATTGCACATTGTGACTATACTATGCTATAACTCACACACACGCGCGCGCGCCGAGCCGAGTCGAGTCGGGTCGGGCGGGTTGGGTCATTGATAAAATATTATTTTTATACAATGTTTATTATTAATTTTTTAATTAATCATGGTTACCGTTTTATTACCGTTTGGCATACCTCTAATTACTAGTAATTATTTTATTCCCGTTTTATTACCGTTGTGGTAATTAATTAGATTAATTTCGGGTATTAAAAATTCAGTTTTGGAAATCAATAGACTTCTCACTATTTCCTAAATCTATATAAAGAGGGTTTCTATACAGGTATATACACAGAATTTTTTATTGGGTTCTTCTAAAAAGCAAGCTAGTATATACGAGTTCATCTCTTTTCTTCCTCTGGTTTTGAGGTATTTTTTATTAATATTTCGAGTTTGCTGGGCTAAGAATACAGAGTGGTGTACGATAGTAGAGGGTGCATTTTCTACTGTCAGGAATAGATCTGTGAAGCTGTTGTATCCTGGGAGACATCGTGACCAACAACCCATTGCATCTGTGGGGGCGCGAATTGTCTTAAAGAGAGCGACGTGATCCGCGCCTCACTTCACAAGAGCTATCGAGTTGCTAATCAATTTTCAAGTGCATGATTATTTCTGAGTTCGTGGTAGCAGTATTGTTCGTGATTTTCCGGGTTTGCCTTTCTGGATTTAGCATTTACAGGTATTTTGGAACAACAAAGGGCTTATCTCCTTAGTCAGATATTGGGACCGACACTGTAACCAATTCCATATTTGTGAAGCACTATGTGCGTTAGCAGTAAAGAAGCTTATACTTAATTTGTATATGAAAAGTTTACTTTTCTGCCAAAAGAATAAAAGAAGCTTATACTCATATCATCATTCATCAGAGCTTTTAAACACTGTGATCTGTGGGATCCGCACATTATCAGAACTTGAAAGACTAAATGATAAAGTGGCTGCCAGTTGCCATATACATATTAGAGATTCTATATGTTCTTTAGGATGACACGTGATGATCTTGAAGAGGTTCAAATCTTTACTAGGCAGATGATTTTTCTGAAATTTCCAAATTACCCTTACCTTTGATTTAATGTTTTACTTTAATTCCCTCGTTACCATCTATCTATTTAGAATCACAGCCAATGGTGATTGACCTCGAGAAGAGCTCAATCACACCCATGGGTTAACATGTGCCCCTTTTAATTCCTATTAATTGTGGTTAACTCCTTCCCCTTCCTCTCACGTGCATTGCACATGCCACTAATAAGCTCAATCAGGTGTCGTTAACTCCTTCCCCTCGCTCTCACGTGCATCACCCATGCCACCCGCTAGTGATAAATAAAGTAAATAAATAAAGAAAGCAAAAAAGCTTAACTTACCCGCGGTTTCCATTACAGAATGAAATGGTCCGTTGATGCCACACTTTTTAACACTCATCAACTATAGTTAAGATTCACACCCCTAAGATTAAGCAATCCAACTTTGGTTTTTAGAAAGAAAAAAAATCTTAACTTTAATTTAATTATACTTAATCAGGGTTAAAGGAATGTTAAAAAAGAAACAAGGACATGGTGGTACATTATATAACATATCTAGGGGTATGTTAATCACTGCTCAAAGAAATAGGAATTGGTACAAGATATCTTCTATCTACTTTTTATAATTAGGATTTGTAAGGGGAATTTCTGGGAACCTCTACATGGCTCAATCTTGTTGGTCTACTTGACTATTGGAAGGTTAAAAGACACAGGAGAATCCGATTTACTGAGGATGCCTTCCGCCCTGCCAAGATACTACGAAGCAAGATGAAGTGCAAAATGGAAAATATCAAGGAGTTTAAGGAGTTCTTGGGATAGGTCATTTGCTCTGTTCTAGAGGAAAATAGGGTTTTGGCTCATGAAAGTTGCCCTCCCCCAGATCACTCGGAATCTCGGGTATTTATAGGTCGAGATTCTTATGGCCATCCATGCTCGTAGATGTCCATACATCTTACCTAATCATTTCATTTATTGTCAGATAAATATCTTACCATAAATGCATGTCTACTCTTTATCAGGTCGGCTCTAATAGTGGAAGTGATTTGAGATGATCGACATTTAATGTAAAGCCGGAGATATTTACCAAACTCATGAGTGCATCATTAATATCCCGACAGATGATCAATTCCCAAAGATTCGTCTGTGGTTGACCTCGGCTTCGTCATTAGCTGGATATGCGTTCGTACTTAAATAGACTTGGGCTTGTTATCAAATAAGTATATCTTCGTCCGTTGTCTCGGCATGAATATGTCCTCGATTGGTCACAGGCATGTCCTCGATTGGTCACGTGTACATCCTCGATCGACTTTTTTTTTTTGGAGACCCGGGGTTCCCCAATCCTTCGGGTCAGGACTAATCCCCGGGGGTGTGACAAGCACCCGCAACCCGCCACACCGGGTAAGTCCGGAAAACCGTGCAGGATTACCAATTTTTCTCATTACAGGATTAATAATGACCCAACAAACGACCTTGGTTCATGCTTAATTCTCATTACAGGGTTAATAAGTATGAATCTTTGTTGTTTTTATTTTTATTTTTTATTATTTATTTTTTTACACTAAGGTTTAATACAGACTACTCTCAGATTCAAGAGCAAGTACTAATATTCCAGATTTATGCATTTCGGTTAAAAGATCCGAAGTGGCAAAGCCTTGGAAAAAAATAGTACTCCGTATCAAATAGAACATGCTGAGCCAAGTTTTCTTCATGTAAAACTTGCTCGATTTAGATCGAAAAAATCGTACGGATTTTATGAAACCATGTGTTATGGCTCGAATCCATAGTCAATCCTATTTTCGATAGGAACAGTTGAAAAATTGAACCCAATTTTTTTTTTTTTTTATCATCAATAAAATAACACTTAGGCTTTGTCATCCAGAAACTTGTTCTGAAATACCATAATGAAAGGATCATAGGAGTCTAGAAGACTTGATCTAAATTAGGATTAGAATAATTAATGAGGGAAACAATTGACTTTATACTCCAACACGTTAGTGCATTGAGTGAGTTCCCTAGCTAGCTATTCCCACATGTGAAGAAGATTTCACCAATTAAGAACACGATGCATGTTTGACACATAGGCTCCACTCAATGGGCACTGCTATAACATGAACCCTATTTTTCTTCATGGATTCCGTCTCTTTCAAGATGGAAAGATGTAAGTCGCAACTTTTAAAAGGAAAGTAAAAAAAATGCTTTTGTTTGAAATTCAGAGGACCGTTGGAGCCACATAAAAGAAGATATGTCTTTGACATGAAATGAAAGGAATCCTTCTAACTTTTTTAAGCTCCATGGCCCCCCTGCTCTCTAATCTACTTACCTCTATTAGAATCTACTCAGTCGCTTTTGCTTTTTTCTTTCATCTTCCTTTCATTTCATCTAATTGTTTAGTATTATAAAGAGAAGGAGAAACCCTAAATCGTTGAATTCTTTACTCCGTAAATATGGCCTATAAAGTATAAACATCATAGCCATGTATTTCGCGGTCTAAATCCACCACCATTTTGATTGATCTAGCCTAAATGATTTCTTAAGACAAGAAAACGGTATGATCGACGGACTGTCACCGCACAATTTATTGATTCTTGGCATGTAGATACCCCTCGACGTGCCATTACGTGTTTGATTTTTTTTCAACATAAACATAATGGCTGATCAACGGCCTACATGTACTGAATTTACGCTTAATGCTGAAAAATAATATAAATAAAAATGCTAACATATACTGCCATTGTTATAAAGATCTTGAGTCGAATGCTTCCTCTTTTGAGATTACCAGTCTATAACTCTCTATAGCAATTAGATGTCGAGCTCGGCTTGACTTAGTCCATATGCAAATTATTGGGGAGACTTGGATCCATCTCCCTTATATGGTCCTTAGTGATCACTTTATCTGTACTCCATTAAAGGAGCTCCGGTTCAAGAGATAATCGGAGCTCTCCCAAAATATACAATGATAGGGGGCATTTCGGAAAATGCACTAAAAATCTTCTTTACAAAGGTATCTCCCGTAGAAAATCCTTTAGTCTTACACGTACGTCGCCAAAGGTACAATATATTTGTAAATAGAAATGCTAACCCTACTCAAAGTTTTCCAAAGATGTAAGGTAGTGACAACAAGGGTCAAACCATCTCCAGACTACTGTGTCTAAGACTAGCACTCCTCAATGTTGTCAGAACCGTACCGGCCAATCGAATCGGAACCGTTCCATCACCGGTTCCCCAAAACCTCAAAACTGGTTTTCTTTAAAAACCGGTCAGAAGCGGTCAAAATCGGCCAAAACCGGTGGGAGAACTAGTTGGGAACCGGTCAAAACTGGTTAGATTCAGGGAAGAATTATGAAAAAATGAAAAAATTGATTTTTTTTTTTACAAAAAATACACGATCGAACCGGATATGTTGAATTGATTGAACGGGTGGAATCGGAAACCAACAACTGGCATATGTTGAATTGATTGAATGGGTGGAATCGGAAACCAACCACTCTACCAGTTCTATGCCTCATCTGGTTCTGACAACACTGCTCCACATCATATATGCGCTCCTCTTCGTATATGCACGTTGATATGACATAACATGGCTTGAAACCTGTTCTCCTACACAAAATCATATTTGGTGAGGTCCTCTTTAGTCATTATCATTCTCAATACTTAAGAGGTGCACAAAAACAGGAGGAGAACATTTCCAGATAAAGTTCAATAAAGCTTTAGAGGAGGGGTAACTGTAGTACCCTCCCTCGATAACTAAAGCAAAATCTTGTCTAATTTTCCGTGCCCACTATCCCATAAGCTCCATGTGCCCCTGTCTAAGGCCTTTTTACTCCCTTTAGGAGACTCCTTTTTCTTTAATGGTGTCAAAGTACCTTGATGTGTCCCAAACGTTACTTACTACTACATTGTTGCAAGAAAATGTAGGGTTAATCTTATCAACCCCGTCAATCACTACCATTGATGGTGGGTTGTTGGTACTTCATTAAACAGGATAGGTTCACTGGATCAATGAGATTCCATGCCTATGACCTACCTGTCTTTTAATAATAATATTTTTTTTCGCTAATAAAATTAAGTGTTTAAATATGAGCCGGAGCTTTGCTTCCGTGCATCAAGCAGATCCCCTCATTTACGTGCAATGTTTAGTGGAAGTTATATAATTATAAAGAAAAAAAAAGGACTTGATTTGTATTTTGATGATTACCAAATTACCATGGGCTTAGTAGAAAAGGAAACTCCCCTCCAAGCTAATGAAGCAGAGCTCCGGCTCATTCGAAGACTCTAAAAATAAACAAGTATATCTCATTTAATATATTTTCTAACATATAAAAGTATCTATCTATATTTTTCTTTTATAAATTGACAAAATAGTCGTCATCAATTTTTTCTTAAATGATAACATATCTTTTTTCACATATTTTTTTTAAAAATGGCAAAAATACTCATAGCCGCATGTATTTTATAAAATAATCAAAATATCCCTATCCAAATGTATTTTCCAAAATGACAAATATACACTATTTCACATGTATTTTCTAAATATTAAATATATCATTTTTTACATGTATTTTCAAAATAACAAAATACATTTTTTTTTATATTTATTTGAATGATAAAAACACCCATATGTACATGTGATGTTTATTTTTTCTTTAATATAAACACAGGTAAGTAAAATAAAATAAATTTATAACTTATTTCCATAGATGCAACCAAACTAATAGAAAATAAGTAAAACATCAATCTTCTATCCAAAAAGCTTTTAAACATTACCTGCAAACAAAAGGAACCTTAATTAATTGGAATCTCAACAATAACATGCTAATTTTTTCTCTTCAATGAGAGCAAAATGTCTTAATTATTATGTAGGAATGATCTCCCGAAATGAATTAAACAAAATACTTGGGAGTCGTGACTAGTTTCCATTTCAATTGACCTAATTAATGTCGATCAATATCTACTTAATTTGGAGATGCTCATGCAAGGTCAAAGGGGTTGTTATTAAGTCAACTCGAGATCATTCCCCATTCCAAAAAAATTTCTCTTAAATTTGATCAAAATAAATCAGTTTTGTATATTTTATTTTAGTGTTTTCAAAATTTTTGGAGTTCAAAGTAATTATTTTACAAAAATTAGAAGTGACTTAGTAGAATGGGAAATTGTGGAGTTGCATCACGCTCGACTCAAAGTCCTTAGTTCTTATCTAGGACAATTCAATCAAGTTTTTCTATTTTATCCTATTTAAGGAAAATAAATAAAATTAAAGAAAATAAATGAGCATTATTCGACAAGTAGAGGAATGATGAAGAAACAATTTCATATCAATCATCATGATTAGTTAATTGCTATGTGCAGAAAAAAATAAATTAGATACATTGCCATTTTTTTTTTTTTTTTTTGGGGTGTCATCATTTATCTAGAGTAGTAGATTTTTTAAGAGTTAGCTAGTACAAAGGGTGTACCTCTCAATCATAACACTGGGGCTCAAACCCGAATCCTAGGACACAAAGGGGATACAGACTACCATAGTTAGGACAAGCCCATGGCATGTAATTTGAATTTTATTAAATGCTCATTTTGAAAATCTTTTTGAAAAGTATGGACGAATTTTCCTATTATAACAGAATAGTGTATTCCTAATTGTATGTAAATATAGGGGTGCTAATACATATATAGAAAACAAAAACAAAAAAAGTAATACTGTGAAGTAAAATTAAATCTAGTTTAATTGTTTAAAAATAAACTCATCCTAAATTTCTTTTTCTTTTTTTTTTTGTTGTAAAATTTCAAGAAAAATAGTCCTAAAATTTACCAAAATCTTTGAATATATATATATATATTTTTTTGGTAAGACCTCTTTGCCAAATTTCAGTCTTTAGAAACTTAATGCTTATCCATCTCCATCCAATGCCTCATTTGTGCATTTTCATATAAGAGAGCTGGCCTCAATTGCAGTAAATATTAATCGTAATATAAAAAAAAAAAATCAAATGCTATAAATTAGGAGTCATAGCTAGGCAAATTTGTGCTTGCATTTCTATGATTTTTAACTAAGGTCTATTTAATATTCTTTAACGAAATATTTATTGGGATATTATAGTATTTTCATTACCATGTCAGTAGACTTAAAGAACATCCACACTATCGAGAGATTTCTAATTCAAGTTATCTAATTTTACTCCTCTTTCATTTTATCTGTTACTCTATAGTCCTTGTCCTCACTCATCGGTCAATATTGGTTTAGAATTTTATTTTGATAAATATCATGACCTTTTTTTTCCTTTATTTCTTTTCAAGCTAAACATGGCCTAAGCTTAGCCTTGACCTGAAGACAGGATCAGTCAATTGCAATTGCATTCAAGCCAATGCAATTGCCTATGCAGCTGATGTTGATTGGAATATAATTTTTTTTTTTGCAAAATTTGATTTTCCACTTATTTTCTCTCATCCAAATCACATCAGACACATTTGGCTTGAATGCAATTGATTGTGATCCTATTGACCTGAGGGTAGGGCTTAGGCAGCCCTTGCAAGTACTTGGGCTGAACCCTTATAACTGTGGGTTGGGCCTGAAGAGACTCTGGCCCATTGACAGCCGTACTTGACTGCCTTCCGCAATGACCGGCTACACACGGTCACAGCCTGTTTTTACAGGCAAAAAAATCCCGTTTTGGTTTTCTCTCACCGTTAACGGAGTCAAAAGGACCACAAAATAAATCTCAGCCGTCCAACGGAATCATTATCGTCTCCAAATATCCTTTTTCACTCTCTAACGTCGAAAGAAGAAAAATTAAAAGGAAGTACTAGGTGATTGTTTCTTAGAGTTTTTGTCGAAGAATCCGAGGGAGAGAGAGAGAGAGAGAGGGAAGTATCAAGTAGTATATGAGGAAATACAAAGTGATGGGTGAAATTCCAGTAATGGAGGTTGCTCAGGTCGGTGCGAGGACGAGAGCTCGACCCCTAGCCATGGCGGCCGGGAGCGCAGGCACAGCAAAGAGAAGGAAGATCGGTTCAGGAGAATTGAAGTTATCTGCGTCGTATCTCCAGCTTCGAAGCCGGAGTCAGCTCGTGATTACGCCGGAGAAGCCAATTTCTCCGGAGACGTCTGAGAATTCCGGTCGAGTGATAACGGATGATCGCTGCTCCAGCCCTAGCTCCGATCTCGTTCCGGCGTCTCGATGTTCGAGCAACGGATCAAACGAGCTCCTTAAGGATAGCTTGAGATCCGTAGATCCAGAGGTGAAATTGCATTTCCGAGTTGAACTCAATTCGTTTTCATTTATTCTCTCTCTCTCTCACGGACTTTCCAGTTTATCGAGCTTTAATTGATTTTCTTTTAATCTGAATGTGTATTTGCAGGGCGATGATTTTGAAATTGAAAGCTCTACGTATTTCGACTGCATAGAAAGGTTTTCTTGTTTCGTGTTGCAGTTTTATTATTCCTGTTTCCGTTTCTTCCTCTCTATCTATTTGATTCTTGTACATCTCGTATTCATTTATATAATTTTCTCATTTTTTGGCAGTAGAGAGACGACTCCATCAAGTGATATTCGTACTGAATTAGACGAACTGGAATTTATGGCGAGGCCTTCGGAGGCGGAAAAGATGCCGTCAGAGGAGGAGATCGCCGAATTCTTTTCCGCAGCAGAGAAAGACGAGCAGAAACGTTTTGCAGAGAAGTAATTCTACGAAAACCTGATTGCCAGTGGTAGCTAGGATAACACAGGTTGAAGCAACAATCTCACTTTAGCTTAATTGAAACCCTAATTCTTTGTAGGTATAACTACGATTTCGAGAAGGACGTTCCCTTGGAAGGTCGTTACGCGTGGGTTCGATTAAAGCCATGAAGAAACAACAAGCAGAAAAAAACGGGAAGAGAAAACAAATAGATAAGGACTTTTTTTTTATATTTTTAATTTTTAATTTTTTCCTGTAGTTCTGCTTTATGTACAGGTTCTCTATCTCTATCGCTGTTAGAATTCCCTGTTGTTCTGTACGATAGACGAAGAAGCTTCTGCAAACCCATTTGGGGAAGAACGGTTGAATAAATTTAATTTTATGTATCTTTCTCTGCTCCTGATCTTACTTTCACTGGTAAATTTACAGTGTGTTTTAAAAAAAAACAAATCCCATTAATATTTCTCTATCTATCTATCTAAAGACGAATTCAATTAGAAAAATGGATTTCTTATGAATATTCTTTTATAGTTAATGCGATTTTTGGTTTTTTCTTTATGTCTTTTCATGTTGCACTTAGATTTTTGTTTTTCCCGGATAATCTTTATTTTCCCAAATTTCTCCGATATATTGACGATCGTAGTTCGGAGGAGACGAAGTAGGCGAGAAGGGTAATGTGGGAAATGAAAGAGGCAGACAGAAGCTCAGTCATAGACTCGCGTTCGAAGATGGGGAAGTTGATCTTATCCCATGTGGAGCTCTACTGTTTAAGCACAGGTGCACGTGGTATGGTGAGTGGTGGTCCTCTCTTTATGGTGCTATCTGTAATTGCTTTGGATCTGATGCCCCCAATTGTTCTCGGGTGAAATACTGAAATCAACTTCTATATATGGATGGATAGAGAGGAGAGAGGACACAGTTATCGATGGAATGTTGCTTATAATTAAGGGTTTGTTTGGTTTTGAGTTTTGACATTTCACTATCTTTCTGGGCTGTCTCTCTCTTTCCGAAATTGATTATGATGGTTACCCTGAATTGAAGTCATTTGTTTAATTCTGGTTGTCAACTTCTTAGTTTTTTTTTTTATTACATTGGAGGGGGAGTCCTGCATCCTGAAATCTATGCATTAAATTAGTAATTGTTCTTCCAATTCCGATTCCATATAAGGAGGTTGCTTCCTCTCACCCAAGAGATATCCCCTTCTAGTGAGATGAGTTGGGTTTATCCTGATGTGGATGTGGACCAAGTGTGTGTGTTTGCCTATATGAGTGTGTTTAACCATCCCCTATCCAAGAAAAAAAAACTAGTAATTGCTCACACGGTTTGGGCCATTTGATCCATGTTAAATTTAAATTAGTAATTACTTTGAAGGAGAGTCATTCTCAAACGAATCAAGTTAAGCTTTTATTTGAGCTTGAATGTTTAAACATGACCAGCTCAATCATGCTTATTTGATTCAGTTGGCTCGTCTAGGGCTTAAGCTCAACTCATTTCAAAATATTATATATATATATATATATTTTTTTTTGAATAATATTATTTATATTAATATAAAATATACTTTTATCTTTCTTAATTTAATAATTTTTAATTTATAATAATAAGGTTTAAGAGATAAAAAAGAGAAGTTAAAAGTGAAAACTCTGACTTTATACTGGTAGGACTACTCCCAAAATATATATTTTTGAATATAAATGTATTAAATTTGAGCTTGAATGGAGCTTGAGCTCAATCAAACTTATTCAAGCCAAGCTCAAGCCTAAACATTGGAGCTCGAATCAAGCTCAGGCTTGGTTCAAATACACCCTTAACCCTAGTCATCCCATTAATTTTTTACTAGGCCCTCTTTTTTGGGTAATCTACATAATTTAATGTTGTTAAGAGAGTATGGATTTTGAGAGTGGAGCTTGGATTCCTCTTTACCAAATACTTTCCATGCATCAGCAAAAGGGGAACACTTTATGAGAATAATGTGCTTTCCTCTTTTTCGTAGATCGGGAAAGAAAACTATAAAAAGGAATAGGATTTGCTAGTTTCACTCAACTCCATTTGCACTCTCCCTTCTCTTGGGATCTATATATGTGTGTGTGTGACATAGTAGAAGTGATAGCTAGGTCTTCATCTTTTATGTTTTATTCCCACAAATGGGAGTGCAACTAGCACTCTCCAAAGGAGTAATAGTAGTTCCTCAATGGACAATTCGTTCAGATAAGATTATAACAAGGCATGTATTTTCATGTAGGCCTCGGATTGTCTCTGGTGAAACCAGAAAGGACTTGTCTCGGGCAACATAGAATAGGGGAAAAGTGGTGGAGAAGTTAAAATCATGAGCCCATTTTGACTTCTCCGCACACTATATGACACATGGCGATAAGGTGTTGAGATAAAGGGGAAGAGATATTAAGTGGGGAGATGTCAAAATCATGGGAGAAAATGAAATGACTTCTCCCTTTTTTTAATGCCACATGTCCCTTATTCTATGATTGCCCAAGAACCCTTTCTGGCTTCGCCAGAGTCAATCCGAGGCCTTTCAGGTATCACAATAACGCATCACCATGAAACTGTAAGAGCCACCCAAATTTGAATTGCAAGGCTAGAGTTCCGTTAGATACAACTGGCAAGGGGGAAGAGGAGGAGCGTTCCAAAGATCGAACACAAGCTTACAAACTCTTATCACCCTCTAAGGCAGGCTTGTAAATTCAAGAATTACAGAGAATATTACATGATTTCAAAGGTCTATATGCATGAATATTAATGGGTCGGATTGCTAAGTACACATCCTCTTGGAAAAGGTGGGTGGATAAGCATATTGTCAAAGAAGCATAGGTATTCTTTTCTTTTCTTTTTTCTTCTTTGACGTTGTCTTCAGACAAGTTTCTAGTTCCCTAATATTCACTCGATAGCCCATGATATCCACTATCTTCAACATCAAATTCAGGTTATCATCTCCCATGTCAAAGAACAAGGAAACTTGATGGCGCATCCCTTGGTTGTAGGTGTCTAACTGTGTACACTGGCTGGTGGGGTGTTCAGGGTTTCATTTTCTCAAGTGATAATATGTCGTTTGATCACCCACCATGCATGTTTAGTCAGCTTCTAAGTTGGGAGCTTAACAACTGCTAACTGGACGACTACCCCCAGCCCCCCAAAAAAAAATTCTTACCTATCGGATCAATATGAGTTTTGCCGATTAGTTGAAAAGCATTTTTTCTAATTTATAAAAAGAAGAAAAGTAAAACGATTACTCTTATGGAGAAATGTTTTAATTTTTTGGGGTGTCAACATGACTTTCTTGGCGCACCCCATGGCTTGCTGGCCTTTCTTATGAGAAAGGTCTTGGGATCCATTCCTACTAGAGCTCCACTCCTTGCTGCTAACCACTAAATGATGCTACTAATTGTAGGTAAATGGTATCTCCAATGAAAAAAGAAGACGACTTTATTGGCTCAAGAATGTCCAATTCCTTGGCAGTGCTTATCATAAGTGATCTTGCAGCGCAAGTTATTAGATTCAGTTTCATCTGTAATACTGTGTGAAAGACATTAGGTCATTTCCTTCAATCTCTTCAGTTACTTCATTTCCCTTTTTCCTGTCTCCGTACTCCTATAAGGCTCCATCCAATTTGTTTTTCGACCAATACTTCCAACATCACGAATGTGAAAGGAGACTAGGAAGGTAGTGATTTAGCAGCATAGACGGCAATTAAAGTAGATTTGTTCCATGAACATGAAAATCAACCGAGGGGTTGGATTGTTGGCCAAGACAACGCCTCAGGAAGTGGAGGTCTTGAGTTCGAATCCTTTCCTCTTGTTGGCCACCCTCAGGGATTTGTCCGACTTTCTGGTGCGTGTGATTGGGGGGGGGGGGGGGGGGGGGCGCACATGCCCAGGGTTTAGTAGGGTGCTCTAAGAGGCCCGGATACCCTCGTTTCCCAAAAAAAAATCAAGTGAGAAGTATTTATTTTATTTTTTCATTTTATGTGTCGATTGTCGAATACCTATTTTTGCTGACAATATGTTGAATACTTATCAATAGTAATTTGGTCTATTATTTGAAACCAAGTTTTAGTCCAAGAATTTTGAGATGAAAGATGTGAGTGAAGCATACCAACCCAAAAGCTGAAGAAATTTAGTGTACAAAATTATTTGACACTACGACCTGACACGAAATCCATATCTTTTTACCCCCAAAAAAGGATAATGCAATAAGAGAGAATAGAGCTTGCAAAAAAAGCTTGTTTCAAGCCTTCAATAGTCAGGGTGATGAGTAGCAAGTGCTTCACTCCCCATTGGCCACTGCTAATATCGAACATATACTAACACACTAACTGGGGTTGCGGCTTAGCCGCATATCTAGTGGAAAAAAAGAAATAGAAAAGCATAACAATGCAGGACTAAAATTTATGGTGGTTCAGTAACAGTAATCCCAATCAAAGTCAATATTTGATTAGATATCTCCTTGTGACCTATAAAATGGTGGGTTCCAAAACCTCTACATGTTGCCCACATTTATGCACAGGAAGGGGATGATTTCATCTATCGTACCATCAAATCCAATCAAGTCAATTTCCTCCTTTGTAATTCTTCAGTTCTTCTATTCAAGGAAGAATGCACGCCTACTTAATGATATAATGTTCCTGCTACATTTCCATGCCATTGAGGTAGGGCAGTCAATGGATCGGATCAGGGTCCGATTAGCTGGACTTTGGACCCTATAGGTGATCCGATGGATTGTATTTGGATTGGATCTGTGGAATCCGATTATAATTGGATCAGATTTGGATATAAGGTGATCTGATCCGATTAAAATCCAATCCGATTATAATAACTTTTTAAAAACATTTTAAATATATTACATAGATTTTCTATGTATAAAATATTAATTTTAAAAAAATTAACATTAATTAGAATTAATTAAGGTACTATTAGATTTTTATAATATGACAATAGAGTTTTTTTATTTGATTTTAAAATTAACCTTAATCGGATCAGATCGGATTCGGATCTTACAAATATAATCAGATTCGGTTTGGTTAATTCATGATCCGACGGATCTTGGATCGGAATTGGATCTATCAGATTCTTAATCGGATTGGATTCGAATCTTGGCTGATCCGATCCAATTCTGACCTGTTGACAGCCCTACATTGAGGTGGTTCGTGGCTATTCACACAGTCAGTTCAAATTATGTTGTTATCATATCCCAACCTAAGCATAGATCGTTCATGCTCTGGTTCTTTTGGTGGAACTTTTAAAGTCTAAAACTTTCGTTGTTTCAATGCTTAATTTTACTTAGGGTGTGTTTGTTTGATGAGAAAATGGATTTAAAAAAAGAAAAAAAAGCAAAGAAAAGAAACTAAAATTTTCTTTCAAAACAATCATCAAATGAAGAAAGTTTTTGGGAGAAAGTTTGTCAACTTTGAGAAAGTGCAAGAAAATGAAAGTACGTTTATTGCGAACCAAACGCAAGAAAGTGCAAGAGAAAACTCGCGTTTCTTTTACTTTCCCTCATTTTCTCGTTAAACGAACACACCCTTAAGTCTAAAACTATATTATTTCATAGAGTGCAAAAGTTTTACAAACATGGAACTTTCAAGTTCCACAAAAAAATTTGGATTTTTAAGTTCCATATATGTGGAACTTCTAATTAAATCGAACCCAATAAATTTGAGATACCATCGTGTAAAATGGTTAGAAACTCTGTCCCCTCTCCCCTCTCGACCCAAACTCTTGCCCTTTATTCTAAAGTATTAATGTTCTGCACTTTTAAAGTTTCACCAAAAGAACGAGCCTCAAGGTTCTTCTTCAACATCAACTACCCAATTTGAAAGGCAAGTAGCTACAATTAATAATGCTTTCAGTCATACTCATATTAGTGCTCTTATCGTTCTTTGATTTCATGCACCATTTTCCTTATGACTTTTGGTGCTCGCGAGGAGACCGTCAACACCAATCCAAAGGCATCACATATTCATTTTGCATGCTTACCGAGGCTGTGCATGCAAACCAATGCCTTAGTAGGCGTGTAGAGGGGGTATGTTGCCTCTTTGAATTGGATGTTAACACCAATTGGAGAAGATCCCGTGTCTTTTCATATAGGGATGCTCATTAACGATCCCTACACGATATGCTGAGAACACCTTCGGGCTAGTAGCCAGGTGACACTGAATTCAAACTTAACAATGTTCAAACAGTTAGAGGAGATTAGTTAAAACAGTTACAGGTGTGGACATGTACATAGTTATATGGTGACCTAGTTATTTGCTTACCACCTTATTACTATATCTTTTGTAGGGGTATAACGGGTATTGTTGACTAAGTTCATGGCAATCTCTTTAGTACATAACTTACACAGGGTATTATTTCTGCTTGTTAAAAAAAATTAAATAACATAGTATCATATATATATATATATGAAATTCAAGGGGCAAATGCCCACATGGCTCGAGATCCAATCATAGCCAATCGGGATTGAACCGCGGGAGAGTTCAATCGCACCCACTAGTCAACACGTGTCCCTATTTAACCCCCTTAAATGTGGTTAATATTCTCTAACCCTTAGGGTTCAACACTCTAACATTCGTTTTAGAAAAAATATTAACCCTAAGGATTAAAAGTTCTTAACTAGGAGTTGTAAGCACCCAATTTTTACACCCTACTTTAGCCAAGGTTAAAACACCATTAGCCATGGTTATTCCCAGTTGAGTCCTACTCAAAACCTAAATCTAGGTAAACCCTAGTCAAACCCTAGGCCTAACCATAGGAAAACCCTAGTCTAACCCTAGGTAAACCCTAGTCCTGTCTTAACCATGGTTAAAACTATTAATCATGGTTATCCCCAGTTAAATCATAGGCAAACCCTAGCATACCCAAGTAAAGCCCTAGTTCAAACCCTAACCAAGCCCTAAGTAAACCCTAGCTAAACCCTATGTAGAACCCTGTCAAACCCTAGACCTAACTCTAGGTGAACCCTAGGCCTAACCCTAGTTGGAACCCTAGTCTAACCCTAGGGTAAACCCTTTGGGCTCAAGGCCCATTAGCAAGCCCACAACCTCAAAAACTTGCCAAACCACCCTGTGGGCCCACAAGCCCTTAGGAGTCGTTGGGGTGGGGCCCAAAGGCCCAATTTCAAATTTCTGAGAATGGTGGTAATAACTTTACCGTCATTTCTCATTTTAGGGTGTTGAACAGTGACCCACGGCCCAAATGTGTGGGGGTTTAGCCCAAATTAGCAAAGTCCTTTAATGGCGGTAATCCAATTACCATCATTCTCATTTACCCTTCTTCAGGAATAACGGTAACAACATTACCGCTATTACCTGCAACCTGCAGATCGCGTATTAGCAGCCCTCCTGCTGCCCTGGCTCGCCTCTGGTTGGTTCCCCATGCCTGTTAGAATCCCCAAAGCACCCCTAAGGTCCTCTCCCTCCTCTACTTAAACCCCCACCTTCTCCAAGTTCAAACACGTCAATATTTCCATACCAAACCACTACCTCATTTTGGCCAGCCTGTGTTACCCCTCTACCAACCTTTAGCTTCCACTTGAGATCATTCCCAGACCACCCCAACCCTAAAACCACCTCAGACTTCGCCTAACACCCCCCGCTACCTTACACTACCACTATGCACTGCCAAACAACCATACTTGAGCATTGTAGGAGTTCGGCCAGACCACCCCACCCCACCCCTACCATCACCTTGAGAGCACTCTCAGGCCCTCCAAGACACCCCTCAGGCCACCTTAGGCGTGCACCAAGCCCTCTACAGCAGCGCTCCATTGTGGGATCCGAATCGAGAGGGTAGTACCTCTACCCTTTTGTATTTTGCTAAGGTCATTGTAAGGACCTCTGGTCCTATTCCAGGGGTCCATATTTGCCCTTTTATTACTTTGCTTTAGTTTCAGCCAAGGATAGATGTCCCCCTGCCTTGTCCATAGGCATGGGGGGAACCCCCTTGAGGCTTAACTCGGGTACAGACCCCCCTTGCATGCATGGTTAAGTCCTCATATTGTCTAGGGGACCCTCAGTCCATGAAGGATCCCCTAGCAACCAACTGGTGCAGGCCTTAGTAGGGGAAAAGCTTGTTCTGAACTTTTCTAGGAATGACGGTAGAATAACTACCGCCTTTTGTGGTCTCCTCTGTAACCACCCTCTTAACCATAGTTAGTTAAAGCCATGGTTAAGATCCTCATACTCTTGCCTACCTCCCCTGGTCATTTCAGGCTTTAACCGGTGGTTTAACCATGGTTAATTTTGCTTTAAAAACAAACTGGCAGAATGGCGGTAGATCATCTACCACCATTTTAGTGTACCAAGCACAGTAGGTTTGGGCCCACCTTAGGCCCATTTCAGACCTTCCCCTGGGCCCATCAAAGGCCCAGAATATTCTCTGGACTTAAAGCTTTACCCCTGTGGGTTCAGAACCCCGTAGGGTTAACCTTAACCCAAGTTACAGACCTGCAAACACAGGTCAATTGAACTACTGTAATGGCGGTAATCCCTTCACCGCCATTACTGGTTTATTGATTTCATGGATTTTGCACAGGGCTCAAACCAGGTAGGAGACCAATGTAAGCCCTACCATGCTCCTTGGGCCTTAACCTGACCTGACCATACCCTTAACCATGGTTAAATCTACCATTGGTTAACTTTTAACCATGGTTAAGCACCCCTTAACCTACAAAATTTTGAAAAATTAATCAAAAAATCAAAAATATTTCTAGGATTCCAAAATGATCATCTGTGATCCTTTTTACCTTGGTTAGAGTCTTTAACAGTGGTCAAACTCCATCTTTAGTTAACTTTTAACCATGGTTAAGCAGCCCTTAACCAAAAAAATACTCAGAAATTCAAAAATATTTTGAGAAGTCCAAAAATGATCTATTTCAACCATTTAACCCTGGTTAGTAATCCTAACCAAGGTGACCTCCTCTCTTAACTATGGTTAAGCAATCTTTAACCTAGGAAAAAGTCCTAAAAACATTCAAAAAATCCAAACAGATCGGAAAAACAGTTTCTGAACCTTTTTACTGTGGTTAACAATCCTAATCATGGTTAATTTAACCTAATCTCGGTTAGTAACCCTAATCTTGGTCAAATTTTACTTTAGCTTACTGGGCTCCTCTCTTGACCTACCGGGCCCAAACCATAGTCTACCAGACTATCCCTTGGCCTACCGGGCCCCTACCTTGCACTTGACCAATCCCGGTCAACCAAACCCTAACCCCTAAGTTAGGTCCATTAGACATCCTTGGTGCATACACACACCTCCTAGCCTTAGCACGGACTCATGTGCTAGAGCTACGCTCGATCTGATCTCACCCCGATGTGAGTACATAGGCAACCCAATCTGGGTTCAACCCTAGTTAGTTTTTCTTTCTTAGATTAGTATTACATTAAACACTAAAGCATTCAATTAACTTTGACCTTTAATTTCGCTTAAACCTAACAAAGTAGGGAACCACTAAAAGTGGAAGTGGCGGAGTGTCTAACTCCTTCCCCGAACTTAACCGAACCTCTTACCCTAAACTCAAATCACAAACCAAAACCTTATCCAAATCTCGAGGACTTATCCCTCCTGAATAAATAGGTAGCGATTCTAAACTCACCCGTGAGATTTTTTAGGGTTCCGAAACCCGCGCTCACAGGAGTTAAAAGTTTTTAAATATTTTTTCTTTTTCTAAAAACGAAGGTTAAATTATCGAATTCTAAGGATAAACAAATCTTAACCATAGTTAATAGGGGTGAACAGGGACACCTGTTGACTTGTGGGTGTGATTGAACTCTCCCCGAGTTTAATCGCGATTGGCTGTAAATGGATTTCACTTGGCTCAGTCCATCATCAATTTTCAAATAAGATGGTTTACAATAGAGATCTTTGTGCTTTCCTTATGCATGGATACAACCAGTTGTATATTATCGTGAGACATGGTTACGTATTTAAATACAAACTACCTTTAATTTGGTTAATATCTATTCTGGTTAACGAGTGGGTGTATCAACTAAAGCAAAATTTAGCAACAAGGGTCTTTGTATTCTAAGGACTATAAAGGACCAATAACATTCTAACATATAAAATTATTTATCAAATATTTAATTTTTAAATTAAAAAAAATTGATGTGATATTTTCGAAAGTACATTAAAATTTTCAGACATGTCAAGAATATTATGTTTGCAAAGAAAAATTTTAATCATGTTTCGGTGCTTAACGAGGGCTATAAACTCTTATTCGAGTATTTTAATGCAACTTCGGGATAAGAGCAGCAAATGGATAGATGTTTTGATAGGGACGCCAATAACATCATCCTCAGAATCCAAGGTGAGGAAGAATCTCAGGGACCTATATTTGGAGGGTACTGAGACCTTTCCAAGCATAAGATACTTTTTGAGAACAGATGACATAGTAGATCACTGTAATTTTTTGCTAGGTACAAGTGGACTTGTTCTAGACAATAGAGGCAAGATCCAGTAGACATTTTCTAAACGATTTAAAGGAGCTTCTAGTCAAGTGGCTGAAGCGCTGGCAATTCAGCAAGGTTTGATGATAGCTCATAGATGTGGCATGGATCACCTCCTAGTAGAGTCAGATGCCAAAGGTCTTGTAAACATTTTGACATGACATTATCCAGCTAATTGGGAGGTTTTGTCTCTTATGTTGGACATCAATACATGGCATCTGCCTTTACCTATAGACTGGTGATCTTCTCCAGTTGTAACCGGTTTTTGACAAAACCGGTTACTCCCCTGTGGTCACCAAATGATCCTTTTTGCACCTCTTAACTGTGGTTAAGATTCACCTACTCCTAGGGTTCATCCACCTATATTTGGTTTTTAGAAAAAATATTTAAAATAAATTAAGCCTAGGAGTTGGTAAATTTTAACCACGGTTAACAAATTTTTTTAATATTTTTTTAAAAAAACCAAGGATAGGTGGGTGAACCTTAGAGGGTGAGTGAATCTTAACCATAGTTAAGAGGTCTCAAAAGGGACATGTGGCCACCTCAGGAGTGTAACTGGTTTTGGCAAAACCGGTTACAACTGAAGAGGAATAGGTGCCTTACCTATATTTAGTTTCATCATATATATGTAACTCAAAATGTTCACGCACATAAAACTTAGCTAAGAGTGCTCTTCGGTTTGGATATCTGGACTCTGAATTTGTTCTTCAAAATGGGACTGCTGAGACAGTTTCTTAGTCTTTTTTTTTTGGAACTCTGGGTGTCTCCAACCCTTTGGGTCAGGACTGAACCCCAAGGGTGCGACGTGATCCCGCAACCTGTCATACCAAGTAAGTCCAGGTAAACCCGTGCGGGGCTGGCCCCTAAAAGGGAGTAAGAAATGGAACCCAGGACCTCCCACTCGGGGAAAGGCCCAAGAACCACTGGTCCACCCCTTTGGGGTTTTTGTTGTTGTTTCTTCTTTATTTCTACCAAAAAATAAATAAACTGGACACATATAATAAGGAATCCAACATGAGACTCCCCGAGGGACACACTTTCTACTGTATGGAAAAAGAGGATTGCAATTTCCACGCTAAGTCAACTTTTTTTCCAAAGACAACTTTTGTTTTTTTGATAAGATACTAACCACACACTCGCATAGTCTACACTCACACATACTACCCTCAATCTCAACTCAAACCTTTAACCACATTTATCCCACACTGGTTAATGATTGTTGGGTCCTTCTCTTTAAGTACTCCCACCTCACCCCTTTTTCTGAGAGGGGGGGGGGGGGTTAAAGGCTTGAGTTGAGATTGAGGGTAGTAGTGTGCGAGTGTGGACTGCGTGAGTGTGTGTGGTTAGCATCTTACAAAAAAAATACCCAATAATAGGTAGATGGAAAAAAGAGGTGATGAGATGTTTCTCGGATAAACGAAGACTAGCAAAAGCTTGTTCTACATGCCATTAGGGACATTTGCTTGTTCAGGCCCGATTGCCACCCTACTTGTTCTACATGCCGTTAGGGACATCCGATTGGTGCGAATATGGGTGGGCCCTCTGATGCCCTGCTAGTAAAGCAGATATGGTTCGTTCACATTTGCGTATAACAATAGCATAATATCATTACTCTTTCACCAATAATTTTTAAAGGGCGATGTTAGGTGCATCCAAATATTTGATGATTACATCCTCATTTTTTAAAATTGATGACCACACATCATTAGTTTCTTAAAATTTTAAATGTACACCAAAATAAAAAAAATGACTTAAAAAATTTATAGTTACGCACCAAACATTAAATTAATTAATTACAAGAATAGAGGGTAATGTTAGCTTCATTTTCATTTAAGAGGCACTTTACCCAAGAATAAATAATGCAATCACCACTTGTTTAAGTAAAGAGTTGGAATTTTCTCATTTAATATTTTCTAGTAAGGAACCCGTGCGATGCACGGTTACTTAAATACTGAAATACATCAATATAAGATTACAAAACAAATTTATGATAATTAAGATTATAAAAAAAAAATTATGATAATAATGATACGAAAAGGTAAATTTTCTATAATTTAAGTTCTTTACCAAAAAATAAAGTTCTTTCATAATTTAACAATAGCACTTACAAGTAAAATTGAAAAATCAATAAAGCTTAGTTTGATATAACAAATAATACACTTCAAAGGTAATCCAATTATCCAAAAAAAAAATCCAAATGTTGTTTGGTTGGTGGTAAGCAAATCTTAATCTATGGACACGTTTCAAACAATTTTGTTCATATAGAACTATGGATACACTTCCAACAATCTTCATCTCTCCTAGCTGGATTTATCTTCATCTCTCCAATAATGATGTTGCTAGTTGCTCCATCAATCATAAACTCATTCAATCCTATCACATTCTAATGTTTTGGAGACTCCAAGGTGATGGATAAGGTCTAGAAAATGGGGATCTCCTCAAGTACATTTCTTTGATGATAAAACCCTGCAGAGGAAAGAACAAACACTCATCCATTTTAACTGATATAGTAATTCAATTTATTGTAATATCTTCGTTGCTGTTTCATGATGTTTGTGTTTGGTTCTTCATCAATTTTTTCTTGCAAAGCTCTAGATACAAAATTGAGCCCATGTGTGACAACCATAGAGTTGTCTGCCAGTTTCAAACAAGTTAATGAAGAATTTGTAATTGCAGTCCGTTATCAACTACATTGTTTGTATTTGCTCTTGATGCTACTCAGTGCAAAAGGATTAGGAGCTAGCAGGATGGCTAGGAGGGAAAGGGCAGCTTTGGTGAGAAGGGCTCATCATTCATGCTACCACCATGGATGTTACCCTTTGAAGATGGACTCTGATTTACGATTTCCAAGCTAGGAATCTTAAAACCAGAAACACAAAGCAACAATCAGAGACATTAGATTACAAGAGATATGTATGACAACAACAACAACAGTAAAGCAAACAAATAAAAAAGAAAGACATTTGCAGCCTATGAGGCTATGACTGAGTCCATTTACTGTGACTAAGTCCTAATGAGATCATCTAATTCATCAAAACCCCTCATATGTAGCAAAAGTGGAGAATATCGAATCGGATTGTAAAGAGAGCGTGATAGCTGCAATGGTATTACTGTCCGGAGGAGTCGATCAGAGGGCGAAGACAGTTCGACGATGCCAAGGAGGTGTTCTTGTCTGACCACTTTGATTTACAGAGTTCTGATACCATTGAAGAGTTCTGATACCATTGAAGGCAAGTGTACCACACACAACTTCAAGAGCACTATACTAAGCTCGACGTTGTTGGCAACAATGATTTTTTCTATTGATTCAAGCATAAATCCTCCACCAGAGCGTTAAATCCTGACTGAGGAAGCGTGTAGAAGGGTTTAAGTAGAAAATCAAAAATTGCAACAATAGATAATTGAGAAGGAGATAAAGGGGCAGTAACGGCTTAAGAGAAGGAGCAAAGGGTTACCTATAAAATAGATGAAGAGAGGGCAGATAATATTCAGAAACAGTAGTAGGAGAGGAATGAAAGCTTTAAAAGAGATTTTTCCGTTTCAGAGTGTGAAAATGAGTGTTAAGAGGTGTTAAGAGAGAGGCATATTCTCTAAGGCCACCAAGTGTTCAACACTTTCTCTAAGGCTGCCACCTGTTCACTCACCTGCTCGGGTTTCATAGGTAGTAATGAGTAATAAGTTATGCAAGTAAACTATGGTGATGTACAAAATTTTCAATACCATTATTTCTCATATTTTTATCAATTTCTCTAACTTAAATGGAGGGAACTTCAAATAATCAGAAATTGTCAAACAAATAATTGCATTTTCAATAGCTATCGATTAAACAAAGAAAATGAAAGGCATTTGAGAAATTATATAATTAATTTTTAATAAAATAAATAAAATCTTAAATAAATATAATTGTCAAACTAAAAACTGAGACCATGAAATTTTTTTGGTTAATGGAGAAACGATGACAGATTAAGACCGTAGAGAGGTGATGGCGAATAGAGAAGAAGTTAGGTTGAAAAATAAAATAATAATGAATGGGGGTGCACATATAAAAATATAGAAAACTTCAAAATATAAGAAATTTTTTAAATGGGATCCGCTGCATGTGGATTTTCTTTGTTGGTGGAAAGATATAACTGAAAAAAAATATTCCTCTGCTGATAATCACTACATGAATATCTTGACTTGCTCGATTTTGGGGATTATTTGGCTAGCTCGAAATGATACAGTGTTTTCAAATATCACTCCATATCCTATCAGAACTATCATCAAAACATCTAGTTTGATCTCCAATATTCAACTTGCATATCTTTCTTCATCAGGTGCTGAGGAGACTACTAAGTTCTGTTTCTTCTCCTTCAAATTTTGATTGTTGATAGCAACCTCCTGAAGGATCTCTTAAACTTTGATGATTCTGTGGATATAATTTCACCCGTAGTAGGAATTGGGGTCATTGCTCGAAATTAAATCATAAAAATCAAATACTCCATTCTATTTCTTATCCAATTCTGACAAGTCATGCTCGAAGTTCGGAAGCAAGAGCTTTAAAAGCGGTTCTTCTTTTGGCTCGTAGCCACAATTGGCCATCATTTATTATTGAGGGTGACGCCCAAATTCTTCTTCAAGCTTTATCATTATCTTTAAAGGACCTTAATTGGGATGTTTTCTCCGTTTTGAAAGATGTTCGGGCTCTATCTTCTTGTTGATCAAGGGTCTAACGATCTATGGGTGTTCTCACCTTTGCGATTAATATATCCTTTATTAGTATTAAAAATATATATCTATATTAATAATATATGTTGGTTGGTGCCACGTGGTATACCTCAAATCTCTTGATTCTCTCTTCAGGTTGATGTCATGTGTCTGCTGACATGTCACTTTCATCATAGTTTATCCAATCAACTGACGGCATGTCATTTGGCTTCCTATGTAATACTTATAAACTAGCAAACACCCCGTGCGATGCACGGGACAAAAGATTGATGAAACTTAGAAAACTGAAATAACAGAAGAATAAATGTCAAAACAACCACCCTTTTGCTATGAAAGTAATGATAACATAAACTCAACCATAATAAAAAAATTAGAAAGAGAAAATGAAGCTCAATTTACATTATAAACTGGACTACATCAATCAACACTTAAGTATTGAAAACATGCAAAATAAAGGAAATTACAATATTTTCCCCTCAGTCATGGAAAATGGAATTTCTAATTAAGAAAACAACCAAAACCCTATTTGCTACAAAACCTTATAAAGAGGTAACATGACTTTGTTCTAATTATGTTCTTCACATATGCTCTATAAGGAAATTGAAGAAGACTTTTACCCGCGAGGAATGCAAAAAGAAATCAATTTGAATATTTCAAACATGAGTAATGAGTCTAATATCCAATGCTTACCTATAATGCAAGAACAAACAAAAGGTTGATTGGTGTTTGCACGGCCAGCCCATTCTCCGCAAGTAGAGGAGGCAGTAAAATATAGCTATACATGTATAAGTTCATTCTAGTTTTTTTTTTTTCAGTTGGTTGATTGATGAAAGTGTAAATTCGTAATTAAGTTTCAAATATAGCTAAATTCTAGATTGACCTTTTAAGTTGCCCCAACTTTCCTTCACCATTAACTTACAATATTATATTCACCTAATACCAAAACATAAAACTCATGATATTCTGTAATTTTATTTTATCCAAGAAAAAATATAAATCTTTGGTACCCATTTTGAGGTGACTCGTGGGTTGATTCCTTCTGTGCTGTGCGGGTGTGTGTGTGTGGTGTATGTTATGTTGTATTGTACCTTTCCTCAAAAACAAAGAATATAAATAATCCAAACTTAATATAAATAAAGTGACATAAGCATGATGTAATACAATTAGCATCAACACTTACCAATGATAACAAACACACACAATAACCATTATGAATGGGAGTAGCCACAAATTTTAGGTATGGTAATATGGTTAGGCCACCACCCCAGTTAGTAGCAATAGTATATATTCGTTGATTAAAAGTTCCTAGCATGTTAGCTTAGCCAAACAATCTATTACCCCTCCCCCCCTCTATGTAAAATGGTCAAGCTAATTATCTTGGGGCTATCCATATCTTCTTACTGTGCCAAAAAAAAATTCCACAACAACCCTTCCCCGTTCTCACCACCACCACCATGGCTCTGGTATTGCTTCCTCCATACTTTTATTGGTGGCACTCCACCATACAATCTTCCCCGCTTGACTTGTCATTCCACAACATTAGAGGCAAGCATCCATAGCTCTGTGTCTCTGCACCCACCAATCATATCTAATTGTTTGGTTATCCTTCACTCTAGAGAAAATAATTCATTCTTTTGAAGAACATACCTATGTAAGGTGAAAGGGAAAAAATCACGTACACGCCACGCATCTGTAGCTGCTTAGCTGGTAGAGGAATGATAGCACAACTCCACCTGTGAATGAGTCTGAGGGGCGGGTGTGCACCCTGAAATAAGCTCCGATGCTAAAGTCAGTATAAGGCACAAGCACAGTATATGGCACAAGCACATCGGTATAAGGCACAAGCACAGCATATGGCACAAGCACATGATAAGGCACAAGCACATCAGTATAAGGCACAATCACATGAACAGATAGAGATACTTATCGTGAGGTCACTGGGCATATGCACTTGAGGACGAGCTCTGGTGAGGCACTGGATATATGCACTTGAGGACGAGCTCTGGTGATTGTAGCTCAGGAGGCACAGAGAACATGGCTCAGACAACGTAGCTCGGACAAGGCACAGACAACGTAGCGCTGATAGGGCACAGACAACGCATAGACAACGTGCTCTGGTAACGTAGCTCTGACAACGTGCTCTGATAAGGCACAGACAACGTAGCTTAGACAACGTGCTCTGGTAACGTAGCTCTAGCTCGGATAACATAGCTCTGATAACGTATACGTTGTGCATCCGTTGTGCAGCAGACAACGTGTACGTTGTACAGCTCACGACGGGTACGCTGTACATCAGACAACGGACAACGAGCTCTAGCACTATGCACAACACAACGTGACAACGGGTTCAGCACCATTCACAGCACAACGTATTCGGCACCATTCACAGCACAACGTAACAACGGGTTTGGCACCATTCACAGCGTCAGGCACAAGTACATGTGTGATTGCACTCATCAGATGATCAACTGCAAGGCCGTGCAAATGGCAGTGTGACCATTCATGGAGAGCGTCAGGCGGACATGGCCTGCACAGCTCTTCGGGGTAGGGGTGTGAATGACTCAAGCTTCTCAGATCTCCCTCTTCCTCTTCCTCTTCCTCTTCCTCTTCCTCTTTCTCTTCCTCTTCTTCTTCTTCTTCTTCCCTTGATCTCCTCTCTTGCCTTTTGCACCTTCCATCTTGCCTTTCGCATCATCCTCTTTGCCTTTAGCACCATCCTCTTTGCCTTTAGCACCATCCTCCCTCTTCTTTTTCTGCCTTTTCTCTCCTCTCTTGCCTTTTGCACCATCCATCCCTTTCTCTCTGGTGATTCTTGCTTATTTACAGGCATTTGGAGTCATCATGACTTGTGCAGTCATGATAAAATCACCTGTCAGACAACACTCAAGTGAGCCAGCACATAGCCCAAGTGGGCTGATGACGGCTAAAATGTCAGAATTTGTGAGCATGAGAAATCCCTATTTTACCCCTTCTTTTTGCTCCTTTTTACGAATTTTATCCGTTACATTTAGCCCCTTCTCGGTGCCTTGAACTCTATTCGAGGTGCCGAGAATACTCTATAGGTAAAATTCCCGAAAATGATACCTGGTCCGCAGACACTGATTGTGCTCCGTTCTCCGCTCTCTTCAATTGTAGATGCTCCGTTGTCACTGATACGTTGTGCTTTCGCCAGCGAAGAAGAGCTTGTATCAGTCCCTAGTCAGGTCAGAGCAATTGTTTCTCGTGCACAGTACCTCAAAGCATGTGTTAGAGAGCACGGGAATGTACATGTATCACAACACCAAGAAAAATGAAGTCATTAGGTACTTCGAGCACGGGAAGGGGCATGAACACGTGAAGATGCATGAGCACAGAGATTCACTTGATAAGCACAGAGATTCACTTGATAAACACACAGATGAGTTTGCAGTAAAAACCATCATAAATATAGACAAATGCTATCTCACGCGAATGACTCGTAAAGGGGCATCATGACACCATGCTCAGATGACATTGCATAAAATAAGTCAATTGGTCGCTTATTGGGCACTGCATCTGACTGAGTCACAGAGGTCCCATAGTGAGCATCATGCTTAGATATGTGTTGAACCGTGTGGTAAGACACCTTGCTCGGATGACATGTCATCAAGAAGCTACAAGTGTCCCATCACCGTATTCAGACATATCAGATAAGACATCATTTGACATTGCATTCACGATGTTTTTTACTTGATATGGCACTGGTCGCTTCTCTTGATCATTCACTTGATAAGTCACTTCGATAATTCACTTGATAAGTCACTTGATAGGCTGATAATTCACTCGATAATTCACTTGATATGGAAAATTCACTGGAGCATGCACTGGACAGTTCACTTGATAAATCACTTGAGAATGCACTCGATAATTCACTTGAGAAAGCACTCGATAATTACCTCTTGATTGTTGTCATGCAGTGAAAGCCCCATTCAGACGTAAAAGATGCTCGTCATTTGTGATTGTCTAAGCCCCTTTGCCTCATTCTCAATTTTTCCCACAGAGGGTTTGTTCCCACAGACGGCGCCAATTTGAAAGGGAAAAAATCTCGTACACGCCACGCGTCTGTAGCTGCTTAGCTGGTAGAGGAATGATAGCACAACTCCACCTGTGAATGAGTCTGAGGGGGCGGGTGTGCACCCTGAAATAAGCTCCGATGCTAAAGTCAGTATAAGGCACCAAACACAGTATAAGGCATAAGCACAGTATATGGCACAAGCACATCGGTATATCGGTATAAGGCACAAGCACAGCATATGGCACAAGCACATCGGTATAAGGCACAAGCACAGCATATGGCACAAGCACATGATAAGGCACAAGCACATCAGTATAAGGCACAATCATATGAACAGATAGAGATACTTATCGTGAGGTCACTGGGCATATGCACTTGAGGACGAGCTATGGTGAGGCACTGGGTATATGCACTTGAGGATGAGCTCTGGTGAGGCACTGGCTATATGCACTTGAGGACGAGCTCTGGTGAGGCACTGGATATATGCACTTGAGGACGAGCTCTGGTGATTGTAGCTCAGGAGGCACAGAGAACATGGCTCAGACAACGTAGCTCGGACAAGGCACAGACAACGTAGCGCTGATAGGGCACAGACAACGCATAGACAACGTGCTCTGATAAGGCACAGACAACGCAGCTTAGACAACGTGCTCTGGTAACGTAGCTCTAGCTCAGATAACATAGCTCTGATAACGTATACGTTGTGCATCCGTTGTGCAGCAGACAACGTGTACGTTGTACAGCTCACAACGGGTACGCTGTACATCAGACAACGGACAACGAGCTCTGGCACTATGCACAACACAACGTGACAACGGGTTCGGCACCATTCACAGCACAACGTATTCGGCACCATTCACAGCACAACGTAACAACGAGTTTAGCACCATTCACAGCGTCAGGCACAAGTACATGTGTGAATGCACTCATCAGATGATCAACTGCAAGGCCGTGCAAATGGCAGTGTGACCATTCATGGAGAGCGTCAGGCGGACATGGCCTGCACAGCTCTTCGGGGTAGGGGTGTGAATGACTCAAGCTTCTCAGATCTCCCTCTTCCTCTTTCTCTTCCTCTTCTTCTTCTTCTTCTTCCCTTGATCTCCTCTCTTGCCTTTTGCACCATCCATCTTGCCTTTCGCATCATCCTCTTTGCCTTTAGCACCATCCTCCCTCTTCTTCTTCTGCCCTTTCTCTCCTCTCTTGCCTTTTGCACCATCCATCTTGCCTTTCGCATCATCCTCTTTGCCTTTAGCACCATCCTCTTTGCCTTTAGCACCATCCTCCCTCTTCTTCTTCTGCCATTTCTCTCCTCTCTTGCCTTTTACACCATCCATCCCTTTCTCTCTGGTGATTCTTGCTTATTTACAGGCATTTGGAGTCATCATGACTTGTGCAGTCATGATAAGATCACCTGTCAGACAACACTCAAGTGAGCCAGCACATAGCCCAAGTGGGCTGATGACGGCTAAAATGTCAGAATTTGTGAGCATGAGAAATCCCTATTTTACCCCTTCTTTTTGCTCCTTTTTACGAATTTTATCCGTTACATAAGGTAATGAATGACATGCTTGTTCCCCATATTTCTCTTCTCACCTCACTCCTCTGCATCTCTCATAGTCTACATACCTCTCTCGCTCTATCCTTATCCATTCTCACCACACCATTCAAAATAGTGAACCAACTGATCTCCTTCTTCACTGGCCCATATATCAGGCAGTGCTGCTTTTATATTGTGGATACTACTCAAATCAATGTTTGCTCCTAGGACCAGTACTGAGCTACCGAGCTCCATCCACAATGTTAAATGCATGGGATATATGTAAGTCTAAATTATCTAAAATTCTCTTATTAATAATGGAAAACAAATTTGCAATGGAATCATATGCAGTACATATATTTGGAAATTCCCTGTTTCCAATAACCTTGAACTTGAGTGATGTCAAAAGGCTTGACATCATCATTGTCGACCTGCTTGTGACACACGAACGGTTCCAATAGAGCGTTGTTTGTTGCATCATTTTGAAACTTCTCGAAATGTTGGGGACTGAGGACGGTTGCCAATCCATCTATGTATTCGATTATGAGATCTTGAAGAAAAAGAGAGAAGAAAATCCCTGTCAGTAAAATTGTGAGGCAAATCAATACCAACCTTCATCAATTTTGTGAAACCAGCGTTCCACAACCTATGCTCTTAACCAGTTGGTATTAAATGTTAAATGATCTATTATTCCTGCAACCAAGCACATAGCTAGTTTTCTACACAGTGACCGGCATAAATGCAGATAGGAAAAAAAGTACAATGACTCAATTGTTAAGAAATAATATTGATGCCACGTGGAACTGAAGAATAGGACCCCCTTGAACCAACAAAAAAAAAAGGAATAGGAGATATCATATCTATTACGGGGAAGAAGTTGAGGAAATATTTTTTTGAGATTAATGGAAGAAGCAATTCAGATACTGAAGAACGGAATCCAAGTATATGGTAGAAGTATTACTTAAAGAAAACCAAAGATCCAAAAATAAAATAAAATGCAAGAAGAATAAAAAAGAGAAGTTGTGTCCCAATTGACAAACAACTAATTTTGTAATTGAAAGAGCACAATAAAAACCTGGATCTTCAGGGCTCATACGTTCAATTTTAAAGTATTGGAGGAGACCCAGAAAATGCAAATACTTTCCAGCCATCGAATGACAAGATGCCTGATTTATATGAAACCCTAGAGGTAAATTAAAGAAAATAGAAGAGAGAGATGCAAAGAAAGAACTAATTCCAAATTAAAAAACAAAATGCAAAATGACATTTCACCTGCGTCGTGAAAATGGAAGAGGGCAGAGAGAAGGAAGGCGCTGCCTTCTGCAAGTTTAGAGGCTTTCTTGTGCTGATTGCAACACCCTAGACATTTTTTCTTTGATCAGTAAGCAACACCCGGACGTTGAAAAGTAGAGCTAGGGAGAATGCTTTGCTTGCAGAAGTGAGGAGACGGCCAGAAGAGGAAAGAGAAGCAGTAGGAATCATCGTCACTGTTGTATCTCATAGTTGTGCGCACAGGGGATGAGGAAGCTCGTGTTGTTGCTGATTTTCTCTTTTCTTATTGCAAATAGAGATCATTCGTAAGCAAGATAAAAGAAAAAAACAGTGAACAAAGAGAAGAGAAAAGGACGAGAGGATATAAAGGGTTTGAATGGGAGGTGAAGAGGTTGGGAGGGAATTGTTGAAGATGTATCAGCCAAAATTTTAAGCACTTCAATTACCAAAACACAAAGCATACATACCAAGCAACAAAGTTTCACTATAGAGAAGAGAGAAGAAGTAAAGCTTTATTAATAAAAGGAATAAAAAAAAACGGCCACACTATTATTCACGTTTTCACCTCTCTCACTATATATATAGGGCAAAACTCTTACTTTAGATAAGATAAGATAAGGACAAAGTAAAGATAAAGATAAAGTAAAGATAAAGACTCCTAAAAGATAACTACAAAAGACTCTTATCAAGATAAACTATTTTAACCCTATCCAACTAGACTCTACTTATCTTGTGGATAAGTTAGAGTTTGGTGATGACTCTTAACACTCCCCCTCAACACCAAATCTCTACTAATGACGCCAAGTGTATCTCTGAACTTTGTAAATTTTGACGAACAAAGCTCTTTCGTGAATATGTCCGCCAACTGCTCATTTGTATTAACTGGCATAAGATCAATTTCTCCTCGAAGCACTTTTTCTCGAATAAAATGATGATGAACTTCAAGATGCTTCGTTCTAGCGTGAAATACTGGATTTTCTGCCAGTTGAATTGCGCTTTCATTGTCACAATATAGTTTGATCTCATAATTTGTGGTTTGATGCAAATCAAACATTAACTGCATTAACCACGCACTTTCTTGCTCTGCCATAGCTGCAGTCCGATATTCTGCTTCCGTTGTTGACAAAGACACAGTTGGTTGTCTTTTGCTGCACCAAGAAATAGCACTCGAACCAAGACTAAACATATAGCCTGTAGTTGATCTTCGAGTCGAGAGATTACCTGCGTAGTCTGCATCACAGTATCCTACAATTTTGCATTCGACAGCTCTTCCATACCAAACATCATGATCCATTGTTCCTTTTATATATCTTAGAACTCTTCGAACAATCTCAAGATGTGGCTTTCTTGGACTACGCATAAATCAGCTCACGACCCCTACTGCTTGAGAGATATTAAGACGAGTTAGAGTTAAGTAGATCAAACTTCCCACTAACTGTCTGTACATGCAAGAATCTTCAAGTTCTTCAACTTCATCTATACGAACTTTAGTGTTGACATCCATCGGCGTAGCCATCGGTTTGTAATCAAACATTCCAAACCGCTTCAACAGGTCACTAGAATATTTTTGTTGACTTAAAATATTCCATATTTATTTCGATCTATCTCAAGTCCGAGAAAGTGCTTCAGCTCTCCAAGTTCCTTCATCTGAAATCGAATTCCAAGATTCATGCAGATTCTTTTAATTTTTTCTAGATCATCTCCAGTAATAATCAAATCATCAACATAGACTAGCACAACTACAACTTTGTCTGTTACAAATTTTACAAACAAACTTGAATCAGTTGGGGCTAGAATATAACCACTGATTGTGAGAAACTCAGCAATCTTTCTATACCATGCTCTCGGAGCCTGCTTCAACCCATATAGAGCATTTCTCAATCTGCAAACATATTGAGGATAATGAGGATTTTCAAATCCCTTGGGTTGCTCCATATAGATTTTTCGATCTATTTCACCATGAAAAAATGCATTCTTCACATCTATTTGCCACAACCTCCAATCCTTACTAGCAGCGATAGCAATCAGAACTCGTACTGTTGTTATCTTAGCCACGGGACTGAAAGTCTCATCATAGTCTATTCCATACTGTTGTGAAAAACCTCGGGCAACTAATCGAGCCTTGAATTGCTCCACTGAACCATCTGCTCGGGTCTTGATCTTATATACCCATTTGCAAGAAATAGGTTTTACATCATCTGGTTTTGGCATTAGATTCCAAGTCTCATTCTGCTTTAAGGCTTGAATCTCATCTGCCATAGCTTCCTCCCATTCAGGAACCCCTCGAGCTTCTTCAAATGACTTTGGTTCTTCAATCACCAAATCTTTGCCAATCATTACTTGCGCTAGATCTGCATTCACATTCTTCAGTTTCCCCTTTTCAGTTGCATACTTTGGATTTGGCTTTGGTACTCGTTGTGACCTCCTTAAGACATGCTCATCTTCTTGTTCAAACTCTTCAAGTTGTGAAGGCCGATTTTCTTCTATAACAGTCTGTTGATAAGTTCCAGTTTTCCAAGGGCTTGCACTAGATGTCATCTGTGACACATCCTCATCAACCTGTACAATTGGTTCAAGTGTCTTCTGATTGAAAGTCTCCTCTTCTAGTTCCTCTTCAAACTTTTGATCAACTGGAAGATCGACATGATCGACCGACCACCATGATGATGACTCATCGAACACAACGTTTCTCGACACATGTACTCAATCTGAAGTTGGATCAATACACCTCTAGCCTTTCCTTTCCGAATCGTATCCCACAAAGATACATCAGATCGCCTTCTTATCAAACTTGCTACGAAGATGGTTAGGCACAAATACATAACATACACAACCAAATACTCGAAAGTGACTTACTGTAGCCTTCATCTCGTACAGCTTCTGGAAAGGTGAAAGGTACTCGAGCTTTGGTTGTGGGAGGCGATTAATAACATGATTTGTAGTCATCATGCATTCAGCCCAAAAACGAGCTGGCACATTTTTTGAATGTAACAGGCTCCTGCATGTCTCGGCTAGATGCTTGTTCTTCCTCTCCGAGACCCCATTCTGTTGTGGCATATAGGGACAAGTCAGTTGTCTTCGGATACCATGCTCTTGTAGATACTTGTTGAACTCTTCTGAAGTATACTCTCCCCCGTTATCCGATCTTAAACATGTTATTTTATGTCCAAGCTCATTTTCCACCTTACTCTTAAGATCCTTGAATTTGTTGAGTACTTCCCCTTTCTCCTTTAGGAAGTAAATCTAAGTGTATCGTGAGTAATCATTGATGAATGTGAGCATGTATCTCATACCTCCAAGTGAAACATCTTTCACTGGACCGAACACATCTGAATGCACCAATTCAAGAGGTTTCTTGGCTTGAAACTTCGACTCAGTATAGGGAAGCTGATGTGTCTTGCCATACTGACATCCTGCACATACTGAATCATCTCGGATCTCCAGATCAGGAAGCCCTTTCAACATGTTCTTCTTCATCATAGCATTGAACTTGACAAATCCAACATGAGCAAACCGAGCATGCCACAAATCAGTTGTTTCACTCTTTCGAGTCTTGTCTACATAAGCAGCCTCAGCTGACATAACATAGACGGATTTAATTCTTTTGCCTTGCATGATGGGAGTACCTTCGATCTGCATCTCTTTGTAGATCTTCACATTATCGGGTCCGAACACTACGGTGTTTCCAGATGTCGCCAATTGAGAGACAGACACCAGGTTCTTCTTCATCATTGGGACATGGAATACGCCTTTAAGCATGGTTGAATCCTCACTTCCTTTTGGTATACATACAGCACTGCCTACATGAGTGATTGGCAGCTTCGCATTATTTGCTGTCACTACTACTCGTTGGCCATTATATTGTTTATTTGAAAGAAACTTTTGATCATCTCCAGTCATGTGATTTGAGCAACCTGAATCAACTATCCAATCAGTAGAATAGTCTATTCGATTATTATTGCTCGTAGGCATGATAACTGTAGTAGTCAATCCGAGTGCATCGGATTGTTCTTCAGTGATTGACAAATAAGCACTCCACTCCTCTTCCTCACCATCAATCTTCTGTAGTAGGTCTTCTAAAGTTGCTGCATTACCTTCATCTTTCTTCTTCTTGGGTGCTCGACAATTTCTGGCAAAGTGACCTGGCTTGCCACAATTATAGCACGTTCTGGTTCTAGGATCCTGAGAATCACGTTCCTTGAAACTATCCTCGCTTTTCCTTGAATTCGAGTTCGATTGATACTTCGAATTCTTTTGTTTTCTCCTATCATTAAAAGACCTTTTACTTTTACCAGTGTACAAGGCTTCTTCTTTCTCATTCGTAGAAAGACCAGCCATCTGCTTTGCTAGAATCTCCTGGTTTGCTAGAAGGCTTTCAAGCTCCAAGAGTGTTGGTTGAGTAGGTCATCCATGAATTGCTGTCATGAACCCATGGTACTCAGACTTTAGACCTCGAATGATAATTCTTCTCATACGAGCATCTGTAATTTTCGACTCATCATCAAGTTGCGATATCTCAAGACAGATTCCTTTTACTTTCATAAAGTATTGAGAAATCAACATGCTTCCTTGAGATACTGAACTGATCTCGTTTTCCAACAATTGCAACCTTGCATCATTAGATCTGGTGAAAAGTATGAATATCGCATCTCACGTTTCATTCGGAGACTTGGCCTCTCGAATATGTTCGAGCAATTCTTTCTGAATTGTAGCTTTCAACACGAACAAAGCTTTGTCTGCCCTTATCTTCCACTTCCTTAATTTCTCAGCATTCTCTTTAGTTTTGGGTAGTGCGATGATATCTTCGCCATTCATTACCTCCCAAAGATCTTGGCCCTGTAAATACGATTCCAAACAGGATCTCCAATACTCATAGTTAGTAATGTTCAACTTCTCTATACCGCTTACAGAATTTGCATGCTTCATTGATCTGAGTTGGCGAATATAAGGTATTTGATGAGATCTTCAGACTCACCGTTTTGAGGTCTTCACGCCCGTTCCCTGAACCAAGCTCTGATACCACTTGTTGAAGATGTATCAGCCAAAATTTTAAGCACTTCAATTACCAAAGCACAAAGCATACATACCAAGCAACAAAGTTTCACTATAGAGAAGAGAGAAGAAGTAAGCTTTATTAATAAAAGGAATTAAAAAAAAAACAGTCACACTATTATTCACGTTTTCACCTCTCTCACTATATATATAGGGCAAAACTCTTACTTTAGATAAGATAAGATAAGGACAAAGTAAAGATAAAGATAAAGTAAAGATAAAGACTCCTAAAAGATAACTACAAAAGACTCTTATCGAGATAAACTATTTTAACTCTATCCAACTAGACTCTACTTATCTTGTGGATAAGTTAGAGTTTGGTGATGACTCTTAACAGGAATATGAAGCGTTACATAGTAAAGATTTATGAAGTGGATTTTGTTGGAAAAAGAGAGATAAATTTCAGAGAAAAAAAGAATTGTAACCGAAATAATCTGGAGTAATGAGGGAAATTGGAAGAGAGAAAAAAGTAACGGAAACAATCTACAGCAATGAGGGAAAGTGGAAGGGATGAATAAAGGTGGGTCCCACTAATTTTCTTGGTGATTGCTTATGTAGCCTCACAAATAAAAAAAGTCCTACGTGGCATCACAAGAAACACCTACGTGGCATTTAGAGAAAGACACTAACGGTCTTTTAGAGTAATAGATAGATAGATTATTTACACAAATAACACATTAATGGTCCTTCAATTCTCTAACCGTTATTACTTACTATGAAACCAAAGGTTGGTGATCACGTGGCGGCATTAGATAGAGTTATTGGACACGTGGCAGCTCTATAAAAAATTAAGAGTGAATTGATTCTATTGAGAGTAATTCTTCAATATGGCAATAAATTTTCCATACCAATTTCAAATGCCACCTTTCTTTATAACATTAACTCAAAACTTAACCCTCTCACTCCTTTAATAATGGTTGGATTAAAATGAATTAATTTTGTAAAAGTTGGGTGTAATTATGGGTGTTATTAAGATTGAGGTTTCATTCTTTGCCATTAAGGAAGACATGGGAGACATTGAGGGAGGAAAACGTAGAATCATTAGTCTTGGCATCTTTATAATGCTCGCTTGCCTTCATCAAATTCCTTTTATATGAGTTAACCCACAGTTGAGCCGGCAATGGTGGTGGCTTCTTGTAGAGAAAACCAGTGGCTGCTTATGATGGTGAGTTTTAAAAGAGGACATAGAAAGGGTGGAGATAAGCGAGCTCTCCTATTCTAATTATTTGTTGCATTGTACCTGCAAGATTTATATTCATGCAAAATCGAAGAATGGGAGCACAAAAATAAGATTTTCACACCATTAAGATTCTTCTTATTTTACATATTTTTTTTCCCAATTGCTCTATTTTTTGTTCTTTAGTTTTTTTTTTCCTTGGTTTATAGTATCCACGCTTATCATAGTAAGAGATGTAAATGGTGAGTCTTTAAATGATGCTTATCCATGACCGATGCTTATCCCGTATAATCTCCTCTTTGTAATTCACTTTAATCTTCTTTCTTCTTTGGCTTTTGCTTAGAAATGATTGTTTTCTTTCTCATGTTACAGTTGAGTATTAACAAGGCAGACTTTATTCATTGAGTTAATTTTTGGGTGTTTATCAAAAAATAAAATTGAACTAATTTTTTGGTGATCTCCAGCAGTAGATGGAACTTGCACACCACCTATGATTTCCCCAGCAGCTCTAGTCAATTTTCGTATATATCAAAATATTTTGAACCTTAACCTTTAAGAAACACTATTGTACATCTAATAGTAGCATACCATTACCCCATTTGTATATCAGTCTTCTATACATTAGAAAATCTCATGTTCTATATAATAGATATAGATAAATATGTAATTAAATAAGTAGTTGCATACTAATTAAGTTATGTTTTAATTTAATTTATATATTAAATGATATAAACCCTATTTATCATATTATTATTATTCAGTTGATACATTTTCATGAAGATTTAAAAATTTTGTGATTAATTAATATAATTTATATATTCTAACCACCTTAATTGTATTTCAATTTAATCAAATTTATAATAAATTAAAATTACTATTCTCATGCATATTTTTCTCCTGTTCGCATTCCCGTGCATCCCACGGGTTGCTTACTAGTATATATATATAATATATGGGTGTGCAACACCACCCTTTTTAAAATAAAATATATTTGGTTAAGATAATCCTCACAAGAAAATTACCAAGAAAGAGACACTTATTTTGTTCCGTTACGTAAATTTTAAAGCAACAGACAACCCACCTCGTCAGATATCGGATGCACGTTAGCCGAACGAAGATCCACTGCTGTTGGAAGCTGCAAAAATCCCGCTCCAAAAGGTAGGGTGTGATTTACGGTTCGGATTAGCGGATCTCCTAACCCTAATTCTGTACCTAACCCAAAATCATTCCGGCCGCCCAGTCGCAGAGGGTCTTTTGCTGCGTCTAGATTGCAGGGGATCTTCGTTGACCTCACCTCTTCTGTGCAGGATAAAGACAAATAATAATGCAATCCATCTTACCATGCGCGCTTGGTGCGTAAGGTTTTAGCGTGCGCACTCTAACCCCGAGATCAAAGAAACGGCCGTATCGCAATTTAAGGCACGAGTGGCCAAAACAAAAACGGAGTTATCAGTTATCCTACGCTCGTCCCTTCGCGTCCATGCGTAAGATAGCGTTTCCGTAAGAAATAAAGCTGCAAACGAAGAATATTCTCGTTCGTTCTTCTCCATTTTGCCATAACTCCTTTCAGAAATTAGGGTTTCTGAGATGAAGTGCATAAGACAATAAAAGTTCCCTCTTTTGATTTCTGGAAGGGGAGGAGGAGGAGATGTGGGGTGATGGAGGTAGGTTTTACTGGGGGAGAAAGGAGGGTGGAAAGGTTGAAGGAATCTTCGTGGTTTTCGCATGGATGTCCAGTCAAGAGAGGCATTTGATGAACTATGTGCAGCTCTACTCTTCTCTAGGATGGAATTCTCTCGTCTGTCATGCCGAATTTCTCAATCTGTAAGTTCAATCTGCTCAATTGGAGTTTTTTCTTGTTTTGGATTGCTTTTTTAGATGTTTCGATTTGATATGTAGTTAGTTCCTTCGTTGTATTCTCTCTTCGGTTTGATTTGAGTTTTCAATAATTGGGGGATTTTGTATGTTTTTAAATCTCGAGTTCATGGTCGAGTTGGCTTATCTGTTGGGATGTGTGAAAGATCTGTAATTTGATGGTGTTTTCTTGCGTGTTTGTGAACTTAGGGTTTTTTGTGAGTTTTGGGATCTCTTGAGTTTATCCTCGAACTAGATTGTCCGTTGGCATGTGTGAAAATTTGCGATCTTTGGTGTTTGCTTGCTTTGTGGTCGAGGATTCTGAATCACGACTCTCTACTTGCATTTCGTGGTGTAATCTGGAGCATGGTAGGTCTAGTGGCTGATTCTTTCTTCAATGACTAGCAATGATGTAGGCGGGGTTGTTGAGATTTATGAACTGTGATAAATCTACCAAAGTCCCTCGATGGAAGGCAAGTGCAAAGGAATGGAATGTACCTTTCTTTCTTAGATGGCACATAGGTTTTCTGAACCCACATGTATTCCTTAAAAGGATAGTTAATTCGGACCTCCACTCGTGGTACAGGACTAAAGTGGTGTTTGTTCTTGTATGACATTGCATGGAGAAGCCCAAATTCGTCAAATATTATGAGTCGATGGAGTTCAGTTGATACTTGTTAGTCCTTAACCCTCTTGGAAACTTCATAATGTTCTCTCTTGGACTGGAAATCCAATTGCTGGATATTGGTTCCTCTTTATTCGAAAGCCAGAATACCAGTTTATATACATATTTGGTTTTTCGAAGCATTAATAAGACTAAGGGAGGCTTTTGGTGTTAAGCTGTTATTAATCATTATGTGACAAGCATGAGTGCCAGTGTTTGATGTGGACTTGAGTCCTCCAACATAGCTCCTAGACATTCAGGAGAAAATATGGATATTTTAGGAACATGCATTTTGTTCTAATATTTTAAGTAGTTTATAATGGAGAAAATGCGATATTATGAAATGCTAGTATGAGTATGAAGGCATTATTACTGATCCAAAAAAAATAAATACGAAGACATTATTGAACATCACTCTATTCGTTGGATGAGTATTGAATGTGTAACTATCGCTACACCATATATTATGTTAGGTCTTGCAATTTCATATATGTTTTTTACTATTTCAATACTTCCATTCCTATCCCGTTTGGTCATCTTCTTGTCCCTATGAAGCCTTCAACATGTACTCAATCACTCCTAATAATTGCTACCATTCTCCTCTCTACAAATGACCAAGTCCTTTCAAATGGCTCTCCCTAGTCTCATAATACGATATCTGCAGACAACATACAGGAATGACAAATGAGAAAGATTTTTGTAAACAAGCTATTTTCTTATATGTAACTGGAAAATAGTCCTTTTGAGGAAGGAATTTGGTTTTCTATAATCTTTCAATGATCACCCTCAGTTGAGAAGGTGACTTGGATTACATGGTTCAGTGGAGCTTACTTGGGATTCTAGCTATCTTGTAATGAGCCTCTCAACTGTTAAAGGTGATTGGCTTCACGTGATTATGACTTATGAGAGGCAGTTAGGGCCATAAGTCTGTCTAGGTTAAGCTTTAGTAGGGATTTACAGTCACATGTATCCTTGAAGATTCCACAGGAGCATCATGGAGGAGTCAAATCACATTGCCAAATCATTGGATAGAGATAGAGTGCTTAAACCTTTATGTATTGGACTGTCTTTACACCTTAGTAAATTATTGGCATGTTTTCTCAGTAGAAGTCCCTGTTTTTTTTAAAACAAGAGAAGATAAAAAAGTCAATTAGAAGTGTAATTTCAACATAGCCAAGATCTAATTATGGTGACTAGTCTTAATCAATTCGGAAATTCACTTTGTTCAATTCTTGCTAGGCTAGGTAATTAGCCATTCTATGACAGTGTCTTTCTCATAGCAGTGTCATGATTTTGCTTCAGTAGCCAAACCTTGATAGTTTCAAAGTCAAAATAATAACTTCTGTATACTTTTAAGTTTAGAGGGTCAATTTTTGCAAGTTCTTGAAAGACTAAAGGTTCTTTTTTTTTTTTGTTAATGAATGCCGAGCGTGAAGTTATTTGTTGGAAATTATGTACCCAAAAAAAGAAGTTATTTGGTAGAATTTTGTCTGATCCTCTAAAATGTATATTTTAAAAAAAAAATGTTGTTGCTTTTTGAACAAAGAAAGTAGTTTAGAAACCATAGAAAACCTATTTTTAGTTTTTTGTAGACTTTATGATTTTTAGAATTGGCAATCTGTGCAGATTCTTCCCTGAGAAGGCCACAACACTTGCATTGGGCATTCTTAATGAGCTTGTTGAGGTCAGTGTTATTACAGTTAACCAACTACAAATGAGTCTTTGTATGCAGTTTTGTAAATCATTTATTCCAATCAGCCTCTATAGGCTATGATTTGGTACAGAGCGCCCTGGTGCTGAGACTTAGAGGCAGGGAAGTTCGGTGGGATCCCACACTGTTGAAAAAAAAGACAAACATAAATTGAAACCTGTTTGCCATTTCAATTTCCATATGGCGTGGGGTCTTTCACAAACCAATTTTCAATGCTGTATTATTATACAATGCCTGAAATATACTTTCTCTGTCCTCGATCTCATTGAATTATGAAACCTAGCGTAAAGCTTATTTGTAAGTTCCTTTTTCCTTTTTGTAATTGGGTTATGCAGGAGCTAAAGATTAGGCCATGCCCTGTCGTCTTTGCATCTTTTTCTGGTGGTCCAAAAGCTTGCATGTACAAGGCTCTTCAGGTAAATTCTATGTAGTACTGGATTCCCCATCTATTCCATTAATGTGCATTGACTTCAATGTTGGCCTTTTTCTTTCTTTTTTGTTTCTCTCTGTGTATTTTCTAGATCAAAGTAATGCTGACTGCTTTTGTTTCAGTTGTAAGAATAGAAAATAAAATTTCCCCATCTGTTGCAGATAATTGAGGGAAAGTGTGAAGGACAACTCAATCTGGTATGCTTTGGTATTTCATATGCTTTTGTGGATGGACTTTATCTTATGCACTTCATGTAGTTTCTAAAAGATATTGATATATGTACTTTAAGTGATCAAATTACCATATCAAGGTTGTTGATTTTTAGGAGCTGCAGCATATCTTAGTCTTATTTGTTTTTAGTTAATGTTTGTGTAATTTGAAAACCTCATTGTTGGATTTTGTTTTTTCTTATTTAATTATTTTCTTGTGAAGGATGAGTATCGACTGGTTAAAGACTGTCTTTCTGGTCACATTTATGATTCTAGTCCAGTAGATTTTACCAGCGATTTAGGTACTCGATTTCTTCTTCACCCCACCGTTCTCAAAATGTCCCGTCCACCGAGACTAGTTTCGTGGATAGCAAACGGTATTGCTTCTGGTTTGGATGCTCTCTTCCTCAATAGGTTTGAATTGCAGCGAGCTGAGTATTGGCAGACTTTGTACTCATCAGCTGTAAGTTTGTACTTGAAGCCATTCAAGGTTGTCACTTTCCTTTCTCCTTCACTTTATTTACCGTCATCTTTATGCAGAGCATGGGGGGCCCATTTCTTATTTTATGCTCAGAAAATGATGATCTTGCTCCCTACCAAATTATATGCAATTTCGCTCAACGTTTGCAAGTTCTTGGGGGTGATGTTAAACTAGTGAAATGGAATGACTCCTCTCATGTAGGTTCGTTCTAAACCAACTTTTTTTGTTTGCTATTACACCGCATGATAATTGAAGGATTTTAAAATACGATATAGTGACCAGGACTTGTAAATGTATATTACTTCCCATATGATCTTTATTTTCCCATTTCCCAATGCTTTGCTTGTACCATACTTTTGATATATTCATATGGTGTACATGCGATTCAATCATGTCACAGGTCATTACAGGCATTATCCAACTGATTACAAGGCTGCTGTGACCCAGCTTCTTGAAAAGGCGGCATTAGTTTATTCCCAGAGGATTCAACAACTAAGAGAAAGAATGAGCATGGAAGGGACAGATGATGAGATATTTAAGTCGATCTGCAATCTCCGGAAAGCGGCAGTGAGCTCAAACGAGAGCCTACGGAGAGTTGCTCTTGGACCCAGTGATCATTTCTTCTTGCCCAGCTCGGTGGAGTATCACGAAGGTAGAGATGTCGGGTCTGTCCCAGATGAACGAAAGGAAGGGTTGATCCATCTGCCAAGCCCCCCAAGCATCAACGCACATGGAGTTCTTGGCCAAATCCTCTTTGATGTGTGTGTTCCCAAGAATATCGAGGGTTGGGATATAAGACCTTCTAGTTCCATGAATGGGCTGCCATTTGCTTCTGCACGGAGACGTGGACCTTTTAATCCTATCAAATGTATACGCCGGTCTAGATTATAAGATCTTCCAATCATAAAGTTTGGTGGAAAGTTGCCTGTGAATTCCCAGGATGGAAATGTGGTTCTCACCATGGATTCCGAGGCCCTACGAGTTTATGAGCAAAAGCTAATCCCTGCACGTCCTCGGAGATGCATTAAAACTAAAGATGGAGTTGTAAGAAGCAGAGGTGTGAGATATGTTTGCTGTTTTGTAGGGGAATAAGAACATTGCCATGGCTTGAGCTTGTGGACTCTCTTTTTGGCATGAAATGTACACCTAGTTTTGCTAAAGAAGCTTTGACTGGAGATAACTATGAAGGAAATAATAAGAAGTGTTGAAATGTAACAATAGGAAATCATGAATTTAACTATTTTTCTTAGAAATTCACTCTCTATGATCTTAAATGAATCCCTGACCAATCTAAGAAAAAACCATTAATCTGGCACAATTTAATTGGCCCAAGACGGACTCGAACACCCATTAACCACATGAATTCACTCTCTATGATCTTAAATGGGAGCATATGGGTATTGTAAGGTTCTAGTTAGGGCAATGGAAAACGGACTTGAACACCCATTAACTGTGGTTAAGATTCACTTACCCCTAGGGTTTATCCATCCAACCTTAGTTTTTAGATAAAAAAAAAACAAACAAAAACCAATTATAATCATAATTCAGTTAAGCTTAATAATTTTTAACATACCTGGGATATCCATTTGCAAATGGTGTGTATTTAAGAGGGGGGGACCAATGAGGTCTAACCTTAGGTTTGCAAATGGATGTCCCAAGTACGCCCTCAAATTTTTATTTTTATTTATGAGAGATCATTTACCTACATTAGTAGAGTCAGACGGTCAGAAGGGGGGGGGCGGCTCGTAGACCAATGAGGTCCAGCATGGATATCCTAGGTACGCCTTCAATTTTTTAATTTTTTTTTTATGAGAGATATCATTTACCCACATTAGTAGAGTCAGACGGTCAAAATTTAGCTTGGGCAATGGGGGGGCTCGTAGACCAATGAGGTCCAGCATGGATATCCTAGGTACGCCCAGGGCAGTGGGGGGCTCGTAGACCAATGAGGTCCAGCATGGATATCCTAGGTACGCCCTCAATTTTTTAATTTTTTTTTATGAGAGATATCATTTACCCACATTAGTAGAGTCAGACGGTCAAAATTTAGCTTGGGCAGTGGAGCTCTTGCAACTCTTACCCGGGTAGGATTAGATCCCCAAACCTCCAGCCCCTACCACTCATGCAAGAGGCGGGGGTGTAGGTACACCCTCAATTTAAAAGGGGTTAAAAGGGGCACAGGGAACTAGGGTTGTAAACGGATGTGGATATTATCCGAATCCATTTAGTCAGATAATTATCCAGATAGGTATCCGACGAAGTGTATTCAGATAGTAAAATACTATCCATTTATAATCGGATACAGATTCGGATACTGTTATATCTGATCCGATAAATATCCGTCCGATTATATAATATATATAAATAATATATTCTAAATTTATAAAATTGATATAACCTTTAAAATATATTTTTTAAACAAAATTTTATATATTTTAAATATAAATTTATATTTTTTAAAATTAATCGTATAATTCGGATACTATCCGAATCCGGATATTTTAATCGGAATCGGATACGGATATCATATTTCACTATCCGTCGGATATTTATTCGGATTTGGATATCCGGATATATAATCGGATACGAATTCAGATATACCAATATCCTCTCCGAATCCGCTCCATTTACAGCCCTACGGGTCAACTAAGAAGGAAACCATACCCTTGTCAGGACTCAGTTATTATCATTCTCCTCAACGTGACCGACCTGTTGTTAACTGATTGGGTTTATTCAAAAGCCCAAGCCCAATGTCACGGAGCGCTTGCCAACCGAAGTGACTAGTCAATTCAGATGCTGCCTACTCCCACACCAATGGCCCGGAATGCCCAGTACATGGCTGGTGTGGGACTAAACATACGCACGTGACAGGTGCCGCACGATCGTGATCAGGTTGAAGAATTAAGGTCGTGACAAGTGATATCAGAGCCGACCCAGGGACATCGGGGGTATTGGACGAATTCATAGCACGTTGGGATTCAAGGGTGGATCCCCCTGATGAGAACGTCAGGGATTTAGGCGGGAGAGCCTGTCACGTGCGTATATTTAGTCCCAAACCAGCCATGTACAGGGCGTTTCAAGCAATTGGTGTGGGAGTAGGCAACATCTGAATTGGCTAGTCACTTCGGTTGGCAAGCGCTTCGTGACACCAAGCTTAAGCGAGCCCTGTCTAGATCCTGTCGAGCACTGTTGACGAGGTCTGGGGATGGTCACGACCAATATATACAGGACACGTATTCAAAGAAGAGTAGATGTTGCACGTGTTTTTTTTTCGATTCGAGATATACCTTTGGACCGCAACGCCGGTTAGGTGTTACTGTGTTAGTATCTCTGTGCGTGTTTAAAGAGTAGATACATCATACACGTATACAGGACACTTTTGACGAGGTCTAGGGGCTAGATTATCGGGGAAAAAAAGTCTGCGACTCTGGGAGTCAAACACGAGCTCTGAAGGCCCAACATCAACATGGTCCAGGTGGGGCCTGTGGGGGGCATGTGCCCCCACTCAACTTTTGGAAACTAGTTTTTTTTCCCTTCATTTTTAGTGTATGGGGGGCAGGTGCCCCCAAACTTTGGGAAAGTTGAGTTGGGATCATCGAGTTCACAAACGTGTCCATTTTAACTCCCATTAATTATGATTAAAATATATTAACTCTGTTCAACAATCTAATATTTGTTTTTAGAAAAAATTAACCCTAAATTTTAAAAATTCTTAACCTGAGTTAAAGGGGACTGTGTAAATGTGATTGAAAGGGACTTAGTTAGGTGTTTTAAGAGGCCCGGATACCCTCGTTCCAAAAAAAATAAAAATTGCCCGAATTAAATCGCAATTGGACAAGATTCAAACTCGTATTATTAAGACTAGGTTTAATGGGATAAGGGGCAGCTATCCTCTAAAAAAAAGTATATTATATTATTTAATATGACTTAGCTATGGGGCAACTGTCTCTAAATTTTTGAAATAAAAAATATTTTTTATACCATTTAATTTAATTATTTAACTCAACATAACTATGAGGCAAGGGGATAGTTGCTCTCTAAATAAGGGCAAACAATACTTATGAGATATGTAATGGATAAAATTTGTAAAATGATTGAGTATTGTGACGGCGAACTAATATTCGTTGTTATGTCAATGGATGGGAAACACGTATTCAAATTGAGAACAAATCCGTTCTCTTCAGGACAACGGACCCGTTGACTTCAGGACAACGTATTCGTTATTCAGAAGATGAACATAGCCGCCCTCTTTAGACAATGATTATTCTATCCGTACTCTCATACACAACGAATCCGAGTTTAAGTCAACAATGAGATTGACTTACAGGACAAAATAATCAAGAGACGATCATTTTACTCTGTTGTTAGGTGAAACACACTGTCTTAGCATTTAATGCTAGTCACCTCAGTTTGTTTTCAACTCCAAACCGACCTTATTAATAGTAAGCTCACACATGTGACACGTAAGACTCAAAATCTGTCTGACATATTTGATAATGATCATAAAGCAAGTGACACGGTCATCTATGGTTATCTATGAGCATGCATGAGCATATAAAGTTAAACCTATGAATACTCCAAGAGCTTCAGAGAATTTCTCACAAATATTACGACAATTTCAACCTTCTTTTACTATACATCATCTTTTATCTATTCTAATTTTGGCATCGGAGTATATTACAGGGTGCATATCCTTCACTTTTAGCTTTTTACCAATAATCTAGAATCAAAGGAACAACTGATACGTGGACGTTCAAAAAAAATTTCACACACAAGACATGTACAAAATATATGGAGAAATCTACATGAGAACTTAGTTGTGAAAAAAAACTTTCAGGGCCACACCCGAACCATCCATCCCACTAAACTCAGAACATTTCGTAGCCACGTAATATTTTTCTATAAAGTTCAACATTTCAATCGACCATGGTACCCCACTACATAGAAATTCCTGGCTCCGCCCCTGCCTGATACAGGGAGACCCCAGAAGTACATATGATCGAATCGAATTGAAAGAGGGAATCAGGAAATGAAGGTACTGGTGACCGGCGCATCCGGCTACCTAGGGGGGATGCTGTGCCAGGCCCTACTGAGAGAAGGTCACTCCGTACGGGCTTTTGTCCGGCCGACCAGCGACCTTTCCTCCCTTCCTCCGGTCTCCGATGCCGGAGCTGACGGTTCTCTGGAGCTCGCCTACGGCGACGTGACCGACTACCAATCTCTGCTCGTGTCCTGCTCCGGCTGCGACGTCATCTTCCACGCGGCAGCCCTGGTCGAACCATGGCTTCCAGACCCTTCCAGATTCTTCTCTGTAAGATAAGAACCCCCCCACCCTTTCCCTAATCCGAGCTTTAATGGGAGGAGATTCATTTGATTGAATTGAAGATTAAAAGATTCTGGTGGTGCTTATTAGGTAAACGTAGGAGGTTTGAAGAACGTGTTGCAAGCATTTTCAGAGACGAAGACTGTAGGAAAGATTATCTACACGTCTTCCTTCTTCGCTCTAGGATCTACTGACGGATTCGTCGCAGACGAGAAACAAGTAAAATGTTCATTTGAATTTCATTTGTATTTTGATTCGATTTCTCTGAATTTTAGTATTTTTGTTTCTTAGATTGTAAATTTTGAGATGACAGATTCATCACGAGAAGTTCTTTTGTACTGAATATGAGAAGTCCAAGGCCATTGCTGATAAGATTGCATTACAAGCTGCATCGGAGGGTTTTCCAATTGTCCCTGTTTATCCTGGGGTTATTTATGGTCCCGGCAAGGTCACTGCCGGAAATATCGTTGCTGGCTTGGTAAGATTGCTTATCTTTTTGTAAGTTGTGACAGTAGCTGTCAACTTCACAAAATTCACTAGCATTTAAAGGAAACAATTATTAGCTACTAAACCGAAATTCAACTTGTTTTGTATCTCCAAACTAGTAGTAAATTAGCAGTAGATGATTGAAATAGTGATGGACTTTCTTTTTCATTTTTTTTACCTTTTTAAATGATGGACACCTAAAATTGTTTTGATACTTGATAGAAGAATAGATTTAGTGATTTACAAATGGAGGGGAAATGAGAGAACCCCCCCAACAAGAGAGAGAGAGTTTAAAAAAATAACTCAGGAGTGGTTGAAAACAATGACTATCTAAGTAAAAATTAGATACAGGAGCAAAGCTTTGGGAGGGAATACTTAGACCCGTCAAAGATCCTGCTATTCCTCTCTCTCTCCATGTGCCCTAACCTAGAGGATGCCACCACTACTACCAAAATCTCCTCAGGGCAACTCAGGATGCTTTCTTCCACCTTTGGGCAAACCCCCAGGGAATCTTTTATAAAGAGAGGAACAAACTTCACACTACCCAAGCCATCGGACAATTTCTGAAGGGATCAATGGTGAGAATCCTATCCAGTACCATTGTCTATATAAAAAAATTGGACCTTAGGAGGATTTAATTAAATAGGAATTGACAGTTTTGTTATACTAATGGTAGATCTGAATTCAAGTTTGTGATATCATCTCATCTTGCTCTTGGTACGATTGTTGACAACAGAAAGATAATGCTGCTTTTGAACCAAATCCGTGACAATGTGATTTTCTTAGCATAGTAGATAAATTTGTTAAAAAGTACTTAAAAATGACAATATAGATCTCATTCTCTCCCCTCGGTGGATCTAAGTGGGTGCCTGTGGCCTTATTGTGGGCTGATGCTCGGTTAGTAAAAAACTTGAGAGCATGGATCTTTCAGCGGCGTTGTGATAGTGATTTGGTTTGCTTCAGGGCTGCGGGCCCCATTGAGCTAGTTTCTGTACCTTTGCCTACTACTCTTCTGTTCTCTCTTTTGATTATTTCCCTTGTAGTGACTTATTTTCTGTTTCTATTTCTGATGGTCCTATCACGCCCCCAAAATCCTACAAGGCTAAAATAGGACTTTGGAATCGTCACATTCTCCTAACCTGCTTAAAATCCATGCATACAAGGCTTACTACACGAGTCTCCAAAAATGAGAGTAAGAAAATTCTGATTTATAAAACTCAAACCATCCTGCACAACGGTCATCTGCCTAACATAATAAAATCCAACATAAAAAAAATGTCTAAAACCCAACTATAAAGTAATCCACTGAACAACATCATCTAAAAGTCTATTTCAAAACCCTCAACCAAACAAAACATGAACTAATAGGGGTAACTATCAAGGCCCCTGGCTCCCTCCTCGGTCGGCTCACCTTCACCTCCTTCCTCGACGTATGCCTCCTCAATCCACGGCTCCGACGTGTGTTCCTGTTCTAAACCTGCCAAGACAAAGTCCGGCTGAGTACAAAAGTACTCGGTATATATAAAATCCAACCAACAACATAATATACCTGCACTTAGTTAGAATCATATCCAATATCATAATAACATAATCAGAGTACGGAAGAACATGTGCCTATATATCACATCATCACCTTGACTCGTGTACATGTGAGAATCTTAGGCTTGAAAGACAATACACTTATGAGATGCTTATGCTTATGAGACCACGTGCTTGTGAGATGCTTATGCTTACGCGCTTATTCAGGTCATACAGTGATGTGACATGCTGTTCTAGGTGGATACGGACCATGCCTAAGAAATGATAAAATGGACATGCCGTTCTTGGCGGATACGGACCATGTCTAAGAAATTATAAAATGGACATACCGTTCTTGGCGGATACGAACCATGCCATGCTTTTGCTTATTCAGAATGTCATACGTATGTCATGCTTATGCTTGTGGTCCACATGAGTGACTTGTGAGACTCTTATCTTAACATACACGTGCATCTGTGCTTAAATGTCGAAATTAACATTCGAGTTGGTAATTGCTTAGATTCCAATCTTCCACCATGGAAAGTCCACTATACTGTCCCATACCAAATAGTTAGAGAATTCCCGGTTTGAGAGATTTTCCTCTAAGTTCATACCTTCCCGACTATCAATTTTCATGCAAGTAATTAGACCTACTTAACAAACAATCATATATACATATCTTATCATGGTTCTTAGCACAATTCATAATCAATTTCCTACAATTCTATAATAGCGTATTAGTATTTCTCCTCTCAAGCATTTTCACTAACACCTTGGGTACGTAGATTATGAATCCATTGCCCTTTCACATTTCCAACATTCCATCAAACCATAACTCACTCATATAATCCAAATAGAATCCACATCCACACATTCATCCCATCCTCCATAGTGTTTCCCATCCTCCATACATTACTTCTACATCATTAATCCACATTTCCATCCATAATAGCTTACTTCATACCAAAAATATGGAAAAAAATACATCTAATTCCTATTTCTATCATTTTTATCATATTAACATTCACAAAACATTAAAATAAAGTTGATTAGGATAGTATATCGACCTTAGGAATCCTTCCCTTAGATCCAAATCGCTCCCAAGATGATTTGGGAAGCTTTGAGGACGATCTTCAAACTTTCCTATCGATATCCAAGCTATCTCCTTCTTCTCCAAGCAATCTTTCTCCCAAAACCCTAGGTTTTCTCTCCCTTTTTGCCAAATTGGGTTAGAAATAGGTAGAGTACTCTAATACCTCGAAATATGACCCCCTATTTATAGCCCAAAGGTTTGAGAGCCAAAAGACCTAAAAGCCCTTACTAATATTCTGCAAAAACACAAAAGACCGAGCGATCGGTCACCGGTACAAAAAAGTTAATCAGTCGATAGCTACCGATCGATCGGTTGTGGACCGATCGATTGTTAATTCTGACCGAGCGATCGGTTCTGTACCGATCGATCCCTAGCGATCGGTGCTCTGCAGATTTTGACCCGTTTTACTGTTTTGGCCATAACTTTTGACTCGTTCGTCGGATTTCGACGATTCAACTTGCGTTGGATTCGTCTTTCGAAAATGAACATTTCTTGCGATTTAGAATTTCCAAATTCTCTTTTATTTATGTACCAAATTGTCTCTAAAGTTGACTGATCTGCAATTGCATCAGACAAAACATCGGAAAACGCACTTTTGACCTAACTTAGACATATGGAAAAAACATTAAACATAAATCTCGAAGAGGGTTCCAATACCTTTCTAATGGTTCAAGAATCACTCAATTCTAATAAACGGTGCCAAAACTAGAGCTTCCTAAAGTTCAGGGTGTGATATGACATCCCTCCGGTAACAAGTTTGATTAAGCCTTAATCACACTATACCAATTAGATATAAATACATAAACATTAAAACATCACAAGGACTCTAATACCCCTAATACTTGTAATAAAGACATGAAAAAGATTCGGGTCTCTACAGGTCCAGCTTCTGAGTTCACTTTCTTGTAAATATCTTTTTGCTGCTTTTGTTTTTCTTATATATATATTCTCTGTTTTACTTATAAAAAAAAAGCCTATAGATACACATACACATCCGGGATGACCTTTGTTTCCTCGATGGTTTTCAATTTTGGGTAATATATAGTTCCTTTTGACCAAGCCTGCTCTAATACCATTTTTTTTATCGGTAAAATATATATGTGTATATATAAGAAATGCTAGCTCTAGTCTCAACTTTCAATTTTTTTCCAAAGATGCAAGGTGGTAGCAATACTTGCCATGGACCTTGAACTGGTTGAAAAGCAAAATATTCAAACAGGAGTTTTTTTTTTTTTTGCACCGTTTCTCAAGGTAACATGTTGATGTAGCAACACTTGTTGCTACCACCTTGAGGCTTTGGAAGTCTGAGACTCTGGCTAGCATTTTTGATATAACAGGTAACCTGGCCAAAATACCGTTGATACAATAGACAACAACAAATAGACAATCTTCCCATCCCTATGATACAATATAATATTGTGTAAAAGACTATATTTACATTGTTTTGGCCATGCTGAGAACTTATATTGACAAATCCATCACAGGATATCCATTATGAAGCAGTTGTTTTCTTGTGTCCAAGTACTCATGTGCTTTATTGTTTTCCTGTGTTTTCTTGTTGCCTTTCAGTGTCCTTAAAATTGGAATAACTATTGAGTAATTTCTTGCCATTCTGACCAAATATTTGCAGTACTTATTGTTCAACTGTGGAAGCCGGATAATTGGCTAATAGCTAATTGAAATGTAGTTATTCTCTGTCCTGTCAGATGATCGAACGTTTCAATGGGCGCTTACCTGGTTATATTGGCTATGGGAATGATAAATTTTCATTTAGCCATGTTGAGGATGTGGTAGAGGGGCACATATTGGCAATGCACAAAGGTCAACCGGGTGAGCGGTACCTACTTACAGGAGAAAATGCCTCCTTCAGGCATGTTTTCGATATTGCTGCCATCGTCACGGATACAAAAAGACCTGGGTTTCACATCCCTTTGTGGTTGGTCGAGGCTTATGGATGGGCATCAGTTCTTTTCTCTCGAATTACAGGAAGGCTTCCTCTGATCAGTCCCCCGGTATGCTCTATACTTCCTACAGTTTAGTTCTGTTCTGGTTCGATCTTGTTACTGGGTATATTTTTAGTCTGAGTTCTTTAGACATTAATACTCTTTTATAAGCGGAATATCTTGAAACTGCTGCATATTTAGAGATCTGAAGCCACCATCCGCTCTCACATTGGAGATCTCTTGGTCAGTAATCAATCTGATTATTTTGGGGGGGGTTAACAAAGAAATGAAAATGAAAGATAATAAAAGCACAAGGTCCAAAATAATTAATGTGATCATTCAATCAGGTTGGTTTTGAACTAGGAGACCTCTTAAGTGGGGCGCCACAGGCCCACAAATGGTGGGTCCCAACCCCTGGCATTGCTCCCCTTTTTCCTGGTAGTGGGTTCTTGGTAATAACCATGTAATATACTCACACCGTTACTATTTTATTTTATTTTCTTGAATCGTTATTTATGCTCACACTCATTTATGCTCAATTGTTAGCAGACTGTGTATGTCCTGAGACATCAGTGGGCATATTCTTGCGAGAAGGCCAAAGTGGAGCTCGGGTATAAGCCTAGAAGCTTGAAGGAAGGTCTAGGGGAGGTACTCCCATGGTTGAAGAGCTTAGGCTTGATAAAGTACTGAAAGCAATGATTCTAAACTATGTTGAGGCTGTTTTGTTGCTGCTGCTTCGGCCAATTAGTACTAGGTGAGGTGGTGGTGATCTCTCTTGGAGATTCTCTGCTGTATCATCTTTCTGATTCCAAGAGTTTACTTGTTTTATCTGCTTTGCCTTGAAGGTGTTCTGGACTTATATCACTTAGCGATAACATGCATAAAGAGATCATCACAAGACTACAGGATTTCGAATTCTAATCTCTGACTGAAAAAAAAATTGATACTTGTTGGTTGGAAGCCATATTTGTTGGTAACACTGCCTAAATTGAAACGGTCGAACCATCTCATAAATATGCTGAAGTTGATTTCATCTTTAATACCATCTCATAAATAGGCTGAAGTTGATTTCCTTAATTAAGATGGTCGGATTGACAATTGTTGGGATCATCATTTAACAAACAACCTTTTAAGCTTATTTAATTTAGGTTTGTGTTTTCAAACAATCTTAATTAGACATCTAGCAGTTCAGCAAAAGATCTTTAAGCTACATATTAGTTTAACCATTAAGCTTTCCCAAATGCTACCTTAGCAAGCACAAGAGAATTAGCTATGGATAATTTCTTTACAATCATTGGGTAATGCAAACCACTAAAAATGGTCAAAATTTATATTAGGGAGTCTTGTAGGTATTATTAGTCCATGGGAATTTCATTATCATGTAACCATCCACTAACTAGTAAAAGGTGGGTTCTGGTATGTTACTCCTTTTGTGTGGTTTGAGGAGAATATTTCCTTTTTGAATTATGAATTTAAGCATATGAGCTTTGCCGTTTTGGTAATGTTTTTGTGTTTTAATAAAAATGATGAATGCATTTTCATTATCAGAAGAAGAATTTTTTTTAAAAAAAAACTCTCATCAGGCCTCGTTTGGTTGTATTTCCGTTTTCTGTTTTTGAAAAAAAAAATTTCACAAAACATGTTTGGCAAACATGTTTTTGTTTTTTGTTTTTAAAATTTAGTAACAAAATTTTTAAAAATCAAGATAACAGAAAATTTCTGATACCTCTCTGTTTGGAAACAGAGAACAAAAACAGAACCACCATAGAGCACCCACCACTCCACCACCACAACCACACCAAGATCACCATAACCACACCACCACCACCGGTCCACCACCACACCACCACCACCACCACTCCACCACCAACACCACCACCACTCCACCATCACCACCACCACACCACCAACACCATCACCACTCTGCCACCACCACCACCACTCTACCATTACCACACCACCACTACAACCACCCTGAATTGAAAATGTTTACTCATTATTATATACATCATATCTCCCAAATGCGTTATTTTTGTTTTTCCTTTTTTTAAACAAGGAATAATTATTAATGTCAAACATATTTTCTACTTAACAAATTTCAAAGCAGAAACTTGTTTTCAATTTTAAGAAAAAGAAAAATGAAAGTATATCCAAAGGGCCCCTAGTTGTGGTGTGATACTTCGTAAGCAGTGTGTGTGTTTTTTTTTTGGATGAAAATGTTATCATGTAACTAACACACACTCTCTAAAGTCACACACGGCCCGGCGGTGTCTGTTACATTTCACCAAAAGAAAGAAAAACTTGAGAAGAGGGTGCGCACCTCTGTAAGTTCTAGACTCCCTCGTACGGATGGTACCTATTTTGAAGTGAGTTGTGGCAGTGGTAACTGGTAAGTGTGTTCGCACCATGGTTACCGTTCACCAAAAAAATAATAAAAATAAAAATAAATTGGGGACCTTGCACCATTTAAGTACATGCGCATTTAAATGGTCCAATCACCCGATGGGATGATAATGGCCTAATCCACGACATATGAAGGGCCCAGATTAATGAGAATATGAGTAAAAAGCATGGAGTACCGACGATGAGAATGCGTTGAATATAATACCCCAATATTCCTCCGACATTTTTGAATTTAAACCTAGGCATTGGCGCTCTCCTTTCACGAAAATAGAGAGAGAGAACTCAACGGCAACGGTCGAGTTGAGTAGTGGAGTTCTTGAGCTCTCTTTCTATCTCTCCCAAAAGCCCAAACCAAAGACAGATTCTTCAGAAATGGTGGTCGCTAAGCTTACGTACGAGGAACGCCGTCGACAGAGATTGGAGGAGAACAAGAAGAGGATGGAGGACCTCAATCTTACTCGCCTTTCTCAAGCTCTCCAAAATTCCAGTCCCAAGCCCTCTCCGGTTCCAACCCCTTTCCTTCTCTCTCTCCATTTTCTAATTATTGTTTCATAAGCTTTAATTAATGGGTGTTTCTTTTTGTTCAATCCAAAGATGAAGCAGGTGAAGCCGCGTCCAGTTCGCCAACATTCGGATTTTGTTGTTGTAAGAAGGTCCAGTCGAGTTGCAAAAAATCCTGCTCCAAATTACAAGGAAGTGAGTTTTTACATTTTTTTTCAATCTTCGATTTGAAGTACATGGGAAATGATTTGGGTTCAATCTGGATTTGAAAAAAATCTGTATTGCCCACATGCTCGATTCTTTCGGAAATGAAATTTTGTTGGGGGTTATAAGATTGTTATAAACGATTCTGCGTTTCATTCTTTTCTATTGTTACGGGGTGGGGGGTGGCATATGCAGATGATCCACATAAAATGAAAATTACAAAAGGGAATAATTTTGGATTTGGATTCTACTTGATAGATATTAACGACATCACATTCTCTTACAAGAGCTATAAATCTGTTACATAAGATTTGATGGTATTGTTCTCATAATGAATTGATTTCAATTCCCATGATTCTTGACAGGTTGTTGTTAAGCATTTGGATATGCCTAGAAGGTTGGTACATTGATAAAATTTTCTTTTTCCTGCCTTTTAGAATTCGGCAATTATTTGGTAATCTCTAGGTTGAGTATCTTATACTTTCTCTGGGATTCACTAGAAGCTATAAGCGGAGGGATTTGTCGAATCGAGTATATGCTTCAGATGAAGCAAGGACATATGCTATAGAGAGAGCAGAAGAAGTACAATCGAGTCTAGAACCTGATTATCCTAGCTTTGTGAAGCCAATGCTCCAATCACATGTGACCGGTGGTTTTTGGTTGGTAAGTCGGTGGTTTATCTGATGACAAGAATTGAACAAACAGAAGATGATATTCCAAATTTAATCAAGAGGGATTCTTGGGGTATTATCTCAGTGTAAGGACAAAACTATATTATTGGATCTAGAACCATCATGTTTGTTCACGTGATGCAGGGACTTAACCAATACTCGACAAAAGCCATAACTGATGAGAGTGTGATATTAAATCCTTTTATCTTATTGCCCAGGCAACCCGGTCGAGACATCCAAGTGGGCCCTACCTCGTGGGCCACCCCACCTTGGGCCCTACCTTGTGGACCATCGAGGGGTGGCCCACGAGGTAGGGACCACTTAGATGTCTCGGTCGGGTTGCCTGTGCCATAAGATAAAGGAATTTAATCTCACGCTCCTATCAGTCACGGCTTTTGTGGAGTATTAGATAAGTCCCTGCATCACTATGATTCTTAAAACTGGTACTAGCATTGGGATCCAACACAAGTACAAAGTTCTGAATTCAATGAACTCCAGAAAAAGGGATTCTCTGACTTTTGGTCGTATATTTATGATAATGGTCAGAGGATGTATGTTGGACATTGGGGATAGTGGAATAGTCGCACTAAGAATATGTGGAGTGGCAGAATCCCGGTAGGTTGGAGTTGGACAGTGCTAGATCCAGGAATATGGATGACCTCAATTTTGGGGAATAACCTGGGAGCCTGAGCCCTCTTTTATCATTATTATATAGAAAAACATTGATTGTTCATATATATAACATAGAAACTGGCCTACCTTGGGAGTAATGGTCACAACTATTTTATATAATTTTACAACAGGGACTTCCGGTCCATTTCTGCAAGAGCAACCTTCCAAAACGCGATGAAACAGTCACTTTGGTAGATGAAATCGGCGATGAGTACCCGACAGTATTCCTTGCCAACAAAACAGGACTAAGTGGTGGATGGAGAGGGTTTTCTCTTGCTCATGAGTTAGTTGATGGGGATGCGTTGATTTTCCAACTAGTCAAGCATGCAACATTTAAGGTGATGTTTTGGGCTCAAAGCAATGCATAACTGAATCATTTTTATGTACTTTGAAGCATTTCCACCTGTTCAATGCTGCATTTCTCAAAATACTTTGTATTTGCATTTGAAGTTAATAACCTATAATCTGCTTCTTGTCACCTAATATGGGAAGCGTAGAGTGCAAACTCTCCATATTGTATTTTACATTATTTTATTTATAAATGTGTCATGCTTAAGTCTATATATTACATATTAACATTGGTCATTCTATCTTATTACCTTCCCCTTTTCCTTTATTTTATTTCTATCATATTATATATATAACTTTTGACAAACTTACATCATATAATCTAATGCATATGCTAGATACATTGTACATTGCTGGTTTTTTTCCGAAATTATTCTACTCTTCAAATACCAGATGAAGGTTTTGCTGCTTCCATTGTTAGCTATGCTTGTACTGTGCATTAGTGATTAGACTAGTCTACACTTAATATCAAAACTACAAAGGAACCTGTGTGATGCATGGGAAAATATTCAAAGAAAAAATGACATAATAATATGAAATAATATAAATCAATTAATTCTCATAAATAAAAATGTAATCAATATATACTTGTAAATGATAAGAAAACTTGAAATTATATCAAATAAGGAGTGACACACAATATTTAGTGTAGTGCCAAATCAGCTACCTCCACTAAAGGGCTCATTAGAGAGGAGTTCTCCAAAGGGGGTGAGAGTCATAATGATTGATCGTGATCAGTAACAGGGAAGTCTACTATAGTTGTTTGAGTCTTTTTGACAACCATTCTCTCCCGTGATCTCCCGGCCAGGACATAATTATCAAGTGACTATCCTCGTATAAATGGAATTGTGAAGTAGAAATTTGTAAAAACTTAAACAACCTAACTAAAAAAATAGTGTATTATAAAAGCAATAATTTATTGATAGAAAAATAATATGTAATCACATAAATGGAAAGAAAAAAGGAAAAACATATTATAAAGATTATAGATCATCTTTTATTATTATTTTCTATGGAAATTATATAATTTCCAATAATGAGAATTATACTATATCTCCGGTATTCTCCATTACATGGAAAGTTTGCAGTGGAGATCAAATTAAAAGAAGGTGATTCCAAGCTTGAATTCACTATTAGTCGCAAGTAAAATGTTTCATCTGATACTCTCATGGTTCAACTTTTACTATAGTCAAATAAATATCCTATAGAAAAAGAAGGTATATTATTGGAAAAGAACATAACCTTTAGAAGATTTGCAGCATGAATCTGGTGAGCCATATTCTTCTCAAAATGATAGATGGAACCCATGCTCCAAATGGGAATCTGCATCAGTAAACATGGACATTAGAATAAACATGGACATCACATTCTAATTAAGAACTTGGTTTGGTGCATTGAGTAGAAAAAAAAGAGGCGTGTGTTGCACTATAACCACACTCGGAACGCCACTAATAAAATTAATGACACTAACAATGTATGCAAACAACTCCAGCATTCCCCAATTTTTTTTTGCAATTTCCTGTTTGCCATTAATGTTTATCAATATGTAAAGTTGCAGGGGCTGCTGTGACGTAATTCCATTGAAATGGACATTGTTGATAAGAGAATATGTATGATTACATCACAATATACCATTAGATCAAAGTGAATAAAAAATTAGAGGAACCAACAATGCATGCAAACAACCCAATCAAGGGAATAGAAAAAAAAAAAAACAAACCAAAAGGCTTAAATATGCAATAAATCACCTATAAAATTAAAGGCACTAACGATGTATGCAAACGACTCCAGCAATCCTAAAAAAAATAAAAAAATTGCAAAAGCCCAAAATCCATTATCATGCAAGCAACAACCGCAATGCATATGGAAAGAGCATAGATCAACAATCAAACACCAATAAAATAAAATAAAAACCAAAATTGGACCAACGAAATTGTCAAAAGCTATAGATTGCTCTTCCCTTATATTCTCCTAGTGGCTGGAGTTGTCGATCAAACAAAAACCAATTAATTGGTTGTTAAATAATGGAAAGTCAGTGGGTGGCTACCCCTATTGCAGAATAGTTGGAAAAAGCAAAAGACAGTAAGTAAAAATAAAAAATTCAGAAATCACATAGGGGAACCAATCAATAGAAATCAAATAGGGGATAAAAGAACGAAGGTTGATTTATATAATATCCTTAAATTAAAGAGGAAGAAAAGTCGAATAAACTAAGGACTTACCTGGAGAAGGAAGAATATTGATAACCGAATGAAAAGTTAAATTGAGTGCAGACTCCGACTCAGAAGAACTGGGATTGTAGCAGCGTTAGGAAAGTGCGACTATGTGGTGTGCTTTGGGTGGAGAAGAAGAGGGGGAAATAGAGACAATGGGGAAATAGCTGGTGGAGAAGAAAGTAGAAGAGGTGTAGTTTGATAAACGGTTAAAATAGGAAGCATAACCGGTGTATCTTTAAAGCAATAGAGAGAGTGATTTGAAACGGTGTGTCGTTAAAGATCGGGAGAAGGTGATTTCAACATCCCATAAACGGCCCCTAAAATCCCTCCCAAGATGCCACATAGGCCTCCCAAGGTTGTGTTTTAATTAGTAGTAATATGGAGGAACTACTAGTCTTTTAGTGGTTCTATGTGTAATTGTGTATATTTGATGAAGCACATTATCGGCATTGCTCTCAAGGCTGCAATGGCACATCTATAAAATGTTTATATTCATGATTATCATAGGTCGGTATTTACCTCTTCCTTTTCAGGTATACATTATAAGGGTGAATCGTTCGGAAGACGATGACTAGGTCTTAATCACTTTAGTGTAGGTGCCAAATGAATCAATGCAGGTAACTCTTGTGCTCCTCTTAAAATTTTTGTCAAATTTGGTTTCACTATAGTGATTTCGTATGTTTATTCATATCTTAGCCAACCATTTCAAATCAGATTTATGTTGCTTCCTCATCCCGATTTGGTAAATTTGCATTAGTGCTTGCTCAGACGCAATCAGTATGCGTGCCAACATTACTAATCAAATATGTTAGAATATGAACTTTGGCATTTTTAGATGAACAGCTGATACATACATATATAGGACATTGCTAAGTGCTAACAGAAGATATGACACTAGATAGAGTGCAATGACAGAACAAGATTCATGCAGCCATCCCAAATAGTTGAGATAAAGCTTGGATGATGATGACAATGATTTGACATTCTTAGGACTATTTATAAATACAAATCACTATATATTATTAAAAAAACTAAGTTACTCATTTACACTTGCCTTTTGCCTATAGTCATTGGGAGAGGACTTGATGAAATCAATGTTGTTATAAAACTTACAATTCATTTTTGTAAATTCTTAGACAGTACAAAATGCAATAATATAGTTATGATGTTTCTATTCTTTCCATTTCCTTAACTATAAATTCCTCTCATATTGAGATGATTCATACCTATATTCATGACAATAATTCTATAATGCATTGGACGCTTATTCTGGGAGTAAGGTCTAAAAGCGAGTGCCTGCAAAATCTCGACTGACACCCTGGCGTGCATTGGATGCTGCTTCTGTTGTTCGAGTCCAATTAACACACTTATGCCATCTATTCTTAATTGATTTGATTAGTCACTGGTGTTAGTTTTTCCTCTTATGTGAGCCTGATCTCTCCAGTAAGAGGTTCTATATGTTCTTGGAGTTAAGTCTTCTCAAGACCCATGTTCTTTTTGATAGAGGCGTCTTTATGTGCCATACCTCCTTAGATTTATGTTATGTTGATCTCACAGTGTTCTAACAATCTATGTATTCCTTATAGCAATCTTTGATTCTTTATTATTTTGAAGCTTCTGTATTCTGTTTTCTATCTTTTACCTGTTTTTGTATCTTCCACTGCCACTTGGGAGTGTGATTTTTAGCTGGTGTGTACCTTCTGGTCGAAGGTTCAGCCAGTGTATGGATGACTAATTCAAGTTTTTGAACTTTTTCTTATATATTATTTATTTTTGACAGGTAAAAGGTAGCAGCTGATAACCATTCTTGCTGCAAGTTCTGTTCAACTTCCTTTTGCAGCAAAGAGGTTAAAAGCAGTGGTGCGGCACTTTTTAATTTATTTCTCCCCTTGTGTGCCTTGTTGATTTTGACGATTCATGACACCTTGATGAAGTGCATCCCCAATATGAATTCAGTTTGTCAATAATTTGGTCGCAGAGGAGGATGTATGAACTGTTTTGGCTCTCCTTGGATGTTCAGACTCATGTGAGCATAGACATAGCGACAAAGTCAGGGTTCGGGAATAATTTGGCAAGGGTCAAGTTCGGAAAATTTTGAAAAAATCCAGGAAATATTTGGGAAAAAAATAATTATAAAAAAAAGATATCCAAAAATTGATTAAATAACATACAGAATAAGTAGTTTACTTTGTCGAACTAAACGGATTATTGTGAAATTCGTAAATGATTTGGCAATAATTCGTGAAATTTAGGAATAATTCAAGAATTTTTCAGAAATTTAGAGAATTTTGTTACTATGCATAATTTGGCACACCTAAAAGTTACAAATAATTTATGAAATTTAGGAATAATTCACGAATAATTCAACAAACCTAAAATTCATGAATAATTCGGCACACCTAAAAGTTGCAAATAATTCAAGAATTTTTTAGAAATTCGGAAAATTTTGTTACTATGCATAATTTGGCATACTGAAAAGTTTCAAATAATTCGTGAAATTCAAGAATAATTCACAAAATCTACGAATAATTCAGCAAACGTAAAATTCATGAATAATTCGGTACACCTAAAAGACAAATAATTCATGAAATTTTTAGAAATTCGAAGAATTTTGTTACTATGCATGTGAGTACTTGCATTTCTCTCTTTTGCACATGAATCAAATGGAGCTGCAATGAGTTATCTAATGCTTCTTTTTCCAATGGAATCATTTGAAGGTTTCTTGTTTGGTATGTAAACTGGGATTGAACTTGCAGCCTCAATGTTGCAATTTGATACGAGCGCCAATTGAGCTGGAACACTCCACACAATAGAAACATATATTGGCAAGTGAAATAAGACTGATATACTATGCTAAATCTAACAATGAGGAATATGAGACTGAGAGTATGCAAGGTGCATTTTTTTTTTGGTTACATATCACATAGGCCGCAACCCTGGTTAGTTTTGTTAGTATTTATTCTAGTTAGCGAGTGGGCATATCAATTGTCACACTCATTCAAATAATGACTTGAACTGAGTCTTTTTCTCCCATTGGGAACACACTTTCTATCACTGGAACAAAATGAGTATCGATGGAAGGTGCATCAAACCACCATATGACTAGGTTTTGTCAGATATATTCAGCCGTTTCAGCGTCCATTGGTGCTGTCAAAAGGCAACGTTGGGGCAGGGTACCTTGCCCTTATAAAGGCAAGACCCTAACCCTGCCCTAGCTGCTTCAAAGGCATGGATTGACTAGGCCGCCCTAACCTTGCGCTCAGGGTTAGGGCAGGAAAGAAAAGCGATTTTTTTTCTCATTTAAGATGATGGGGAAGTTATTCAATTGAAATTATTTCAATGAAATAAATATAACCACAATTCACAACAAAATTATTTAAAATAAAATAAATATAAAAGCAAAGTAAAACAAGTATAATAATAAAATTAGAAAAAACAAAATTTATCCAAGGTTGTAATAATTTTTAAAAAATCAAAATGGGGATAATTAGAGTGTTACAAAGGGAAGGCATCGCTTGCCCCATCGGGTAGTGTGTGATAGTCACCACTCCATTGATCTGGGTTCCACTCTCGAGAGAGTGTGAGTGTTGTCATCTCCACCCGCACATGACTTAGAACAGATGCTAATCTACTAACTGGCCAACTGGGGTTGCAGCCTACCCGTGCATCTCTCACAAAAAAAGTGTTACAAAGAAAATGAATAACAAATTTATCAATCACAAATAAATTAATCAATCACAAAAAATAAGTAATCATAAATTAATCAGTAAGCACACAGTTCATCACAACAAAATTAATCTTAATAAAAAAAAATTGCAATGCTACTGACTTAATTGTTTGGAATAACCACAATTCACAACAAAATTAATCACAATATAATTGTGTTACGGCTAATCACGTAGAGTTAAGGAACCGGTCAATAAGGGGCTTAGGGTTAGGGTTTCAAGGGATTAGGGTTCTAAGGAATTGGGGTTAGGCTATAAGATGGGCATTCCCGAAAAACTAGTTGAAATGGAGGATCTTAACCTTCCAATTTAAAGCCGAAACTCCAACTGCCTAATGAGATGCAATTAAAGGTAATAAAGATATTCTGGTTTAATTAATGGAGTTTGCACACCCCGGTTGGAGATCTTACGCAATTGATTAAACATTCTAAGATCCATGACTTAGCAATCCGAGCATTTTGGTGTAAGCCATCCATGATAATACCTTAAGGTCCTTTCTTCCAAAATTTCATATCCTGGAAGTAAAACGTGGGCTCTAACCATTTACCACCCAGTCAGTGGGCGATCTATTTTGTTCGAATCCTAAAACACTATATCCATGGAACCATGCTCCTTCCTAGCCATTTGATCAAGAGCCTCAAAAGGCCAATATAATGCCATTTATAAGATGGCCAGCTGCCTGGTTAATGTGAATTTTTGTGGTGCCCCTCCAAATCAAAGACGACCTCCTACAGTTAGAAGATTCTGAATCTGTGCATGTGCAAATGTGATGTACCATGTGGTATAGAGCTACGCCCGTTAAATGATACACAAATGTATGTCTCTTAAGGAGCAGCAGTAGAGTTTCCCACCAAAATCAGCCCCCTCCTTTCTGTACAAGTGTTTTCCCTACTACCAGTTGTTGACAAACCTACATAGTTACCAACCCACTTATGCTGGTCTTTCCCCAACACTCGGTCCCCTTTTACAAGCTATCACTGGTTTAAGATTGCCAATTCAATAGGGTTATTGACCATAAAAATTAAAACAGCGCACGCCTTTGAGCTGGTGGGTACAGTTCAGTTGCCAAACAAAACTACCTACCGTAGCCAACACCGCCATTTATTCATAAATATTTGCATACATTCCAAAACCTCGACATACTTAAACAGTTGGTTTCAATTATATTTATTGACTTTTTTTTAAGGAAGGGGGGGGGGGTGCAAGAACTATTCTCAACTGCGTTAGTCTAGCACGAGGCTGGTCTTGAAGAAGGCCAGCTCCATCCAATTTGTGGAATACGTTGCATACATATGCTTGGTTGTTAAAATAAAACAGCTCCCGAGACATAATATAACACCATATACTCGGAGATGATCGATTTTAACATCCTATGCTCATAATTTGGCCACTTGTTGACTGAAGGTTGGATCGATGCAAACAACAACCTGCAAGAGTTTTTTAGGTATTTAGGAGCAAGTGGTGCAGCAAATATAGAACCATTATCGCATTGCAAGAAATAAGTACGTGGATAAACAGAAGGGGAGGATTTTCTTTTGCTAGAAATGAGCATTACCTTGCCGACACTTTTACCAGAATGGAGATACTCAACAGCATCTGCAACAGAGCCAAGGCCAAAAAATTTCTTTGGGTCCACAGATACCTATTATAGTCAAGTTTGAACAAGTTAGGTCCACAAAAGCTTTTAGAAGAGAAAAATGCCCTCGTAAACTATCTTTAGATGATTAATGCTATTTGGTATCAGAAGTAGGTAATGTGTCAAATTTGAAGAATGTTGTTTCTCTGAGTTTATATTGAATTTTCCATAACAAACTCAATTTCTATCTGAAAAAATAGTTTAGCCTTAATCCTTTTCATCTTAATTACAGTGTTTTGCACATAAGTTTCTCGCCTTTCAAATCATTGTTTTCTGTTATGCCCACTCAAATGAGGTTTCACATGCTCTTATACAATCATGTAAAATGGACAGATCTGTTTCTGTCTTTTGTAGCTTCACAATTAATTGACCCAGATGGAAACCTTAACTGCTGCTTCCGATCATGACTATGCATGGGGAAAGCTACAAAAAATATACCAGACACATAGTCGGCTGCTGGTACCAGCATTTCTGCGCTAATGCTGTCTTGGCCACACAATCCTGTTGGGTACAGCTTGTTATGCAGCAGGTCTTGTTGGACTAGTAGTGCTACCGCTCGTAGGTTTTATCTTCAGGGATGCGCGGCACTGCTACTTGGGTAGAATGCTGTATGATTGAGATACTACCAACCCAGTGGTGCCATAGTGACAAAGTTGGGGTTCGGGAATAATTTCTCTAAGGGTAAAGTTCGGAAAATTTTGGGAAAATTATAAAAGCATACCAAAAATTTTGATTAAAAATATACAAAATAAGTAGTTAAAAAAATTTATTCACAAAATTTGCGAATAATTCGGTAAATTCAGGAAATTCATGAATCCAAAAATTCACGAATTATACGGCGAATAGTTCGGCAATCCAAAAATGCGCAAATAATTTGCAAATATTTGAAAAAGAATGGCATTTGTTGTTACTGGGAGTGGTGCTAGTGCTACAGCTGCTCAGCTACAGGCAAAAGGATGATGCGGCTGAAAATGCAGCAGGTTATGGCCTAAACCTGGCTCAAAGATCATTGATTTTGAATGGGTGACTAAGAAGGTGGGAGGAGAATAGTGAGGAGAAACTAATTGCCTCTGTGAGCAAAGATGTAACAAACTACTTCCTAGGAGAAATTTAGCAGTCTATCGAGATGCTAGACTAAGGAGTAGTTTTTACTGTTCCCTAGACGATGCTAGATGGATCAAGAACTGATGCGAATTTAAGAAACCATCTCAGATCAGGTCAACACAATACAATAGCCTCAAGATTTTTTATTTTTTTCTCGGTAAAGATATGCATTGATATATTAAGGTAAAGACAGATATCCTGATGTAAGACTATGCAATGGCCTAAAATCTAATGTGCTGAGATCAAGATTGAATTAGCAATAATAAAGAAAACTATAAAATTGCAATCCTATCACAAATAATTATTCCAGAAAGTCCAAGTAAAACAATTTTAAGAAAATTCAAAGTCACGTCACAAACCTACAATAATGACTATTAGTTATATCGTGAGGGTTGTATGGAATTCTATGTTTCTAGTTTCCATAAGCTTAGGGATTAGCTCTCAATTCAATGTAGATTTTCTAACCTTATCTAGGGATTCAAAGGGAGTAAAAGACTAGGGTTTTAGGATTTTAATGTTTAGGGTATTGGGAATTGAATGTTTTAAAGTTCTGAAATTGAGGAAAGCTGAATCTGCAATCGGGTCAAGTATGGGGCTGTAGAAGTACTATGGGAAGCCTGGGTGGTTGCAGGGAAAGGCAGGGGGGAGGCTGTAAAGGAAAGGTCTGGTATAGGCTTGCGGCTGGATGGGAATGACTGTAGGTGACTGTGGCAGCAATCTTGGGGTTCTGTAGATGCTTGCAGCAGCAAGGGTATTGGCTGTAAGGGCTGTACCAGTCAGTGGGGGACTGTAGAACAGTCAATACAAAAAAGGGTAGGGCAATGGGGACTGGCAGCAGCCTAGGGAAAGGCCTGAGGAGGCTAACAGCAGCCTGGGGAACAGACATGGGACTAGCTGCAGTGATGGAATGGGCTGTGGGGGGGCAGGGACAGCAGGAAAAGGGATGGGGCAGTGGGGATTTGGGCAGGGAAGGCTAGGGTTAGGTGTTTTCAATGGGGAAAGAAAGCTAGTGTATGGAAAGTTGGAGTTTTTCAAAAGGAAACAAAAAATCAAAGATGAATAAAGGAAAAACAAGAAAGAAAGAGCAAAAAATGTACCTTAGAACTATTAGGGAATCACTCCCTTGGCAGCACACCAACTCCAATCACAGGAGAATACTCAAGAGTACCTTTTCTCATTCATAAAATTAATTAACTAAAAATTTACAGCAAAAAGAGTCTTTAAATAGTTGAAACCCTAATTATAAAGAGGCTCAAATAACCAAAACTAATAAAAAGATTACAATAATCCAATACTAATAAATTGTTTCCTCTCTAACTAAAAATCCAGCCCATTGGGCTTTTACAACTATGCTAAATCATACTAAACCAACCCATATGCACACCTTCCCAGTGTGGAATCTTCCTAATGATCTATGTGTGCACATGAGGTCTTCAATACCCCAAGTCATTTATCCAAAATGACATGAGGATCTTCTTCTTCTTCCTCCGCCTCTAGTAAACCTGAATTTCATTGGGCTTCTTCTAGATGTCAACATCGTATATATAGATAGATAACACCGGGGGTCACAAGAGGGTGAACCCAGAAAGAGGAAAAAGCAATAAGTTAAAGCAAAAATAGAAGATGACAAACTTGGTGGGCCCCTTCAATTGAACTAGAACATGACAAACAAAAATAGCCTCATGATTACTTCATGCAGTTTATTACTAGGGCCATAAAACAGTCTAGAAGAGTTGTTGGCCCATAGAAAATCAAGAAAGAAATACATGTTTCTTATTGAATATGAATGCAAGAACACTTGAGTGCTAACAAAGCTAGAGGAAGAACTTGTAAAGAAAATAGAAGAACACCAGCTCTGCAAAAAGCACCTAAGATGAGATACCAAATTTTACTCGCAATAGAACTCCTATTATCGCATGCATAGAGAGATGAATATACACATATAGAGGAAACTATGTAGTACCTTAAGCTTTCCCGAAGAGAAGAGATGAAAAAGCCTGTCCAGATGTTGTTGCCATAAGTGACTATACTGGACCAGGAAAAAGCCAGCCTGTAAAAGTTTGGAGATTATTAGAACAGTGAAAGCACAAGGAAATCCAGTATTGGCTGTTTTAAATTTTTTTTCACCAAATCTCTTTATCTAGATGAACTTTTAACAAAATTTAATGCAACCTAATTTACCTTGGAAATTACGAGACTAAATGGAAATCTACTTGATGCATATGTTAAACAGTGCAAAGGCGTGAGGCAAGGTGTTGGACCTTCAAATGCGTGAGGCTTAAACCTCATTAATGCAGTGGACTGTGGACCACCGTTCAAATCCTCAGGCAATGGCAATCTATGCTGGAACTAAAGAAGTTTGGCTTAAACTATTCATACAATTTCGTAAAGATTGCTCACGAAAAGTTGTCTTACAATCTTTCCCACTTGGCCTTATATAGATATTACATACTCGACAATTATGACTACTGTGAGAAGCTCATCTCTATTAGTGTTGGCGCCCGTTTATTTCTTGTTTTGTTTATTGCTTATTTTCTAGTCGTTGCCTAGTTTACATCACTGTAAATTGTTGTAGTTTCTCTTTGATTTTTAATATATTTGCTATTTTACCAATAAAAAAAAAATCTCGACAATTATGACTTCAACTACCTTTGGACTATTCTAGACACTTTGAAAATCAACTCTTTTTTAAAATCTTTTAGAATTTTCAAGCATTGGAAACTCCAAAGACTCCTTTAATTAACAACCTTCCCTGAAAAATTTAAGACACTCAAAGAACTTCACAAGTAGTATTAAAAAATCAGTACTATAGGCGCACTAGAAAATTAATGACACATAAAACTTGACAAAATCTAATTATTTACCAAGAAAATTAAAGGCCAAGGGTCCCTATACAACTATACTAATATGGGACCTCGTTTTATGTAATGGTATTATCATTCTTAGACAACAACCTATTCTTTTTGTGGATCCTCTTGTTGAGATGAGGTGTGAACCTTATAGACCCCACCCTGAATGCATCACTCATGCTCCCTCATTTTTTAAAATAAAAATAAAATAGAAATGAGAAAATTGCAAAAAGATTCAAAAAAATATTAATGAAATATATATATATATATATATATATATAGTGAATAGATAGCATATGCGGGATGCATAGGCAACCTTGCCTAGGGTCAGTCATTTGAGCGACAAATGACAGTCCTTTCGACCCACAAAAAAACCCAATGTGCGGCTCCCCATTTCCTAACACGTGGAAAAAATCACCCGAATCGGAGATGTCTATGTTATCCATTTGGATGTTGAAATCTACCATTAACTCTAGTTGGTCAGCATTAACCTCTAGTGTTAATACAACCCAACATAGATTATATTTTCAACCGTTACGATCACATGGCCTAGACTTCTTTGAATGGGCTGTTTTTTGTCAAGTGTTAGGTAAGGGGAACCTACATTTTGGGCTTTTTTTTGTGGCCCCAAAGGAGTGCCACATGTCACTCAAACGAGTGATGCATAGGCAAGGTTGCCTATGCGTCACACATATACTACCCGAACTCACACATGTGTATATATTATAGTGGTATGTATAATTATACACAGCCTCATGCTCCTTTTTAAAATGAAATTAATTAGAAATGAGGAAGTTGCGGGAAAAAATAATTAATGAAATACCTATAGAGGTACACACACACACACATACATATATATATATATATATATTGAAAATATTATATAAATGATTCAATTAGGGCTGTATTCGGGCCGGGCTTGGCCAACCCTGGCTCGGCTTGAATAGATTTGAGCGAGGCCCGAAGCCTGGCTCAACCCGAATTGGTGTTTGAATGTGCGGCCTGAAGCTCGGCCCAAATTGAAATTCTTGGCTCGGAGCTCGGCTCGGCCCGAATTGATTCAAGCTCAAGCCGGGCTTCGCTTGGCTTGAGCTCGGCTTGAACCTTTCTTTTTTTTAATAATAATATTTTATATTATTTATTTATATAATAATGATATATATAAATAATATTTTTATTTATTTTTTTAATAATATTCGAGCCAAGCGAGTTCGGGCCGAACCGAACCTCAATTGAACCGGGCCAAACCGCACAAGGGCTGGCCCGAGCTCAGCTTGAATTAGCTTTCGGGCTTTTTTTTTAGGTTTGGCTTGGCTTGAATTAGCTTTCCGGCTGGGCCGATCTCGGGCCAAACCAGGCCGAGCCGAGTCGCACCAACGGGCCGATGGGGCTTTGTGCAGCCCTACATTCAACCATAGAAGAACAATAATTAGTAGAGCCAAGCTAACTCTGCAAGTTAGAATTCATATACATATTAAAAGACAATCGTTCAGTCATTAATACATGCAATGGATTCTAAATAACAGTTGCAAAGAAATCACAAAAGAAAGTAAAAATAATTTTAATATGTGGCTAGAACCTTATTTTTGGTATGTATGTGGCATACGTCTTAGGAAAAAAGCGAGCCTCAATGCGTGAGGTGTGCGCCTCATGGATTGAGGCGTACCTTAAGGGGATTTAAGCCACAAGGTTTCACCTCGAGGCATAAGCCTCACATACTTTTTAAAACACTAAGGTGGCTTTTGGTAAACACAAATCTAAATAGGTAGAGCTAATTTGAAAATTGAGCTTATTTCAACTTTAGATTGTTAAGTTAAAGGTTAATTGAATGTCTACATCTTTTTGAAGTAGAGGTTTTACCTGTAAAGAAAAAAGTAGCTCATGTTATTACTTTTGAGGTAAAACCTCTACTTCAAAAAGATCTAGACATCCAATTAACCTTCAACTTAACAATCTAAAGTCCAACTAAGCTCAATTTTTAAATAAGCTCTACTTATTTAGATTAGTGTTACCAAACACCACCTGATACTAAATAACATGTGTGCATGATAATCTCTAAGAGAACTCATTTTCATAATAAACAATGTAGTTTGGTTAATATACATGCATTTGATAAAATATAGCAATATAATTCACATTAACATTTATTATTAGTGGTTTCCCACATGACAGAATGTCTATAAAATTGTAGTGCCATTATATATATAGTAGTGTTTCTTATTTATTTGTGAATAAGAATATAAAATGTATTGTATTGAATTAATATAGAAGTACAAAAACTTAATTCTCCTTTTACACCCTTTCTAGAATAGGGCCTGCTCAACCATTTATTGAGGAGTGAGGACATCTATCTCCACCCACCCACTGTCACCTTCAACTGCCGTGTGTATATATATATATAGTGAATTTTGTCACAATGATTTTTGGTTTAAAATAAGTTATTTTGCTGAGTTTAGTTCTAAAGGACCATGGATAAGTATAGAAAATCTTTAGATGTGATTATTTACCCTATTTTTCCTTCAGAGAAATAGTAATTTCTTTAAATCATAATTTGGATTTTGAACTCAGACACAGGGCCTGCAGTGCAACACAGGATGTGCATCAACTGTGAAGAACAGCGGTTAGATCAAAGTGTAAGTTTTTAGGACCATATATTAATCATTTCTCTTGCAAAAAATAGTTTTTGGCATGAAAAATGAGTTGATATTAAAGTTACAGTCCCTCCCTACTCTAAATGAGAAGGAGCTGTTTTAAAAAGGAAAGAAGATAAAAGATGTTGAAAGAAGCGCCCTATTTTCAGAAGCTGTTTAGCTGATGAATCTGCATTGTTATTGGCACTATGAAGAACATGACATACAACACCCTAGCTGAGTCAACTCAGCACTCAAGTGGTGTCCATCCTCACTTCTGACCTACGGCTAGTTTTTACCACGTGGTGTTCAAAATGCACCATCAACAGGAAGGAATCAAAATTTCTTTAAGCAATGAAAAACAAGATCAATCTTCCTTAAATGTCCTACTCTATGGAGTCCTTCTCCCAATAGCTCTGCGGTCACCCAATAAAAATTCATGTCTTACAAATCAACATTTGACTGACAAGCATCAAGTCACAAATTTTTCCTCCATTACTTCTTAAAATCAACTGCAGATAAATGCTATCTATTTTTCCATATCCCACTAAGCCCTGAATGTGGTTACTAAATTTGCAAGACAACAATCTCTGGCCACCTCTCTAGATGGCCAAGTGATGAAATTGCACAAGTCCCCTTCCATAATGAACAAACCAAAATGGTAATTAAAACAAATAATAAATAATTTAGGCACCACAGTTAAAGGAGAGGACTGGGATTGGTTATAGTTGGGAGTCAGCTTCTCTCATGATAAAAGTAGTTATTAACATAGGAAACGTTCTCCACCTTATGGAAAATATTGGAATCACTGTTAGTATCAAGCCTAAGATGATAGAACAATTACACAAAAAATTGTTACCTGGGGATCTCTATTCTCAGGAATCTTATGATGGAGTTAGTGATGTGAAGTTCTAGCTACGCTTTAAAATAAAATGGTTTAAACCTACAAACAGAGTACTAGGAAAAAATGTAATCTCCAATCATGTGCATAATGATAAAGATACATATTGAAAAGAAAAACCTGACTAGAATGGAAAATTTCTGGTTCCTATCTGTACAAACCAATTCAATAATCTGGCAGTCTACATACCACAGTTTGACTTTTTGCTAAGATCTTCTCGCATAGTCCAGTATAGTTTGACGGCTTCCATCCATGCTTTCCTTGATACTGAAACAAGAATGAATTGGGATTGGATGAAAATTATAACTAACCATTTTTAGCACAAGCACTCAAGATAAAGCCATTGACTAATCTTTAAATGAAAGATATGATGCATGAACATATCTGTTTAGTGCAACTATTTTTACATTTATCCTTTCTGTTTTATTTTAAGTACTTTATTTTAATCAACTGTAGTTCAGGAAATGTTTCTGATTCCAAGTCATTAGATTGGTTGAATGAAATTGGCTCTTCATTAAAAAGAATTTACCAGAAAATTAAATTACACTGCTTTTATAATCCATTTAAACATCAAAACTAGCTAGATAGCGTACTGGTAGACCAATAATATCATCAGACAACACCCATGATCAGAAAGGGGATGCAACATTTCATGTGGAATGATATAGAACTCATATATTTTCCGGCCCTTGAAATCTATAAGGGAGTTGGTTTAGTTTGTGAGGATATTAGGGTTAGAAGTTAGGGTTTGAGAGATTAGGGTTTGAGAGAGAGAGGAAGAAGAAGAAAAAGAAGATTAGGCTTAAGGAAAATAGTGAGAGAGATTAATGATCTCTCTCATTATATTCCACTAATGGTCTACTATTAGTACATAAGAGCTACTAATAGTAGACCCACAATACAGTATATAAGAGATAACATAAAGACAAGGCCCATAGGAATAAAGTCCATAAAGTGTTATTCAATACTCCCCCTCAAGTTGGTGCATAGATATCACTCATACCCAACTTGCCAACAATTCGGAACTGAGTACCACCAAGACCCTTAGTCAACACATCAGCCAGTTGATCTTCGGACTTCACAAACGGGGTTGCAAATATACCTCACCTTCAACTTCTCCTTGATGAAATGCCGATCTACCTCAATATGCTTGGTTCTATCATGCTGCACCGGATTATGAGCAATACTAATAACGGCTTTATTATCACAATATAAGCTCATGGGGCCTTCAGTAGGAAGCCAAATCTCCCTCAGGAGTAATCGGAGCCAAAGCAGTTCACACACACCGTGTGTCATGGCTCTAAACTCTGCCTCTACACTGGATTTATCAACTACATTCTACTTCTTACTTTTCCATGTGACAAGATTACCTCCAACCATAGTGCAATACGCGAAAGTAGAGCGTCTATCAGAAACTGAGCAGCCCAATCTGCATCAGTATAGGCTTCAACCCCTAAATTTCCATTACAGGTATCAAGAAACCCTTCCTAGGAGATGACTTTAAGTAGTGGAAGACCCAATTCACTGCATCTAGGTGGCCAGTAGTTGGTGAATGTATGAATTGGCTGACTACACTAACAGTATAAGCAATGTCTGGCCTAGTAAGGGATAGATAAATAAGCCTACCAACAAGACTTTGGTACCTTCCAGCATTTGACAGACGTTCCCCACTAGCTTCACTGAGTTTATGATTCGGGTCTATATGTGTATTACATGGCTTACAACCCATCATGTCTGTCTCTGTCTCTTCCAGTAGGTCAAGTACATACTTGCACTGAGAGACAAATATGTCCTTAGATTTGGCAACTGATATTCCAAGGAAGTACTTTAGAAGACCTAAATCTTTGATCTCAAATTCCTTTGCTAACTTCCTCTTCAATGACTCTATGTCATCAAGATCATCATTTGTTAAAACAATGTCATCCACATAAACAATCAAGACAATCATTTTCTGGCACGACCGCTTGAGAAACAATGTGTGGTCTGCTTGACTTTGTCAGTAACCATTCTTCATCATAGCATTGCAAAAACGCTCAAACCATGCTCTGGGGGACTGCTTAAGTCCATACAATGCCTTCTTTAGCTTATACACCATCCCTTCATCTGAGGGGCATTTGAACCCAAGAGGAGGTTGTTGGCCAGGTATTGACCCTAAAGGGGGGGGTGAATAGGGTCTATGGCAAATTAAAAAAAATTTATGGACTCTAAGTCCAAGGTGCGGAATTAAAATTATTTGTAACTCAAGATTACACAATAAAAGTGTTGAAAGTAAGAGATAAGAGTTAGAAGAAACAAACATAAGGATTTGTTCGCGAGGTTCAGCAATCCAGCCGACTCCCCACCTCAAGCTTCCAGCTAGAGGAATTACCACGATTCCTTAATCGTACAGACTCCTTCACGGGTGGAGCCCAACCCTCTACATTCTCTTACAAGTCGAGATATTACCTTTACAAGCTCTCCTTTAGGCCGAGCTGAAACATTTCAAGAGTACTTCCCTTTCTTGATGAAAAATTGAAGCTGGAACTTCAGTGCAAGAATCCTAGATTCTTGACTAACCTCAGAAAGTGAGTTTGGATTTGAAATCCGAATTAAAGAGCTCCTTGACTGAGCTGGATAAGAGTGGAGTACAACCTCTAATAAAGTTTCTCAAAAGAGAATAGAATTGAATGAGCTCAAGAGAAAATTTGGGGATTTCTGAGTGAGTGAGAAATCAAAGATATTGAATGAGTAATCAAAATCAATTATTGCAGTGATCAAGAGTTGTTTTTGGTTTATAAATGAACTCATTTTATAGCATTTGATCCAATGTAGCCGTTGATGAGCATTAAATGCGTTTTAACCCATTAAGAACTAGCCGTTATAACGATTTTTTGATTCAAGCTTGAATTCGTCGACGAAGTAGAAGAGAATTTCTGAATTTTGTCTTGGATCAGACCAAAGTGATGGGATTGATTTTCTAGGTCAATTAGCTATGTTTTAACATGATTTTAAGATTCCTTAGGGCCTTAGAATGATGAGAGTAAAGTATCCTAGGCACCTATGTACAATCTATGGTCTTTGAGGATTCAAACTATCATCCTTTTGAGAACTTTTTACATTAGTCCTAGTCACTCTCAAGACATAAAAATAAAGATTACAATATCACAAATTGCTTGAGATATGATCTTGGGTCTTGATGATTTGACATGTCTTCAGGGACCTGACTTGGACTATGGTCTTATCTTGAGTCTTCAATTGTATACTTGAGTTGAGCTTTCTCTTGGATAGTTTCCATCATTTTACCATGATTGGGGTGCTTTCTTCCTTAGAATCTGAAATGCTACAGCACTTGAACACATTTATTAGTACCTTAAATTTCTTTTCATTATTGTGTTATTTATCAAAATTAATAGGCGTACCCAAGGTTGTAACCTTAAGGCTAACAATCTCCCCCTTTTTGATGATGACATAATAATGTAATGAATTGGGATTGAGCTCCCCCTCAGAATATGAGTTTTAAGAGAAAATGAGGTCAACTCCCCTTAAACATATGCATATACAAATTTGAAGGTATAATAGGTATATCATTATGACAGAATACCAAGAGAAGTTCCACAAAGGGAAACTATCTTATCAATTTGTATTACAAAAGATTACAATTGAAATCAAGAGAAGTTCCATGATGTAATTAAATCTGATATGGTTTTGAAAACCAAGAGAAGTTCCATGAAAAAATCTACCAAATATTCACTTTTCAACAAATATGATCAATTTGTGAATCAAGAGAAGTTCCATAAAGAAACTTCTAAGAAAGACTATATGATAAACTGCCAAAGATGCAAACAATGTGATTCATTCATTATATGTTTCAAAAATTCTTCATTTCAATCAAGTTCGTTACATGTCATTTCTCCCCCTATTTCAACATCAAAAAGAAATAAGTAAACTATAAACTATAGTCTATCCTTCTTTTGTTTCTTCAAAAGATCTGCAACCTTTTTGAAGACATCCTCTGAGGGTCCTGCATCTTAATCTTGATTCTTTTGCACTTCTTGGACTTCTTCTTCTTGCTTTGTAGCTTCATCTTCATCTTCATCTTCAGCTTCACTGGGACTGCTGCTGCTAGAGACTTCATTGGAGGAGGGAGGAATGGAGTGGAGTTTGGAAGATTTGGGAGGCTTGGGATCAAAGGACCGACGAGAAGGGGGGTGATAGCATTTATACCCCTTCTGATGAGGAACATACCTAAGAAAGAGAAATCGAAGAGCCTTAGGATCAAGCTTTGTGCGAGCAATATGCACAAAGCAAATACACTCAAAAATCCGTGCGGCCACTGGAAACAAAGGAGTGGAAGGGGATAATAAGGAAACAGGAGATTAAAACTCCAAAATCCAAGAAGGCATCCGATTGATTAAGAAAGCAGCAGTCAATACGGCGTCGGACCAGAAAATTTTAAGCACATTCATAGAAGCATTAAGCGAGCGAGTGACTTCCAACAAATGTCGGTTTTTTCACTCAGCCACACCATTTTGTTGAGGTGTGTTAGCACAAGAAGTCTGATCAATACCATGAGAATAAAAAAACATAACCAAACCAGTAGACATATACCCCCCCCCCCCCCCCCCAATTATCTGAACTAAGGACTTTAATTGAGACATTAAAATGAGTGACAATCATTGTGTGAAAAGAAGGAAAAACAGTGCCAACTTCAGTCTTAGATTCCAGCATATACATCAAAATGCATCAGAGAAAAATGGTGAATTGCATTTATTACCACTATAGGGATATGAAGTTCGACAATATTTTGCAAATTCGCAAGTTTCACACTGAGAAGATGAAAGCACGCTAGAAACAAATAAATGCAAAAATAAACGCTGAAGCAAGGAAATGGAGGGGTGGTCAAGGCGTCTGTGCCACATGTATAACTCCTCTGTGCTACTAATACTCCGAACACCATGGGGTACCTACTGGACTTATGAAGCAATACGAGGCAAAGGTTCAAGCAGATATAATCTTTGCTCCTCATGGCCCATACCAATCGTCCTACTCGTTTTCAAGTCCTAAAACACACAATGAGAAGCAAAGAAAGTGATGCTACAGTTCAATGATTTTGTAATATAGTTGATAGATAAAAGATTCAAGGTGAACTTAGGGACATGAAGAATAGAGGAAAGGGACATAGAGGGTGTGACATTAACACTCCCCTTACCCGCAATGGATGATAATATACAATCCGCAACTTTAACTTTGTGTCTACCAGAATCAATGAAGTACGATGAAAAAAATGACATCAGTTTTATGATCAAATGTTCCTGAATCAATAATCTAGGAGTGACTATGATCGGAAACATATGCACTGAGAGCCGAGGCTGAGGTACCTGAGTAAAGGACTGAGGTGGCACTAGCGATACTTGGTGTCTCCAACTGAGACATAAAACTGCGTAAGACATCGATCTCATCATGAGACAGGTGAGGGCTATCAGAAGGAGGTACAGAAATAGATACTGGGGGTGTGAATGTAACAGAGTTTGCACTCGAACCCCCTCTAGGTCTTCTGTCCTTATCTCCTCGTCCACCGCCAGGCATAGTCACCAAATACGGGTACGGGTATTAAACGGCAATGATACGTTCGGGAAGTATGGGTTTTAAACGGTAAAACACGGGAAAAGTACGGGGAATTAAAAAATAATAATTAAAAATTAAAATATATATATAAACATAATACTGACCATGAATCATTTAAAAGCATCATTCATTAAAAGATTTCCTTAATATTAAGCATCAAAAGAAGAATTCAAATTCAACAGTCATTGATCACCATTTATCATTCATGATTCCAAAAAAGTATTGAGTACAAAAAATCATCATCCTCCAAAGTCTCAATTACGAAGTCACCATCCACCTTTCAAGAAAAAATATTACAATAATAAAATCATTCATCAACATTCTAATCCGGATCATCTGATGCAATCGGATTCCTAATGCGTTCAAAATAGGTATCATCTTCACTATTTTCATCTTCTATTTCTTCTTTACTTGACTCTTCATCTTCTAAGTCAACTTCAAGTATCTCTGGGAATGCCAAGAGATTATCAAGTTCAATTGGTCTCGAATCAATTGCTTCTTTAGCTTTACTCGTCTTCATGAAGTGCAAGTTCATTCGTATAAAGACCAAATCATGCAATTTCTTAGGCTCCAATTTATTCCTCTTCTTAGTATGAGCGGCATCAAATGCACTCCAATTTCTTTCACATGTAGAAGCGCTGCATGGTTGACTTTGTAATTTGATTGCCAACTTTTGAAGGATCGGAACCTCGGAGCCCCACATCTCCCACCAACATCCTAGCACAAATATAAATTCGATGATTCAATTTGTTAACTATAAATGTTAAAAAACTACTTAGAACTTTAAGAGTGAGCGAGTGACCATTCGATTTACTATACTTACTTGGATGAGATATCAGAAGGCCACCAATTGCCATTCGGGAGAAGATTTTAGTGGACTTTGTATGGTAAAGAAAGATTTCTTCACTGAAAGCTCTTCGATCATGTTCATTAAAAAGCATCCTGTCCGTGACACTCTCAAGCCCCATTTTCACTTCTTTGCCCATCTTCACCAAACCCGCATGATACAAATGAGGATTAAGGAATGCAGAAATTGCATGCAAGGGTGAATGTAAAGTGTTGATCCACCTCCTATCAATGATCTCTCAAAGAGGCATGTACTTCGAAATTTCACTTTTAAATAAGACTTTGATGGCCTCTTTTTCTCTGTCCATGCTCTCATAAAGATATCCCATTGTGGAGCCATCACCATCTACCATCCTCAATACTTTGACAAGGGGCTCAACCATTTGTATAATCTCTTTTCCCCTCTCCCAAAAGTGAGTCCCTTGTATGGTGCATGTAATTATGACTCCTTCATCTGACTTACTTTGAGGTAAAGCTCTCCATGCAACACAAGAAACCATAAACCTTAAAGCATTTTCCTCTTTTAATATAGATTGCAAACACAAGAATTCTGCTGCAAATCTAGTTGCACCCGGCCTTTTAAGTTCTTTTCCTCCAGTGTGCTTCCTCAACAAATCCAATACATGTTGATACTTGTATAGGAATTTAACTATACTCCTTACACTCTCCAAAATAGGCTTCACATGAGAAAGCTTATCAATGTCCTCTAATATGAGATCCAGACAGTGAGCTGCACACGAAGTCTTGTAAATGTTGGGAAACCTCTCTTCAATTATTATTCCCGCCGAAGTGTAGTTCGAAGCATTATCTGATATAAATTGAATTACATTCTCCGACCCTACATCTTTAATTCCAGATGTAATGAATTCTGCAATATATTTGGCATCTTTCTTCTTCCCGACTGTGCATTCGCTTTTTAAGAATATGGTTCCTTTAGGGCACGCCACTATAAAGTTTATATGGGGCATTTTCCTTGCATCTGTCCAACAATCGGACATCACTGTGCATCCCGAAAGTTTCCATGATGCTTTGATCTGTTCAATGTATTCATCTGTTCTTTCCGTCAACTGTCCCACTAACTTCGTCCTAAATGTTTCACTACTAGGAGGGATATACCCCGGCCCATGATTAGCTATGGATAGTAAAGCCTCTCTGAACTCTTCAGATCGTAAAGCATTGAATGACATGTTGTTTGCAATCATGCCCATTGCCAACTTTAGATCTGCTTCCTCTTTCTCTTTCTTCTTCAAACTTTGAGTAACCTTCGGTTGAAGTTGAATTGCGGTTGATTCCCCACTATCACCAAAAGGTTTTGCTAACCCTTGAGAACTTTCACAAATCCTTGGCTTCTTTGTTTCAAACATACTCATACACTCTTCAGCCATCTGCCAAACATCGTCGGGCACATTCTTACATGGCCTTACATCCCTATTTGACATCTTTGCAAGATGATATTTGGCCCTTGTGATAGTACCCGATATTAATTCCCCACAAAATTTACACTTTAACTTTTTGTCATCAAGCAATTCCACATACTCCCAAAATTTGTCCTTTGGTCTAGGCATCTTGACTCTAAGACTATAACAATTAGCAAGTTTACTACAATGAATGAAAGTAGATACAAATTAGGAAAAGATGACAGAATTTACTGTAGAACTACACAATCATAAGTTTTTCCATCAAGTAATTGCATCATACATTATTGTAATTTATAATTGAAGGAGAACCATAATTATTTAAAGTCTAACATTGATTTTTTTTGGAACTACAATTGCAGGGCTCTAGCAGAATGCAGAATTTTTAGATGCATTACCTGGCAAAGAGAGGTGTGGAGATGATGGGGATGTATCCGGATCCGGAGGATTCTACTATTAGATGATGAAAATTGACAATGTGACAGCATAAGAAAAAAAAATGAATTCATTACCAGAAGAATGTCTTTTATGACAGATGTAGGGGCAAACTTACCCAGCAGAATGTCTTTTAATCGGGATTTTTTATTTTTTCATAATCTTTTATTTTTATTGAGTTCAAAAAAATGGAATATTAGAGTACATATTCCAATTTCCAAGTGCATTCCAGCACAGAATATCCCTTTTCTTAGATTATAATAAATCCCAAGTGCTTGATCCTAACATGGGCCCCTCCCTATAATAAATTAGTCAAAAGGAGGGGCTGTGGGGTTTGGTCACTTAAGGCATCTTCTACGGTTTGCAAAGGAAAAGAGACAGAGTTTAATCTCTCCTAGGTATGGTCGTAAAGATAACAGATGAGAGAAAGAAACCCTCAAAAAAAAAAAAAAAAAAGAGACGAGACGAGACTGAGAGAGACAAGAGAGAGAGAGAGAGAGAGAGAGAGAGAGAGTGGGAGACTTACCGTGTCGCCTAGAGTTGCTGGAGAGCCATCAGCCAAGAGGCGAGGGAGCAGCAAGAGAGAGAGGCACCGTGTCGCCTGAGAGTTGCTGGAGAGCAGAGAGGCGAGGGAGCAGCGAGAGAGAGGCACCGTGTCGCCTGAGAGTTGCTGGAGAGGCGAGAGGCGAGGGAGCAACGAGAGAGAGGCGGGAGCAGCGAGAGAGGTGAGAGGTTTGCCCTAAACCCTTTCCCCTCTGTTTTTTTTTTTTCCCGAATGATACCTTTACCTTTAAATTCGAGTGTTTTTTTTATTTAAAAAAAAAACGTTTAAAACGATTTAAAACCTTTAAATTCAAGTGTTTTTTTTTATTTAAAAAAAAACGTTTAAAACGGTTTAAAACATTTAATACGCTTTTAAAACGTAAAACGCGTTTAAAACGGCAAACCCGTTTTAAACGCAGTTTTAAACGGTGACCCCCTCCAAACGTTTAAAACGCGTTTTAAACGCGAACTTTGTGACTATGCCGCCAGGACCCCGTGGGGGGTAAACGATCATGCAGATCCCAACAAGTGTCTTTCATATGACGTGTGCACCCGCAATGGTCACATTTAAGTTTGTCCTGATCATCAGTAGAATGTCCAGAAGATCCAAAACGACTACATCTACCATGACCACACTCCTGCCTCCCTGCTGGAATGAGGAGGCTAGTGCAGAGCTATGAATAATGGGAGGAGGGAGCACAGCACTCCGACGACGATCCTCACGGTGTAAGTATGCATCAGTGTAGTCAAAAAGTCACTTAGGCAATGCCTAGCCAAGACCCATATCGCCTAGATCATTATCTAGGCAGACACTCACTAAATCTTATATAATATTAGCTTTCTCCTCGCTTATGGAATCCCATATCACCTAGGCGTCACCTAGACGCCTTGACTACACTTGTATGCATAGACCTCATTATGAGGTGGGACCGGATCTTTGCCAAGTATTTGGACCCTGACTTGTTCATAGTCCATATTAAGGCCTGCAAGTAGCTCAAACACCCGATTCAATTTAACTAATTTTGTATAAGCAACCGCATCCTCAGGGCACTTATCTTGGAAAGGTCTGATAGTGATCTAGCTCTTCCCAGAGACAACGAAGAGTAGAGTAGTAGGTTAGAATAGACATATCCCTCTGCTTGAGTTGTGAGATACTCTAACACAACTCATAAACACGGGTTGTATCTCAGAATAATTCTGTGTCACGACATCCCATATAACTTTTGCAGAAGGAAGGAACAAGTAGACACTACTGATGTCTTGCTGCATAGAGTGGAGAAGTTATGACATTACAACTGCATTCTCAACCTCCCACTTAGCATTGGCTGGATCTGTAGACTTGGAAGTGGAGATAGTGTCATTCAAGTATCACATTTTTCCCTTGCCTTTAACAAACAACATTGCAGATTAAGACCAGGCAAGAAAATTTATCTCATCTAACTTCACTGATATAATCTGGAGGTTTGCTGCAACACTAGCACTAATCTCAATACTCCCTCTACCTTGTACAAGGACACTAGAGGACTGGTTAAACTCAGATTCATCCATCACGAATGTCATAGGGTTGTTTTACACAAATCAACCCGAAGCGAGTACTAATTTTCAAAAAACAGCAACAAGCAAGGGTTCTACAACCCAAAAGTACCTCCATAATAGGTAAAATAGTAAAAAAAAAACCAAAACATCAACCCAACAACAACCTAACAGCGTTCGGGATAAAAGAAATCCATGGAATAGCCTCCATCATCCATATAACAGTTTCCAAGTAACAAAAAGGAGCCCCAAGAGTGAAAAACAGCAATTATGGGGATGAAAAACTTTCGTCTAGCATTCAATACTTCAATCTTCACGAAACTTGTTTCAATCCATCAATATTTATCATATGGATCAAACACAATAGATTTGAATCCCCAAAAAACTCCTAAATCAATCGCACAATCCAAAAAACCAGATCTGAATTTTTTTTCTAATTTTTGACGAAAACTCGGAAAAAATGCATCTCCAGATCTCAAAAAATAACCACAATTCCAGTAAAATCACGATCTATCACATGAAATGATTAAAAAAAAAATAATGACGCAAAAAATTCCGACAATCCGTACGGCTTACGTCACCATGACGTCTTGCTAATGTCAGCACTCCTCTGAGTTCGTCCAGCTGAGTTGTACTCCCTGGATCTTTCCTTTGTCTCCAATACTAAGTTGGTTTAGTATGTGAGGTTATTAGGGTTAGAGAGAGAAGAAGAAAGAAGATTAGGTTTAGGGAAAAATAGTGAGAGAGATTAATGATCTTTCTCACACACTTTATTATTTATATTCCACTAATAGTCTACTATTAGTATATAAGAGCTACTAATAGTAGACCCACATTACAGTATAAAATAGATAACATAAAGACAAGGCCCATAGGAATAAAGTCCATAAAACCTTATTCAACAGGTTGAATTTGAATTTAAAAAAATCTATGAATTTCTTTTCAAACAATCATAGCTTTCTGCTCAAAGTTCAAGCAGTGTAATATTCCAAGACAAAACTAATATAATTTTTTGATATGTGAAGTTGGAAAAGGAAGGAAAACCAGAGCAAGCAATAATGGAATAAAAATCTTGAATTGTAAATTTGTAATAGAAGAAACAATTTAAATCTGAATCCCATCAAGAATGACAACCTGAGAAATCATTCCAATCACAACAAGCCGTCCGTAGACCGCCAGTGCATTCAAGCATAGATCAAACATTTCACCACCAACAGACTCATAGATAATATCAACACCTTTGGGAAATTCCTTCTTCAGAACCTGGCGCAGGGGAAAGTTGAAAGTTATAAATCTACTAACATGAAAATGTAAATCACCAACTGGTAAAAAGATTACATGGTTCTTTGGGACAGATCGGATATATGAGCAATTCACATAGAATAATATAGAAAAGCATTGGACCATAATTTAGTTAAGCAGACGCAAGTACAAGCTGTGAGGAGTAGAATTTGCATGCATTTACAGATTTTTTTATTGCATTTGCTACTCATTAAAAAACCACACGGGTACAATTAGCCATTTACCAAAGTAGATTTTATGCAAAATTTCATCTAACCCACATATGTGTCCACAATACGTAGCTAGATTATGAAATATCTATACCACATGCACAGTGACTGGTAGACAGTCATGGTCTAACGGGATCAATGATGTATTTGTGGAACAATAACAGTAATATAATATTGACATGGAGAAGGTTTAAACAGAAAATTGGTATAGAAGGGGGATCAAAAATAGAAAACCGCACCAGATAACTAAAAGAAAAAATAGCAAAAATCAGACCACAATATAACACCATTAAACTTTTCATTCATTGTAATATTTCAGCAATGAAATTATTTTTGCAAAATGGGCCGAATGAGTGATTTAGGTTCCTCCAAAATTAGTTGTTTACACACCATAAGCTAGCTTCTAGTCATGGCCACAAACCTTCTAATTCCAGCTTTTAACTTTGGGGCCAAACTCAGCCAGAAACCTGCTAACTGCTAAGAGTATCTCTAATAAAATAAAAAAATATACTCCAAAAAGGGCCGGAAAGGTTGACAGTTTAGTATACATCTAAAATACTGCTTATAATCCAATTAGCACAAATATCAGTCCTACAAGTCTGAAAACTAGAAAATCTATTTGGTGTCCTGATCAAATCATGGAGAATGGATCTACAAAATGTCACCATGATAATCATTGTGGCATAAATTTGGGACTACGAGAGTGCCTCTTCCCCTTTTATTCACCCTTAAAGCTCTACTGAGGAAGACGATCCTCCTCCAATCTGCAAAAAAGATGTATTCCACAGATATCCAAAAAAGAAATTTCCAGAACTTTGTCTTAGGCAGAAGCACTATTACGGCTTGTTTTATAACCAATGCTATGCATGTTGCATGAACATATATTCAGAAACAAGCCCAGTTGTAGAAATGGATTATAATGAGACATAAAGGGATAAAATTAGATCCCACGTCATCTTTTATTAGGTCTGCCTTACCATATAGGAATTTAAAAGACCCATACTGACTAGGTCGAGGAAAAACTTCCACTTCTTGGGTTTTTTGTGTATTTTCTTTGCCAAATTTTCTTATTGACCAAGTGATATATGCTGTAAATTGAAATAATATATCCTGAGCCTAAGATAATTCAAATCATCAACGAAAGCACAAGAGTGAATAAGGTTGAGCCGATTAGCTAAATTGACATTCTGCATTCTGAAAATGAAGTTATGGGCAATCATGAATTAAACAGACATACAGTTTTGATATCTTCGGCTTTATAATCTATGGCACGATCAACTCCCAACTCTTTCAAAAGCGCAGCCTTTTGCTCACCCCCACAAGTTGCAACCACCGTATTTCCAGCTAATTTTGCAAGCTGAACATGCAGCAGCTCAGAATTAGTAACCTATTTAAAATCAGAAGGGGGATAAACAGATGATGTGATTCTTTGTTTGAGCAAACAAGAGATAATTGACCATTGTACATATGGAAATCATATTCAATGTACATGGCAGAAATAAAAACAAATAAGCATTGAATATTTAACCCCCCCTCCCTCCCAAAAGAAATCTACAAAATGAATTTTAGGGAAGATTTGATACCCATGTCATGCTTTGACCAAATTTATTAATTTTATTGGAATGGATTAGCAGAATAAGATTTTTGTTGCTGACCCTAATTAGTTGGGATAAGGTGTTGATGATGACAAGGACACAACCTTTGTAAATTAGAAGCAACTGTAGACTGAAGTTAGCTTTCCATTTCATTTTCTATCATAAATCCTGATAGAATAAGATGCTGCATATCATCTAATGAGGTATCGCTAATGGCACATTAAGCCTGTTGCTTTGGGCTTATCATGAACACATTATGTAGAGTTCAACCTGAACTAGTTTTTTCCGTACATCCAGATGATGTGAACAAGGTCAAACACCATCTCCTAGTTCCAAATTTCAGTTTGATTCAGATCAATAGTTCATGGTTTTCGTTGCATCTTCTCAATCAACTACAACCCCAATGATTCAGCTTTGTGAGACTGGTACCAAGGAAATTCATATAGCAAAGTCTTGGACCTTCCATGCTGCATTTGATGTGACTTCAGTGCCACTAGAATTCCCATGAGAAGAGAGAGAGCAAACAGAATTAAGCTGATTTATCCACAGATCAAAACCCTAATTATTATAAGCATTGTAGGACTCATCAATGGAAGTTGTATTTGACTTTTCATGGTGCATTAATGAAGTTGAATTTGACTTTCATCAGCCTTCCATGATGCATTAATGACAGCGCTATTTGATTTTCTCAAGGGGACAGGGAAGGGGTAGAGTGAGAACTAATATAAGGAATTTAGACTATTTAGTGGAGTTTATAGACAGAAATGAGCTTCTAGAATTTCTGGTGAGAGACCCTTGTTTACTTGGCTGAGAATTAAGAGACTTGATCATAATCATGGCCTACTATTGAGGACTAAGACCCTGTTTGGAATCTCTAAACTTTGGGTCAATTTGTCTATATATCCACTGCGGGTAGACATTTTCACGTTTTAGACTGTTTGATAACATGTTCTACTTGCTATAGAAAAAACGACAAAAAGACTTCTCATGTCTAAAAAAAAAGTTCAAAATTTAGGTATTTTTGGGAAATAAGCACGCATCTATTGCAGGTAGACGACGTAACGGAGATTTCGTTTTTTTTTACTGTTTTGCCCCTTTATGATTTGCATTTGTCTTGATGTTGAAGCTTAATACAAACTGTTGTTTATTATTATAATCATACTAATTAAAAATAATAATAATAATAATTATTATTATTATCATTCTACTGCTACTAGCCTACTACTACTACTTCTAAGGGAGATGAACGGTTTTTTAAAGATTGTAATAGGACTAGGACGAGAATGATTTTGTAATGAATGTGCGTATGTGGGATATGATGGGGACATTTGTAATGAATAACCCACATGTATTTATATTTGAATTGGCTGACTAATGGAAATCTGTTTTTGTAAAAATGAAATCAACTGCCCCTGCAATAAGATGAATTAAGATGATGTTGCCAAAAACAGTTTTATAATAAATAAAAACTCCGTCTATTACTGTGTGCTGCCAAACGGTTTTACTGTCTACAAATATTTTTGCCACAAATCTATTTTGGCTAGATCTGTCTGAAATAGACAAGAGCTAACAAACGAGCCCTAAGTGCCTCATATTCATCAGTTCCCAAAGAGCCTTATCTAAGCTTTGGCTGGATTTTCCACACTTCTCAACTATAAGCATGACTTTTGAAGTAGGTCTACTGAGGTTAGTAGTGGGCATAGATACAAAGATAATAGCACTGAAAATCCTGACACTAGAAGGTCAAATGAGATCTACCCAGCCTTATCCCCTTGATCATAAACTTATAGAGGATTACTACAGTATTTTATATAGCAGGAGATGTACTAAAGGCAAGAGACCTGACCTGAACAACACATATTTATTAAAATCGACCAGGAGGTTAAACGCAAGGAGGGCCAGATCGAGTCAATCCATTGAACTATGCAGTCAGACATATCTTCTCGAACTCTCTTGTCCCTCTCTGTCCCAACTGCTGAAAACCCATGTCTAGCCACTTTTCATCAAGATCTAGCAGTCCTCCCTCTTTCACTCTCTCTATCCTATTTTTAATTTACCTTTTTTTCTACCCAGATTTTCCAACATATTACTGTGACTGAAGCCCACACTTATTGGAGAATAATCATATTTAGAGCAACTTGAGAAATGTTTATAAGGGAAAACAAGCATACCCTTTTAATGAAAAGTTGAATTTTCTCTGTTGATAAGAATAAGAATATATAAAAAGAAAAGAAAGATGAGAAGATACAAAGAAAAAGGATAGAAAGAAAGTACAATAACTGGTATATTATATGCTAATGCGCCAATAACAAAAAAATTCACAGATTTGGAATGTGAAAGGAACAAATGCATAACCTGGACTGCAAACTGCCCCGTCCCTCCTGCAGCAGCAGTAACAAGAACTACCTTTCCAGATTCCATCAGTGCTGCCTACAATTTCCATGAAGGAATAACATGGTCAGAAAGAACCAACTACATGTATATTGTGATGCCTGAATGAAGGGAAGTAAATAACAGAGAACAGGTAATGCATAGAGATTAGGAGATTACAAAAAATAAAATAAAAAGGGCTGAAGCTGAAGTTATTTTTCATGTGCGAGGCGAAAAAGGAGCTTCTTAAACAATATTGGAATTTATTAAAATTTCTGATAAACATATGGCAAGATTTGATAAGTCTTCAAAGCAACAACCTTCTCTAGAGCTATTGAAGCTGTGAGGCCTGAAGTAAGCATGGCCACAACCTCTGGATCCGGTCTTGCCACAGGAAGGATGTGTTTTGAAGGAACCTACACTTAACGTGTACAAAAGCTGAAGCTGATAAGAATCATAAGATCCAACAGTTGCAAAAATAGATGATCAAGCATAAATTAGAAGATAAGGAACACAATAAATCATGAAATGAAACCTTGCAGAACATTAAAACAAAACTTTTGCAAGGAAGTGTACCATCGTGAATTCAGCATAGCTTCCAAAAGTCATTATTGCAACAGGAATGCCTATTTTCAAGTCAGTGACTGAATCCCCCACAGCAGCAATTATTCCCACAGCCTGCAATATAAAAATATTAAGCAAAAAAGATAAATGATACCATGATGTTCATCCTAAAATCTAGCAGTAGAAAATGTTTGGAGATAACTTTTTACAACACGTTCAGCATTGTATAAGGAATTTTCGGCATAAGATATTAGTGAAAGAGAACAGCTTTCACAAACCATACAGTTCCAGCTGAAGAAGTATCATATGCATAAGGACTTTTGGGTATAAGATATTAGTGTGACAGTTTCTCATTAACAATTTTGATTATTCTAAATCCTTTTTAACCATTAAATCATTATGGAAAATTGAACATATAGAGGTTTTCTCTTTCTCAATCCAAAGCAAGAAGTTATTTTCATTTCCTAAAATGGAACAAGAACAGAAAAGGAGTGTTCCAACTTCTTTTTGCAATTTTTGAGCAAACTTAATGTAACCATACATTATTGATGCAGTACAAACCTTTTTGGAAACATCTCAGAAATAGAAAAGTCATCTTGACAGATATCTGCAAAAGATTCTCATTTTCTAATTTCTGTATCAATCTTAACAAATAAACAGAGCAACCACATTTCAAATTTTAGAGTTTTCAAAATGGAACGCTTTTCCCAAGAGTAAATTTAATAGTTTTAAAGCACAGTATGATTTATCTGCAAACTTCCTGATCTCCGTTTAAGCTTCTAGAACAGTTTTAGAAATCAGCGTGTATAACCATCCCTCGCATCCAAACTCAAGACTTCCTCGTATTCCGTAGACATGGTTTTCTTCCTTCCTTGTGAAGGTTCTTCATGCTTCCAGTGGTGAAGCTTTTCCCTTGGCGCCTTGGTCACATCGTGTCTATTTCTAGTTGCTCTAAGATATCCCTTTATCTCTGTTCCATTCTTGGAACCCTAACCCTAATACAACCAAAACCCTCCATAGACTTCTCTGTTCCCTTTTCTAACTGAAAGATTGATTCTAATAAGTGGAAGTTATCAAGGTTTGAAAAACTCTCCTCTCGTAGGAGTTCTCTCTCGTCCATACGAGCTTTTCTCTGATAGGTTACTATCGGAGCTTTTCTTGCTTTCTCTTGTTTCTAGGAGTGAGAATAATGGATACTGATAAACTGGTGGAGGGGGTTTTGAGCATGCGTCTAACAAATGAAGAAGAAGAGATCGAAGTAACAAAAGTGGACAGAACAAAAGCTATTGAGGTATGTAAAATAAGCCTTCTAGGTCAGTTCTTGACGACAAAGATGATCAACTACAGAGCGGCAAAAAATACTATGAGAACGGCGTGGCGGATGGGCGATGACCTGGTGATCACTGAGGTGGGATATGGGGTCCTCCAATTTAAGTTCTCGGCTGAGTTTCAATTATGTTGGGTGGAGGATCATGGGCCATAGAGCTTTGATAATCATCTGCCCCTCCTGAGGCGTTGGGAACCAGGTTTATCGGCAAATATGATGATCTTTAAAAAAGCTTTCTTTTGGTTACAGGCATGGGGAATCCCTTTCGAACTAATGATGGAGGATGTGGGGGAAGATGTGGGTCGGACAGTGGGATGATTTATCAGGCCTGATGATAGATCTCAAACTGAGAAATTGCGAGTTTTCTACGCGTAAGAGTAGAATTATTGATTGACAGACCTCTCAGACGGGGAGGATTCCTAAAAAAATATAGATGGATCTCGAGTTTGGGTGGATTATCGCTATGGACAATTACCGATCTTGTGTTATAGATGTGGTCACCTGGGACACCAAGTATCGCAATGTTCTATCAGACCATTAGTTCAAGGAGCAACTGAAGAATTACAATATGGGGATTGGTTAGGAGGAAGGATGAATAGTAGGGACATGCCTCGCCATCCAAGGAGTCTAACCCAAGCTGAACCGAATGTTGCTGCAACCCCCATTCACGTTGAGGAACCCTCCCTTAGGCCAATGGGGAAGCGATCGACGGTCCCTCTGAAGACGGTTCAGGCTGTTATCTCATGCACGAAGGGGAGTTAATGATCACAGGGGTAGAGAGGACTTCGTCGGAGGTGGAGCAGAACTTGGATCAAAACCCCATGACAATAAAGATGATATTGGAGACTCATTTGAAGCCACTGCAAGGGGCAATACCACTCTCAAAGTCAGTAATAGATGCCGATTTGCCGAAAAAGGAGAATTCAACTCAGGTTGCGGAATCTTCATCACGGATACCGGAGATGACAGAGGAGACCTCTTCGTCAAAACTGTATAGCCAGAAAAAAATTTCCCGGCCACCAGTGACAGATGGAGGGGCGGGTACAACTGGGGTGGGGGTTTCGAAATCGTAGGAGGGAATCATGGGAGGAGTGTGCATGCTGCTATTGTTTCGGTGGGTATGGACAATCCTCAAACGGCAGTTGTAGATAAGGAAAGATTATCTCCAAGATATACTCCTTCTGATTTATTAATGAGAGAATCTCCTCAAATGCAGAAAGAACCGACTATGCTGACAAGGAAATGGGGCACGCAATGGGTATGGGTAAAACCCATATCTGTAAATCTGATGTGGGATTCGTAGGGTCCCTCTCCAAGGCCCAAGGTATGCCAACTGAAACTCAACAACAAGGCCAGGTCACTCATGACCATATGCTAGCAAATAGTAAAGTTAAAACAGGGGAAATATTGAAATGGAAAAAGCTTGCTAGGCCAGATTTGATGCTCTGGGAGAAAGGGAAGGAAGACAGATTGTAAGTTGGAGTAAAGAGGAGCACCCAGTTGAGCCTCGGTGGTATTGGGGAAGATGAAGGTCCAAAGAAAAAAAAGGAGAAAAAGATTAGGGAAATAACACGGTCAGAGTGTAGTCTGAATTTGGCAGGAGTTGCGGAGCAACCCCGCCAATCCCAATGAGGCTTGTAAGCTGGAATTGCCGGGGGCTTGGGCCTGTGCAGTTCGAGACATTCATCAATTGGTGAAGGAAAAAGATCCCTCCATTATGTAACTCATGGAAACAAAAATGGATTCAAAAAGAATGACAGAAATAAAGATTAGACTAGGCTTTCATCATGCTTTGGTGATTCCTAGTCTTGGGAAGAGTGGTGGGCTTACCCTTATGTAGAAGGATACAGTGGAGCTGATAATTCAAAATTATTCTCAAACTCATATCGATGCTCTCATCATTTTAGGGCATAATAGTGAATGGCAACTCACTGGTTTCTACGGAAATCCGAACTCGAGTAAAAGGAAGGAGTCTTGGGCTTTATTGAAGATGTTGGGACATTTGTGCAGGAAGCTATGGATTTGGATAGGTGATTTCAATGAAATTCTATCCAGCAATGAAAAGCAAGGGGGCCAATGCAAAAATCAACAGAAAATGATGGAGTTTCGGGAGGCTATCGTTAAATGTCAACTAGTTGATATAGGCTATAAAGGGGCTGATTTTACGTGGAACAATATGAGAAAGGATGAAGCAAATATCCAAGAAAGGTTAGATAGAGCTATGGTCTCAATAAGCTGGATGGACTGGTTTTAGGGCTCAGGTGTGCATCATATCCCTTCTACTACCTCAGATCATGCCTTTCTTCTCATTGAGGTGGTAGATCAGTTAAATCCAAAAAAGAAAAAAAATGGGATTCATCGATTTGAAGAGAGATTTTGGCCTCTAAACCAGAATGTGAAGGTATTATCCGAAGGGTATGGGAGAATGTAGCTCCAGTTAGAAGCCCTTTATATTAGGTTACCGAGCATTTTAATAAATCCGCTATTACTTACTGCTTTTAAGGGCTTTTTGCAAGGAATGGTTAGGACAGGATACCAGCTCGTTGTATGGAGCAAAAGTGCTTTTGGGAAGGATAGGGAGGTTCTCAGTAATAAAAGAAAAATTCTGGAAAATTTAATGAAGGACAATAAAGAGGTTAGACATCAAGATTTGATTCATCAAATTAATCGTGAAATTAATGGCCTTTTTCAAGAGGAAGTCTACTGGCGGCAGAGGTCAAGGGCTATCTGATTAGCATCGGGGGATAAAAATACAAAAAAATTTCATCCAAGGGCTTCTCAGCGGAAAAGAAAAAATACAATTATGGGGCTAATGGATGAGAATGGTAGTTGGAGGGAGGATGAAGATGAGATACAAAATATTGCTACTGATTATTTTCAAAATATTTTCAAGTTGAGCAACCCTCCCCTAATTGATAGAAGAACTAGAGTTATGGAAAAGGTTGTTGATCCCGATCAAAACATAAAGATCCTGAGCCCATTCACACCTGACAAGGTCAAGAGAGCAGTTTTTCAAATGCATCCATCTAAGGCTCCTGGCCCGGACGGTATGTCTTGCTTTTTCTACCAACATTATTGGAATATAGTAGGTAGTCAAGTTACTTCGGCAGTTCTTTCAATTCTAAATTATGGTTATATGCTTAAAAAAATAAATTTCACTCACATTGCATTGATTCCTAAGATTAAAAACCCAGCTCGTATGTTTGATTATAGACCCATCAGCCTTTGTAATGTTTTTTATAAAATAGTGTCAAAAGTTTTAGTGAATCGTATGCAAGGAGTGTTATCAAAAATCATCTCTAACTTATAGTGTTTTTCTTCCTGGGAGGCTTATATCTGACAATGTCGCTATTGCTTATAAGCTAATGCATTCTATGAAACAAAAGAGGAAGGGAAAAGTGGGGTGGATGGCTATGAAGCTGGATATGAGCAAGGCCTATGATAGAGTGGAATGGAGCTTTTTAAAATAGACAATGAGTAAGATGGGCTTTGAAGATAGATGGGTTGATCTTATTATGAGCTGCGTGTCTACACCAACATACTCAGTGCTTCCAAATGGGTCTCCCCAGGGGTACATAAAACCTACCCGAGGTCTGCGGCAAGGAGATTCTCTCTCTCCATATCTATTCTTAATCTGAGCTGAGGGACTTTCGGCTTTATTAAGGGAGGCGGAAAATAAAAGATTAATTCATGGATTTGCGGCAAGCAGGTATAGTCCAAAGATATCTCATCTTTTATTTTGTTAATGACAGTCTACTTATGTCTCAGACCAGTGTAAGTGAATGCGGTAATATTCTTGAAGTTCTCGAGATTTATGAAAAAGCTTCAGGTCAAAAGATAAACTGTGAGTAGACTTCAATTTTCTTTAGCCCAAGCACGCCCACGGTGACTCAACAGGAGATCCGAAATATGGTAGGGATTCAATCTTCAACTCTTAGCGAGCACTACCTTGGGTCTCTGGTTATGGTTGGTAAATCAAAAACTCACTCGTTTAGAAGCTTGAAGGAGAGAGTTTTGAAGAAAATCAGTGGTTGGAAGGAAAAAACGTTGTCAAACAGAGGACGGGAAATATTAATTAAGGCAGTGGCTCAAGCCATACATGCGTACACAATGTCCTGCTTCAATTTACCTCAAGCCTGGTGCATGGATCTTCAATCGGCTTTCTCAAAATTCTAGTGGAGCAAAAAGGAGTGGAACATAAAATACATTGGGTGAGCTGGTCCAAGATGTGTAAGAAGAAGAGTAATGGAGGGATAGGGTTTCAAGACCTTAAAGCTTTTAATCTAGCTCTGCGTAGAGACCCAAAATTTAGTTTCTCGGCATTCGTGCCATTTACATGAATTTCTTAAAATATGCGTCCAATTTTAAATGCATGCGTTCCTGAAAGATGAATTATGAGAGATGTCTTAACATCCCATCAACTTCAAAAAGCCATAGCTTTGTCGCCGCAAATCGGAATCAAGTGATTCTTGAATTTTTGGAAAGGTATTGGAACCCTCTTCAAGGTTCATGTTTACCATTTTTCCAGATTCTTAGTCGGAGTTAGGTTAAAAGTTGGATTTCTGAAACCAGGGCTGCTGAAATCCATTTCCAGACCAATCAGCTTTAGGAGTAAATTAGTCCATAAATAAAGAAGAATTAGAAATTTTGAAAAATATCAAACTTGTTCCCCTTCGAATAACGAGTCCAACACAAGTTGAATCGCCCAATTCGGATAACCGAGTCAAAGTTATGGACAAAATACCGAAGGTTGTTCCAAGTTCAAAAAAGAGGGGGGGGGATCGATCGCCCAAAACGCCATTGTGGCGATAGGTTGCGTGAATTTTTGTGTTTTGAGTCCCTAGGGCTCCCAATGTTATAAATACCCCTTATACTCGTGGGTTGGGGGTTTCTAAGGCTTTCTAAACCTAAAAGAGAGAGAGAGAAGAGAATTTTGAGAGATTCAAGAGAAGAGATCAAAATTTTTGTAAGGAAAAAGAATGAAAAGGCTTAGATCAATCCCTATTTGCAAGCGATAGATTGTAAGGAAGCGATCAAGTGAGGTAAATAACTCTCCCTAGTTCTCAATTTTAAAATTATTAATCTAAAGTATGAATTTAATTATAAGATCAATGTAAAGAACATGATTGATAGTAAGATAAGAGATTTTGATCATCCCTCATGTAATGTTTTATGAATAATGTAAATATGAATTTTTTTCTAACAATATAATGATTATTAATATAAGTAAGAATAAATATTTTAGATTTAAAGTAAGAAAACAAGATCAAAGCATGTTGTATTATGTATATCCCTTATTAAATATGTTCATGATTTTTAGAGATGTTTTATTTATGATTTTTAGGATGTATATCAACAAGAGGAAAGGGAATAAACATTGTGATGTATGTATGGATTGAGAATTGAGGAAGTGATGAGATTTTGGAGTTGAATGTAATGTATGAAATAATTGAATGATGAATATAAATTATTTGTGAGATTAGGGTTACATGTTAGTGTGTTTTGTGGATATAATCTATTAGAATTATGATTGATAAATTATGTGTAATTATGATATTGATCTCGATTAAAAAGGGAGTGGTTGATATTTAAATTAAATTGTGAATTATGCATGTAGAAAAATAAACTGTGGTTAATGCCTGTTATTTTATGTTTTCATACGTGATATATTGTTGGGTAAAAGAACCTTTGATGAGAGTTAAGCTTGCCTAGGCCTGGTTAACATAGTGGAATGAGACGCTATGGTGAGATGTCCTATGACTCTTAACTGATAGTCTTAGGTATAATTTGACCAATAGTATATTACCGTGCACTCACTCAAGATAATGAATATGTAAAAGGATGATAAAAAGCAAGATTACAAGTATTATACAAGTACACACGAAAGCAATGAATGCATGATTGAGTTTTGCACTAACCGAGTACCCACGAGCCTAAGATCAAGGCAAGACAAGCCGTATACACCGGATAATGTGTAGACAAGCTGTATACACCGGATAATGTGTAGACAAGCCGTATATACCGGATAATGTGTAGACAAGCCGTATGCACCGGATAATGTGTAAACCATGTGGTACCTCAGAAAGTAGAGTATATGTTAATCTCTACCCAATATATGGGGTAGAGTTATTTTAAGTTATCGCATAGTGTATGTTGTTTGATTTATTCACAAAAAAGAAAGACAAGTTATAAAAATAAGATAAGAAAGACAAGTCAGGAAAAGTATGATAAGAAAGAAAAACTAAGTAATAAGACAAGCAAGATAAATAAGATAAGTACAAGTAAACGCATGAAAGAATTGAAAAGAAAATATGTTCCGCACTCTGATTTATGTATGTGAATTGTAATTGAACTGATACTTGTATGCATGTTATAGTTATGATATTGTTTACTATGGATTGTTATATACGCGGAATAACTTGTTACTCAGCTGATGACTTTTGTTGTCGGCAAGTTGGAGATTTAATAATTGTACGCAAGAGCCCTGAGTTGAAGAGGAGTACATAAGGAAGATCTTACAGGTGATCATCCCAAATATGAACGGGATTTCGATTTTAGTTTATTAGAAATTGTTTAAATTCCAGAGAGATTGTAATTAGTTTATTATGTTTTAGTTTTTAAATTGAAATATTTAGATTTGATATGTTTAATTAAAGAGTTGAGAATCACGAGGATGATTCAAATTATGTAGGTTCAGTTTAATTACAGATCTTAATTGATGTTCAGTTGAGATATTAAATATTATTCCATTGAATAAATTTTTAAGTTCAGAATTTTGTATGCCTTTAAAGCTCATTAAATGAATTAAGTCAAGTAAGTCACGTGTCAAAGTTCTCAATTCTCCTAAGGGGGATTTTGGGGCGCGACACTCTGTTAGCCAAGCAAGGGTGGAGACTTCTCCAGAACACGCAATCCATTTTTTATCGAGTCTTCAAAGCTAAATATTTCCCTCTTGGTTCATTTCTCACTGCAACCATGGGATCAAACCCAAGCTATATCTGGAGGAGTTTTATGGCAGCTCAAAGTATTCTTCAAAAGGGAACGAGTTGGAAGGTAGGCAATGGAAATGTCATAAATATATAGCGAGACAAATGGACACCACGACAGCTTTCCAGTAATTTTGAAGCCGACTATCTAATGAAAGTGGGGATATGATTGATCCGGTGAATAGAAGGTGGGATGTACCTCTTATTGATAGGGTATTTAGTAATCATGATGCAGAGATGATCAAGGCAATTCCGTTGAGTGATCTTGATTTTCCAGATAAACTTATATGGCCCCATAGTAAATCAAGAGGTTTCTCAGTTCGGTCGGCATTTTACTTTATTACTCGAGGAGAAGACGGTTCGGCTACGGTAAATGAAGCGGAGGGATCTAATATGGAGGAAACTAGAAGATTGTGGAAGCGGATATGGGGTCTTGGTATCCCGAATAAGTGCAAACATTTCATGTGGAGAGCATGTACAAATTCATTACCTACAATGGCGAACTTGAACAAGAGAGTTCCTATGGAAAAATTTTGTCGTATTTGTTCCTATAACTCGGAATCTGTGACACATGCTCTATGGGCTTGCCCTTTGGCTAGAAATGTGTGGGCACTGTTGAAAGGACCTAGACTTTCGACAAATTGTCTTTGAGCTGGAGTCGAGAGCTACAAAAGAAGAGTTGGAGATGGAAACAATGATAGCATGGGCTATATGGGATGTGCGCAACAAAGTTATTTTTGAGAATTTTCAACTCCACCCAAATCAGATCTTTCAAAGAGTGAATGTTTTACCAGAAGATGTTCAGAGGTTTTCAATGCTTAGGCACTGTTAACCAAGCATTTTACACTCAACCCCTTTGGGAATGGAAGCTACTGTTGGATGAGCTCAATGTTCATTGTTTAGCTTCCTTTGGTTTGTAGCAGGATTTGCTTCCTGCTGATTTTGAATCTGTGTACCTAAGATTACTTTCTCAATCAATAAAAATTTCTATCTTTTATCAAAAAATTAAAAAAACAAAAGTAAACAGTGTCCCTCCTACCTTTCTTGAACCTCCAACTTAGAAAAGTTGGAAGCTTTCTATGTTTTATTTTGGTTTGGAGAATAGGTAATCAATGCTTACATTCCAAGATCTGTTCTATCTTCATCTGGTCATGCCAGAGTTCACTAATAACCAGTCAGGCCATTCAAAACCTGGTGTGTTCAAATTTGTTGGTGTCCTTTCAGGTTCAGAATTCGCTTTTTTACTGCATTCTTAGTACACAGGAAAGCAATCGTAGACACGAATATAAGTAGTCAAGAAAAATACCAAAACCCTAATTCCCCTTATCTTCTTTAGACGAAACCCTATCCCTCTATGCAAACCGTTACCCCCTTTTGCATATAACAATGAACAATCAATAATGAATTGGGGGAGAGAAGAGACCATTCCAAAACTCAACAGCTTACGTCTCCTCTATTCGTTCTGAGTCATCACCTCACCAGAGAGCATATGAACTCAACACCCACATGAAAAAGGATAGTGGTGTTTGGGAAAGAGGGAAGGTAGAGAGAGGGAGAGGGACGGTTTGAAAGGGGAAGGTAGGAAACATATTTTTTTTAATCTTGTTGAAATCAATATTTAGATAGGTTGGGCCAGGGTTCTTGACGTCATTCCTTAATTCAGAGAAAACTATCTAGGGTTTCAGGCATTCAAATGGTGTCGGAATCTGAAAAGCTTCCGAAAACCTCTTCTGAAGAACAATAATGGTGCAGAATCTGCTACAATTGTAGAGGAAAATGGGAAGACTCTAGGCAAAAAGCCGTGAAGAAGGGAAGACACGAAACTAGAGAAACTCAAGCGTCAATAAGAAGCTGCAGCCACAGCAAACTCTGAAGAGCCCGATCCTCTTTCCAGAAACTAAGGTAACGTTCCTCTTGTACAAGCCGAGTTAGAGCTAAACTGAGCTTGGCTCAAGTTCGAATTTCAAGTTTGAGACGAGCTCGAGCTTGATTATCCATTTTGAGCCGAGCTTCAAGCCTATATGTTCGACCTTGGCTCATCTTGACTTGAATACCCCCTACCCTAAAGTAATAATAAAAACAAACAATTGAACCTGTGATGTTTGATGAATCCTAAGCAACAACAAATATGGAGTTTTGAGTCATCACCATAGTGTTTAAAAAGAAAAACAAAATACAAATCAGCTCCAATACCATGTGAATGAAAAGGAATAGGGTGAATCTGACCTAATGATAAAAGAGACAGTTATGGTGTGAGATTCATGTTGCCATAACAACCCTTGCTTCTTCCTCTTTTTTGCCTTTTACAGAAGTCTCCCATGTTTCTTTTGTTTCATACTCACTGGGTTTCTTCTTCTCTGCAACCTTCTCTCTCCCGTGTGTGTTCTCTTGCTCTCCACAACCTACCCTATCTTATCTCCCATCTCCATTGCTCCTTGAAGCGTTAAAGCCCACTATAACGTTCCCTCTTCCTCTCCTAATCATCTTCCACAAAGATAGAATCACAATCATCTCAAAACGCTGCACAATGTCCTTGTCTCCAGCATAACCATGTAGAAATCCCTAATTTCTTACTATCAAATTTTTTTTGGTTTGGCAATCCTATGTCGTTGCCCATTATCTGTAATTCTTTTTTTTAGAAATAATCCCCTTTTTTGTGCTCTCATTTTTTTGTTAATTTCCCAACTAAATCTCTCATCTTCATCTTATCTACAACCGCAAAGCTCAAAATTGAGAAAAAGAATAACAGTGAAATTTATTCCTATCGAGGCTTTTAGGGTTTAATATGTTCGATTGATTCCATCTTTCGCCGTTGAGTGAAACTCCTCATTTAAGAAGAATGTCTAGACAGAGAGGGAGCAAGCTATCGCACTGCGAACAAGAGCGGGACAAGGGCCGTCGCTGAAACATGGCCATACAACAGACATGGAAAAAGGCTTACAGCACACTCACACCACAAAAGTCAGTCTCGCTTCAAGGTACTCTCTCTCTCTCTCAATCAAAAAAAAAATTCGAATGAAATATCTTTTATTGATTGTAATTTTCTTTTGATTGAATCATTTGTGTTAAAAGGAGTTGATGTGGCGATCTTCAAAGCCACAAATCATGTATAATGTCTTCCCAAGGAGAGAGGGACCGTCGTTGATGTGGCGATCTGTTGCCATTACTCATTTAAGTCATCATCTTTAGTTTCCAGGACACAATATCTTGTGACCTCTTTCATTTCCTCTTTCTCTTTTTACAGATTTTGATGAAAAAGAATTCACACTCAGAGTTGAAGTATTAGAAATCCCATCTAATGTTTTTGCTTCAAATTTTTTTGTTTGTCAAATGCAAGCTTCCATTGACCTTGCAGATGATCAGTTCTGCTCAATTGAAACAGAGATCCCAAATGCTATATTCAGGGAGGGGAACTAATAAAGATGCTTAGTTCATTCACTTACCTTGTGGTGTACCGAGTTACTCTATGTGCGTATGTGTGTGTTATGTCAGTTGTATTTTACAATTATACACAAGCAAATTGCAATAATAGTTGCAAAAATTCAAATCCATGTATCATTATTCACGTTTGGTTATCTATAGTGGGTTAGTTAATTCAAACAATATTTCTTATTAATTTATTTTTAGTTATAAACCTGTTCGTCGCACCAGGTTTTTGCTAGTAAATAACCAAAAGAGAATTATATATATATATAATGATAACAAGAAAAAGACCAAAATGCTGTTCAACTGTATGAGAAAACAAAATATAAGATACTATGTTCCCAAACACTAACTTAGAGTTTTATGGAGATTAATCAGGTCTCATGCACATCAATACAGTTTACACTTGCAAAACTAAGTCATGCGCATGCATGCTTAAACGTTCATTATCAAAGTAAAATTGGCATATATCTAAAATGTTAGCAAAAATGAGCAGGTTCACATCATCACACTACAGCATTTAAATTCAGTATTATCCAGCACCTCAAAACCAGCATCAAATGGAAGACGAGAAGCTAGATCTTTGTCGTTGCCACCAAAATAACGGCCAGAGCTGAAATTCACCTGCTCGTACATCTTTGCGTTAGTCGAAGCAGGAAAAAAAAAACAATATAGAAGTTCAGATATAACAAAAATATGAAAACTAATACAAAGTGTGTAAACCCTGAAGATCAATATCCACAACATAAACGGAAAGAGTAAATTTTGCATCGTTCAATCAAAGGAGAATCAAAACTTACATCACTAGCATTTACACCAGCATATAAGATTTTCACAAGGACATGATGTGGTTTAACGGGTAATCTCAATTGAGTGCGGACAATGTTGGTAGCACTTCGGAAATTGTGACTCAGGGTATGAACAACTCTAGATAAAAAGAACCAAACAATAATTGTCAAAAAAGTAACAAAACAATCTCTTACATTCCGAGTAACATAATGAAGAAATGACTAAGAAATCCACTAATATAAAACGAATCTAGTAATGAAATGCATGCTTGCAAAATTGACTGAGATAATAATTTGGGAGAGCACAGATGACAGATGCAAATAAATGACATAAGAAACTCAAGCTGAAGAAAAGTAAATTAGTTCAACTATTGCAAGAAAAAGATCAAATCTTACAGAGACTATGGTATATGGAAGAGCATGCAACAACATCAAATGCGTAGAGTATTGTAAATGCAGTAGAGACAAAAAAATTGCTATGTTACTTTGCTCTTGATGTTAGATTTAAGAAATAAAAGGCCGAACAAACTAGGGAAGTATGGATTACATTGTAAACGAGTAATTGGAGACTGGCTGCTAAAGCTGAAAAGATATCTGCCAATGTTCATATTATTCAATGGGTTCCCCTGCCAAGGAGTTATTATTGCATACTTCTCTAGCATTATTTTTATTGAAAATTTCTCTAAGCTACCTTTATCTTTCATATTATCTTTAATGTTTTCTTCTGTTTTCTCTTTTCATCTTTTGATACATCAGGCTCCTAATTCTCCCACAACATTCCATCATTTTACCTTGTTTGGCACAATCTATCTGCCTTCTTCAACCTCAGTTCCATGCCACCTAAGTTGCACAAATATGGACACGAGTAAGGATCCGACGCGGATGCAAGATGTCGGATTCAACAACCCCCAAATATTAGGATACGAGGGATATTCCAATTTTTTACTGCATTTTAATTGGGATATCTTATGATGTATGTGGTATACTTATGAACAAGAGCATAGCAGTGTTGTATTCACCACATATTAAACCTTCTAAAGGATATACTAGAACACCATTTATGGTGCATGTCTAGTGAATACAAAAAAAAAAATCCAGAAGTGTCCAACAAGAATCTGATGGGTATCAAAATCCGAAAATTGTTTGACATGGACATGTCACCCTTTAGAAGAGTCTGCACAACATAGCATGCCACATTCCTACAGTTGACCGTATGGTCATACCTCTTCTGCAATCCGTGGCATAAAACCAGCCTACTTACTTTATTTACTCCAAAGGCCACTTATGTTGTCCACTTCATGGAACTGGATGAATAAAAGTGATACCCTTACTCATTACTCATTAGCCTTCTCATGCTCGTCTGTATGTAGGGCTATCAATTCGGCCCTTTGATGAGGGGGGCCCAGCCAACCTGACCCTTCAAAGACTGCAAAATAGAGGGCTTTTTCCCGGCCGGGCCCAATTTTAAAAGGACCTCTTACTTGAGGACCGGGCGGGCCCTCCATTCTATATGTCATATCATATATAATATAATAACTTAAAACTTATTAGAACCTAAGAGGCTAAGCCTTATTGTGTGTATATATAACATACTAACACTGTAGTAGTGTAGTGTGGTATCTTTCTAATAGAGAAACTTGTGTTGATATATGTAATATGGAGGGTATAGTTGTAAAATGGTATATATGGAATGTTCTTTTAATATAAGATGTTAGTAGAGCTTTTTATCCCTCACTATACAATTTACACTTACACTAATCTATATTCTTTCCTCTCTCTCTTCTTCTCTGAGAAACCTAAATCTCTAAACCCTTTCTCCAACTCGGTATCAAAGCTTCATCAAAGGAAGAAGAAGGTTGTTTAAAGTAATAGCAACAACCAAAGAGAGGAGGAGCAAACTTGGGATGTCACAGCCATACGGCTGTCTCTAGCCGTATGGCCTAGGCAATTTTTTGGGTTCTTCAAAGGTATATTTCTCAGAGATCTTGATTTTAGAGGATTTTTGAATCTTATATCGTGTGATTTGTTTCAATATTGAGAAACTTACACTGATTTGAAGGAAAATACAGAAAAATTCAGAAAAAATAACTCTTTTAGTTCAGAAAATTTTCACTCAGATGAGGCAAGTTTAATGTTGTTCGTTGGTCATGGGTGAACCAATTTTTTGTAAGGATCGTGCCAAAAATGAGTTTACTCCATTTGGATGAGATTTGAAGGCTCTATGATGATTTTTCCAAGCCTTTTTCTATTGTTTTTCACTGTTAAAGGGGGTTTTATGCTTGATTTTCTTATAACATCTTAGATGGTTGTTTTTGGTAATCTCAATGCCTATGGATAAATTTTTGATGAGGTATTGATTGCTTGGAGGTGTCACTTCATTTTCCCCTTAAGTTGCTCCTATGGATGCTAAGACTCTTACTCCATTGGCTCTTTCTGACTCTATTGCTCACTCCAACACCAATATTAAATTCAATGGTGATAATTTTCTTGCGTGACGAAGCTCTGTTGAGCTTTATATTGGAGGTCGTTTTAAGATGGGGGTATCTTGATGGTAAGACCCCATAGTCGAAGACAGGTATTTCCGAGATTACTAAGTGGAATGCCGAGAATTACACTATTTTGAGTTGGTTGTTTAATTCTATGGAGCCTCAGATTGTCAGGAATTATATTTTCCATAAGGATTATCATGAACTTTGGGACGCTCTAATTCAAACTTATGCCTAATAGAGAATGATGCTCAAATTTATCCACTCACTCGTGAGATTGCTCATATTCAGAAAAGGGATATGCCTATCCCTGATTATTTTGGGACTCTACAGCATCGTTGGAAAGAATTGAGTCATTATGAGCCTCTTTCTAAATTGTTGGTTGCTTGTGTCAAGGTTATGACGAAGCGAATTGAGCGTCATCGCATTTATGATTTCATGGGTGGTCTCCTTGCCACATCTTCTCTGCCCTCTCTTCGATCTACGTACTCCACTGTGTATAGTGAGGAATGTCGTTGGGCTGTTATGTCTTCGAGCTCCTCTCCTATACTCCATCCAAATCGTACTGCCTTTGCTACTAATTTTCGTCCTCCTTCAGGATATGGTAGGGGGATTGATAGGGATCTTCATGGTCGTAGAGGTCGTGGCAGATTTACTACTCCTTGTGCTCACTTTGGTATAGTGGGGACATGATCGTGATCATTGTTATCGTCTGCATGGCTATCCTGAGGGTTATCAATCTCGTCCTGCTGCTCATTTTGCTACGACTCCTGCTATTGATCCTCCGCCTACAACCTCAGTATCTGCGAGTCATCCTTTGGAGTCCTTGAGAGCTCAGGTTGTCGAGATTATCCGCATTGAGTTCCATCTGCAAAGTGATTCTGATACTTCTGCTTCATCTTCACTTATTGCCTCAAGTATCCATGCTCCCTTGGCCTATACTGCCACTACATCGTCTTTTTCCCCTAGCTAGGATATTGATTCCAGAGCTACTGATCATATGACTGGTGAGTTGCATGGTCATTCCATTTATTCACCTTCATCTCCTATTGTCAAGGTTTGCTTGGCCGATGGTTTCATTACTCCTGTTTTAGGAGGACACATTCATATATCTCAGTTTCTCTTTTTATCTCATGTTTTACATGTTCCTCGTTTATCTTTTAACCTTCTTTCAATTAGTAGTCTTACTACCAAATTCAATTGTTGTGCTATGTTTTATCCTTCTCATTGTCTCTTTCAGGACCTAAAACGAGGAAGATTGTTGGTAGAGGCATTGAAAGAGGCGGACTGTACTACAGATTATGCTCCTGATCGTGTCCGATTTACTGTTGTTACTGCTACTTCTTTTCCTTTTTCTATTAATGCTACTCATTATACTTATCGATGTTATCATTTATGGCATGCCAAGCTTGGGCATGTTGGATCTAAGACTTTGTGTTCTTTGATTCCTACTTTTAGTAAACTGTATTCTTTATCTACTTTTCAATGTGTTGTGAGCTTACTAAACACGTTTGCACTGTTTATCCTTCTCGCATACATAGATGTCATTCTACTTTTGAGCTTATTCATTCTGATGTTTGGGGTCCATCTCCGGTTACCTCTGGTGATGGTTTTCGTTATTATGTTACTTTTATCGATGACTATATTCAAGCTACTTGGGTTTACCTTATTAAGTCTAAGGATAAGGTGTTATTCCAAGAATTTCATGCTATGATTGTTAAAAAATTTAGTGGTCTTATTAAGGCTTTTCAATCTGATAATGGTGGTATCTCTCTACTCCGTATGTCTAGTATATTCAAACTCATGGTATTGCTCATCAGCTTACTTATCCTTACACACCACAACAAAATGGTGTTGCTGAGCACAAGAATTGTCATTTAGTCGGTGTCACTCGCTCCTTATTGCGAGGCATGCAATGCCTAAGCCTCATTGGTCTATGGCACTTCTCATGATCTCTCACCATATCAGCTTCTTTGTCCTCAGGCTCCTATGTTTCCCATTAAGCCACGGGTCTTTGGTTTTACCTGCTTTATTCAAGATCTTCGCCCCAATCATCTGAAAATGGATGATAAGCCTATTAGATGTCTTTGTTGGTTATTCTAATGCATCTAAAGGCTATCGGTGTTATGATCCTCAGGGTCATCGTTTCTTTGCCTTTCTGGATATCACATTTTTCGAGACAGTACCATATTTCTCTTCTTTATCTCTTGTTCTTACTGTGTCTATTGTCTTTGTGCCTTTACTTGTTACAGGGGACCTTCCAGAGCAGAAGGAGTTTCTTACGTACTCTCGCCGCCACCCACCTTATGCACCTCTACCACAGTCTTCCCCGCAGGCCACTCCCCGTGGTACTTCTTTACCTTCTGTTGTTCTTGTTAATTTTTCTACTAGTGTTCCTCCTGTTGCTTCTGATCTTGAGTTGCCTATTGCTCATCGCAAGGGTATTCATTCCTATGTTAATCCTTACCCTATTGCCAAGTATGTTTGTTATCAGGTTGTATCTCCTTCGTACCAGACTTTCCTTTCAGTGATTGACTCTGTGACTATTCATCGGTCTGTTCGTGTTGCTCTTCTTCATCCTGAGTGGAAAGGGTGCTATGGTTGATGAGATGAATGCCCTTCAATCTAACCATACTTGGGATAGGGTTCCTCTTTCATCTAGGAAGAAACTTGTAGGTTGTCATTGGGTCTTCACAGTCAAACATAACTCTGATGGCGGTATTGCTCGGTATAAGGCTCATCTTGTTGCCCACGGCATTATTTAGACCTATGGGCTTAACTACGGTGCTACTTTTGCTCCTATAGCCAAATTGACTTATGTTCATGTCTTACCCTCTTGCGACGAATCAGAGTTGGCCTCCCTATCAGTTGGACATCAAGAATGTCTTTCTTGATGGGCATCTCACCAATGAAGTATATATCGACACCCTCCTGGTTTCCTACTTCAGGGGGAGTTTGGAAAGGTTTGTAGACTTCGGAAGTCTATATGTGGTTTGAAACAGTCACCTCGTGCTTGGTTCCGTCGTTTCAGTGAAGTAGTTCTGAGTATGGGCTTTCAGTGATGTCACTTATCATACTATTTTCATCCATTTTGGTGCCTCAGGTCACACTATACTTCTGGTATATGTTGATATCATTTTGACTGGTGATGACTCCTCTTTTATATCTCATGCTAAGAGTGAGCTGGGGCGTACCTTTGATGTCAAAGACGTAGGTCATCTGAAGTACTTTCTTGGTCTAGAGATTGCTCGATCTAAGAAGGGAATTTTTCTGTCACAGCGGAAGTATGCTCTTGATTAGCTGAGTGATACTAATATGAGTGGGTGTAGACTCGCTACTTCTCCCATGGATCTGAAGTTCTCTTTACATGATAGTGAGGGTGATCTTCCTGGTCCTCCTGCCTACCACCGTCTCGTGGGCCACTTGATATATCTCACACTCACTTGATCAGATATTACGTTTATTGACAGCATGATTAGTCAATTCATGCTTGTTTCATGTGCTTCACACTTTGCTGATGTTCATCGTATTCTCTGATATATCAAGTCTAAATCCAGTTGTGAACTTGTATATCGCTCATATGGGCATCTCGAGATCTCCGGCTATACAGATGTCGATTTGGCCGGATTTGCTACTAATCGTTGCTCCACCTCTGGCTATTGCGCTTTTCTTGGAGGCAACTTGGTTGCGTGAAAGAGCAAAAGCAACCCGTTGTTTCTCGCTCTAGAGCCGAAGCAGAATATCGGGCTTTTGCTCATGGCACTTGTGAAGTTCTGTGGCTTTGTTCTCTCTTTTCTAAGTTAAGGTTTCCTGTTAAAGGTCATATGTCTTTATATTGTGACAATGAGGCTGCCGCGAAGATTTTGTCTGATTTTGTGCTTTATAAGAGGACAAAGCACATTGAGATTGATATTCATTTTCTCCAAGAGAAAGTTCAGGATTGTTCATCATTTCTTCAACATGTTCCATCTTCTCAACAACTAACTGACATCTTCACTAAGCCTGTTGGTACTGTTATCCTCTAGGATATTATTGTCAAATTGGGCATGCTTAATGTTTATGCTCTAGCTTGAGGGTGAGTGTTGATATATTTAATATTGAGGGTATATATGTAATGTTCTCTTAATATAAGATGCTAGCAGGGCTTTCTATCCCTCACTATGCAATTTACCCTAATCTCTATTATTTCCTCTCTTCTTCTCTAAGAAACCTAAATCTCTAACCCTAAATCTCTAAATCATTTTTCTAACTTGTATTCACCAGATATTAAACTTCTATAGGATATAATAGAACACCATTTCTGGTGCATGTCTAGTGAATACAAAAATGAAAAAATCCAAAAGTGCCCAACAAGAATATGACAGGTATCAGAATCTGAAGAGTGTTTGGCATGGACATGTCACCCTTTAGAAGAGTCTGCACAACAAAGCATGCCACATTCTTACAGCTAACCATGTTGATATATGTAATATCGCGGGTATACTTGTAAAAGGGTATATATGTAATGTTCTCTCTTTATATAACATGCTAGTAGGGTTCTCTAATCCCTAACTAAGCAATTTACTCTAACCTCTCTTTTTCCTCTTTTCTCTCATTTCTCTTCTCTAACCCCTAAATCCTCCAAACCCTTTCTCTAACTTGGTATCAGAGCTACATCAATGGAAGAAGATCGTCGTTTAAAACCGTAACAACAAAAGAAAAGAGCTAGCTGCCACATTTTTAGCCATACGGCTGTCTCAAACTCTATGGCCTAGACCTTATTTTTGGGTTTTGGGTTCTTCAAATGTATATTTTTCAATGATCTTGATTTTAGAAGATTTTTGAATCCTATTTCATGAGATTTGGTTAAATATTGATGAAGTTATGATGATTTGAAGAAAAAATACAAAAACATTCGAAGAAAAATACTGTTTTGGTTCAGATTTTTTACCGCTTGAATGGGTTGTTGCTTCCGCTGTTTATTGGTCATGGTTGGACCCTTTTTTTTATAGGAACATCTTGAATCTGTTTTTTTTTCGTTTGGATGAGATTTGAAGAAGTTGTGATGATTTTACAGTCCACTTCACTACCTTTTTTGCTGAAAAAGGGTTTTTTACACTCTATTTGCTTATAACGGCAATTTAAGTCATCTCTTTGGCAATCTTGATACCATTAGAGTTTTTCTTGTTGATATTTTTGATTGATTGGTTGTTTGCTCATTGAGTTTCTTCTATGGATGCTAAAGTTCTTGCTCTGACAGCTCTTTCTGACTCTGTTGTCCACTCTATCACCAATATTAAATTCAATGGTGATAATTTTCTTGTGTGGCGATACTCAGTTGAGCTTTACATTAGGGGTCGCTCTAAGATGGGGTATCTTGATGGTAAGACCCCATAGCCGAAGATAGGCATTGCCGAAATTGCTAAGTAGAAGGCAGAGAATTGTATTATTTTGGGATGGTTGTTCAATTCTATGGAGCCTCAAATTATCGGAAATTATATTTTTTATAAAGATTGTCATGAACTTTTGGAGACTCTTATTCAAATTTATGCCCTAGTAGAGAATGATGCTCGGATTTATTAACTTACTCGTGAGATTGCTCACTTTCGGGAAGGGGATATGTCTATTTCAGATTATTTTGAGCTCTTCAACATCGTTAGGAAGAATTGAGTCATTACGAGCCTCTTTCTGAATTATTTGTTGCTTCTACCAAGATTATGACAAAGCAAATTGAGTGTCACCGCATTTATGATTTCTTGGGAGGTCTTCGGGCCGAATTCGAGTAGTTGCGCACTCAGATTCTTGTCACATCTCATTTTCCATCTCTTCGATCTGTGTACTCCCCTGTGTTTGGTGAGGAACGTCGCCGGGTTGTTATGTCTTTGAGCACCACTTCTATGCCCCTTGCAGATCGTACCGTCTTTGCTACTGATTTTCATCCTGCTGTTGGCCATGGTAGGGGGACTGATAGAGGTCGTCATTTTCGTGGCGGTCATGGTCATGGCAGACCTACTACTCTTTGTAGTCACTGTGGTATAGTGGGACTTGATCGTGATCACTTTATTACGATTCCTATTGTTGATCCTCAGTCCTCAGTTGTTGTCAGTGATCCTCTGGAGTCCATGAGAGCCCAGGTTGCTGAGATGATCCGAGCTGAGTTCCGTCTGCAGAGTGATTCTCCTTATACTGATGCTTCATCTGCTACAGATATCCATGCTCCCTCGACCTATGCCGCCACTACATCGTCTTCTTCTCCTAGCTGGGTTATTGATACCGGAGCTACTGATCATATGACAGGTGAGTCACAGGGTTATTCCATTTATTCACCTTCATTGCCTACTGCCAAGGTTTGCTTGGCTGATGGTTCTTTTACTCCGGTCTCAAGAGTTGGACACATTCCTGTGTCTCCATCTCTCTTTTTATCTCATCAGTTACATGTTCCTTATTCATTTTCTAACCTTCTTTCAGTGAGTAGTTTTACTACCAAACTTAATTGTTGTGCTATGTTTTATCATTCTCATTGTCTCTTTCAAAACCTGACTACAAAGAAGATTGTTGGTAGAGGAGTGGAAAGAGGCGGACTTTACTACCTTGACACTGATTATGCCCCTGATCCCGTCTACTTTACTGTTGCTACTAGTTCTGTTTTTCCTTTTTTTGTTGATGTAGAGCTACTCTTGATACCTATCGTTTATGGCATGCCAAGCTTGGGCATATTGGATCTGAGATTTTATGTTCTTTGATTCCTACTTTTAGTAAACTTTGTTCTTCATCTACTTTTCAATGTAATACTTGTGACCTTACTAAACATGTTCGTACTGGTTTATCCTTCCGGATGCATAGATGTCGTTCTATTTTCAGTTAGTTCACTTGAATGTTTGGGGACCATCTCCTATTCCCTCAAGTGATAACTTTCGTTATTATGTTACTTTTATTGATGATTACACTTGAGCTACTTGGGTGTACCTTCTTAAGTCTAAGGATGAGGTGTTCTCTTAATTTCAGGAATTTTATGCTATGATTGTTACTCAGTTGGTGGTCTTATTAAGGCCCTTCGTTCTGATAATGGCGGTGAGTATCGCTTTGCACCTTTTGTCCAATTTCTTCAAACTCATGGGATTGCCCATCAGCTTACCTATCTTTACACGCCTCAACAAAATAGCGTTGTTGAGCCCAAGAATCGTCATTTAATTGGTGTCACTCGTTCTTTGTTGCGAGGTATGCAAGTGCCTAAGCCTTATTGGTCCATGGCTCTTCTCAGTGCATGTTTTTTCATCAATCGAGCTCCTTCTCGCATTCTTGATGGCCTCTCACTATATCAGCTTCTTTGCCCTCGGTAACCTATTTTTCTCATTGAGCCACGGTGTTTGGTTGACTTGCTTTGTTCAGGATCTTCGCCCCAGTATTCAGAAATTGGATGATAAAGCCATTCGATATGTCTTTGTTGGTTACTCTAGCACCTCTAAACGTTATCGGTGTTATGACCCTCAGTCTCGTCGTTTCTTTGTCTCTCTGGATGTTACTTTTTTCGAGACAATCTCTTATTTCTCTCCTGCTGCTACGATGTCACCTGTCCCTGTGCCTTCACCTATTGTTTCTCCTGTCTCTATGCCTCTACCTATTGCAGGGAACCTCCCACAACAGGAGTTTCTCACGTACTCCCGTCGTCAACCACCTCGTTCCTCCTCCGATGCGCCTCTACCACAGTCTTCCCCGCAGCCACTCCTCGAGGTACTTCTTTACCCTCTGTTATTCCTGTTCATTCTCCTGCTATTGTTACTCCTGCTGCTTCTGATCGTGAGATACCTATTGCTCATCGCAAGGGTGTTCGCTCCTGTGTTACTCCTTACCCCCTTGCCAAGTATTTTATCAGGTTACATCTCCCTCGTACCAGGCCTTCCTTTCGGCAATTGACTCTGTGACTATTCTTCGGTCCGTTCGTGATGCTGTTTTTCATCCCGAGTGGAAGAGTGTTATGGTTGATGAAATGAATGTTCTTCGGTCTAATCAAACTTGGGATATGGTTCCCCTTCTAACTGGGAAGAAACCTGTGGGTTGTCGTTGGGTCTTCACCATCAAACATAACTCTGATGGCAGTGTTGCCCGGTATAAGGCTCGTCTCGTCATCCACGGCTTTACTTAGACTTATGGGCTTGACTATGATGCTACTTTTACGCCTGTGGCCAAACTGACTTTTGTTCGTGCTATCCTCTCTCTTACGGTAAATCAGAGTTAGCCTCTCTATCAGTTAGACATCAAGAATGTTTTTCTTAATGGGCATCTCATCGAGGTGTATATGGATCCCCCTCCTGGTTTCCTGCTTTAGGGGGAGTCTGGAAAGGTTTGTGGACTTCAGAAGTCTATATATGGTTTGAAACAGTCACCCTGTGCTTGATTCCATCGCTTCAGTGAAGTAGTCCTTAGCATGGGCTCCCAGCGATGTCACTCTGATCATATTGTTTTCATCCATTCTGGCACCTCAGGCCACACTATTCTCCTGGTATATGTTGATGATATCATCTTTACTGGCGATGACTCCTTATTCATCTCTCATGCTAAGCATGAGTTGGGACGTACCTTTGATGTCAAAGATCTAAGCCATCTTAAGTACTTTCTTGGTCTGAAGATTGCTCGATCTAAGAAGGGAATTTTTCTGTCACAATGGAAGTATGCTCTAGACCTACTCAGCGATACTAGTATGAGTGGATGTAAACCACTACTTCTATGAATCTGAAGCTCTCTTTGCATGATAGTGAGGGTGGTCTTCTTTCTAATCCTCATGCCTATCAGCGTCTTGTGGGTCGCTTGATATATCTCACCCTCACATGACCTGATATTACATTTGTTATCAACATGGTTAAGCAGTTCATGCATGCTCCCCATGCTTCACACTTTGTTATTGTTCATCGTATTCTCCGATAGTTCAAGGCTAGACCCAGTTATGGACTTGTATATCGCTCACATGGTCACCTCGATATCTCCAACTATACAGATGCTAATTGGACCGAATCTACTACTGATCGTCGTTCCACCTCGGGCTATTGTGCTTTCCTTAGAGGCAACTTAGTTGCTTGGAAGAGCAAAAAGAAACCCGTGGTTTCTCGGTCTAGTGCCGAAGCAGAATACCATGCACTTGCTCATGACACTTGTGAACTCTTGGGCTTCTTTCTCTCCTCTCTGAGTTAGAGTTTCCTGTTAAAGGTACTATGTCTTTATATTGTGATAACGAGGTTGTTGTAAAGATTATCTCAGATTCTGTGTTTCATGAGCGAACAAAGCACATTGAGGTTGATATTCACTTTCTCCGTGAAAAAGTCTGAGATTATTCTTTATCTCTTCAACATGTTTCGTCTTCTCAACAACTTACTGATATCTTCACCAAGCCGGTTGGCCCTTCTATCCTTCAAGATATTACTGTCAAGCTGGGCATGCTTAATGTTTATGTTCCAGCTTGAGGGGGAGTGTTGATATGTAATATTAGGAGTATACTTGTAAAATGACATATATGTAATGTTCTCTCTTTATACAATATGCTAGTAGGGTTCTCTAATCCCTAACTAAGCAATTTACCCTAACCTCTCTCTTTCCTCTCTTCTCTCTTTTCTCTTCTCTAAACCCTAAATTCTCCAAACCCTTTCTCCAACTGACCATATGGTCATACCTCTTCTACAATCCGTGGTATAAAACCAGCCTACTTCCTTTCATTACTCCAAAGGTCACATATTTTGTACACTTCATGGAACTGGATGAATAAAAGCGATACCCTTACTCATTAGCCTTCTCATGCTCGTCTGTATGTAGGGTTGTCAATTTGGCCCTTTGATGAGGGGGCCCAGCCCTACCCGACCCTTCAAAGACTGCAAAATAGAGGGTTTTTTCCCTTAACAAGGCCCTAGGGCCAGGCCCAATTTTAGAAGGACCTCTTACTTGAGGGTCGGGCTTGATAAGCACATGGCCCGGCCCTCCATTCTATATGCCATATCATATATAATATGATAACTTAAAACTTAATAGAACCTAAGTGGCTAAGCCTTATTGTGTGTATAAGTATAACTGTATATATAACATACTAACACTATAGTAGTGTAGTGTAGTATCTTTCTAATATAGTAACTTGTAATGTTTCTTTTCAATTAAAAATAATTACTAGAGGCTAAGACTTACTATGTGTATGTGTAACGGACTAGTAGTGCACACTTTTTCTAGAATCTTTTATACTACTTGCAAGTTGTAACATTTTTTGCCTTTATATATATATATATATATATATAACGGTACTAATACTAACAATTTGACGATAATAACTGGGGGATGTACTGATACTAACAATTTAATGGTACTAAAACTCCGTCATGTTGCTCTTCAAGTTGCATTGTCGGCAAGGTTCTAAATGTCAACAATATCGACGATATATCGCCAATATTTGTCGATGTCGCCGCCTTCCGACACATCTATACTGTGTAAAAAAAAAATTACATGATATCGTGGGTTATCGACGATATATCGCAGATAATCGACCGATATCGACCAAAACTCGTGAATCTAAGTTGGAATCAACTTTTTCCCAATTTTTTCCCGATAACTCATCATTCATGCAAAGTTGCAAACAATCTTGATTTAGAACTTAGAAGGAAAAAAAAAAGTTGAGACTTGAGAGTAGAGAAGAAAGAAGGAAGAAGAGGGTATCGTGGCCTGGGTACACATACATGTCGTCGTCGCCGTTGCCAATAGTCATTGCCGTCACCATCGCTGATTGCCAGACCAGATGCCAAGCCAAGGCCGAGCAACTTCTCTCCCCTCTTCCTTTCCCATTTCCGAACTCTGCTCTTTTTTTTTATTTTTTGGTTTGCTCTGTTGATCAAATGAGATTGGGCTCTTCAAAAAGGTTTAAACCCTAACATGGGTCATGCTAATGTCACACTCGGTCTCATTAAACATGCTTCCATTTTAAGAGGTAATGTTATTACCACCCCATTTTTGTTGGTTTAAAGAGATAACACTCTAAACATACAGTCAGACCTAGCACTTTAAGTTAGGTAATGCTATTACCACCCATGGATATTTTATTTAGTATTTTAATCCTAACTCTTAACTCTTAAATGCTTTAACTAGCCTTGAACAGTGGTTAACAAGTTTTAACCCTTGTGATTAATTTTTTCTCTAAAAACTAAGGTCAAAATTTTTAAGGCTTTAATCCTAAAGGTCAGTGTGAATCTTAACCAAAGTTAAAGGGGTGTCCCCTCTTAACTCCCTTTAACTGTGGTTAAGATTCACTAACCTTTAAGGTTAAAGCATCTAACTTTAATTTTAAAAAATTAAAAAAAAATAAACATATCACCTTGTAACTCTCTTTAACTGTGATTAAGATTCATTAACCTTTAGGGTTAAAGCATCTGACCTTGGTTTTTAGATTTTTTTTAAATGAACAAGTCCCCTTATAACTCCCTTTAACTATGGTTAAGATTCAGTAACCTTTAAGGTTAAAGCATCAAACTTCGATTTTTAAAAATTAAATATGTCAACTTGTAACTCCCTTTAACTGTGGTTAAGATGGATAATCAATAAAAAGAGAGAATCAAATGGCCTTATATATTTGTTCAAATGAAGTAAAATTGGTTATATTACAATTAACATAGAGGTCAGAGCACATCTTATTGAGAATTGAATGAAACATGAATCAATCATACATTATCGTCACTCATCAGTGCACATCTTTATTCTTTTCTCATTGCATCTCTTATGTACATTGTTGTTACTTTTAATGTTTTTATTCTAAAAGGTGTATTAACATCTATTTTAACACTTCCCAAAGTTTCACTGCAAAATTTCATGTTTTGCCCCATTTTTTTTCCTATTTTTCCAAAAATCACCGATAAATGATATATCTTCCAATATATCTTTTTTCCGCAACTCGACATATCAAGCGATATCGACATTCAGAACCATGATTGTCGGTCCCAAATCCGAATAAAGGATGGTTTTACATCAAGTTGACAACCAATGTAGAAAAAATTGCAACACATGATATATATTTTTTTTATTCTTTCAAACCTGGCCCGACCCTGGCCCTTGAGAGTAGGGCTTGGGCCTAGCTAGTTGGGCCTCACCCTAATGAATGAGGGCCGGGCCCAGTAAGACCTAGGCTCTGCCCTAGCCCAGCTCGACCCTTTGACAGCCCTATCTGTATGGTACTTGAAGATTGCCTTACACTTCAGTTTAGGAGTGGTACCTTTAAGATGGCAATGATTAATCATGGAATTGATCGCAAATCTTAATACCAGTTAAGGAACTCAAGTATTGGACTTTATCAATTCAAAATTAATGCACTGAACTGGTGATTTGGCCTGTCGAAGACCATGATAAATACTCATTGTAGTCTCATGTTGACTTCCCACAAGCATGGAAACAAAAATCGGCGAAACCAATACAAAACGGGAAATACATATAGGTTTTGGTAGCTGCCTGACAATATTTATACTAATACAAATAAGTATTGTTTATTAATTATTTATATTTCATTCATTGTGTAATTGTGTTTGTTACTTTAGTCTTTGAGTTGTTTCCCATAACTTTATACTAGCAGAAGGCACGCGAGTTGCATGTGTGTGTACAGTCCGATGCACGTGAAAGAGAGGGATGGGGGAGAATGACTGGGGTGAACCCTAAAGGTGAGTGAATTTTAACCACAGTTAAGGGTAGTTTGGGAATTTATAACTTTAAATAGATTGTAGATGAGAAAGGGGTTGTTTGGGAATTTATCAAAAATAGGCTACGGTTTGAGAAATGGGTAGTTTGTAGATGAGAAAGGGTAGTTTGGGAATTAAGTAAAACATTAAATGAAGGATTTGTAAGGTTTGTACATAAGGGTAGTTTGGGAACTGACCAAAAATCAGGCTATGGTTTGTGGGGGCCTGGGGGGTAGTTTGGGATTTTCCACTATTAAGAGAGGCTTTCTCATTATAGTAGAGATTTGATAAATTTAGTTCCTATAACTCATTTGATTTTTTTTTATTAAATTTATTTTTTTTAAGGAAAAAATTATATTTATCGTCCGATACGTATAGGTTACAATTGGGACCGTTACATCTCCCAAAACCGTATTTTTAATCCTTGCTCACAAAACTGTAAGTAGACTATTTGCGGAGCTCTTCAATAGTGTACTGGGTGCAAGCATTCCCAAATCTCAACAGTTTGGCTAGATGGACTTTTCCTGCATACCAATTAGTTGGACAAAAGCGGCAGTAAGAATTGGTGTGAATTTGAGAGTGAAAGCAAGAGAGATAAAGCAGTAGTTCTTAGTGGGGATAGAAACAGGTCAGTTCAACCCAGGTAACTGATAGCCTATTTTTTTTCTTACGGTTTGGGACTGTGCAAGTTGTTTTAGGTTCAGATTTATGTTGACTAAATGAAACCTGATTAGTGGTCGGGTTGGATTGAAGTTATGACCTTCCCCATATCAGTCCCCTCTTGCACACACGCATGTACACAACCTTGCCCATCTCCCGCCACACACACACATATGTATTATGAAACTTCTAGCTCCCCATCAATCACTCATAAGAGTCCATTTGCTGAAGTGCAGAACCTATAACATGCCGTACTACTCCATCGAGCAAAGTAGAAAAGGAATTAGAGGAACTGTCCACCAGAAAGGCTCAGAATAGCACCTCCTTTAATGATCTCAAAGCTTGTGTTTCAGATCACCAAAGTCACAAATACAACAGGCAAAGGCCATGAATGAAGCTTGAGCTTCCAAGAGTTCCAACAACTAGATAAAATGATGAAATGCAAAGAAACAAAACAAAAGCTGATTTGGTTTTATGCATCAAGTTAGAGCTTACCACTTCTACAAGTTGGTTAGAATTTATGATTTTGCAAGATTCAACTCATTAATAGTTGACTCTTAAACCCTAACCTTCTGGCTTAACTAGTTTAAAATAAATAACTAATTAATTATATTTTTAAATATAAGATTATAATTTTATAAATATTTATACAACTATGCATATATTAGTAAATTAACTATGTACAATAACAAGTCAAGACTAGGGAGCCCAACCTAAACCCAACCCAATTTTAAACTATATTGATTCATTTTTTTCTTATTTTCTAACAATTATCTTTTTAAAAATATCATTGTTTTAGTATTTTTAACTACTTTATTTATAACATCACAATCAACTAGATGGTCGAACCGTTTAACCCAAAACTCCCATTTTTTATGGGTTTATGAAAGGTCAAAAATATATATTCAATATAAGGCAGTCAAATTTCGAGTTCCCACACATCTCAACTTACGAGAATTCCATCTCCTGAGTCTTAAGGTGGGAATTACAATTCCCGCAAAACGCAGGAATTGAACCCCTCTCAAGAATTTGAACTCTCAGGAATTGAGTCTAACGAACACCCAACTTCTGCTAAATTCCTGAGAATCTTTAGTTCCCACGACGAATGCCTAAGTAACGAACAGACCTCAAGTCGTGGTTGCATTAGCTAGCGGTAGGAGTGAGAAGAGTCCTAAGGAGTAGCCACAGAAAGAACAAATCCAAATAGGGAGTTCGCGGCACTGTATGTAGAAGCTTACTTAAAATAAAAATAAACTTAAGTATCTTGGTCTCGGAGTTGAGAAAATAACAAGAGATTAATTCACAATGTACGATATGGTTATATAGCATAATGTGAATTCATACTTAGCACCAGAATATCTCACTAAAGTGTGACTATAGTAGTACCCGATCGCATTAGTTTCCAGGAAAGTATAAAATAGAAACCAAAAGATCCAATAAATACCAATAGCCAGAAAAAACTAATAGAAAATTCATCAAAGGCCAGTAGCAGTAAGCAAGTCAGAATCATAGTCACTAAAACCACCATATTCACAAACATCATGTTACATAATTATTCAAACTGATATCCTATTGAACATATTCTCCCAGCAGTGCAGTTTAGAAATAGATAAGATCCAACTAAAGAATAACAGAAACTAAAAATTGACAAGTATTATGTTTGTATGTACATTGCCTCAAAACTAAAAGAAATTTTTAACATAGAATTATAATTTTACTTACATTTTATCGAAACTCTGAGGTACGTAAAGATTAGATGGTTCAGTGTATGACAATCTTCTTCTAGAACTGGAAGAATTCAATAAGTACTTTGCTTCTTCCATGGGCGTGGGCCAGTACTCCATGCCTCGGCGTTTAGTAATCCATAAACATGAGCCAGCTTTACTTTCATCTTTGATAAGCTCAAAAGCACCTAAAACAAAAATATTACTTGAAGATCAATGACTATACATATATGAAAAGTTTGAACGACCATAGAACCCATGGACTGGGACAATTTTCTACTTCTTTATAATCATTAAACAAAACATAAACATTTTTGTGATCTGTAAAGTATATATATATATATATATATATATATATATATATATATATATATTTGATAATACTTCTCTTATATTTATGTCTTATACATTGTAATAGTGGTATAATATTAGTATCTCTTATATACAGTGTTACCCAGACACGTGGCACAGGTGCCAAGTGTCTAGGTGTCTAAAGGTGTTCGGCACGGCAAAATCTATAAATTCCAATCCGGCGGCACGGCTATATATAAATGTATATCATATATTTGTATTAAATATAAAGAGAGAGAATCTAAAGGTCTACTACTTATACTCCTTCTCTTTACTTTATTTTCGTCTTTAGCAAGTAAAATAAGTAAAAAGAGTGTCCCATATTGATTAATGGGACATACACATTAATAAAATAAAATAAAAAACGAGAAAAAGAGAGTAGGGAGAGAAGGGACGGATGGGACTGGACAAGACTCGAGAATAAATAGAGAAGAGACCACCCACCCACTCGTCTGGTCCCAAAATAAAAGAAAAACCAGGTAAGCTCTTTACCCTTCAGTCCCAAAATATAATAAAATAAAAACCAGATCACTTTACCCAAAATAAAAGAAATATAGTGGACCACCCACCCACTCCTCTTTACCTGAAAGAAAAGAAAATCCAAAGAAGAAAAACCAGAGAGCATGCGAGAGAGGAGGAGGAGAGGGAGAGGAAGAGCATGCAAGAGAGAAGGAGAGGGAGAGCATGCGAGAGCAGCGTACGGGTTGGAGGTGGAGCGCGTATCAGGTAAGTTCTTCTCCTTCTTCATTCTGCCTTCGTCTACAAACCCCAATTCTTTAATTCTTCAAATCTTTTTTTTATTGGTCTCTTCCCTGGAGGATATGAACGGCTTTTTCTACAAAAGCCCTAAAAAGCTCATTTTTCTTCTATTTACAAAAAACCCTAGAAAAAAACTCTTCTTTTTCTTCTATTTTACAAAAAGCCCTTAAAAACAATTCTTGACACGTATAATAGGCGTGCCACTGTGCAGTGCCAGTTTAGGGATTCGGCATGGACACATTTTGAGCCATGTCGTGTTCTACGTGTTGGTACCTCAAAATTTCGAAAAAGTGTCATGCCTGGGTAACACTACTTATAAACTATTAGTGGAGTATAAATAAAAAAGGAATAGTTTTTTGTGAAATTTTCCGGAATCTAAAGATGCATTTTTTAGGATTTAAAAAAAAAAGAGTTTATACAAAAATGCTTGGTGTGATCGATTGACATTTTGTGTGTGTGTGTGGGGGGGGGGGGCCAATCATGTATTGATTTTTTTTTTGATCGGTAAGTATTTTATTTTATTATTATATAAATAAGAAAAAGAAAGAAAAAAACTCAAACATAACTCGGCGAGAGTTTACAAGCATATAAACTCAACACCGAGGAGACCCAACCGATGTCCTAACTTCCTAAAATACCCTGAGTTTCCTCCCCCCTACAATGAATCCCTGCCCACTCCAATATACCCACTCGGATGCGCTCACACAGTCAAGGAACGGCGGAAGAAATATTCTCAAAAACTCTGCGATTCCTCTCTTTCCAAACCCACCAAGAAATAGCCCCAGGGAGCATAAGCCAAATCCGCTCCCATGCACCATCACCCTTAAACCAAATCCAACAAGATAAAGCATCGTGAAGGGAATAGGGGAAGACCCATGCAACCCCCATTCGGGATAGAAAGAAACCCCACACCTCTTGAACTACAGGGCACTACACAAAAAGATGAGCCACCGTCTCTTCCTCTTTAAGACACATGTAACATCGGTTCACCAAACTCCATCCTCTATGTTGCAAATAGTCACTTGTTAAAATTTTGTCCAATGTTGCAAACCATAAGAAAAAACAAACCTTTGAGGGAATGCAGAATTTCACACCACCTTATTAGGGAAAGTTTCACCCGAGATAGGAAGCAAAGATTGCATCAAAAGTCGTACTGAGAACCGTTCATTATTGTTTCTAGCCCACTTCCTGTAATCCCTATTCTCAGGACAAAGATCAGAGGATGTAATGCGCTCCAGTAACCTAGCCATATCTCCTATCACCCAATCATTTAGGTCCCTCCTCATCCTTGGACATCACATCACCACCCCTATGCTCCTCTCATACGAATCTTCTACCAAGGCATCCTTGTTGAGAGCTAGGCCAAAGAGATTTCCAAAATCATCCATTAGCCGAGTAGATCCAGCCCAAACGTCCTTCCAAAACCTGAACTCCGATCCCCTCCCTACTTGGAAGCTAAAGTGCGGCACTACCAAGTTGGTCGTGGCCATAATCCCCTTCCAAAACCCCAGACCGTGCGTGCCTCTAACTTCCCTAGGAATCCAACACGACGATTCCCCATACTTGGCGACTATTACAACTCGCCACAAACTATCACTTTCTTCTTCAAATCTCCACACCCATTTGCCTAACAGAGCTTTATTCACTCAGGTGAGCGGCTTTAGACTCAAACCTCATTCTTCCAAAGGTTTACACAGTTGAGGCCAAGCAACTAAGTGATATTTGACTTTATCCCTTTCTCGTTCCATAGAAATGACCTCTATAATTTTTCTATAATTGTGGCCACATTGCGAGGAATGGTGACCATATGAAAATTGTTGACTATTTGAAACAAGTTTCATAAATATCGGAGGAGATGTAAGGACTTGGCAATAATTTTTCTACCCCCTACGGGGGTTTCCATGCAAATGTTTACACGATTGAAGCATTCTCATTAATTCCATGGAGTGAATATAGGGTGGTGAAACCCTAATTTGGTGATTTTTTAGTGTGTTGACAATTGGTGGTTGCCTTTTTAGGTCTGATTTATATAAATTAGCCTTGTGTGTAGCATGACAGATGAGTCAAAGGTTAGTCAATCCTATAGTATCCCTATGCATGGGGGAGGAAGTACGGGGTAGGTCCAAGTGACACCCCAAACCTCCAAATTACAACAGTAAAACTAGATGGGACTAATTTTCTAACATAGTCACAATCTGTCATGTTGTTTGTTAAGGGTAAGGGTAAGATGGGTTATTTGACCCATGCAATTCCCACTCCCAAGACCTCAGATTCAACATTGCCAAGTGGGAGGCCGAGTGTCATTGTTATGTCATGGCTTCTCCATTCTATGTAGCATGATATCAGTAGTAGGTATTTGTTTCTTCCTTCTGAGAGATAGGGGATGCAGTGACACAGACTTATTATGAGATTGGGGGCACCGCGTGTGTGTATGAGTTGTGTCTGAGTATTTGGCAACTAAAGCAATGGGATATGTCTGTACCCACATATTACTCCACTCTTCGTCAACTCTGGGAAGAGTTGTATCACTATCAGACCTTCCAAACTAAGTGTACTGAAGGTGCAACGGTAGAATAATGTGTTTGAGTTAATTGCAGGTTTGAATGTTGATTGGCAAGGATCTAGTACCATCCATAACTAAGTTCTATGCTTACATCATGAGGAGCGTCGTCGGAATGCTATGCTCCAGCTCCTATCACTACAGACTACAGAGGGGGGCAAAAGTGGTAATCATGGTAGAGGGGTTGGTAGGTCTAGATCCTCAGGCACTTCTAGTGATGATTGTGATAAGCTTAAGTGTAATTATTATGTCCGGACCCATCATACTCGGGACACTTGTTGGGACTTACATGGCTGCCCACGGCAAAGGAGATTCGCTAGTAGTGGATGAGGAGACAGAGACAGATGTGGCACTAGAGGAGGATCGAGTGCTCATTCAATTGTTTCCACTGGCCCATCAGTGAGACAGTGACTGCATCTACACCTACTCCAACACCCTCTTTTGAAAACCTTGGCTTATCCACATATAAGATTTCAGTATTACGGCTTCCGCATTCTCTGTTACTCACTCTGGTACTTCATCCTCGGCCCTTAGTACATCTGTTTCCAACCCTAGTCTCTCCTGGATTATTGATTCATGAGCATCTAATCACATGAATGGTATGTCCTCTCTCTTCTCCTCTTACATTATTGGTTCTGGTAAAGAAAAAGTTAAAATTGTTGATGGTTCATTCTCGTCCATTGCTGGCAAGGATTGTGTTTCTATTACACCATCTATGTCTTTATCTTATGTTCTTCATGTCCTTACCTTTATTTTAAATCTCCTATCTGTAACTCATATTATCAAATCGTTGAATTGCAGTGTCACTTTCTTTCTCTCTCATTGTGTTCCAGGACTAAGAGACGAAGAGGGCAATTGGTACGGGCCATGAGAAGTGAGGATTATATATGCTAGACCCTTTACCTTAAGTTGCTTCATCAATCCAATAGATTTTCCACGTAGTTCGGAGTAGTAGTAGCCAGCATGAGTTGTTACAATGGCACAAATGTCTTTGCCACCAATCTTTTTTTCTTCTTAGACATTGATTTCTTTTGTTATATCTTTCTAATTATGTTTCTTCCATTCAGTGTGAAACATGTGATTTTGCAAAGCATTGACGAACTTCTTATACTTCATAGTAATAAATTCAATTCACTATTTTCTAGTGTACTCAAATATGTGGGGTCCAACCCTAGTTGCTTCTCTATGTGGTTTTCAGCATTTTATTAATTTTATTAATGATTTCTCTCGTGCTACATGGGTTTACATGCTTAAATCTAAAAGTGATGTAGGCTTTGTTCTTAAATCCTTTCACAATTATAGCAACTCAATTTGATGCTAAAATTAAAGTTTTTCGTTCTGATAATGGAGGAAAACATGTCTGGGAGTTTAATATCTTGTTTTGAGTCTCATGGCATCATTCATCAAACCTCGTGTGCTAGTACCCCTCACAAAAATAGTGTGGCTAAGCGTAAAAACCGGCATTTGTTAAAAGTCACTCTATTATGTTTGCTATTAATGTGCCTAAAGTTTTTTGGTCTAATGCAGTATTAACTGCTGCTTTCTTGATTAATCGTATATCCTCAAGAATCTTGGATTTCAAGACTCCTGTTAATGTGTTCTCCTCCCAATTCTTTGTTTCCTCTTTCACCAAGAGTTTTTAATTGTGTTTGTTTTGTTCGCATAACTCGTTCTCAATGAACTAAACTTTATCCTAAGGCTCTCCAATGCGTTTTTCTTCGATATGCTTTGTGCGATAGCCGGCACGGGCTTTAACTCCCACACTAGCACTTTTGCCCTTATATGAAAATGAAAACAGAGTTGCCACCAAATTATGTGATAGTGGTGTGGTTGGTCACCGATAAACAATAGAAATCTCATTTTGGATCTGTGAACCGAGGTCACAAGTTCGGGGGTTCAATTATAATTTGGGGAAGGTGTTAGGCACCCCAAATTATCCATCAAAATGATGGTGGCCTACACGTTCTTGATGTTCTAAAATTTCGGAAAAATCTAAAACAAATGAAATTATCAAACACTCTCTCCCCTTTTACTTTTCAAGATTGGAATGCACCATTTCTCGACTAATTCGGGGTGATTCTCTCTACTAGGAGATCTATATCCTTCCAATACGGCTCCCCCTCTATTTGGACCCCCCCGGCAGTCCCTGGCCCCCACGGCTCAAGCCTTTGGAAAGGCATCATATCGCCTCTAATATCAGCTTTCATGTGGGACAAGGTCACTAAGTCAATTTTTGGTCAGACAAATGGTGTGGATCCACTATCTTGAGCTCTGATTTCTGCCCAATCTGGCTCCTTGCCTTAGATAGGGCCACTTCAGTGGAGTCCTACATTGAATACCTTCCTAACTCTAGAGTTTGGTGCCCTCGTCTAAGGCGCAACCTCAACGACCGGAAGATAGGCATCCTCCAAGACCTTCTAGCTAGACTCCAACAAGTTCCAACCCACCCCTCTCTCAGGGACACCCGCTTATGGTCTCATGGAACAAAAGGTCAATTCATAGTAAAATCCCTTTACCAAGCTCTCCTCCCACCCTTGGGTCACCCATTCCCTTTTAGACTGGTTTGGAAGGCGGGATTGCCCCCCAAGATATCCTTCTTCCTTTGGACCGCGGCCCTTGATAAAATTCTCACATGCAAACACCTTATGAGAAGAGGATGGCAAATGGCCCATGGCTGTTTTATATGCCTGGATGCTAAGGAAACAGTTGATCACCTCTTGTTACATTGTCCTTTCGCACACAAGGTATGGAGTCATTTCCTCCCCCGATTGGGACTCAGTTGGGTCTTCCCCTTTTCCTTCCAAGACTTTTTATCTTGTAAGTTCTCAGTGCTATTAGGGGAAGATGGTTTTGATGGGGGTCCAATGCTTCTCGCCTCGGTAGCTTGGTCTCTCTGGAAAGAACGGAACTCCAGAGTCTTCAAGGACTCCTGCTCACCATTCACCCGAACCTGTCACAGGGCAAGTCATTACCTACTCCAGTGGTGCTCCACCTAGGAGAATTTTGATCCAGCATGGTTATTCTTCATATTGTAATCCTATTTTCAATGCTTTTGCAAATGTTGCCCTCTTGTAGCTTTTGTCTTTTTAGGCCTTTTGGCCTTGGGTTCAACCACTTATGAACCCTGCCACCATATTGTAACTCTTTTGGCTTTATATATATTCATACCTCTATCACCCATCAAAAAAAAAAAAATCGGCAAAGGCACCGATTCGAGAGAAGCCTTGCCTACCACAGGAAAGGAAATAAGTTGCAATCCATGCAAATAATAATAATAAAATAAAAGAAAAATCGGAGATTCTTTTTCAAATACTTTCCTTCATCCGGATTTCAAGTTCCCCGCATACCGTTTGAGTAGAAGGAGATACTCAGATGAGTAGAAGGAGAATTACGAAATCTAAATAATTAGAAAAATCCTAACCTTGTTGCAAATCCTCGCTTTTGATCGCTTTTCCAAAACCCTATGCTCTGTGTACCGAAAAATGAATTCAATAAGGGTGTGTTCGGTTGGGGGTAAGTGGGTGAAAGAAATGAAAGTAAAGTAAAAGAAAAAAAAAATAAAGAAAGTAAAAGAAAGGTGTAGTGTCTTTGGGGTGTTTGGTTTGAGAGAAAAGTGTTAGGAGAAAGCCTTGCTTTTCTTTCCTTCAGTATTCCATCACTTTGGTGGAATTAGAAATAGTTGAAAGTGAAAGAAAATGTGACATTATTGAGAAAAAGTGTTTCTCGAGAAACCTACAGATTACAAACTGAACGGAGGATAAGTGCAGCATTCTTTCACTTTTACCCACTTTTCCTCCGAACGAACACACTCTAAAAGGAAAATCCGAACTCCGGGGCTCCTTCAAATGTTGAATGTCGACTCCTAGTTCTTCTCAAATCTCCAGAATTTCTGAGATCTTTAGAAGTCCAAGGGGCTTGAGGAAAGACTAGGCTAGGTTTTTTTCCCAAGTGTATCAAAGGTCGCCCAAGGTTTCAAAAGGTGAGTTGAGAATGAGAGGTCTAGGCTTTAATAAAGGTGAAATAAAGGGTTGTTCACTTTTTTGGCTGATGTGGGATTGAAAAATTCCTAGAAACTAAAAATGAGTTGGCAGCAAGTAATTGGTTCGGCCAAAATAAAATATTTTAAAAATAATATGTTGCCCTTTAAAATGGCAGAAGTGCGTTCTTTCCACTTTTAAACGTTGCGCTAGTTGTTAGCGCACAAGATGAAATTGCAAATTTTTGTCGTTTTAAAGGGCTGAGGATTCATATTGTTCAAAGAGATGAACTATCGCCGTTTATAATGGCGATTAATGTATTAAAGGGTCTTCGGCGTTTTAAATGGCAACAACAAGATTTTTGGAAAGAAAGAGTGACCCCCCTCTTCTCAGGTCTCAGACTAGTTTTGGGAAATGGCCTTGGATTGGGCTTCGGACACGACTATTTGGCATTTGAATTTTCTTCATTGGGGCCCAATGGATTTTGATCGTGCAAAATAGGGTGTCTACATGCTTATTCTCAGAAGGGGTTTAAATGTTATTATCCCCTTCCCATAAATCCTTTGTTTTTATGGATGTTTGGTTTCTTTAAGTCTACTCCTTATTTCTCTAACATGAAGGCCTCTCTTCAAGGAGAGTGCAAATGAAGAGATGTCTTCCATTCCTATTCCTGTGCCTTCATGTTTTTTACCGTTGTCGTGGTGGTAGTGATAGAAAAGGGGGGGTGTGAAATCCTTGTTGAGAGAAAAAAGAATTGCAACTATATGTAAGAAGGAAGAAAGTCATTAATGAAGAACCTCATGAGCCCCACTAAGAATCCCTCTTCAAATCTAGGTAAAATATTTCCTCCTAGTCATGACATTGTTGATTCTGATTTGCCTATTGCTCTTAGGAAAGGTATTCGGTCTTGTACTCAACACCCCATCTCTAATTTTATTTCTTATGTGCTTTGTTTTCCTCGTATCGTTCATTTTTCTTGGCTTTGCCATCTGCGTTTGTTTCTCGCAGTGTAGCGCACTCTCACAATCAAAGTGGCGAAAGGCAATGAAAGAAATGTTTGCTCTTAAAAAGAATAGTACCTTGGATATAGTTGACTTAGCAAGAGAAAAGAAACCTGCCAGGTGTAAGTGGGTGTTTACAGTGAAACACCGATCTGATGGATCAGTTGAAAGATACAAGGTTCATCTGGTTGCGAAGGGGTACCCACGGACTTATGGCATCGTTATTAGGAAACGTTTGTTCCCATTGTCAAAATGAACTCAGTGAGAGTTCTTTTATCTCTTGCAGCTAACTAGAATTGACACTTATTTCAACTTGATGTGAAGAATACATTCCTTCATGGTGACTTAGAGGAAGATGCGTATATATTATCTCCTCCTAGTTTTACATATCCCTTAGTTGAAAGGAATTTATGCAAGTTAAAGAAGGCGTTGTATGAATTGAAGCAACCGCCTGGAGCCTGATTTGAGCAGTTTCATAAGGCTATAGTGAAGAATGGTTACAAGTAGAGTCAAGCAGACCACACATTGTTCATCAAGCAGTCTCGTCAGAAGGTGACTATCTTGATTGTTTTATATGGTTGATATTGTAGTAACAAGGAATAATATGGATGAGATAAGGTTACTGAAGAACAAGTTGACAAAAGAGTTTAAGATCAAGGACTCAGTCAGCTGAAATACCTTTTTGGGATAGAGGTTGTCAGGTCTAAGAAAGGTATTTTCGTTTTATAGCCCAAGCATGTTCTTGATCTTCTACGAGACAGTATGATGGTTGTAAGTCATGTGATATACACCCATTGATCCTAATCACAATTCACAAGCTTAGTGAAGATAGTGGGGAACGCCTATTGGATGCAGGAAGGTACCAAAGACTTGTTAGTCAATTCATCTATCTCACTAGGTCAGGCATTGCTTATGCAGTCAGTATAGTTAGTCAACTTAGTCAGCTTAGACATGCACTAACCATTGGACATCTAGATGTAATGAATAGAATCCTCCGCTACTTAAAGTCATCTCCTAGAAAAGGTTTGATGTATACCTGTCATGGAAGCCTAAGAGTTGAAGCCCAAACTGATGAGGATTGGGCTGCTCGATTTCAGGTAGGCGCTTACTTCAGGATATTTCTCTCTAGTTGGAGACAATAATGTAATATGGAGAAGTAAAAAAGCAACATATGGTTGCTAGATCTAGGGATGAAGAGAATTTAGAGCCATAGCGCATGAGATATGTGAGCTTCCTTGGCTTCGGTTACTCCTGACTGAGATTGGGCTCCCTACTAGTGGTCCTATGAGTTTGTATTGTAATAATAAGGCAGTAATCGTATTATTAACAACCCTGTACAATATGACAAAACTAAGTATATTGAGGTTGATCATCACTTCACCAAAACGAAGTTGAAGGCGGGTTCATTTGCACTTCATTCGTGAAGTCTGAATATCAGTTAGCCGATGTTTTGACTAAGGGTCTTGGTGGTTCGTAATTTCGTAGTATTGTTGGCAAGTTGGGCATGAGTGATATTTACGCACCAACTTAAGAGGGAGTGTAAAATATTATGTCTTATACATTGTAATAGTGGTATATTATTAGTATCTCTTATATACTACTAGTATACCATTAGTGGAGTATAAATAATAAAGGAATAGGAGAGAGACATCAATCTCACTCTAATCTTTCCCTAATCTCTTTTCCTCTTTCTCTTTTGTTTCTCCAAAACCCTAGATGTAAACCCTAAAACCAAACACATTCAAACCAACTTATATATTTAGGGAAACAAAAATACAACAATAGCATAGGGTTCACAAGGGTGTGAACCCTAAAACAATACAAAAAGATGCCTCCACCATCAAATACAAGGGCTTCAAACTACACAAATATCATATAAGAATATGCACACCCATCTCCTCGAAGTCTACTAATAGAGAACAACGCTAAGAGGAACTGAAGGATCCTCAAACGAACCCACTCTGAGGGGGAGAAATGAGAATAGATGATATCATTGAAGATTCTCCGATGATGTCCGAGAGTCTAAATTAGTGACAATGAACAAGTAGCCATATGTACAGAACGAGTACCTACTCCTAGTGCCTTGTCACATTTAAACACTGTGTTGAGTTGTTAGCGCGCGAACTGAAATTTGAATCTTGAATAAACATATTTTCACCGTTTTAAACACTGAAACACAACTTTTGCTCAAAGAAAAGATTATCGCCTTTTTAAAGGGTAATTCATGCATTACAGGTTATTCGCAATTTAAACGGTGAGAATGGGCTTTTTGAAAAAAGAAAGAAAGCCTTCCTCCCTTCCTAGGGTCTTGGACTGGTTTTTGGGAACTGGATTTGGATTCGGGGCTTTGCCTACGGATGTTCGGAGTTTGGATCTTACTTCTTGAGTTCATCTTAACGGACTTGGAGTTATTGGGCCCAAAAGGACTTGGTCATGCAAAATAGGGTGTCTACAGAAACAATCAATGTTATTCATTCCTAGCACTAGCCGAACCATAGGTGAGTGGAGATTTTGGTTTTTTATCACCTTAACCGTTTTTTCTTGCTCCTATGGTAGCCATACACTCTATAGGGTAGTTCCCTTTGATCTTTTGCAATTTATTCCATTGTAATTGTTTAGATTTAAAAGCCCTAATTTTCGATCTTAGAAATGGGGATTTTCTAATTGAAACCCTAGTTTTGCTCCTTTGATCAAATTAATTGAGGAATTTTGTTCCATGACATCTATTTGATCTTAGCAAATCATCAATTTCAGTGTAAGACTAGTAATGACAGATTAATTGAAATTTTTCATCTTTTTAGAAAACTCCAGATATATCCCCTACTGTTCAAGTTAATTGTTGAGTGACCTAGAGACACTATCCTGATCTGAAATTTTATACCTAGACTTTTTTATCAGTAAAATACATTAGTGGTGTCAGACTTGTGAAAATTGCCAAAATACCCTTTGACCGAAAATTACTATTTGGGGGATTTGATGAATAGGTTCGATCTCTTGAGATTATTTAAGTTACACTTCCGTGTTACATCAATTTGGTATCAGAACCAAAAAAAACTTATATTTTTCATTGGAATTGAGAAGTGGAAAAATCTTCATGGCGGGAAAAAGTATCGGGGTTGACCCCAGGTCCCCAAGGACAATATATGAAACTTATTTCTCTAAAAATAACTTGTTCAAACAAACACTGGAAAATGAACCAATTAATTGAGAAACTGAATTCTGTTCTTCAAAGTGTTACTGAAGCTGAATTTCAATCATCTAAGCGTTACTCTATCTTCCAAAAGAATAATAAAGGAATTACATTCAGTCCTTGAAAGATAACTACTTATAAGTAAAATTCATTTAGGGGAAGAGTTGCAATAAGACATACCATTCACAACCATTTCCATCGGCATGAAGCCTCCCATTATATCAACAAATTTAGAATCCACTTTTGAGGCCAACTCGGTCTGAACAAACTGCATGTCAAATAGCAGATACATTCAGAGATGCTATTCTACAAGATTACAACATGATATTGCTTTTGTTGCATCATGTGTTGGACACGCTGTGAAACATGAATTAGATAGTAAATGCAGCCGGAATATCAAACTGCCTACATCATCATAATCTAATCTGCAGAAGACAACCATACTAAGCCCTTGCATGTATAAAAAATATACATATTTATCAAAAAAGAATGTCTAGTATTAGACCAAGAAAAATTGGAAAACCCTAGAGTTTAAATTAACTGTTAAGAAGTAAATAAGAAAAGGAGCATTCCGAGCAATACTGAAAACGGAAGACTTTACCATGCTAAAGTTCAAGTTTTATTTTGGCAATAGTCACGGAAATTTTTTCTTAGAAATCAATTTCGTACATCTTACCATTTCAATATTCCCTCCATTATCTAAGAGACATACGCATACCATGAAGTGGAGACCCACATGCATGTCCACTTATGCTGTCATATGACTAAGCTAAACCCTCGCTCCTCGTGTTAGTTGAGCACCATGAGAGGTCATTCAACGTACAATGGTTCTTCGATATTTAAATTTCCAATAATATGTTCACGCTTTTAAGTTTTCATCTTCAGAAGGCCTCACCTTTAGCCTGGATTCTTCAATGGCCATGCCACAGATTAATAATTAGACATTAATTTATAATGTTTATATATCATAGAACTTGGTATAATTCCTGCGTAATCTTGTATCTGCTCCCAATGTTCTCTTAGGTTTTATTTATCATTATTGTTTTTCCCTATTAAATCTCAACACCAGTCCCTACCATTCTGAAAAGATTTTCAGAAAGCTGAGGCGCAAACTTGTATTTTGCAGGCCAATTAAAAATATATATGTAATAACAGCAACTTATCTAATATACAGGTGCAATGATTGTGCTTTAATTTATCATAGCATGTAAAGAAAAAATCTAATCACATAAGGTTAAAATTTTCAAGAATAACCAACTATGATCCCAAATCCTTTAACCATCTTACACAGAATGGGATATTCCACTAAGCAACTATACTTGAGATCTTTATAATCTTCTAATTAAAGATTAGCCAATTTTTCAAACAAAGGAATCATAAATTATATGGAGGGAATAAAACATATATCAAGGAACATCAATTCGTGAAATTGTTGAGAGACCACCTAAGGACCAAGATTGATAGCATATCCTTTGAGATTGGCATATAACTCTGTTTTAAGAGATATGTGATTAGTTGCTATACGGGATGTTAACCTAATGAAACTGGCTCAAGAATTTCTGATGACTTGCGGGTCACTCAATAACAATTTGTGAATGGTTTGAGACTGATAACCTAATGAAACTGGCTCATGAATCTCTGAAGACTTGTGGGTCACTCAATAACAATTTGTGAATGGTTTGAGACTGATAACCTAATGAAACTGGCTCATGAATTTCTGAAGACTTGTGGGTCACTCAATACCAATTTGTGAATGGTTTGAGACTGACTTATCAAGCTTGAATCTGTAGGGCAGCCATTCCAGAATCTATTAGACAAATTTTGAAGTCAGTGCATCTATTCAAGCTCCAATTCCCAAGTACAAATCCAGCATGGGAAGAGGAATATGTTAGAAAGAATGACCTGACCTATGTGAAAGATTTCAATAAATATAAAAATACATGAATCGTTCATCCATTATTTGGTCCAACCATATATGATTCCACATAGATAATTTCTAAACTGTAATAACATGAAGAACCTTGATTGGTGCATTCGCATATGCTGAAATAAGCAGCGGAGATTCAGCAATAGCATGTTGAAGGCCTAGTCCTTTGCAAGCCAATGGACTGGACTTATTATGTGCATTGTGCATTGTGCATTGTGCATTGTGCATTGTGCATTGTGCATTATGTGCATTGTGCTGATCATTGATCACCAACCTGGTATTTCAATGTAGTTGGAGATAAATTGTAAAGGGAAGAAAGAAATTTATTAGAAATTTAACTCAAGAATATTCCTTAGGAAACAACATACAAATTTCTTTTCTTAGTTGAAAATCTACACAATTCTTCAAATTTAAGTATTACCTCAGGGCAAAGCACATTGATACGAATTCCTTGACGTTTGTAGGGCACAAGTGATCTGGTAAATAAAACCACACCACCTGTGAAAATATCATCTCATGAGGACCAAAAGAGTAGATGAAGAGACAAAACAAATATGCATGTACATGTCCTTAAGGTTTCTACATACGCGCATGTATTGATACGTAAGAAGAAAGACTGAATTAATACATGAAGATTGGCAAAGGAAACCCAGCAACATGGAACAATACAACAAACCTTTTGAGCCTGAGTAGATGGGATCACCATACATAGGATAAAGACCGGAAGCAGAACCCATATTTATGATTACACCAGGCTTTCGTGCAGCTTGCATTGTCAGAATCTGTTGGTAAACATAGATGATTATGTCACAATTACTAGATAGAATACCCAAACATAGAACAGGATTTAGAATAAGTAAGATTTGAAACAATGTTAAGTGGCGTTTGGTAACTCTAACCTAAATAGGTAGAGCTTATTTGAAAATTGAGATTAGTTGGACTTTAGAGTGTTAAGTTAAAGGTTAATTGGATGTCTACATCTTTTTGAAGTGGAGGTTTTACCTCTAAAGAAAAAAGTAGCTCATGTCTCCTTATTAATTTTGAGGTAAACCCTCTACTTCAAAAAGATCTAGACATCCAATTAACCTTCAACTTAACAATCTAAAGTCCAACTAAGTTTAATTTTTAAATAAGCTCTACCTATTTAGATTGGTGTTACCAAACGCCACCTTATAATAATGTTAAAAGAAACTGATTTGCAACAAAAATGTTTGATGAGCATCTACAGTGAAAAATGTAATAGGTAAAACAACAAATAGTTAACAGCCAAGGATATGAAGCCCAAAGAGTTCATACATACCTAAATAACTGTCAAATACTTGAAGACAAAGCAAATATCAAAATGACAAACCAGTGTAACATAATGACCTTTTCCCAGTCTTACAGAAATCAATTAGGTTTCTACTACAAGGAGCTTGGCCAAACAGGGGGTCTAATAAGCCCACAATAACCTAACATCTCAGATATCACCCAGTGGATAGGAAACGAAGCCAATCGCTTGCAGATTTGTTCTTATACTGAACCTTTGCAACTGTTGTTTGACAGTACTGAAGTCCTGAAACTGCAGTTCTGAAGTTTTCTCCATTTCCAGCTTTTGTTTGTCAACTACCCAACTCTGAAAATTTAAGTAATCAGTTATGAATAAAACTAGAGAAGAGAACTCTAAAAAAAATCGTTGTTCCCACCTGATGCATCATTTTGACAAGTTTGCCAATCAATAAGTTCCCTTCATCCTAAAACACCCTCAGGAAAGTGTTAATTCAGAAACTCGCAGCCACTCAAAAGTTAAAGAGCATGCTCATAGGCAATGCAGAGATTTGGTTCTGCCGCTATCTTCAGTTCATATATGGAGTTTTAACAGGGGTTAACTTAAGGTTTCGTTTGCAGCAAATTAAACCATTCAAGCACATAGGTCTTTATTATACAACAGTCGCGGTTCAATTTGGAGATAAATCACATAGTTTCCAATGGCACTTCACCATGGCAGGTTGGTTTCAGAACTGCAGCAGTATCTTCACTGATAGTCTTGACAGTATACCATCAATCCAAGTGGGTTGGAAGAATCATAATCAGAATCCCTTATCGATACGTTACTGCAATGTTACTAAAGGTATATATCAGTTTGCTCAGGCTGCAGCAATCAACTTTTCTTAATAGATTTACATTGTCCCAAAATCCTTTATAAGTAATCCTTAGCTAATGATTATAGCTTTCTCTGCAGGTTGCGTACTCGCGACCCACCAACAGATAAACAACGACTTATCCCTCAGCAACCTCCTTCCTTCATCATCTTGCCATCTTGAGTTGGAAAATGCTTTGCCTTGTCTCCTACTTCGATTCTTAAAATTTTTAAATCGGAAAAAAAGAACTAAATCATTCAATCAGAGATTTTGACTAAAAACTCTGAAGTTTCAAATTATTTCACAATATAATATGCAATGGAACATGCTTTTAAATAGAGAACCACAAATCAATGCATTAAGAACCTAGATAATAAAAAATGCAGTTTAATAATGGAGGAAAATTATTGCAATAACGAGAAGAATAACTTTTAGGAGTCAATTTCGAACAGTAGGTCCTAAATAATGATATATAAATAGAATTAGATAGCACGTCAAGTCTCACTCACAACAATAAGATGAAAGTACTTAAGTTTCGTATATATCTAGAAATGGAAATCACTAGAAAAACCAATTCAAATTCAAGCATACCGCAAGGCGGGTGCAGTCAATAACTGCAATCAGGTTTACATTGATAGTATGTCTCCAGGAACCAGTACCGTCAGTTTGATCTTTATAGAATGGTATAGGATTACCAATACCAGCATTGTTGATACAGATATCCAACCCTCCATATGTCGCCAAATGCTTCTCAAAAGCAGTAGCCATATCTCCTATTCACAAAAGGAAGGTCAACGGTAACTATATGTAACTTACCACCTAATTATGCATTAAATTAGCAGCTCTACAAAGAAAAGACAAGTAAACCATCATAACACACACATACACATATATTTGATTGGTCATTAAACAAGTACATACAAGCCAATCACCTGGTAGTATAGATGTAAGCTAACACGGGTGCAAAACAAGATCATGCTTCTTTATTCCCTACAATAGGATCACTTCTATAGATTCTTTAAGTTCCCTAAATATATTCAGTGGGGGTTTCGGACATGAAAGTACTAAAATGGTAATGTATGTGGCAGACCAAACATGGACAGCCAGCTGATGTCAGATTTTGGGTTCATGTTTCAGGTGCAAGTCATTCGTAAGCATCCTCTTCAGAGTGGGTGCATCCGAGAATAGTGTGTTTGTGGCATGTGTAGAGGTCCTGAGACACAATTTTGGGAAAGCTTCCCACCATTTTTATGGGCCTCCTCCTTAGGGCAAGACCGATAACAAAAAACATTTAGGACCCGGTGGTAGAGAGGTTCATTAGAAGACTCACCTGAAGGAAGAAGATCCTCCTGTCTTATGGAGGAAGAATAATGTATGTTAAGAGTGTGCTAGCTAGTCTTCTAGTATTCTATATGTCGGTCTTCAAGATGCCAATATCCGTCGCTAAGAGGCTCGAGAAACTTCAAAGAGACTTTGTTAGGGAGGGTGGGGAGACATGAGAAGATTCTGTTTGGTCAAGTGGAAAAGGTTTTTTACCATCCCAAGGACTGCAGGGGTTTGGGTTCAGAAGACTTAGCCGCATGAACCAGGCTTTGCTTGGGAAATGGCTTTGGCGCTTCAGTTTCAAGGATAGTGCTTTGTGGAGGAGACTCATTAGGACAAAGTTTGGGACCTCAAGCAGCAACTGGGCAGATTATACAGATTTTTATTTTGTGACAGCTGGGAGTCGTTGTATCCAGACATAACTCAAAGTTTCCTTCCCAGATCAATCTCTGATCATTCTCCTATCTTGTTAGAGCTAATCAAGCTTTAGTATAGACCTTCCCCTTTAGATTTGAGAACACACAGATTTTTTTGGTGTGGTAAAGGAAGCTTGGGAGGAATCTGGATTTGGGGGGTAAAGCTAGCACTATTTTCAGGCTTAAACTTAAGGCAGTCAAGGTGAATTAAAAAAGATGGAATAAGGAGGTGTTCGGGAACATAGCAAGTAGGAAGAAGGAGATTTTGGAGGAGATAGCTCGAACAGGCAATCTTGAGCAATCTGTGCCCCTTGGGTCTGAGAAACAAAGAAGAGCTGATCTTAATTTGTAGTGCTGTAATTTAATAGTAAATGAAGAAATTATTTGGCATCAAAAATCAAGAGTAACTTGGCTTAATGAGGGAGACAAAAATATCAATTTTTTCCATTCGACTGCAAATGCGAGGAGAAGATTTAATGCCATTTCAAGGTTGAGAGTAGACTCTGAGGTTGCAGAGAAAGATGAATGCATTAGGAAGGAAGGTTTAAAATTTTATCAAGAGCTTTACAGGGAAAGGTGAGTAGAAAGAGGAAGAAGAATAAAAAGAATAGAAAGAAGATGAAGAGAAAAGAGGGATTAGAGAGATTGTGATTACGATTCACATCTCTCATCTCCTTTACATATTATTACTAAAGGGGAATTAGACATTTACCCTTATGTGTATTACGTATAATAGACATGACTTTACACGTAATACACACGGTATAATTAACATGAAATATCATAGATACCCCTGTCAACACTTCCCTTCAAGATGGTGCATATATATCTTGCCTAACATTTCATGTAACCGAGCACTACTAACTGCTTTCGTAAGAACATCAGCTAGTTGATCATTAGTCTTCATGTATGGAGTGCACACTTCGCCTTTGATGATTCGTGCCCTGATAAAGTGCTGATCTATCTTAATGTGTTTGGTTCTGTCGTGTAAAACCGGATTATAAGCAATACTTATTGTTGCTTTTTGTCACAGTACAAACTCATAGGTCCTTCAACAGGAAATCTTAATTCTTGAATGAGGATCTTTAACCACAGTAACTCACATATACCATGTGCCATCGATTGAAATTTTGTTTCTGCAAACGAGCGAGCAACCACCGCTTGTTTTTTACTTCGCCATGTGACCAAATTGCCTCCAACGAATGTACAATAACCGGATGTAGACTTTCTATCATCTTTAGCACTTGCCCAATCTGCATCTGTATAGGCCTCAATCCACATATGACCATGTTTTTTGAATAAGATTCCCCTACCTGAGATGATTTGAGATACCTCAAAATCCTGTATGCTGCCTCCAAGTGTGTGGACTTGTGAGCATGCATAAACCTGCTCACTATGCACACAACATAAGCAATATCCCGCCTTGTGAGAGAAATAGATTAGCCGCCCCACTAATAGTTAAAAACTATCAACATCTTGCAGAGGAATACCATTCATCTCATCTACTTTGTGATTGCTTTAATTTCGGATCAAAAGGAGAAACAGGGGCATAGTTTGGAGAACAATTTTTTGCAGGAATCTCAAAGATAGAGAGATCGTGGAATGCCTTATCTTCCTTGACAAGTTGAATTGGATTAAGATCAACCCAAATAGAGACAATTTGTGTATTTGGAAGGGCAAATCTAAGGGTGTCTTCATAGCTAGAGATTTTTATAGATAACTACTTCAAAAGGATGATGAGGAGCTTATCGAAAGACTTTTGTTAGGTCGGATTTGGAATACCTTATCCCTCCGAGCATAGTTACAAAGTTCTTCGCTTTTTTCAAAAAGTTCCGAATAATACCCAAGTTTTCGTCGAATGATTAATTCACGGAGCATTCACGACTTTTGGAAAAATTAGCGACTTTTTAAAAAAGTTGCGAATTTCATTAATTATTCAAAAAAATTTGAAAAAGTCTAATATATGAAATATATTTATTTATGATTTTCTTAATTAGCAATCTTCCTTCATATTTTTCATATCTTGCCCAACATTTTCCAATTTATTTATGAATTTTGTCGATTTTTCGAAACTTTTCCCTTAACGAATAATTCTCAAACCCCGACTTGGTATCTATGTCTCCAAGGAATCGAGGCATGTTGATTTTGAATATGTGATGTGTGTGTAGTGATTCCAAACAAGTGATGCTTAGGTTGCGTGGAGCTTTTTCCTTTCCATGTTCGGTGTTTCTTTTTGGGCCCTCCCCAGGGAGGCAGCATATATCATTCTTAGTTGTCCTGAAGAAGTCTTCGGAGTAGAGCAGACATGATTTAGCAAATGATGCCTTACACAATTTGTTAGGGAATTTAGAGAGAAAGGAACAAGAAGATTTATGAAGGGTTAGGGTCATCATTTCCTAAGCTATGCTGCTCAATTGGTTGGAGTATGATGAGCTATAGATGACGTCAATCCAGGAATTCCTGGATGTTCATAGCTCTGACTTTGTATTCAAGTGGAGGCATATTGTTTTTTGTCACTCCTAATCCTTTCTTCTTATTTTTGGGGGAATCCGCTCATTTCCTTGTCCCTTGTAAATTCTTCTTCACAATTCTCATTTGTTTATCAAATACGTATACATTCATATATATATACACACACACACACACACATAAAGAGAGACGGAATAGGTAGCATATGCATGATGCATAGGCGACCTTGCACATGCTTCAAGTGATTTGATGCCATGTGGCAAGTAATTGGGCTTGCCAAGAAAAACCATAATCCGACCTACCTTATCTGACACCTGGAAAATCATGGTTATCAGAGATGTGTAGGTCGTCCAATCAGACACTTCGGTAGCCATTGGCCGCGTCACCAAGCCCAACAACAGCAATTTTTTGCCAAGTTTTAGCTAAGGGTACTTCGCTTAACGGTCTTCTTTGGCGGGCCCAAATACCAGTCACGTGTCGCTCACTTGCGTGACACATAAGCAAGGTAGCATATGCAAGGAAATATATATATACTATTATAATGAGAAAAGGAGGGTAGGTGGCGTTGATTGAAATTCTCTCTCCAATTATTATGATACTTTAAAGCCAAATAGTAAAAGGGGTTTAGTGGTAGAGTAATGTTAGGGGGTTACGCCTCTTTATTCTGTTACAATAGTTGGGATAGAGTAGGGGAGAGTTACAGGTGTCTTTCTAACTATTTCTTTGGGATAGTTAAGACTTACGAGAGATAACATTTGAAAAATGTTCTTCATTCTTTGCGAATTTTCGGTTATATCCTCACCATTTGGATTGACACTTCCTAATTTCAAAAGTACCCACGATTATTCAATGCTTTTTTTTTAATTAAAATAAAACATTAACTCTAAGGTTGTCGGGCCGGGCTCAGTGAGGTCCGGTTAAAAATAGGCTTTGATATATATAGGCCCAAGCCCTACTTTTTTTAGCTATACTAACCCGGATTGGGCCCACTCATCTCTATTCAATAAATATATTATATTACTAGGGGGCCCATCTTCCCACTCTCTCCCCTTTCATCTCTCTCATGTGCATTGCATCGCACGTGCAGCCCACTAGTATATATATATATAACACCTCCCATGGGAATTGACATGGACACCTTGCTGGAACAGGGATATGGTGATCCAAACCCAAGCCCTAGGGCTCATATCCCAAGGACAATGGCACAATAAAATAGAATTATTTTTCATTACAGAAACTAAAATACAAGAATGCCGCAAACATGGACGTTTACTGCCCAGTCTGTGGACATTCATTTCTATATAATGTTATTAAGCCTATTATATAGACAGTATATGCTACTCTTGCGCCAATTTCAATTAAGGACAACCAGATCCTAAACAAAATCCTATTAACTTCTCTTAAAGTTTTTCCTCGGAAAATATAGAAAAAGTAGGATATGACTACTAAAACTTTCAGTAAGATTTTTCTGTTAAAAAAGCTCAATTTACAGCAGTAATGTTGGAGTTAGCACCAACTTCCAACATCAAAAATCCAGATGAAATCCAGTATCAAACCATTTATATACTTCACAGCAAATAACAGACAGCAAACTTACTTGTATTAGTCACATCACACCTTATAAACATAGCTGACGGAAATTCTAATTTTGGATGAAACTTGGAGTTCTCCTTTTTAACAAGGGTAACAACTTCCTTTCCCTTTTCTTCAGAGAAATCAACAACTGTCACAAAAATCCCTTTCTCTCCGAGTGCCAAGCTAAGCGCTTTACCTGTGTATCAACCACCACCATAGGACCAAATTTTATGAAAATCGGCATCTATAATAAACTTACAGAGACTGTGAAACTTTATGATGCAATACATAAACATCAACTATATGTCAATAGTAAGCTTAGAAATCACAGCCAACAAATTGCACGTAGCTATTACTGAATCATAAGAAACCAATCCTACTACATTTTAAAAACTACAAAGTAGAGTCCTAAAATGTACAGCTTGTGTCATCTTAAATAACAGTACATGAACCCTGAACATAAATTTGATGTTTTCAACAACAAAAAAAAAAACTATAATTCCTTTTGAGCTTAAGTAATTAGACATTGTGTTTGCATCGTCCTCAACCACAAGATTACCAAAGTCAAATCTTTTGGAAAATAAAGTTTATAGTTAACTGGCGTCTGGCGGTACCAGGGCAAAGAAGCCACAACTGCTTCATTGAGAAAGAGTGATGCATTCTTTTGTAAACCTTATTCCATTTAACATAAACATGGAACTCGACTATAGTATTTGAGATGAACTCATAACTTAGACTGTAAAAAGCTTTGGATATGTACTTTCATGCATTTACTCAGGGTGCTTGCTATTCATTTGTTCTGTGAGTTCATAAGCAGTAACAATTGCTTCAAAGGTGGAGTGCCTTCAGCGTTAATTGATCTAGGACATTATTTTGTAATGGGATGTCTGCTTATGCACCGAGCCTTATGGGGTATTTGATTTATGAGAGATACGCACACATATATGTAAGTATATGTATGTATGAATTTTCATATGTATATCATACGAGTTCATGACCACTAAGACTGCTAAAGACAAATATCAAGAAAGCAAAAAACAATTATACAAGTGACGGAGAATTCTGAAATATAAATATGCATTTCAAACATGCCTTCTGATAACAATGAAAAACTGAGGTGTGATCATTATGGAAAGACTCGACATACACGAAAGACTTGTTAGGATCTACATGGCAGACCAACAAGGTATAACCATCCAGAGTAGCAAATAAATGCTCCTACTAGCCACACTGCAACGACTATGACTCCTTTCTACTGTATAATGTAATGGGCCCATGGCCATATAGCTCTCCTGTTAGCTCTCTTTTTATGTCTTCTCTTGTATGTGGGCCTTGGGCCCACCCTTTGTATTCCCTAAGTGATATAAATATCATTGAGATGAGTAATCCCTAAATAACTCATTCTCTCTTTTCCATTTCTACTTCTTTCTCTTCTTCTTCTCACTCTCTCAAACCCTAACTAGCAAACCCTACAAATCTACTTGGTATCAAAGCATCAAAGAGGGAAAGAGGAGCTTGATTAAATCAACAAACTCAACAACCAAAAAAGGAGGACAAAAACGTTATAGTAGTACAGCTGCCACCAGCCGTATGGCTCAGGCATCCCATGGGGGTGGTTTGAAGGTACTTACCAATGTTTTAAAAAGCGTGTGAGGCTTATGCCTTAAGGCTAGCCTCAAAGCAAGGCTTAAGGAAAACGCCTTGAGGCTCAATCATGAGGCACACGCCTCATGCCTTGAAGCTCGCTTTCGTCTCATAAATTACCTAGAATTAGGTTTCTATCAAGAATTGAGATTTAAATGTCGTTTTTTTAATTTATTATTTGTTTCAACTAATTTGTATAGTATTTCCTACGTGAATACACAATGTACACGAATATATATATATATATATATATATATATATATATATATATATTTGTATCTCTTTCTCTATATATGTGTGTATTCTATAATCTTTCATTCACTTTTTGAATCTTTTTACAATTTTCTTATATTTTATTTATTTGTTAAAATGAGAGAGCATGAAGCTTTCCTGTGAGGCTTACGCCTCACACATCTTGAGGTCTTAACGCCTCGCCTCACGCCTTTACGTTTTAAAACATTGGTACTTACTTAGAGAACTCGATTTTAGGGAATTTTTGAACACTATTTCATCGGATTTGGATCAATATTGATGAATTACAATGATTTAAGAAAAATACAGAAAATTCCAAAAAAATAATTGTTGAGGTTCATATTCGATTTCGTCCAAATAAGCTGTTTTTTGCATTGATTATTGGTCAAGTTTGGACCCTTTTTTAATGGGAACATTCCAAAACAAGTTTTGGTTCATTCTGTTGAGATTTGAAAGGGTTACGAGGATTGTTTGGGCTCTCTAGGTACCGTTTTTTGCATTTGACAGTGGGTTTGAAGACTAGTTGCTTATAACAGCCATTGAGTTAGCTTCATTTGATGTTCTTAAAGGCCTATGGATAGTTTGCTTGTTGAATTTAAGGTTTGTGTGCAAGTATAACCTCATTTAAGTTGGAGTTTGAGGATTAAGATTAGAGGTGTGACTCCTTTCGTGCCTTGTGACTGGAGGTGTTACTCCAATTGTTTTGGGTTACCTTGTTGTGTGGCCTTGTGAGTGTTTGACGAAAAGACTATGGCCAACGAATCTCAATCCTCGAAAATGGAAATGAATGTGGTACCCATGTGTGTTATAATGGACCATGAGGGGTCAAGTAATGACAACCCTCACCTACAAATCACCTCGGAGAAACTTGATGGTGAGAACTATGTTTATTGGGGAAACTTTATGGAAATGTATGTTGGTGCTAAGGGCAAGTTGGGTTACCTCCTTGCAGAGATAGTAGAGTCTGTCAAGTTGGATCCTAAACATGTCAAATGGACTCAAAACAACTTGATTGTGATGTTTTGGCTAACTAACTTTGTGAAACCTCATATCAACCGAGGTTTGGTGTTCTTGAAGACCGCGAAGGATGTATGGGACACTCTATCTCGAACCTACTCCAAAGTAGGCAACTTTGCCCCAACTTTATAAACTCCAACGGGATATTTTTCAAACTTGTCAAGGGGAAATGCCATTGACCATGTACTAAAGGAAGTTGAAGAAGAAATTGGAAGAATTTGATCACTACTCCGACTTCAAACCTAGTTGTACTGCTGATGTTGTTGTTCTCAAGAAATGGGTTGAACGGATGCGAATCTTTGAGTTCCTCACTGGATTGAACCAGGAGTATGAGAATGCTAGATCACAGATCTTTGGTCGGGATCCTCCTCCGGACACTCTTAGTCGTGTTTATACCTACATCCAGAGTGAAGCAAGTAGGTGAGATGTGATGACACCAAACATGGTCACCACACCGCCTGAGAGATGTGCTCTTTCCTCCACCTTTCAACGTGGGGGCAAAGGAGGTGCAAGAGGAAATCCTCGAGTTGAGGGAATCGATTTGATGGCACTTATATATCCTGATGACAAGGACAAGTTGAAGGGTGATTATTGTGGGTGGAATAGCCACACCTATGATCAGTGTTGGCAATTACATGGACGGTCTCCCAAGAGAAGGGGTCACACAGGAGGATTTGGGTGTGATTCTCGTCACTCAGGAGCAGTTGGCGACTCCTCAACCCATGTTGCCACACCTTCGCCAGCAACCGCTACTCCTAGGGATGATGTGGAGTCCCTCCGCTGTGAAGTTGAAGCCCAACGTAGAGTCATGTCCCAGTTGGCGAATCCTTCCACAGTTCCACTGCATCTACTTTCTCCTTTACTCAATCAGGTACCTTTATCACCACCTTACATATCTCTCTCCCATCTACTCCTCCCTCTTAGATCATTGATTCTGGAGCCTCCAAGCATATGACTGGTATGTCTCCTATATTTTCCTCATATCATCTTTATTCTAGGAGAGACAAAGTCCATATTGTCAATAGTACTATGTCTCATATTTCAGGTAAGGGTACCATCCATGTCTCTCCATCTGTCTATTGTTCTCCATGTACATAACATTGACACTAATCTCTTAGCCGTTAGTAATATTACCAAGTCCCTAAATTATAGTGTCACATTGCTTCATACCCATTGTGTTTTTCAGGACCTGAGGACGAGGTGGATGATTGGCAGTGGTCGTGAGAAGAATGATCTATATCACCTAGATTCTTCTCCTGTTATTCGTGCTTATCAGTCATCTTCAGGACACAGGAGTGATTTTGATCAGTTGGTGCGATGGCAATTTCGTTTAAGCCATCCATCGTTTTTACTTCTTAAACGGATGTTTCCTCAACTGTTTGTCTCTTTATATGATGTTTCTTTTAAATTTGAAACTTCTGAATTGTCTAAACATTGCAGGGTCTCATACACTCGTAGCAATTCTAAATGCAATACACCTTTTGATCTGGTTCATTCTCATGTTTGGGCTCCTACACCAACTGCTTCTATGTTTGGTTATAAATATTTTGACTTTTGTCAATGATTTTTCTCGTGCAACTTGAGTATATTTGCTTAAGTCCAAATCTGATGTTTATGCTTCTTTTAAGGTCTTTCACAGGATGATATGCACTCAATTTATTGTTAAACTTAAGATCATTCGATTTGACAATGGTGGGGAATACCTATGTGGGCACTTGTGCACCTACTTTATAGACCATGGCATTGTTCATCAAATCACTTGTGTTAACACTCAACAAAATGGCGTGGCCGAACGCAAGAATCGACATCTCCTTGCCATGTATGTTCTCACCTATCTTTGGTTAGAAGCCCTACTTCCCGCTGCCTTTCTTATGAACCACATGCCCGCACGGATTTTGAACTTCAAAGCCCCCTGGACATCCTTTCACCTACATCTCCCCATTTTCCTATCTCACCCAAAATGTTTGAGTTTGACTGCTTTGTGCATGTGCCCAAACCCAACCGCACTAAACTTGACCCTCGTGCAGTCAAGTGTGTTTTCCTTGGGTATTCCCCCATTCAAAAGGGTTATAAGTGCTACCATCCTCCTTCTAAGAGGAAATTTGTGTTTATGGATATCTCTTTCTTTGAGGATGTCTCGTACTTCCCTCAGGGAGAGAATGTTGATGTTGAAGAGTTGTCAATGTTTCCTCCATTTCCTTTGTCCCTTCCTGTTTTTGATGATATTTGTGATTCTCTTGTGGATGCTCCTATGGTTGACATTGAGAATGAGAGAGGGAAAGATTTGTAGGTTTACTCCAAGCGCCCAAGACCTATGTCTCACACCCCCTGCCAGGACTCTACCCAAGATCCGGATCCCCAGGGCTGTAAACGAAGCGGATAGTAGTATATCTGAATTCGTATCCGATTATATATATTCGAATATCCGAATCCCAATAAATATTCAACTGATAGTAAAATATGATATTTGTATCCGACTCCGATTAAAATATCCAAATTCGGATAGTATTTGAATTATCCAATTACTTTTAAAAAAGTTTTAAAAAATATGAATTAATATTTAACCAATGTAAAAAAATATAAATTTTATTCAAAAATATATTTTAAAGATTATTTTAGTTTTATAAATTTTAAAATATATTATATAATCGGACGGATATTTATCGGATCGGATATACCAGTATCCAAATTCGTATCCGATTATAAACAGATAGTAAAATTACTATCCGAATTCGCTCCACCGGATACCTATTCGGATAATTATCTAACTAAATGGATTCAAATACGAATCGGATACGAATAATATGTGTATCCGTTTACAGCCCTACAAATCCCTCCAACTCATGTAATGTCTCTGATCCCTCACCTGTTAATAATTTTGAACTCTCTATTGCAATTAGAAATGGTGTTAAATCTTGCACTCAATATCTTATCTCCAACTTTGTCTCCTATAACTCCTTATCTGCTTCATATCGTGCCTTTGCATCTTCCTTGTCGTCAATTACTTTGCCTTTGCAGTATATATCTGAAGCTCTTGCTAATCCTAAGTGGAATAATGCAATGTGTGAAGAAATAGGGGCCCTTAAGAAAAATGGCACATGAGAGCTTGTGGACCTTCCAAGCGGATAAGAAGCCGGTTGAATACAAGTGGGTTTTTACAGTGAAACACAAGTCTGATAGATCTATGGAAAGATACAAGGCAAGATTGGTAGCAAAAAGTTTCACCCAAACTCATGGAATTGATTACCATACGACCTTTGCTCTTGTGGCAAAAATGAACTTCATCTGTCTTATTCTCTTGTTTACTGCTAATCAAGACTGACCTCTTCATCAGTTGGATGTGAAGAATGCATTCCTTGGTGGAGACTTGGCAGAAGAAGTCTAAATGATTGTTTCTCCTGGTTTCAGTCTTCACATAGTACAAGAGAAGGTTTGTAAACCAAAGAAGGCTCTATATGGGTCAAAGCAGTCTCCTCGTGCCTAATTTGAGAGGTTCAGTGAAGTTATGAAGAAACAAGAATACACTCAAAGTCAAGCTGATCATACTCTGTTTATCAAACATTGTCAAGAAAAACCACTGCCCTTATAGTCTATGTGGATGACATAATATTGATAAGATCTAATGAAAAATAAATGAAGAGGTTAAAATCTCAAATAGCTACAAAATTTGAGATAAAGGACTTAGGATAGTTAAGGTACTTCCTTGTCATAGAAGTTGTCAGATCAAGGAAATGAGTGATTTTCATCTCTCAAAGGAAGTACATCCTAGACCTCCTCAAAGAAGCAGGGATGTTGGGATGTAAGCAGTTGAATGCGCCAATAAAGCAAAATCACAAGCTAGCAGAAGATGGTGGAGAACCTCTCTGTGATGTAGGACAATATCAGAGGTTGGTCGGTAGTCTGATTTACCTTTCTCTCACTCACCCTAATACGGCTTATGTAGTGAGCGTTGTGAGCCAGTTTATGCATGCTCCAAAAATCTCTTTACAAGATTCTCAGGTACTTGAAATCCTCTCTTAGGAAAGAGATTCTCTTTGGTTGTCATGAGCACTTACAAATAGAAGCTTACACAGATGCTAATTGGGCAGGATCCATTTCCGACAGACGATCCACCTCTGGTTACTACATGATTGTTGGGGGAAACCTTGTCACCTGGAGAAGCAAGAAGCATGCAGTTGTGGCAAGGTCTAGTGCAAAGGCTAAGTTTAGAGTCATGGCTCAATGGGACATGTGAATTGCTATGGGTGAGAATTCTCTTGAGAGAACTTAGATTACCAGTAAAAAAGTCTATGAGCAAGGATTAAAAATACGGTTTCGGGGGATGTATCGGTCTCAACTGAAACCAATACGTATCGGTTTCGGATGATACATATAGTTTTTTCTTTTTGTTAAAAAAAATCAAATTAAATTTTTAAAAAATCAAATGAGTTACAAGAACTAAATTTACCAAATATAAAGTCATGGGAAGTAACTCAAAAACAAAATAACAAACATAATTACAATTACACAATGAATTCGAACATAAATAACTAATAAACGATACGTATCACCCATTTCGTATCGGTATAAATATCGTATAAGGGGTTACCGAAACCTATACATATCGTTCGTTACGTATCGGTTTCGGCGATTTTTATTTCCATGCCTATGAGCCTCTATTGTGATAATAGGGCTGCAATTAGTATTTCCCACAACCATGTCCAACATGACAAGACCAAACATATTGAGGTTGATCGACACTTCATCAAAGAAAAATTCAGCTCAGGAAAAATTTGCATTCTCTAGGTGAAGACCGGTGACCAACTTGCAGATGTTCTCACCAGGGGGTTCCGAATTAACTCTTACTTAATATTCTTAGCGCTGGGCATGTGTGACATATACACCCCTGCTTAAGGGGGAGTGTTGTATAATGTAATGGGCACATGGCCCTCTAGCTCTCATGTTAACTCTCTTTTTATGTCTTATCTTGTATATGGGCCTTAGGCCCACCCTTTGTATTCCCTAAGTGATATAAATATCATTGAGATGAGTAATCCATAGATAACTTAGGGTTTGTTTGGTTTGGATTAAAATAAGCACTTGTATAGAGGTTAAACGCTTATGAAGGGATTATGGTTAGATAATAGTGTTTGGTTGGGTTAGTGATAAGTGCTTATTTAATAACCGCTTGTCTTTATAACCGGTGATTTCGTAATCGACAAGGGGGTGCTTATGAGGCGCAATAACCACTTAACGCGCGAAATTTATCGGGGCTTATTTGACGGAAGAGACCGTGAAACAGAATACCTTCTCCTCTCTTGACCGAATCAAAACGGGCTCCCCCTCTCCTTGGACAACAGGTACTCCACTACTTAAAGTACCATGTAAATACTCAATACTCACGGGATATGAGTTTTTGCGTGAAGTACTTGAGGGGCATCCTATCCGATGTTTTGAATTATTTCAAATGGACAAAGTAGTTTTTCGGAGATTATGTTCTGCACTTAAGCAAAGGGGTTCGTTGAAGAATACGAAACATATGTCCATCGAGGAACAACTTGCAATTTTTCTATTAACCATTGGACACAACGAAAGAAATGGGCAGATGCAAGAACGATTTCAACATTCTGGGGAGACGATTAGCCGACATTTTCATAATGTCTTAAAGGCTATGATAAAATTTGCAAAGGAAATCATAGCTCCCCATTCACATTCTTCTACTCCAGAAGTAAGTGGTACAAACAAAAAATATAATCCATGGTTCAAGGTAATATATCACAATTCTTTGTAGCCTTTATTATATGCTATATTTTTTAATTAATGTGAAGTAACATGTTTAGAAAAAATGTAGGATTGTATAGGTGCAATTGATGGGACGCACATTGATGCAATAGTCCCAATTGACAAGCAGATCCCCTATCATGGAAGGAAGGAAGCTATTACACAAAATGTGATGGCGGTGTGTTCTTTTAATATGCAATTCACATACATCTGCTCTGGATGGGAGCGAAATGCTCACGATTCTAGAATTTTGTTGCATGCAGCCAACACCCCTGAATTAAAATTTCCTCATGCTCCTTCAGGTAATTTTTTATCAAGAATTTAAAATTAAAACTGTTAATATGAATTGAATCTAAATTAGAACTTTAATTTATTGTAGGGAAGTATTATGTTGTAGATGCTGGATATCCAAACATAATAGATTTTCCTGAACCCTATCGCGGATCACGATATCATTTACAAGATTATAAGGGCGGTAGAGGTCCAACAAACTCTAATCATGCACATTCCTCAGTACGGAATGTAATTGAACGTTGCTTTGGGGTGTTAAAGGCACGCTTCCCTATCTTGAAGCATATGGCTCAGTATCAATTTCTTACTTAGAAAGATATTATTGTGGCTGCTTGTGTGGTCCACAATTTCATAAGACGAGAGGCGCAAAGAGATGAATTATTTCGAGATTACAAAGCTGAAGATTTACTCATCCCCAACAACGAAGTAGCATTTGATAGAAGGGATGTCAATGTCACTGGACAGACACAGCCACACCAAGAGATGGGAGCATTTAGGGATCACTTAACAGATACCATGTGGAATGATCATATCAATAGTTAAAATACTGTATTACATTAGAAAATTGACTTATCTTTATTTAAATTATGTTATTTTTATATTTGTAATTATTACCCTAAAGTATGTATTGTTTAAAACAATTACAATGAAATGTTGAAACAGAATACAAAAAAAAAATTGTTAAAATAATCAATTTTTCTATTGGGGTGAACCAAATATAATTATTTTACACATAATCGGTTATTATCAGCATAATCGCTTATTAACAGTGTCTAACCAAACAGGATTACAATTATCAGCACTTATTGACATCAACGCTTATCAGCATCAGCGCTTATGACTGCAATAATCTGAACCAAACGGGCCCTTATTCTCTCTTTTCCATTTCTTCTTCTTCTCACTATCTCAAGCCCTAACTAGCAAACCCTACTAATCTACTCTTCCTTGGGTACCTCTTCATCACATCCTCCTCCAGGAAGCTCTTTATCAACCTCAAACAACTTTTCTACAGCTGAGAAAACTTATGTAGGAACAATAAAGATGCCTAAGAGCATACTTTGAAGGTGAACTGTAAAATTACTTGGAAAATTATGGTATGATACATCAGAGTCTATGTCCATATACTCCTCATCAAAGCGATGTCACCGAAAGAAAAAAAATGGCACTTTATGTAAGTTGCTCTAAGCCTACTCGCAGGAATGAATGTACCGAAGCAGTTCTTACAGCGGCTTATCTTATCAATTGTATGTCGTCCAAAATACGGAAGTTAAAGTCTTCACATAACATTCTATGTCCAAATCAGTCCTCCTTCATTGTTCCTCCTCGAGTCTTCAACTCTTCGAGAGTGTGCTTTATCCATGCTTGGGTCCAAATAGTGCTAAATTAGACCCCAAATCCATTTGAGGTGTTCTCTTAGGGTATCCTCCACTCAAAATGGAAACAAGTGTTTTGATCTGGTGTTACAAAAATAGTTTGTTACCATAGATATTACTTTCTTTGAGTCTGAACCCTTCTTTCCTCTTCATAACCCTTCTTTCCTCTTCATACTACCTCTCTTCAGGGATAACATAGTGAGTTGCAAAAGAGAGCATTCCTCTTCAGTTCCTCTTCCTCATATGGTCAATGATGTTCCTTCACATTGCATTGTACCAAGACAACATCTAGCTCCTACTAATATCAAGTTTACACCAGACACAAGAAGGGAGAAAAAACCACAGAGATAAGTTCAGCTACTAATTTGGATTCCTCAGAATTAGGCTCCAATTCATATTCAGGTAATCCTAACTCCTCATTAGTATTTGTTTCTATTAATGATGATAATATTCCTATTACCTTATGCAAAGAAAAGCATCATTGTAATGTGTATCCTATCTCGAATAATGTCTCATATACATCTTTGTCTCCTTATTCTACTTTATTGTCCTCCATTTCTTTTGTCTCTTTACCTTCCAAATTTCAGGAGGCGGTCCCCCTCCTTAAATGGTGTGAGGCTATAATGGAAGAGATGAGAGCTTTAATCAAAAATGGCACATGGGAATCGGTCGTGTTACATAAAGGAAAGAAATCCATTGGTTGCAAGCGGGAGTTCACAGCGAAACACAAAGCCGATGGGGCCATTGAAAGGTATAAGGTGATACCGGTTGCTAAGAGATACACATAGACATATGGGATGGATTGCAGGGAAACGTTTGCTCCAATTGCAAAGATGAACTCTAGACGAGTATTGTTATCTTTAGCAGTAAGTTTTTCTTGGCCGTTTTATCAACTAGATGTGAAGAATGTTTTCTTTCATGGAGATTTACGGGAGAACATGTATAAGTATCCTCCACCAGGGGCTTCCTAACAATGAAGGAAAGATCTGTAAATTGAAGAAGTCAATCTATGGACTGAAGTATTCCCCGGGCTTGGATCAAGAAGTTTAGTCAGGACATGATAACTGATAAAGCTAGGCTACTCATGTTGATCACACTCTCTTTGCGAGACACCATGAACAATTAATCACAGTTTTAATTGTCTATGTGAATGACATTGGTGGTGACAGGAAATGATTCTCAAGAGATAGTTAATTAGAAGTTCCTGGCATAGGAATTTGAGATCAAAGACCTGGAAAATCTCGAGTACTTTTTGGGTATAGAGGTGGCTCGCTCAAAGAAGGGCATCTTTATATCACAGAGAAAGTATACTTTAGACTTACTTAAGGAAACTAGGTAGTTAAGTTCTCGACTTGCAGATACTCCGATTGAGTCAAACCACAAGCTGAGCACCAATAATGGACAGTTATTGGAAGATAGAGAGATGTACCAAAGACTAGTTGTGGCTTGTGGGCAGTGAAATCTCACCATCCATTATGTTGGTGCCCATGCATCTGCACACAGCCACACACACCATCACTACCCAGGAGAGGCGGTTGGTATTCACACGTGCCCATGGTACGTTTATAGCAGCTAGCTTACAGTTGCCATCCCATCAGTTTGTCATAATTAGATGTTGATGGCAAAGCACTAATGCCTCGCAGGAAGGCCTGGTGTCAGTCTCCATGGAACTATCACTTGTCCCTGATCTGAGAGGATTCATCCTCTTGGACAAAGCTTGCTGGCAATCCCATGGGACTAACACCTGCCCTTGATCCAAGAGGATTCATCCTCTCGGACAAAGCTTGGTGCCAGCCCCTATAGGAGTGACACCTACCCTTGATTCGAGAGGATTCATCCTCCCGAACAAATGTTGTACTAATCCCTATGGGCTTGACACGTAGTTGTGAACAAAAAAATGCTCACTTTCCAGACTGACACTTGTCCAAGGGCAATTGCCCAAAGACCACTGAATGGTTGTCAATGCTTGACTCCCATGTGGCAGAGGATCCCAAGAAAGGATCCTCTTGTTACTTTTGGGCAATCCAAAGATAAGGACCCACCCCTTTAACCCTAATAATGGGATGCCACATGACACCCAAGTTTGTAAAGATTAAGGACTCTATTCTAAGTCTCCAGTGAAAGAGTGCCATCGGGCACCCCATTATGATGGGAATTAATTTGTCCCCTCTGTTTCTGGGATAAGGGGATTTTCCCATAAAATGGAAAAAAAGTGCAGAGCCCTCTGCTCCCAGAGGTTCCTAAATAAGGGGACCAACTATCCAAGGACAAATGGCCCTCTAAGAAGAGTTGGCCCCGGTTTGGTCTCCCCAAAAAGGGAAAATCAAGAGAGAGACCTGGTTTGACTCTCTCATGAGTACAAAAGGGTAGTCTCCAACAGAGAAGAAAAAGGCTCCTCAACAATGAAGAACACCAGGTGAACCCCTCAAATGGACACATCCATTTCTTCTCCTCTTTTCTTCAACAAAAAGACCTCAATGATGCACCTTATAACGCCTACATTAGGACTTGAGCAACCCCTTTCAATAAAAAGATATATTTTTATTGTCAACGTCTTTTTTTTTCTTCTTCTTAATCAGAGATCCTTCCCCAAATTTGGGAATTAAAATTTTGGGTTTACCCATATTGGAAGGACAATCCCCCCAAAGAATATAAACTTCGTACAACTGTAGAGGTAATTTGACAGCAAGGTTCGGGAAGTCTCATCTCTTAAGACACTCAAAATTTGTGTGTACACTAGTAAGTCGTCTTCTTTATCTCTCTCTGACTCTCTCTCACCAGGCTTGACATTGCGTATGCGGTTAGTGTGGTGAGTCAGTTTATGCATAAACCTCAGATTTCTCATTATGAAACTGTGGAGAGGATCTTGCAGTATTTGAAGACTACTCCAAGGAAAGGCATACTATTTGCGAATCATGAGCATCTCCTGTTAGAAGCTTACACTTATGTTGAACGGGCTCAAAACGTTGATGATAGTATGTCTACTACAGGGTATTGTACTTTCCTTGAAGGTAATCTCATAACATGAAGGAGTAAAAAGTAAAGTGTGGTGGCTAAGTCAAGTGCAGAAGTCGAGTGTAGGGTGATGGCCCATGGTGTAGCTGAATTGTTGTGGTTGAAAATGTCATTACAAGATCTGGGAATTAAGGTGAACGTTACAATGAAGTTGTTATGTGATAACAAGGCAGCTATCAATATTGTCAGAATCCGGTTCAGCGCGATCGTACAAAGCACATAGAGATCGACAGACACTTCATCCGAGTGCAGGTTATTTCTCAAAAATTTTCTAGTGTTTGTCACAACAGAAAATTGTATGGGGTGAGTTGTAGGAAGGCCATTATGGAGATTAGTGATAAGTTTTCCAGTTTCACTAGTTACCATGTAGGAGAGAGTAAAGATGTGAAATTCTATGATGATTTATGGTGCGGTTTATCGCCCCTTAAGGAAGAGTTTGGTGCTTTGTTCTCCCTTGCTTTAAGAAGGATGCGTCATTGGCATCTACTTTTGAGCTCATCGACAGGTGGCAGTGTGTAACCTTAGTCTTAGGCAAAAACATAACAATTGAGAGTTTGATAAAATTAGCTCGTCTATTGGGTGGACTCAAGAAAGTAGTTATTCATCTCCAACTTAGGAATAGGCGTATTTAGTCTTGTACAACAAGGGTCAATTTTCAAGGAGATCCTTTACTTTAGCGGTGTGGGGATTTTCTTCTCTTCCATATCCTTTCAGGGTTGTCTAGAACCCTAGAGTTTTGTCCAAAGCATTTTTCTTTCTTTGGTTGGTATCCCTGGACAAAGTTATCACTTGTGATCACTTAAAAAACAAAGAGTGGAGGATGACTAATCACTGTTTCATGTGCTATGAGTCGGAGGAGTCAATAACTCACTTGTTGTTAGATTGCCCCTTTGCGATGAAGGTGTGGAATTATTTTTTTTGAGATTTGATCTGGCATGGATCTTCCCATTTTCCTTTTATTCTGTTAGCTATCGGCGATGTTGGAATCTCCTATCTCTATGTTGAGGGCATTCCTTCGAGGCTCGGTAGCTTGGTCGGTTTAGAATGAGAGGAGCTGGAGAGTCTTCGATGGTGTAGCCTCTTCTTCCCAGAGGTTGCGTGTGGTGATCAAATATCTGATCTCGGGTTAGTGCTCTATGAGGGGGGATCCTGAGGAGGTGGATTTATCTATCTTAGGGTGATTTGGTAGCAGGCTTGGATTGACCTTTTGTCTTTTCTTTTCTTATGTTGTTATGTTTCTCTTTTATTTTGCTTTCTTGTGCTTGCTCTGCCTCTGGGTTCATGCTCTTATGACCCCTTGTAGTTTTCGAGCTATTTGTACTGCATTCTTTTTTTCATATATGTTATGCTCGATTATGCTTTATCAATTAAAAAAAATCAGCTGGCTAACATTCTAACTAAAGGTGTTGCTAAGGAAAATTTAAAAGTTGTTCTTAACAAGTTAGGCATGATAGATATCTATCTCAATTTGAGAGAGTGTTGAAATATGTTATTATGATAGGTGTAGATGTATTGTATCATGTCATTAAGGGTAGTATTTTAATCTTACTTCATGAGTGATATAATTAATCTAGTAGTAACTCCAATAGGTGATAAAATAAAATGAATCGGTTTAGATAGTTTGGACGCATTCAGAGAAAACCACTACCGACTCTATTAAGATGTGAATTGATGCAAGTTGAAGGCTATAAAAGAAAAAATAAATGTCAAAAGTGACATGAATGGAGTTAATGAGAAAATATTTTATAAATGATAACGCAATACTTAATCAAATTTATGACTTTTAATATAACGGAATGACTGAACAGGATTCGTGGTGCCGACTGCCGACCCCAAAATATTTGGGATAAGGCGTTGATTATGATGCTGATGTATATATAGACCAATCCCCCCTCCCTCCCAGGCTTTCATTATATGACTACATCAAAATTAGTACCAATGATGATGATATTATTTATATATATATATATAGAGAGAGAGAGAGAGAGAGAGAATACCCCCTTCCATGATATGACTACATCAAATTTTGTACCTAAGCAATGAGATCGGCCTTTAAATAATTTGCATGATTCCACTCAATGAAAAATAGGTATTATTAGTCAAAATGAAACCAACAAAAAAAATTAACTGACGGAAATTACAAGTAAGAGCCTGTTTATAAAATCAGTAATCGCATCATCTACGTTGAAATCCCAGTGCTGAGTGTTTAAACAATGCCCCTCGTTCATAGCTTCGATTAGTGCTCAATAACAGCTTCACATGCATTAACTAACTCTCTGAAATGGTTAACGATGTAAATGTAGTTTTAATGGCAGTAATCGACACTTTTACTGATATCTAAATTAATTTTCAAGAAGATCAATCAGATTTTTCCAGTTTGGTTGGCGTTGCATGCAACTGCTGCTTCAAATAGAAATTAGAAACAGTCTATAGATCATCAAAAAACATAAATAAATCGAGATGGTGTGTTATCTTGCATATAATTAGAAGAGCTAGAGAGTTTACCAATTCCAGAGCCCCCGCCAGTAACCAAAGCTGATAAACCCGGTTTTAGCTTCATTTTTCTCAACCCTAGGGTTTGATGATCCGCAGCAGAAATACAGAAGAATGAGATGGGATGGAGAGATTGCTCTCTCTTGATATTGCTTTCTAAAGGTCAGGATTTCTTCGGATTTTCGTCATCCGTTTTCGAATTTTGTTTTTTACTATGTTCAGTTAGAGCGACAGGGGATCGGTACCCAAAAAGAGCATCAAATTAAATTATCTTCGTTATGTCCGGACTCCGGAAGTTATCGGGATATGGAAAACGGACCGTGCCGCGCGATCTCATATTCTCATTCCTCCACGCAGGGGTGCACACAAGCCGAACTAGCTTGATGGCTCGGCTCAGTTCAATAAGCCGAGCTCAAACTCGAAAATTGGGCTTATCGAGTCGAGCTGTGTTTTCTAATTGAAATATGTTCCAAGCCGAGCTCAAGCCAAGGTCGGTTCAAATAGGCTCGACTTAAATATTATATAATAATTACAAAATATTATTTAATGCATTATTACTATGGCCTTGGATTGTCTCTTGGGAAGTCATAAAGGGCTTGTCTTGGGGTTCCATATAATAGGTGACAAGTGGTGGAGAAGTCAAAATCATGAGGCCCATGATTTTGACTTCTCCACACATATTAAGACAACTGGTGATAAGCGTATGAGAATAAATGAGAGAGATATCAAATGGGGAGAAGTCAAAATCATGGGGAGAAAATGGAATGATTTCTCCCCATTTTTTTGCCAACTGTCGCACAATATATGGAACCCCGAGAGGAGTTTCAGGCTTCGCTGAGACAATCCAAAGCCTATTACTATATATATAAACAATATAAACTGTTATTATTTTTATTTAAAAATTAATCAAGCGAGCTTGAGCCAGGCTTCTTGAATTCAAGTGTGAGCACAATTACTACCAAAAAAAATTCTGAACTCAAGCCTAGATTAGATCCATTTCAAACCGAGTTGGCCAAAGCTCATATCGAATACACCCCTAGGTCCACACCCTCCTTGTTGAACACTCATTAACCATGGTTAAGACTCACTCACCTGAGTTCATCCATCCAACCTTGGTTTAATAAAATAAATATAATTTAGTCAAGCTTGATCATGGTTAAACAGTGATAGGAAAGGGCGATCAATTTATATCCTAACAACCCTACCCCTCGTCATTTTCAAGAGCGGTAGGAAAAAGAAGATGGAGGAGGGAGGCTCCGGATCTAGACTGATCTATTAAACCTAGCTCATGAGAAATAAACCACAAGGACAACTTCTCTATCTATTAAATTGGTTATTCAGGTTGCTTGACCTTAATTTAACAAAATAATTATAATTTAGTTAAGCTTAACAATAAATAAAAAGTGGTTAAAAGGACACGGAACAAGCCAATCAGCTAGGAAGGGACCTCGCGATTTGCTTCTGATGACTCTTATAAAAAAAGACAAAAATAGATAGTGTCGAGATTCAAGATGACCATGGTTCGACCTATATTTTCAAAACCCTAATTATTTTGAGCGCTAAAATGTGTTCCAAGACCATTGGGTCCCATGAGCTTTTTCAATGAGAATATGGCATTTTGGAAAGGATTCTAATACACCCCGCCTCTTGCGCCAGTGGTGGGGTGTGGCCTCTCTATTGAGGGAGGTATGGGGTCTAATGAGAACTCCAGTCCCCAAACTAACCCCTAAATAGGTAAATGATATTTGAAGCAACAACAACCAAAAAAAAGGAATCTGGTAGTTTTAAAATTGAATACCTAATGATCTCCTAAAAAAAAACATTTTTTCATCATATACTTGTTACCAAACACTTTTTTATATGCGTGTGTTGGGGTTTGGGGGAGGGGTAGTTGTTTATTCTCTTCGTGGACTAATGAGGCCTTAGCTAGAAAGCACGGACACTTCAAATAGGTCTTCGTACCCGTATCAGATACGGATATGCCTCCAATGTGGCAGGATACGTATGGGATATGGCGTAGATGTATCCGGTTAATTAAAAAGATTTTTTTATTTCGGATACGGCTCCGATATAGCATGGATACACAGGGATACGAACTCCTTTTTTTTTTTTGAAACCCGAGGGTGTGACCTATCTCTTTTGTTTTTTTGCTTAGTGGATGATAGGATGACTTTCTCTTTTGCTTAGTGGATGATGAGATGATCCTATTTCTTTTGCTTTTGCATGGACATGGTCTTTTTTATACATAACTGAACCAATGGTTATTTTGTAATTATAATACAAAATATAGTATTATTATTATTTTAAAAAAAAATTACAAACGTATACCCGTACCCGTATCCGTGCTTCCTAGGGCCTTAGTCTAATATATAAATAGTAAACAAGATTATTGAAAATTATCAAATACGCTCGTCTTGTGAATAAGAGTGTCAATGGGCCAAGCTAGACCGGGCTCGAGCCAGCCCCGTTGCAGTCCGTTTAATAATCAGGCTTAATGGTAAGCCCAAGCCCACCCACTGTGTTATCCAATGTGTAATTCATACATTTACCAACAAAATTTGAAAAAAAATTGTGTAATATATTTATACAAGCTAAAACGTTAAAATCCAACCGGTAAAGTAAATTGGAATAAATGACAAATAATAAGATAAGAGAGGACTCTACAATAGTAGAGATAGAGAGGGCTCTAGGATTAGATATTGGGTCTCAAATCTGAACGGTGGAGATTAAAGATAAAAATCACGCGTCGTCTCTAAAATAGAACTTATATGATTGAAGGGATGAGAGTTTAGAAAGCCAATAGAGAAAGTTTTATTTCTTTGTAGTATAAGTAGTAGGTTATTTAATATTTAAATAAATAATTAATATTATTTTATTTTAAATATTCTTAAATTATTACCTGTGCATCGGGTCTCTAGTAGTATTATGTATAATCTATAGTATAATATAAATAAATAAGTGTCACTTAACCCCGTCTCTTTGCTATTCAATCTTCAATCTCATAAATCCTATGAGTTCTATTTTAAGGATGTCACGTGGCACCATTCTTTAATCTCAATCGTTAACTCACACGTACATGTTTATCTCTCAATTCAAAAACCATTTAAGAGATTTTAGAGGATTGTGATCCTCTATTTTTTCACATGGATAAGGGTGTATAGAGACGTGTCTTTCACCATATTTTTCTCTCTCAATCCATACCTATTAAGTCTTATCATTTTCCTTTCACATCTATACTATAATTCTCATAGTAACTTTTCTCTTTAATTCTCATTGTTTGATCCCAAAAAAACCTCCATTGATCTATTCCTAAAATTTATCTCATATTCATATTTTATCTCTCAAATGACATGACTTCTCCCAATATTTTTCAAGAGTCATTTCACGTTTATCTCAACAGTTTTTTTAGTTATTCTCTTTTCATTTTCCTTTGTACTCTCGTGCTTTGCATGAGAGCTTTGCTAGTAATATAATATAAATAAATAAAAATTTTATTTGATCTCCAAACTCCAATCTTGAAATTCTACAATTGCTGACATAATGACTCAAAAGAAGATAGTGATTTTAGAGGATTGTGATACGAGGATAGAAATGGAGTATGTAGAGACGTATTGATTCATTTGAGAGATGTCAGGGGGTGTGATAAGAGGGATAAAGAGAGAATATAGATACATGTTGATCCAATGGAGGGATGAGGTTTCACGGGATTATGATAAGAGGGATCGAGAGAGAATGTAGAGAAAATTAATCCATGCGAGATATTTTAGGGGATTGTGATAAGAGGGATAAAGAGAATGCATGGAGACGAATTGGATTTTTCTTTTTCTAATTAAATCTTAATATATAATACTATAATATAAGGAAATAAGACTCTTCTCATTGATCTCCAAACTCTAATTCCTGATATTCTACTAGTGCTAACATGACATCTTAAAAAAGCAAAAAAAAAGTGATTTTAGGGATTGTGATATGAGAGATACGAAGAGAGAGAATGTTGAGACATATTGATTCACCGAAAGGATAAAAACTAAAAAGATAATGTAGAGAAAATTAATCCATGTAAGAGATTTTAGGGGTTTGTGATGAGAGAGGGAGTAGTGACGTAGGGATTTTTTTTCCTTATTAGATATTAACAATTTTATAATGGTTGTCTTGTAGTTCTAATATAATATATATATTTTTTAATTTGTTATTCACACTCGTGAATCACATGGGTTTCAGCTAGTTATAATATGAAGAAATAAGACTCTCATCTTTTATCTCAAATCCTTAGAATTCTAAAAGTGCTGACGTCGCACACCTAAAAATGAATATAATAATTTTAGGAGATTGTGATATGAAAGAGAATGTAGAAACATATTGATCTATTAGATGATTTTAGGGAATTGTGATAAGAGGGGTCGGGAGATATAATGTAGAGACTATTGATCAATTGGAGGAATTTTAGGGGGTTGTGATGAGAGAGAGAGAGAGAGAGATAAGTGGGATATAGAGAGAATGTAAAAACATTAATCCATAGAGGAATTTTAGGAGGTTGTGATAAGAGGATAGAGAAAGAGTGTACATATTTATTTTTTATTTACACCCGTGCATATATATGGGGGGGGGGGGGGGGATGTAAAGGAGGTGGTTCTAACGACTAACGCTCACTCAAGCTCACAGCGAGCATTCCAATAGGAAATGGATGTGTGGTACAATATGACTGCCAAGTCCCAATATGGGTCTTTTGAGAGAAACATGACAAAAAACAATTTGAATAAATATTTAAAACCATCTAATTAAACTTTAGTTGATTAGTATTAACCCATTTGAGATTCACTAAACCCAAATCAGGCTATAGAAATTGTCGAATTTTTGACGTCCAGTTAGACGATCTTTAAATCTTTGGTCATGTTTTTTTTTTTTGACACATGTCTCTCGAGAAACCCACTTTCAGATCAGATTAGATGGGTGATTTTGAAAATCAACTACCACGTGTCCAGTTTTTTACGGTATCACTCACTATACGCTCTAGTAAGCGTTGCCCACTAAAACAATGCCATATATAGGGGTGGAGCCAAGATTTTCTTGTAGTGGCAAACGATAATCAATTAAAAATGTTTGTAAAATTGTTGATAGATTTGCGGAGAATAATTAGACAGATGCAAATAATTTTTGGTCTAGAGAGGGTGGGGTTCCAACCCCTTGTGCGGGTTCAATGGCTTAGCCCCTGATTTTTTTGTATGACTAAGTTTGTGGGTCATATTGTTTGTTTCTTATAGTATTGTTTATCATTCTTTAGGGGGCAACTACCCCTTGCTCAATAGTTATGTCTTGTTAAATAATTAAATCACATAATATAATAGATATATATATATTTTTTTACATATTAAGGGGACAGCTGGCCCTTAATCGTCTCCCTAGATCTGTCCCTCGACATATATATATATATATATATTTAAAAATTCATTTTTATAATTTAAACAATTATAAATTATTTGATAATTAAATATTAATATATATATTTTCTAATTAATGTATGTATAACACATACCATCGACTATATAAAGCTCCATTGAGCTTCATAGCCCTATGTTCGGTGACTAGCCGAGTCTTCGATTTAAAATTCTCAAATGGTGGACAAGGCAAGGGTGATTAACCAACAAGTTGCTAATGAATAGCTCCAGTTCGGCTCATTATCGAGTTCATTCATTTATTTAGTAAACAAACCTAGCTCGAGCTTGATTTTTGAGCTTGTTTAGTTAACGAGCCGACTCTGAACACAACCCTACTCGACTCAGTTATATATATACTTAATTTTTTTGTGAATTGTTAAAATATTTAAATTAAGTACATAATTAAGACACTTAAAATGCAAAAATGATCAGAGCCATATAGGTAATTTTTAAGAGACGATATTCACCTTTTCAGGCTCGTTGTGCTAGGTTATTTAATGTAAATGTTGTAAATTAAGGTGACAATTAAATTTAAATGACTTTGTCTCATTAAAAGGGTTATTTTTTAAACTAATATACGATATGTATATTTTAAAATTAATCATATTTTAACCGAGCTCGTTAAAAGCTCGAGTTTGGTTTAAGCTTGGTTGTTCTCGTTTATAAATGAGCAAAGCCTTTAAATTAGAATTGATACTGACTTGTTAACCGGGGGTTGTGGCCTAACCATGTGTCTCATTAAAAAAAAAAAAAAAAAGCAAAGCTAAGCTTGAACACCCTTAAATATTTAAATGTTTGATAAAAGTTTGGCTTGGCTCAATACTCACCGTAGGGCCAGATATTGTTTGGCTTGGCTCAATACTCACCCATAGGGCCAGATATTGTTTGGGGTAAACCCAAAAAAACACGAAAAAAAAATATAAGATCCAACCCAACAAAAAAACAAGAAGGAACCTCAACCTGAACCTCCAACCAACCCATGCCATTAAAATAGTCAACGAATTATCATTGGCAGATGCCCAAAATGAGCTCTTGGGCTCCACTCACTCTGGATGACTTCGTGGGAAAACATTTAATCAGGATAGTTAGGATAGTGATAGCATGCACTTGGGTGGTACACGCACACATGTCAAACCCACCACGTGTCTTTTTTTGACATATATTAATTGTGATTAAAATTTATCCATCCTTAAGGCTAAATAATATAACATTGTTTTTTAGAAAAAAAAGTAACCACAAGTAAATAAATCATAAGCAATGTTAATTTAATATAGACATATATTAATTATAAAATCAAGGGTTAGATTATTAAACATTAGGGATGAGTGAATCTTAACCGTGGTTAATAGATGTCAAAGAAGACATGTGACGAGCTTGGGAGGTGTGCGTGTACCACCCAACAGATTGTGCAATGCATATTATCACTCCCCCTAGTTAAATGCCTTCCCATATGTCATCTAAAGAGTGGTGTCTGACAGCTCATTTGGGGCATCTACAAAGATAATCTGAAATGCCTTTAAAATAAATAAATAATATTAAAATATATGAGTAAGAGAAGTCAAAATAATATGACATTTTTTTGTGGATTCCATCATATTTGTTTTGTCTTATTGTTTAAAATTAATAAAAACTAATGAAGAGGAGAGACCAGGGCTGCTCAAAAAATATGTATAAACTTGGAAGTATAAAACAAAAGGAAAAAATACATTTACACTACATGAGATTTGACGAAAATACACATAGACCCCTCAGTTTTCAAAAAATACATTCCCCACCCTTACTTTTTAACATAATGGCACTTAGACCCCTCCATCAGTTGAGATTTGACGAAAATACACATAGACCCCTCAGTTTTCAAAAAATACATTCCCCACCCTTACTTTTTAACATAATGGCACTTAGACCCCTCCATCAGTTGACCGTTGATAAATTCTGATGTATGCGATGCCATGTGATGAAGTATATAAAATTTCAAAATTGCCCCTCTAATTTTCAGAAAACACTAATCTTGCTCCAAATCACTATTTATTTAATATTTAAAAATCCAATTCTCACCCATGAGGTTGCCACGTGTCCCTTTTGACACCCCTAAACCATGGTTAAGATTTACTCACTCATCCTTGTTTTTTCTTTTTAAATATTAATTCTTTTTTGAAAATTTAAAAAAATTTAGAGTTTTTTTAATATTAAAAACAGTTTTTTAATACCACCCCTTAACATCGCTACAAGTCCCTCTTGACACCCCTTAACCGTGGTTAAGATTCACCCACCCATCCTTGGCTTTTAAAAAAAATATTAATTCATTTTTGAAAATTCGGGGAGAATTATTCAGTAGAGGACGGTTTGTCTAACTACTAACAGATTTCTTTTAAGGTCATCTTGAAACTTCCTTAGATCTATCTTAGTTGGAAGATCTTCTAGTTTTCCTAAGATATCTGTAAGTGTAGCATGAGTAGTGCTATTTTGGGCTGAGACTTGGTCTAATCTTTCTTTAAAGATTCTCAATTCATTTTTGAAATTCTCAAAAGTGGGCTGTAACATATAATTGATTGATTTAGTGTCAACTATTTGTCGGTCTATGATCATCTGATGAACATCACTAAGAATTTTAGTGGTATCTTTTACATTAGCGATCTGAATGCTTTCGAGCTTTCGAGAAATATGCTCGAAGTTTGCTCTTCCTTTATTGAAGTAATGAAACATTTCTTCTGTCAAGGTGTCTTTCTGATTTTCCTGACTTTGTTCAATCCTGTGAACAAGTCTATCTAAAGCTTCTGAGAGTTTGTTAGTAAATTCAACAAAGTTTTCATGACTCTGCTTAGTGCATCTCCAACCGGGCTCTATAACTCTAAATATAGAGACTTGGTTGAAAAATCCAACTCCAACCGGGCTGTATATTTAGAGACCGGCCCCTATATTGCTACAGTGAGTCTTTATATTTAGAGGCCGGGAGAGAAAATAGAGATGACCTCTATAACACTATTCATGTTCTTACAATACCACTTGTGTCCTCTTTTTGTCTTTCAATCTTTGTTAAAATGCCGATTGTGTCCTTTTATCTTTTGACACCCCCTTAACCGCGGTTAAGATTCATCCACCCATCCTTGGTTTGTTTTAAATATTAATTATTTTTTAAATTAAAAATTATTTTTAATATTAAAAAACTCAAAAAATAGTTTTTTCATTTTCAAAAATGAATTAATATTTTTTTAAAAGCCAAGGATGGGTGGGTGAATCTTAACCACGAGTAAGGGGTGTCAAAGGGACACGAGGCGACCTCAAGGGGTGGTATTAAAAAATTGTTTTTAATATTTAAAAAATTATTATTTTTTAATTTTCAAGAAATAATTAATATTAAAAAAAAAACCAAGGATGGTTGGCTGAATCTTAACCACGGTTTAGGGCTGTCAAAAGGGACACGTGGCGACCTCAAGGGATGATATTAAAAATCTGTTTTTAATATTCAAAAAACTCTATTTTTTTTAATTTTTTAAAAAGAATTAATATTTTAAAAAAACAAGGATGGTTGGGTGAATCTTAACCACGGTTGAGGAGTGTCAAAAGGGACACGTGGTGACCTCATGGGTGAGAACGAGATTTTTAAATATTAAATAAATAGTGTTTTGGAGTAAGAATAATATTTTATGAAAATTAGAGGGGTAATATTGGAATTTTATATACTTCATCACATGACATCAACATAACGGTCAACTGATGAAGGGGGTCTAAGTGCTATTATTTTAAAAAGTAAGGGTACTTAATGTATTTTTTTAAAACTGAAGGAGTATATGTGTATGTTCATCAAACCTCAGGGAGTGTAAATGCATTTTCTCCAAACGAAAATTCTTCTCCTATTAAGAATGTAGTCAGTTTGCGGCTACAAATGGAGTGCTAACAAAAATGTGTGCACTCCAAAACATTGGAGCAAATGGGAAGCCAAACTCAAGTGCGAGGAGATAACCAGCACCATGTTATTGGGGGAGTTGTCGGGGTTTGTCCATGCGTCTTTGAAAGATTTGCAATTGGGGCTAAGCAAAATCATGGGCCTCATATTCTCTTTGGCAGGTGTCAAAAAATTGGTCTTGAGCTATCAGATATTATGCGGTGACCGTAGAAGTCATTTCATGTTCCTATGATTTTGACTTCTCCACACTGTATTCAACACGTGGAAGTGGAACTAGTGGAAAAAAAGAGGGAGAGATATTAAGTAAGCGAGAAATAAAAATGATGGGGAGAAAATAAAATGACTTCTCCCAAAATTATTATTATTATTTTTTTGTTAATGCTCCGTTTGTTTTGATATAAAATAAGAGAAAATAAATGAAATTCATAGAAAATGCCAATTGTCATATAGGAAATACATACAAAAATTTGTTTTCCCTCATTTTACATCAAAACAAGCGAGCATAAGTGTCGCACACATAGGCCATGGGAGACGGACAGTGATGAATGGACAGGGAAAATGAGCCCCACGTACGTAACAGAAGCTTCCAACTGCATAACAATGAAAACATCATTATTGTCACCGGCGTGAGAGGCTTGCTTGACGCGGTCCTCCCCCTCCAGAACGTTAATATTATTAAAATCGTTTAAGGAAGACTGCTACCGAGAGCCCCCTCCACGTTACGGCTCCCAACTGGCGCCCATTATCCTTGGACTTGACCCTTTCGAAATAGAGATAAGATTCCCTGTGGAGGAAGACACCGGCACCGGACGTTCACAAAAGACAACAAGCAGAAGTGGGTCCAGTTTCCATCATGCGCCCACTAAGGCCAGTTAGTTTTGGGACGTTGTATTCTATTTAAAATAGACTGAGCGGGCCCGAGCGCACGCTAAAATCCGGGCTCTAACTCGGTTCGAGTCCAGGTCCTCTGTAGCAGAAGCCAGAGAGAATATGTCTGGCTTTCACTAAGAAAATGACACTTATCGGTTGTTTTTAATTTTTATTTAAAAAATAAGATTGATAGAATTCAATGTACACGTGTTGAGTTTATAGAAAATCCAGAGAGGACATCTCTGGCTATACTCGCAGACGATCCTAAATTTGGTTCCAAACGCTGCTTTGTTGACATGTCAAAAGGGTGAGGAACAGCTTCTATTGCGCCTCTCCATTCTCTCTCTCTCTTGGAAATTTTGCAGGACGCCGGGATCCGCGTCTGTCGATCCCTGCAGCAAATACGATTCGTTCTCTCTCATCTTCTTTCCAGCTAGCCACCAACACGACGAACATTTCCCGGCAAGAAAATTTATTGTTATTTTTTCGAGTTTTGTTTATTATTCTCCGATTTTCCTCTTGTTAATTTTCCCTTTTTGCGGACTCATTGATCCAGAATTTCGTCTTTTTATGAGAAATATCTTTTAAATTTCGTGTTTTCTGGAATTTAGCCGGTCGACATTGCCGATTTTGAATCAAATTTATTGAATTTATTAATATGAATTCCATCTCATGATTCCAGTTCTTCGCAGTTCATACATTGTGATCTTAATTTGGTTTTGTTCATCTATGTGTTTCTTCCTGTGAAGATCTTGATATCTCTAGGTTACTAATTGGCTGTGTGAATAACACTTTATTTTTTATTCTTATATATGATTCGGATGATCAGTCCTTTTTATTCTTTAAAATGGGAGAATTTTATTAGAAAACTGACAAGAATGTAGGATAAAATTATGTGTAGAAGAGGTTTAGCTTGTGTAAAATTCTGTTGCTCACTTGTTCCAGGATTCTACAGGGTTTAATTTGATTCAATTATGATGTATGGACGATTAGAGTTGGGAAGCTTTTCCTAGTAAGGAGCTTTATTGAAATTTGAGGGGAGAACGATGTCCACGAGAAATGAACATCACATGGTCCCATTGGCGGTGCTGCTCAAACGCGAAGTGGCAAATGAGAAGATCGAGAAACCAGATATAATACACGGCCAGGCAAATCAGAGCAAGAAAGGAGAGGACTTCACATTTCTGAAGACAGAATGCCAAAGAGTGCCAGGAGATGGGGTTTCGACATATTCAGTTTTTGGGGTATGTGGTGGTGTCTGTTTCTGTAGCTTGGGGAATTCTTTTTGTTTCTAATTATAATTTGGTGGAATTATATAAAATTCATGAATTTGTTTTGCAGGCTTGAAGCTTGCCTTAATCATCTGTTCTTTTTCTCTCAATTTTACTGAATGCACCGTTTTGGTGAATCCTTAATATTTCAAACTTTTTTTAATGGGGTGGGAGATATCTAGAGGCTTGCTGAAACATGAACACCCGTGGTTCAAAAGAATGGTAGTATGTGCTGCGATGTAAGTGGTGTGGACTTTGTTACTGGAGCTGTGCACGACTTTAGTACGGGAATGGTTAAGGAACTTCTTTCGAGGAACTGGAGAAGGATGAAAAATTCATTTGTAGTCACTCATTAGAATAAAAAAATGCCATCCATGTGGGATAATGGAGTCTGGTGTTCACCTGATGTTGGTGAATGCCTCAATTAATTATCACTACATGCATTCTATGCATCTGTCTTTCAATATATTCAGGCAACTAGTTGATAGATATGCTAGAGCGAAAGAGTTATATGTACAAAGATGGGGGTCATGATGTAGGTAGTGGTTTGAAATGGCACTCTGAAGTCTTGGTCCATCTCAAGGAGGCATTGAGGCATGTGTAGATTCCTTAATTGCCTGTTGAAGATTCCATTATCTGGTTCAGAGAATTGTCTCGATCCTTTATCAGGTATAAATCTTAATGAGTCTTTCAGAGAGTGGTCCTTGTTTCCATTTTGCTTACAATGGGTTCCATTAATTTCTCTCTGAAGGCAATGGAATTTCATAATCAAGACGATATGAGGGATAATTTTCACAACTGATACTCATTGGTGCCTTTAGTTAGTAAACTTCGGAGAAGGACCTCCATAAAGATGAAGCCAGTTAGACTTAAAGAAGTTTGTGTTCATGGATATTTTGCAAATGTTCAAGAAGCTCAAAAGCAGGATTTCATGCCGGTTTTACATTAATTATTATGTGATTCCTATCCATTTCCTGGATTTTTACGGGTGTGATGCATATGCTAGTGGCTTATTGCTGCATTAAACGGTCATCTACGGGATAGATTCGGCTTCACATTCAACTCTCAGTCTGATTTTTTAATGAAGTAATTTGGAGATTCAGTATTGTGGAATCTCCGAAGTTACATTTTTAACTAATTTGTGAAAGAATATAATTTATTTTCATTGAATAATTTCCAAACCTCTGTTTGGAATTCAAATGATTAGAATTTCAAATAATAAATTGATGTTTTTGTTAATTATTTAACCTGATTTCTGGACTTTATTACACTATGCATCACTCAAGTAACGAGATTAATGGATGCAAACCATTGTTTAATTTATTCAAATTGATTCATAGGTAGCTGGTCACACTTGATTTAGGACATAGCTTTTAGCTGCCTATTTATCATTTCTTATCAAAGTTTATGTATTTACGTAGATTGTTCTAATTACTACGCCATGTTTTGCAGCTATGTGATGGACACAATGGGTCTGCAGCTGCCATATACACTAAGGAGAATCTCCTAAACAATATTTTGGGTGCTATTCCTTCAAATATTAGCAGAGATGAATGGATAGCAGCATTGCCAAGGGCTTTGGTTTCAGGATTTGTAAAAACAGATAAAGATTTTCAAAAGAAAGGTACGAGTAGTGCCTATGCTACCTACAAACTTATACATGCATAAGCATACACAAACGCATACACATGCACAAGCACACCAAAACAGAAATTCACATACATACATAATTACATGCATACATTCATTTACTTGGTGTTGCTCCGTGGTCACCAAAGTATACATACATGCATACATTCATTTTCTGAAAAAAAATTTTCGTTTATTTTGTTCACTTATTTATTCTTTTTGAACTTTTGTTTTTTCATGTTAAATATATAGTAAACATATTTAAATGTTACAGTCACCACCTTATGAAATCTCTCTTAGATCATCTTCATCATCATTAGTGCTTTATTCAAAAATATTTGGGGTTGGCAACACGAATCTTGTTTCGCCATTCCACCCTATTAAAAATATGACTTGGGTCAAATTGTGTTCTATCACATATTTTCGCACTATGTCCATCCATGTCATTTTTGGCCTTCGTTCTCACTGATACCATCATTGGCCTTCACTGAACGTGCCCAAACTATTTCAGTTGACTCTCCCTTATTTTATCACCTACTGGAACTACTCCTAGAATCCCTCGAATGTGTTAATTCCTAATCTTTAATTTCCTATTCTTCTCACTCATCCATCTCAACATTCTCATCTCAACTACACATGTTGCCTTTTGGTCGCCCAAACATTCTGCTTCGTAAAGCAAAACTGGGCTTATCGTTGTCTTATAAAAATTGTCCTTTAAGTTTGATTGGAATGCATCGGTCACATAGTACTCCGGATGTGCATCTCCACTTTAGTCACTCGTCCCTAATTCTACAGGCAACATCTTCCTCACCATCTTCATCCTCACTAATGATTGACTTGAGATGTTGGAATCGATGAAAGCCCTTTGAGGTAGATATAGTATTAACTTCCATTATTTTATCTATGGACATTGTTTTGTTGACTTTCATGTTAGGGAGTTCAATCAACTTGTGGGAAGTTTCTATTAGCTTTATATTGGTATAGCATTGGCTGCATGTCTAGTACCATTTAGTAAATGGTATTGTTGCACTAGGATCATTAGATTCACGGCGTCGATCTCAAGAGAACGAGAAATCTGTAACTTACAGTTTTTTGCAGGACTCTTCTAAAAAGTTACAAACCGCGTAAAAATGGTAAGCGGTAACCTCCATTAACCAAATCACTTTGCCAACTATAAATATGTCAATTCAAAAAGATAAACGATTAAAAAAAGGCTATATTAACCAACCACTTCAACCAACCTAAGATTGCATATGTCACTAAGAAAAAATATTATTACGCATAGGAATAATAAGAAAAAGGGAAAAAGGCAATGTAAGAGAAAGGCGGTATACCCTAAGTAGAAAGAGAAACCCTAGATGAAAAGAGGAAAAAGAGGAGAGGAAGAGAAGGAGAGAAAAGATTAGGGGCTGATTTTCCCTTTCTTCCTATTTATACACCTTGTAAAAAGATTACAAATGCATAAATATTTTTATGTCCAGCTTGCTAGGAATCAACGTTAAGGTTGTCTTGACAATACCTTTAGTGAAAATATCGGCAAGTTGGTATTTGGATGTAACAAACAGTAAACACAAATTCTGAGAAATAATATACTCTCTGATGAAGTGTTTATCAATCTCTATATATTTAGTATGATCAACTGAACCGGATTCTAAACAATGTTAATGTCCGCCTTGTTGTCACAAAACAACTTAATTGGACAATCTATTTTAATTCCCAAATTACACAGTAGGATTTTCAACCACATCAATTCAGCCACACCATGTTCCATTGCCCTATGCTCGGTCTCTGCACAAGACTTAGCCACCACACTTTGTTTCTTACTCCTCCAAGTGATGAGATAACCTCCAAGAAAGGTATAATACCCAGTAGTGGACCTTCTATCATAAACATTTCTAGCCCAATTAGCATCAATGTAAGCTTCTAGACAGCGATGTCCATGATTAACAAATAATACACATTTTTCAAAAGTTGTCTTCAAATAACGCAATATCCTCTCAACAACTTCATAATAAGGGACCTGAGGTTCATGCATGAACTAACTCACCACACTAACATCATATGCAATATTTGTCCTGTGAGAGAGAGATAAATAAGATGCCCAAATAGTATCTGGTGCATCTTTCTATCTTCAAGTAATTTTCCATCACTAGAGCTCAACTTATGAGTTGGTTCAATCGGAGTATCTCAGGTGGAGCACCCAACTTCCCGGTATGCTTGAGTAAGTCTAAGGTATATTTCTTATGTGATATAAAGATGCTCCTCTTGGAGTGAACCATTGCTATACCCTGAAAATACTTAAAACTTCCCAGGTCAGTTGATTTCAAACTCCCGTGCCAGAAATTTTTTCAACTTTTCAATTTTAGCAAATCATTCTCTGCGACTACAATGTCATCAACATAGACAAGTAGAGCAGTACTTAGCTGCCCACGACGTCTCATAAAGGTGTGAGATCTGTGTGATTTGCATGACTCTATGAGTAACTCATCCTCGTCACAACCTTATTGAACCTCTCGAACCAAGTCTGGGGCGACTAGTTCATACCATAGATCGACTTCTTTAATATCTAAACTTTTCATTTATTGTTGGAAGCTTGAACCTTGGCAGAGGAGTCATATACACTTCCTCTCGCAAAGCTCCACGAAGGAAGACATTCTTCAGTCTTCACATTCAGCTGATGTAAATGCTAAGAAAATTTCGCTGCCAACAATAACAGAAGTCTGCCAGAATTCATCTTTGCAACCAGAGCAAACGTTTCTTTGTAGTCAATCCCATATGTCTATATCCCTTAGCAACCAACCTCGCCTTATATCTTTCAATCAACCTAACTAGCCTTGTGTTTCAAAGTGAATACCTCAACACTCACTTGCAACGAACCGGCTCATTTCCTTTGGGTAAATCCACCATTTCTCATCTATCATTCTTGATTAACGCCCTCATTTTTTCCATTATTCAGAGATTGTCTAATGGAATTTGAAAGGTAAAAATAAAAATACAAAAAAAAAAAGAGGAAAAAAAAGCAGAATAGGTAGGGGACAAAGATACATATAAATATAGTTAGAGATAGGATACATAGTGTACGGATGCTTCCTATTACGTAAGACAATAGGAGCGTTATCATCAATCGTAAGAACAGACACCAAAGAAGAAATATGATTACCTTAATCTGAATTGGGACCTGGTTCAAAGGAATCTGAACCGGTAGGCGGTAGCTGGCCTTATCACAGTGGCTCCTTCTCCCTGTTGGCCTATAGGTTTTCACCTTAGGTCTCCATAGTAATTTTGATGATAACACAATAATAAAATGAGATTTGTGTTACTAATGCTTTTATTGAGTTTATATGATAAACAATTTATGAAGAGTATTAGCAAACCATTCAAGATGAAAAAGCATGAAGATGACTCCATCTACAAAGAAGATCATATCCAAGTCAAAACAAGCTATTGGATCAAGTTGGATCACATTGAAGATAAAGATCATATCAAAAGCCAAAGTCCAAGTCGGATCATCAAGAAAATTGAAGATTGATCATGAATACAAAGCCAAATTGAAGATCCAAGATCAAGTGTAAAGTGAAGACTCACAAGAAGATTTAAAAGTTTATTTTGTGTCTTGTGAGGATTTTAGGACTTTTGCAAAAAGTCCCCAAAGGTTAATTGATTGTTATGCTCAAAGCCATATATTGACCTTAGGATCCTTAGATAATATTGCACTTCTTTATAAGGACCTTAGGCATACCTTAGAATGACCAAAATCATAATAAAAATAAGGTAGAAGACCAAGGAATTCATTCCCATCATATTGGTCAAGCTTAAGTTGAGATTTCAGAAGAAAACAGAAATCTTGTCAACGAAATTGTGGAGGTCTACAGATCTCTCCGACGAAATCAGTTGCAGAGTACTGTTTTCTTTTCTGGCCAAATCTCATCAACGAAATTAGAATGCTCACCCAATCTCGTCAACGAAATCTTGCAGGAATCAGAATATTGTGTAACGGCTAGTTTCATTTTGGATGTTCCCCCAACGGCCATAAAACCTCTTGGGCTATAAATAGTATTTATTTATGAATGATATAGAAAAATCCAATACTTCCAATAAGCTTAGATTTTAAAATCTATAGAGTTTAACCAATAATCCCCAAATCCAAGTTCTTGAACTATTCAACTCCAATCTTTGAGAGATTTTCAGTGAGCGTGCAAGTGATCTATCAGCTCGTGTAAGGAGCAAATTCAGATTGTAAAACACTTCTATACAAGTGTGTTGAAGTCAAGACATCTGTGAGAGTCTTGTCCTTGAAGTGGGATTCGGGGTGTAGGGGATTCCGGTAGTGGCATCCGTGGAAGACGACTTCTGCGCGCTCCTTCCTTTGCGTGCTCAAGTAGATGAAAGCGGATTCATTTTTGAGCGAAAACTGGATCAAAAAGTAGATTCAGTAGTCCGTTAGCGAGCTTAGGGCTAGTTGGCCTCCACCTTACCTGATAGCTTGTAATGGCTCTCGTCGGAGCATGTCTTTTCGGCTCAAGGAGCTCCTTTCTGTCCATTCCAACTGCGGGAATAAGGGGGGACATATTGGACGTAACCACTCCCTTGGTTGGGGCCCGAAAAGTGGACTAAGTCAAGGGAGGATTGTTCCCTTGTAAGGTTTGATCTCGACCCGTAAGAGAGATTGTAAAAGTTTGATCTTCACCCGGAAAAAGATCGGTAGTTGAATTGAATCCTTGAGTGGGGAAGCTTAAGGCGAGGACGTAGGCAGGTTGCCGAAGCTCGAGAACAACATCGTGTGTCAACTTGTGTTTGCATTCTCTCTAACTCTACTCTTTATTTATTGTTTTAAATGCTTGTGTAGAATTGCTTAACTTCTAATTCCTTTTAACTAAGTTTAGTTGAAATTCCGCAGAAACTAGAAGAATTTTTAAATTGCCACAGACCTTAATCACCCCCCCTTCTAGGGTCCAATCCTTAGGCATCAAGTGGTATCAAAGCCTAGGTTTCTGTTTTTATAAAAGATTTAACAATCTTAGAGTAAAGTTAAATGACATATATTAATGTATCTACCATAGGAGAAGGCCAATCAACCCTTAGACCACCATTGTTCAATGGTGAAAACTATAACTATAGGAAAGTGAGAATGATGTATTTCATTCAAGCTCTTGATTATAAATGTTGGCAAGTGATAGTAAATGGTCCACACATCCCCACAAAAAATGTCAATGGTATTCAAATACCTAAAGATGAGGATGAGTGGTCGGAAGCCGATGTTAGACTTATGCAACTTAATGCCAAAGCAATAAGCTATTTATATTGTGCATTAAGCTCACAAGAATTTAATAAAATTTCGGCTTGCAATTCCGCTAAAGAAATTTGGGATAAACTCCAAATTACCTTTGAAGGGACTAATCAAGTAAAATAAGAGAAAATTAATATATATTTTTTTGATCGATAAACCAAGCATATATAGAATAAAAAGATCGCAAGTACAGAGAGATGCAAAACACTTGGTTCATGAAGGCGTGAACCAAGACGCTAAGCAAAAGAAAAAAGAAAAACCATAACACCAAGCTGACCCCCACTAACAATACAACTTAGATGAACAACATGTTTAAGCTTAACCCTTCCTGCCTAACTGCAGACCACTCCACCGCCAAGGACTTGGCTTTAATGCAAATACGAGGAAGAGATGAGGAGGAGTTCTCAAAAACTCTCCTATTCCTCTCCTTCCAGATAGACCAAGCAATGGCGCCTGGAAGAATTTTCCACACTGCCATCCACGAACCTCCCCCACTTACCACTTCCCACTTCCCAGCAAGATAAGAAGCTGTGAAAGGATGAGGGAAAGACCCAGGCCACGCCCATGCGGGATAGAAAAAAACTCCAAATCACATAAGTGGAAGGACAATGCAAGAGAAGGTGATCAACTGACTCTTCCGCTTGGAGGCACAGAAAACAACGGTTAGCCAACCTCCACCCTCTACTTTTCAAGTGATCACATGTGAGAATTTTATTCAAAACCGCATTCCATAGAAAAAAAGATACTTTAGATGGAATACCTGGGTTCCACACAGCTTTATGCGGAAAGGGAGCGGAATGACCATCTTCAAGTAGTTGAACAAGAGATCTCGTTGAAAAACGACCCTTGTTGTCTCTAGACCAAATCCTACAATCCCGTCCTTGAGAAACCGAAGGGATAGGCCCCAAACGCTCTAGCAAACTGCCAAACTCATCTATTTCCCAATCATTCAATCTTCTTCTCAGATTGGGGCACCACGCATCCCCCCCGCTAGCTCTACTGATACAATCCCCGACTGACGCCATCTTATCCGAAGCTAACCGAAATATATTCGCAAAGTCATCCTGTAGCCGCGAGGAGCCAGTCCACACGTCCTTCCAGAACCTGACCTCGGCCCCATCTCCAATCTTGAACTTGAAAAAAGGAACCACTAATCGAGCCACCGCCATGATCCCTTTCCACATCCCTACCCCGTGGGGTCTTGTCACCTCCTTGGGGGCCCAACAAATGCCCGCCCCGAATTTAGCAATGATGACCGCACGCCAGAGACTCTCCCTTTCCTCCCCGAACCTCCATATCCATTTTCCTAGTAGAGCCTTGTTGACCAACGACAACGGCTTCAAATTGAGACCCCCTTTACTCTTCGGGCGACAAATCCGGTTCCAATCGACTAAATGATATTTAGCTAGACCTCCTTTCCCGTGCCACAGGAACTCTCTCTGAATACGTTCGAGTTTTACGGCAACCGATCTGGGGATGACCAAAGTAGACATGAAATATGTGGGCAGACTGCTCAGTGTACTATGGATCAGCGTTAATTTCCCTCATTTGGATAAAAAAGACGATTGCCACCTCGACAATCTCTTTGCAAACTTCTCCACAGCCGGGGTCCAAACTGCCTTAGATTTGAATCGAGCTCCAAGGGGTACCCCAAGATAAACCGACGGCAGGAAACCAACCCGACACCCGAGGCATTCCGCAAGGGTATCTATATCTGAGACCTCCCCAACCCCCACTAATTCGGTTTTAGCCATGTTGACTCGTAACCCGGAGACGGCTTCAAAACAGTGGAGGAGACCTTTCAAAGAACTTAGATCCTGAATAGAAGCTCTGCAAAAAACTAGGGTATCATCGGCAAACTGTAGATGTGAGATCCTCAGCCGTTCTCTCCCTAGAGAAAAACCTTCAAATAGCACCCCGTCAGCTCGAGTCAGCATCCTGCTCAGAGCTTCTGAGACCATGATAAATAAAAAAGGGATAAAGGATCCCCTTGGCGCAAACCCCTAGAACTTCGGAAATATCCAGCCGGACTACCGTTGATGAGGATGGAAAATGTCACAGATGAAATGCACAATTGAATCCAATGTCGCCACTTTGGGCCAAACCCCATTCTTTTCATCACATAGCCCAAGAATTCCCAATTGACGTGATCATAGGCTTTCTCCATATCCACCTTGCACATAATACCCGGAACCTTGGCCCTAATCCTGTCGTTGATGCATTCATTAGCTATGAGGATACCATCCAGAATCTGATGACCACCCACAAATGCGCCTTGTTGTGGGGATATGATGTGTCCCATTACACTCTTAAGACGCCGCACCAGGACTTTTGAAAGGATCTTGTACACACTACTAACAAGGCTAATCAGCCTGAACTCCCTGATATCCACAGCTCCTCTGTGTTTCGGAAGCAACACGACGAATGTATTATTAATCACTCTGTCAAAACTCCCGAGCTCGTACAATTCTCGCATCACTGCTAGGAAGTCCTTGCCAATAATGTCCCAACATGATCTGTAGAATTCAATAGTGAATCCATCCGGGCCCGGAGCTTTGTCCCCTGCCATCTCTCGGATTGCCCCCAATACCTCCTCCTCCTCGAAAGCTCCCTCCAATGACTCTCTCTGCTCTCCTGGGAGACAATCAAATGGTAGCCCTTCCAATTTAGGGCGCCAGAGTTCATTCTCCTTGTATAGGTCCTGGTAGAAGGCTACCACACTCCCCGCTATCTCAGATGCTTCCTCCCTCCACTTACCATCTACCATGATTCTAGAAATATAGTTACTTTTCCGATGAAAGTTAGCCATCTTGTGGAAGAATTTTGTATTCCGATCACCTTCCTTGAGCCACCTAACCCTCGCCTTCTGTTTCCAATTGATTTCCTCTAACTTGGCAGTGTGTAAATATTCCTCTTTCATCAACTCCCTAGAGTGGGACTCCTCAGCGGATAAAGCTCTCAAATCTTCCACTCTGTCCAGCTCCCCAATGCCTTGCAAGAGGCTAGACAGTCTAGCTTTGATATCGCCGAAGACATCTCTATTCCAAACTTTAAGGCGACACTTGAGGGCCTTAAGCTTGAGCCCAAATCTCGTACTGGCTAGCCCCTGGCCCTCCCAAGCTTTCCAAACTTCCTCCACTACCCCTTTAAACCTGTCATCCTGAAGCCACATGTTCTCAAATCTAAACGGGGTGGGGCCCCCTCGTAAATGCCCTGACACCAACAATAACGGAACATGGTCTAATATGGGCCGGGGCAATGATAATTGGATGATATTTGGAAACCGACTCTCCCATTCCGGGGAACAAAGAAATCTGTCCAAACGGCTTGCTAAATTACTAGAAGCGGATTGAGCCCATGTATACAAGTGACCCTTCAACGGGAAATCAATTAATTCATGCCGCTCAATGAATGCCCCAAATCTTCTCATCTTGGCATTTACCGCACACCCACCTTTGTGCTCCTCGGAGAACCGAATACTGTTAAAGTCGCCGCCCAAGCACCATGGGGCTCCCCATCTGACGCTGACATCATCCAATTCTTCCCAGAAAATTGCGTCATTTGACCCCCCCGAGGGGCTGTAAACTCCTGAGAAAACCCAAAGAAACTCCTCACCCACCCACCGACAACATATGGAAATGGAGAACGCCCCTAGAATGGTAGAAATGAATTGTTTAAAATGGTAGAAATGAACCAATTTCAATTATGTTTTCTAGATTCTCTAACATTATTAACGAATTAAAATCTCTTGGTAAGATTTATAAAAATGCAGAAAATGTAAGGAAGATCCTCCGATCACTATCAAAGGAATGAGCTCCCAAGGTCACGGCCCTCCAAGAAGCAAAGGACATGACAAAGCTACCCATGGATGAGCTTCTTGGATCTTTAATGACCCATGAGGCAATCATGGGAAATCAAGAAACCACCCAAGAAGATGAGCTTACACCTCAAAGGGGACATGCTTTGAAATCCTCTCAAGTAAATGAAGATAGTGAAGAGGACGAGGATGAAAGTGAAGAAGACATTGAGCTTTTGACGAGAAAATTCAAGAAATTTTTGAAACTCAAGAAGAATCTCAAGAAGAAGGCTTACAAGAAGCTCGGACATGTCAAACTGGAGTGCCCCCAATTTAAGAAGAGCCAAAAATACAATAAAAGAGATATTAAGGCTACTACATGGGATGACTCCGAGAATAGTGAATCAAATTCAAGCTCAAGTGATAAGGAGCAAGCTAATCTATGCCTCATGACAAATGAGGATGAGGTAAACCCTTCGCTTGTAGATTCTCCTTCTTTTGAAGAATTAAATGAAGCATTTGATGAACTCTATAGTGATTTTCAAAAACTAGCTTCTAAAAATAAAATGCTTAAAAAGGAAAACTCATCCATTTCAAGCAAAAATGAGTTTTTGCAAAATGAATGTAAAATTTTGAAAGAGGAAAATGAAAAATTTAAAAAGAAAGAACTCATTTCAATACCTCTAGTATCAACCATTGAATGTGAAAATTTAAAATCAAGGGTTGATGACCTAAATAGCATTGTAACAAAATTCACAAATGGTAAAAAGACCTTAGATACAATGCTTGGAAACCAAAGATGTGTTTTTTGATAAAGCTGGACTGGGCTATAATCAATTTAAGAAACAAAAGAATTATCAAAAAAATTTCAACACATCTAGTGTTAAATATAAAATCATTGGTAATAAGAAGGTTAAGCAAATTTGGGTTCCAAAAAGAACAATTCATCCAAAAGATAACCTTGTTGGTAATAAGAGTGTAAGACGCTAGCATTTTTCGTGTAGCTGCAGATAGGGATGTGTCAGTTGGAGAGTACATTGATAGGGATGGTGAGGGGGTTGTCTGGTGTCCGAGACTGAGGAGAGGGCTAAATGATTGGGAAGTCATCGAGTTTAGTAGATTGTTAGAGCGACTGGGGTCTTACTCTTTGGATTTTCAGGGGCGGGATTGTAGAGTTTGGTCTAAAAGCAACAAGGGTCGATTTTTAGTAAGATCTCTATTTCAGTCTCTTAGGCCTAGGTCTCTCGCGTGAGTTCCTCATAGGACTATGTGAAATCTAGCTATTCCATCAAAAGTATATTTCTTTCTATGGAATGCGGCCTTGAATAAATTTCTCACAAGTGATCATTTGAAATCTAAAGGGTGGAGGATGACAAATCGCTGTTTTATGTGCCTCCAAGCGAAAGAGACAGTAGATCATCTTCTCTTGCATTGTCCTATAGCACGTGGAGTTTGGAGTTTTTTCCTTTCTCGAATGGGCATAGCTCGGGTCTTTCCCTCTCCCCTTCACAACTTCTTATCCTGTTGGGAGGTGGTAAGTGAGAATGGCTCAAGGATGGCTATCTGGATGGTTTTGCCGGGTGCTTTAGCTTGGTCTTTATGGAAGGAAAGGAACAAGAGAGTTTTCGAAAACTCTCCCTCTTCCCTCTATTGCATTTGCTCTCGGACGCGTTCGATGGTTTTGGCGTGGTGCACTGCTAGACAGGCGGGGGTGGATTTAGATATCTTATTAGGTGATTTGGTCTGGGGCCACATGGCGGAGTTCAGGGGTTCCCATGGGTTTTTTGTTTTCTTTTCCAAGTTTCGCATTTTGGTTCACGTTCTTATGAGCATTGCTCGATTCTTATTTGTGTAGCCCTGTTTCTCTTTTTATTTATAATTGCTTATTGATCGATTAAAAAAAAAGATGGTTTGGGTACCAAAGGGTGTAACCTAAACTTGTATTGTAGGTTTCATCTAATGAAAAAGGAAGTGTGCTTAATGATCATAATTTGAATAATTTCCTTATGTCATTATGATTGATTATACTTAATATGTATTAATGGATGTTTAATTGAGGACTATTGAATAGAGTTTGATAGTTGAGGCTTATCTATGCTTAAATGTGTGATTTGGATGATGAATTGATGATATTTGCTTGATGATTGATATTGAATATGATTTGAAATATGTGGCTTGATATATGTATGGTTAATATGATATGATTGTTTGAATTTGATTTTGATATGATGTTTTGAATATGTGATGCTTTGAAAGTGGTGTGAAATGATGAATGCATGTTTATTATGCATTTATGTTTTGTATGTACAATGCTATGATGAAATAAAATTTCACTGCTCTATATTCAACCGAGTGGTACCGTAAGTTTTTGTTATCCACACTGGCTATTACAGAGCAACTACCTAACAAGCTCAAGAATTAGAACATTTTTGTTCACTATTTGATGATCTTTATGTCTTGATATTTAAAAATAAATTAAAATTGTTCGATTATGATATTTGTATATTTTGGATGCTTTATACAATATTTGGATGCAAAATAGTCAAAGAATTAAGGAAAATGGATTTAGATTTGAAAAGTGGAATGTTCTCAATGCTTACACTAATTTCGGTGACGAAACCAGGAAAGCACTTAAGATTCGGCGACGAATCCTTGAATTGGAGGAAACAAAATGTTTCCTGTATCCATTTCTGCGACGAAACATAATTCACTGTTTAGTTTCAGAGACAAATTCTTTTCAATCTAAGAACAGTAAGTTCCCTGTCTCCAATTCGGTAACGAATTCTCTGGGCCAAGCTCATTTCGGCGACGAAATTGATCGTAACCATATTGGTATGATATGTTTTACTTTGTTTGGTATCATGTAATGCAATATTCATGCTTTTTGATGATGCCAGAGGGAGAAAAATGATAATGGAATGATAATTCCTAAACTTCTAAATTTAATTGGTATCTTGAAACTATAAAAGAATGACTAATTTTAATTGGCATTATGTGCTGAATAGTTTCAATTAGTATGATGAGCTTAAAAGACATTCAAATTGGTTTCAATTACTTAATCAAATATTGGAATCTTGAATCAATGAATGGTCTATCTCAAATATGCTATGAAGTAAAAAGTTTATCTTAATGCATATATTTAGGGGGAAGCTAACCTCAAAATTGTATTGATTCATATATTTAGGGGGAGCTTACTCCCAATCCATTCCATTATTTTGTCATCATCAAAAATGGGGAGATTGTTAACCTATAGGTTTTCACCTTCGTCTCCATAATGATTTTGATGATAACACAATAGTAGAATGAGATTTGTGTTACTAATGCTTCTATTGAGTTTATATGATAAACAGTTTACGAAGAGCATTAGCAAACCATTCAAGATAAAAAAAAAGCATGAAAATGACTCCATCTACAAAGAAGACCATATCCAAGTCAAAGCAAGCTATTGGATCACATTGAAAATAATTAAAGATCATATCAAAAGCCAAAGTCCAAGTCGGATCATCAAGAAGATTAAAGATTGATCATGAAGACAGTCAAATTGAAGATCCAAGATCAAGTGTGAAGTGAAGACTCACAAGAAAATCTAAAAGTTTATTTTATGTCTTGTGAGGGTTTTAGGATTTTTGTAAAAAGTCCCCAAAGGTTGATTGGTTGTTATGCTCAAAGCCATAGATTGACCTTCGGATCCTTAGATAATATTGCACATCTTTATAAGGACCTTAGACATGCCATAGAATGACCAAAATCATAATAAAAATAAGGTAGAAGACCAAAGAATTCATTCTCATCATATTGGTCAAGCTTAAGTTGAGATTTAAGAAGAAAACAAAAATCTCGTCGACGAAATTGTGGAGGTTCACAGATCTCTTTGACGAAATCAGTCGCAGAGCTACTGTTTTCTTTTCTGGCCAAATCTCGTCGATGAAATTAGAATGATCACTCAATCTCGTCGACGAAATCTTGCGGGAACCAAAATACTCTGTAACGACTAGTTTTCAACGGCTAGTTTCGTTTTGGATGTTCTCCTAACGGCCATAAAACCTCTTGGGCTATAAATAGGATGAATTTATGAATGATATAAAAAACTCCAATACTTCCAATCATAAAAATCATTCACTCCAAGCTTAGATTTTCAAATCTATAGAGTTTAACCAAGAATCCCCAAATCCAAGTTCTTGAGCTATTCAACTCCAATCTTTGGGAGATTTTCAGTGAGCGTGCAAGTAATCTATCAGTTCGTGTAAGGAGCAAATTCAGATTGTAAAACACTTACAAGTGTGTTGAAATCAAGACATCCGTGGGAGTCTTGTCCTTGAAGTGGGAAACTTTGTAAGGTTTGGTCACTACCCGGAAAGTGGACTAAGTCAAAGGAGGATTGTTCCCTTACAAGATTTGATCTCGACCCATAAGAGAGATTGTAAAGATTTGATCTTCACCCGGAAGAAGATCGGTGATTGAATAAATCGTGGTGAATCCTTGAGCGGGGAAGCTTAAGGTGGGTTTGACGAACCTTGAGAACAACATCGTGTGTCAACTTGTGTTTGCATTCTCGCTAACTTTACTCTTTATTTATTGTTTTGAATGCTTGTGTAGAATTGCTTAACTTCTAATTCTTTTTAACTAAGTTTAGTTGAAATTCTGCTTAAGAAATTGGAAGAATTTTTAAATTGCCATAAACCCTAATATCCCCTCTTCTATGGTCCAATCCTTGGGCGTCACTCCCTTTTTGCGTCTGGTGTAAGTTTGTAATTTCTTCCCAGTACTAGTATTAGTAGGAGCTAAGTGTTGCCCCTGAACAACAAAATGGAAAGGAACATAATGCTCTAGATGAAATTTGCAGGCCTCATCTTCCTGCTCTGATATCGAGTAGGAAGAGAAATCCTATATGAAAAGAGGATGAAGAGGAGAGGAAGAGAAGGAGAGAAAAGATTAGGAGCTTATTTTCGCTTTCTTATTATTTATACTACTTATAAAAAGAAGATTACAATAATGCCCTCAGTGACTTAATGATATGATACAGTGTATCTACACCCATAATAATAAATGTATATCAACACCCTAATTTGTAATTTCTTTGCCAACTACATTACTCTCACCATTTTCTTACAACCTGAATCAGAGGATATGAAGGGGGGTGAATGAAATAAAAAAATAATTAAAATGAAAGAAAGTACAACTTGAAGTGCTTCCAGCAACTATTTTTCAAGCTTCATTGTTGTTATTTGCCACTCCATAGATCAATGCTTGACTAAAATAGGACTATATGAAGAGTAGTTTGGTTTTCAATGGCTTGGTGATGGATAACGATTTTCGTGTGATTCTTAGATTACGAATTTTTTCTTGTGGCGTTAATTAACCTATCTTGGGTTAGGCAATTTATTATTTTGTGCTGCTTCTATTGTATTCTTAGGTCGATTGATGGTAACCTGTTCCAGTCACATTCCAAGTGCCTGAAATAGTTGGTGTTTAAATGCTTGAGCTGTTTGTCCACCTAAGCATGGCTAGCTCGATGATACGACTTAGTAAATGTTATGTGACAGCACTGGATATGGCTGTCATGCTTTTCAATTTCCATATCTAGCTTCTAGATGCACTTAAATAAGGACGAGTTGAGTCAGCTTGACGAGCTTTTAGATTCCGCTCGAGTGGAGTCACTTGGGTTAGGCTTAACTCACAACACTACATTATTACTATGGTGATTATTAATACATGTAATACTATAATTTAAAATAAATTAATACTGATGCCGAATTAACTTTATAGTAACATGTCATTTTAACTCCATAGTCATGTGAACATATCATACATCCTAGGGTCAGCATCTTGGGAGTCTTGCATTTATGTCTGACACTGGATATGGCATATACTCACTGATGCTACTACCTTGATTTTTTTTACCTTATTGTCATTGCATTTGATATGATTTAGGAGAGTGAGCTTTTCTTTGCACTACAAATAAGATATCTGCTTCTTGTAAATGTTTTATCAAATGATTACTTTTCAGTACAAACGTCAGGAACAACTGTCACTTTTGTGATACTAGATGGATGGGTCATAACTGTAGCATCTGTTGGTGATTCCTGTTGCGTATTTGAATCTGCTGAAGGTGCTCTATATAATTTGTCAGCAGATCATAGGCTGGAAAACAATGAAGAGGAGTAAGTTCTAAATATTACGGATTTTGATGCTTCACTTTAGATTTTCTTTTCTTATTGGGGCTTAACTTTATCAGGAGGGAGCGTATTACTGCAAGTGGAGGTGAGGTTGGGCGGCTTAATACCGGTGGTGGTGCTGAGGTATGCTCTTTACATCCCAAGTATGCCTGTTTTTTTTTTTAATCTGTAGTTGAGACTTTCCTCTATGAACTTTATTTCTGTAACTAATTGAGTTTATTTTCTGGATGATTTTATTTCCGGAGTCACTTGTACATTCTCGATCTTTCTGTCACATCTTCATTTACATATAAAAAATATCAAGTTTATTTGATTATTTTTGTGATGTCTATAATTTTCTTAGTTCCTGCAATTTTTTCCTCCCTCATACAATGAAATCTCTTTTGTTTTTAAATATGAAGAACCTAGTAATTTCATAGATGTTATTGTAAATAAATGAAGCTGGGCCAGGATAACCACCGAATATTGGAAAATAAGACATGGGAATGGGTCAACTCAAGTCATGGATTAATTTACTTGGGCAAGTCCCATAGAATTCTGGATAATTCGAATCTCTTTCATAATTTAATCTGGTTTAGTTAGGTCAATCTACATTATTACAAACCAAATTTTACATTGTTATGACGATCCTAACTGTTTGATAGTAGCAAGACTAACCATTGAATTGCATGGTTAGGATCCTATCCATTATTTAAAAACGGCTTTTGTTTGGATGATTAGGATTGTCAAAATGATGTGAAGTTTGGCTTTCGGGCCTTTGGCCAATCAAATGGGTGTCCTAACATTTCAATTATTCAGGTGGATTGTTTGGATCTGATCTTCTATGATAATGGAAAATATGGAGAGAGAGAGAGAGATGAACTTGTGTATTGTATTAATTCATTGCGTTGGACATCTAATTTTTATTATTATTAAGAGCTACCCAATGGGGGATGGGGGGAGGTTTGGCATGGACCATTACCCGTTTATTAAAAATCAAAAAATGATTTACATCCTGGCGATTGGACGTCGAATACAATGTATATTATATACATAACAACACAAGGAGAAAAGACAGAAATTCCCTTAATACACATAAGTGACACCGCTAAGGAAGAACATAACATGAAGATCTACACGTCCTCTTTACAATCCCCTCAAGACGAATGCTTGATGAGTGTAAAGAAAGCTTGCCTAGCAGGAATTGATATTGAGCACTGGTCAATGCTTTGTGAAGATGTTGGCCAATTGATTTGTGGAGCTGACATAAGCTGGTGAAATTTCCTTTGCTTCAACTTGTCCCAAATCAAATGAAGATCCAGTTCAATATGTTTGGTTTGAGCGCAATAGTCTAGATTTTGGGTAATCTTGAGAGCCCTTTGATTATCCATGAAGAGAGAGTAGGTGCGCTTTTGATAAACCCTCTTAGAAATTATATGCCAAAGCCATTAAAGCTCAGCATTGACAGCAGCCAGGGCTCTATAGTCAACCTCCTCACTGGATGACCACGAATGCACTTCATTCAGTATCCCCGTTGATTCTGTTATTGTCCTTTTAGCTTATGTGAAGGCTATGGTCAATGCTTAACATAGGATTTACCCAAAAACTCTAACAGTGGGAATTCTGGTGACCATTCCAAGAGCTGGGCTCAATGTGCGGATGACCATCCCGATCGATGACTAATTGACCATATGTACGCTGTGTTAGGAAGTCCCTGAAAGAGCAAAGAAGACTGGATAGTGGAGGAAACTATCCTCTGAGAATAACAAGGCATATTTACAAGATATGCATCATCTATCCCATGCTTCTTAGCACCAACAATGCCAACTACAGTAAGAACGAATCATATAGTTCCATGCCGAGTTCAACTTTTTTCTTTTTTTCCCAGGACTGACTTATGATTATTTACATGGAGAAGGGATTTGATGATAAAATCTTAAGAAATTAACACAAGACTAAACCAAGTGAATAGTGAAGGAAGACATTAGATGCTGTAATATGCCACATAGATCTACATCATTTCCATTGATCTGGGACAAAATAACTTGTGATGAGTTTTGAAACTTGGGTTAAAATTTTGTTGAAACTCCATGATCTCTTATAATTACAGTGGTGATTTAGACATAAAGGACATAATGATAGCTTAGCAAAGAATTATATAGAGGGCCAATTCAAATGATATTTGTGGTGAGGGAAATAAATCTTGATTATGTGCCATGAAGATTGTTGATTATATGAAAGATCTAAAATGATGATGCCAATGTGCCCCTTAACGATGTAAGATCTTTACAGGAAAGATATAAAGAAATCCATCTCAAAACTGCATGTCTCCTGGAACACAAAGAGCTATAAATTTTGCTTAGCCTTGCAACTTTATGCTGTCTATTAGTTAGGTAATTGCTAGTAAACTTTTTTAAAAGCATATTTATGATATTCTCCTTCTCTAGAATTCTGTCTTTTCAATGTCCCTACTTGTGAAGAAACAATTGTTTTTAATTTAATTGCTATGGATGAAAGGAGGCCTTTTAATTTGTGTACCAACTGCATTTATAGATTGGTCCTCTGAGATGTTGGCCTGGTGGTTTGTGTCTTTCAAGATCTATTGGAGATATGGACGTCGGCGAGTTCATTGTTCCTGTCCCTTATGTAAAGCAAGTGAAGGTTTGCTAGTCATGTTGTTACATGCACATCAAATTCAGTATCTGCAATATTATTTATCTCTACCTTTTCCCATTGTGGACTGGATTAATGTTGATGTGGCACTTTATATATATCCCTTCTGTTTTGTATTTTTGTCAATATCAGATAAAAGGCTTGCATAAGGTTGCAGATGAAAAATCCTCCCTATTGCGTAGCTTTTGTTATCATCAACTCTTATTTTTTCATGGAACATTCTGGACTTCGTAAATCCAAAGACTATATCAAGAATCCATAATTCATCACTGTTTTCTTGCTTTATCACAGAAATTTTAGTTGCTTCTGATACTGGTATTTCCTCACCTATTCATCAATCTTCACTCTTTCAAGTTGTTGTGCTTTTTGGATAAGTCCTACAATTTCCAAAGAATGAATATCAATGTTTAACATAGTGATAGTCCCCACTCTCCTTTTCACCACAAAGTCATCACGAAGAGCTGTATTTCAATGCATTTCTTTTAATACGTATTATTAATCTGTATTAGGTTGTTAGTGTTGGAAAATGGGGTAGAATCTTATAAGACATTTAAAGGGACCAAAAGAGAGGATACTTTGGAAAGAAATTGCTTTGGGTGAAACCTATTGGTGCATATGTTTGAAAAGAGTATTTTCATGTGCGTTTTTGGTAAAATCTCCTCTCTTCATAAAGAGGAAGACACGTGAAAGATATATATTGGAGGCAACCCCAAAAAAATCTGCCTTAGTTTTCGAATCCCACAAACGAGGGTCTCTTATCCTATTTATTAGCCCAAAAATTGCCCATTATCCACTTAAGAAAAGGATCATACATTCTTTAACTGAGAGTTTACGCGCTTCACTGAAGTGTGGAAACCACGTCTAAAGAAGTCTGTAATTCATGCAGTATACTTTATCTCTTAAGGTAAAGTATATTAGTTAAGCATGCGATCAACTGATTTGGCTTCATATTATCTTGGATTTGGTAATTAATTTCATTCACTTTTTTAAAATTCTATTACCTTCATTATTATACTGAATTCCCCCGCCCCGCCCCGCCCCACCCATTGTAGGATCTTTGATATCAGAATTTAAATTTGATGAATTTTAGAAATCATGTATAAGGCAAGCTTAGAAAGAATCATCGAAAACCCAGTAGATTAGTAAAAATAAGTGAGGAGCTTAAAAGAAACTCAGTTGAATACTTAATAAGGATTTGAGCTTAGTCCATCTCATTGTCACACCTAGAGCTTACAAGATAATCATCAATTACACAGTGAAGGAAGTATGGTGGAGGTAGAAGGTCCAGTTATATTCCCATATGCAGTTTGCAGATGATACAATGGTTATATGCAATGCATTCCAACATAAATTGAGATTTCTGGTGAATAAGGCTTTATGGGCTTTATTCTATGGGCCTTGTCTTTATGTTATCTCTTATATACTGTATTGTGGGTCTACTATTAGTAGCTCTTATATACTAATAGTAGGCTATTAGTGGAATATAAATAATAAAGTGTGTGAGAGAGATCGTTAATCTCTCTCACTATTTTTCCCTAAATCTAATCTCCTTCTCCTTCTCATTCTTCCTCTCTCTCTCTCAAACCTTAACTTCTAACCCCAATAACTTCATAAACTAAACCAACTTGGTATCAAAGCCAAAGAGAAGACCGAGGGAGTACAACTCAACAGAAAGAACTCAGAGGAGTGCTGACGTCAGACGTACGAACCGTACGAACTGACGTGTCAGAATATTTTTTGCGCTAGATTTTGTTTTTTGGTTCCATGTGATAGATCGTGATTTTCTGAGAATTTTGGTTATTTTTGAGAATTTTCAGAGGTCCGGAGATGTACCCTTTTTGAGTTTTCGTCAAAAATTAGAAAAAAATGCAGATTTGGTTTTTTGGATTGTGCGGTTGATTTAGGAAGTTTTTGGGGACTCAAACCTATTGTGTTTAATCCATATGATCAATACTGACGGATTGAAACAAGTTTCGTGAAGATTAGAGAAGTATTGAATGTCCGGCGAAGGTTTTTCACCCCTATAATTGCCAATTTTTATTGTTGGGGTCTTTTTTTGTTACTCGAAAATTGGTATATGGCTGGTGGGGGCTATTCCATGGATTTCTATTATCCCAAACACTGTTAGGTTGCTGTCGGGTTGCTATTTTTTGTTGTTTTTGACTATTCTACCTATTGTGGAGGTACTTTTGGGTTGTGGAACCTTAGCTTGTTAAGTTGTGTAAAACAACTTTGTGACATTCATGATAGATGAATCTGAGGATAGCTAGTCCTCTAGTATCCTTGTACAGGGTGGAGGGAGTATTGGGGTTAGTGCTAGTGAAGCACCAAACCTCCAGATTACAACAGTGAAGATGAGAAAAATTTTCTTGCTTGGTCTCAATCTGCGATGTTGTTTGTTAAAGGCAAGGGGAAGATGTGATACTTAAAATATACTATCTCCACTCCCAAGTCTACAGATTTAGCCAATGCCAAATGGAAGGCTGAGAATACAGTTGTAATGTCATAACTTCTCCACTCTATGCGGTTAGACATCAGTAGTGCCTACCTGTTTCTTCCTTCCGTAAAAGCTATATGAGATGTCGTGACACAAACCTATTATGAGATAGGGGATATAGCCCGTGTTTATGAGTTGTTTCAGAGTATCTCACAACTCAAGCAGGGGGCTATGTTTATTCCCACCTAGTACTCTACTATTCGCCGTCTTTGGGAAGAGCTAGATCACTATCAGACCAGACTAAGTGCCTTGAGGATGTGACTACTTATACAAAATTGGTTGAACAGAATCGGGTGTTTGAGCTACTTGCAGGGCTGAATATGGACTATGAACAAGCCAGGGTTCAAATACTTGGCAAAGACTGGTCCCACCCCTAAATGAGGTCTATGCATACTTACACCATGAGGAGCGTCGTTAGAGTGTTATGCTTATCCTCCCATTATCGATAGATCTACACTAGCATCCTTATTCCAGCGGGGAGGCAAAAGTGGTGGTCGTGGCAGAGGTGGTCGTTTTAGATCTTCTAGACCTTCTACTGATGATCGGACAAACTTAAATGTAACCATTGTGGGCGTACACGTCATACAAGAGACACCTGTTGAGATCTACATGGTCTTCCACCCCCAAAGGTTCCTGGTGGTGAACGAGGAGACAGGGACAGAAGACCTGGAGGGGGTTCAAGTGCAAACTCTGTTACATCTACAACCCCAGTATCTACTACTGTACCTCTATCTGATAGCCCTCACCTGTCTCGAGATGTGATTGATGCCTTCTGTCGTTTTATGTCCCATTTGGAGACATCGAGTATCTCCAGTGCCACCTCTGTCCCTATTCAGGTACCTCAGCCTCGGCTCTCAGTGCATCTGTTTCTGATCATAGTCGCTCTTGGATCATTGATTTAGGAGCATCTGATTAGATGACTGGTATGTCTTCCTTTTTTTCATCTTACCTCATTGATTCTGGTAGACACAAAGTTAAAGTTGCGGATGATACTTTATCATCCATTGCGGGTAAAAGGAGTGTTGATGTTACACCCTCTATGTCTCTTTCCTCTATTCTTCATGTTCCTAAGTTCACCTTGAATTTTTTATCCGTTAGCTATATTACTAAATCATTGAACTGTAGCGTCACTTTATTTCCTTCTCATTGTGTGTTTCAGGACTTGGAAACGAAGAGGACGATTGATTGGGTCATGAGGAGCGAGGACTGTATCTGCTCGACCCTTTGCCTCACATTGCTTCATTAGTGCAGCAAAGACCCCATGGTGTTCAGAGTATTAGTAGTATGGAGGAGTTATACCGGTGGCACAGTAGTCTCGGCCACCCCTCCATTTCCCTTCTTAGGTGTTTGTTTTCGCATTTATCTGTTTCTAGTGTGCTTTCTTTTTTTCAATGTAAAACTTGCGAATTTGCAAAACATTGTCGAACTTCGTATCTCTATAGTGGTAATAAATGCAATTCACCATTTTCTTTCGTGCATTTTGATGCGTGGGCCGAGACCATCCCCTGTTACTTCATGTGATTTTAAGTATTTTGTTACTTTTGTGGATGATTTTTCTCGTACTATATGAGTGTATATGTTGAAATCTAAGGGTGAAGTTGGCACTGTTTTTTTCATACAATGATTGCCACTCAGTTTAACGCCTATATTAAAGTCCTTTGTTCAGATAATAGGGGGCAATATATGTTTGCTAGTTTGACTAATTTTTTTGATTCTCATGGTATCATTGATCAGACTTCTTGTGCTGGCACACCTCAAAAAAATGGTGTGGCTGAGCGAAAAAACAGACATCTGTTGGAAGTCACTCGTTCGCTAATGCTTGCTATGAACGTGCCTAAACTTTTTTGGTCTTTTGCCGTTTTGACCGCTGTTTTCTTAATCAATCGGATGCTTTCTCGAATTTTGGAGTTCCAATCTCCTGTTTCCCTGTTATCCCCTTCCACTCATTTGTTTCCAGTGGCCCCACAGATTTTTGGATGTATTTGTTTTGTGCATATTGCTCGTTCTGCCCGCACAAAGCTTGATCCTAAGGCTCTTCGATGTATCTTTCTTGGGTATGTTCCTCATCAGAAGGGATATAAATGTTATCATCCACCTTCTCGTCGGTCCTTCGTATCTATGGATGTAATATTTTTGAGTTTACTCTGCATTTTTCTGGCAATGAGACATCTCTTCAGGGGGAGAGCATCAGTGAAGAGATATCTTCTTCTCTTCCTATTCCTATTTTCTCATTTGACAGTGATTGTAGATAGGGGAGTATGAACCTGTGGTCAAAGAATTGCAGGTATACAAGAGATGGTAGAAAGAACCTCATGAGCCCCACCAAGAGACCTTTTCTGATCCAGGTAACATTATTGTTCATTCTAGTCCTGACATTATTGAGTTTGAAATTCCTATTACCCTTAGGAAAGGCACTAGAACATGTACTCAACATCCTATCTCTAATGTTGTATCTTACCATGCCTTGCCTTTTTCGTATCGCTTATTTGCTTTGGCTTTGTCTTTGCTTTCTGTGTTTGTCCCTTGCAGTTTAGCAGAAGCACTCTCTCAACCAGAATGGAAACAGGCTATAGAAGAGATGTGTGCACTCGAAAAAAATAGTACCTTAGATATGGTCAACCTACTAAGAGGGAAGAGGCCGGTTGGATGTAGGTGGGTGTTTACAGTGAAACACCGCTCTAATGGCTCAGTTAAGAGATACAAAGCTTACTTGGTTGCAAAAGGATATACTCAGACATACGTCATAGACTATGAGGACACATTTGCTCCAGTTGCAAAAATGAACTCAGTGAAAGTCCTCATTTCTCTTGTAGTCAATAAGGATTGACCCTTGTTTCAGCTTGGTGTGAAGAATGCATTTCTTCATGATGATTTAGAGGAAGAGGTGTCTATAGTACCTCCTCCTGGGTTTAAATGCCCCTTAGATGAAGGGAGGTGTGTAAACTAAAGAAGACTTTTTATGGACTGAAGCAATCCCCTAGAGCCTGGTTTGAGCGTTTTCGCAATGCTTTGGTGAAAAATGGTTACAAAGTCAAGAAGACCACACATTGTTTCTCAAGCATTCGTGCCAGAAAGTGAATGTCTTGATTGTTTATGTGGATGACATTGTTGTAACAGGTGATGATTTGGATGAGATAGAATCTCTGAAGGGTAATTTAGCAAAGGAATTTCAGATCAAAGATCTGGGTCTTCTAAAGTATTTCCTTGGAATTGAAATTGCCAGATCTAAGAAGGGCATATTTGTCTCTCAGCGCAAGTATGTACTTGACCTACTAGAGGAGACATCATGATGGGTTGTAAGTCATGTGATACACCTATAGACCCTAATCATAAACTCAGTGAAACTAATGAGGAACATCTGCCAGATACTGGAAGGTACCAAAGACTTGTTGTCAGACTTATTTATCTGTCTCTTCCCAGACCAGACATTGCTTATGTTGTCAATGTAGTAAAGCCAATTCATGCATTCACCAACTACTGGGCACCTGGAGGCAGTGAATCAAATCCTCCACTACTTAAAGTCATCTCTTGGGAAGGGTTTGTTGTATACCTGTAATGGGAACTTAAGAGTTGAAGCCTATATTGACGCAGATTGGGCTGACTCGGTTTCTGATAGACGCTCTACTTCTGGGTATTGCACCATGGTTGAAGGTAACTTTGTCACACGGAGAAGTAAGAAGCAGAATATAGTTGTTAGATTCAGTGCAGAGGCAGAGTTTAGAGCCATGACACACGGTGTGTGTGAACTGCTTTGGCTCCGATTACTCTTGAGTGAGATTGAGCTTCCTACTGAAGGCCCCATGAGCTTATATTGTGATAATAAAGCCGCTATTAGTATTGCTCATAATCCGGTGCAAGATGACAGAATTAAACATATTTAGGTAGATCGCCATTTCATTAAGGAGAAATTGAAGGTGGGTATATTTGCACCCCGTTTGTGAAGTTAGAAGATCAACTAGCTGATGTGTTGACTAAGAGTCTTGGTGGTACTCAGTTCCGAAATATTGTTGAAAAGTTGGGCATGAATGATATCTACTCACCAACTTGAGTGGGAGTGCTGAATAAGGCTTTATGAGCTTTATTTCTCTGGACCTTGTCTTTATGTTATCTCTTATATACTGTATTATGGGTCTACTATTAGTAGCTCTTATATATTAATAGTAGACCCTTAGTGGAATATAAATAATAAAGTGGGAGTGTTGAATAAGGCTTTATGAGCTTTATTTCTATGGACCTTGTCTTTATGTTATCTCTTATATACTGTATTGTGGGTCTACTATTAGTAGCTCTTATATACTAATAGTAGACCTTTAGTGGAATATAAATAATAAAGTGTGTGAGAGAGATCATTAATTTCTCTCACTATTTTACCCTAAACCTAATCTCTTTCTCCTTCTTCTTCTTCCTCTCTCTCTCTCACTCTCAAACCCTAACTTCTAATCTCAATAACTTCGTAAACTAAACCAACTATTTCTGCACTGTATTTTGAGATGTTTTGAGGCGGTTTTGGGCCTCAAAGTTAAGCAAGTGTGAATATTTTTACGTGGTTGAGATGGTGAATATTCAAGATTTGGCTAAATTCCTTGAGTGTAAGCTGGGTTAGTTACTGTCCTATTTGGGCCTTCACTTAGGGGCTAGTTATCGGGTGAAAACTTCTTTGGATTTGGTTGTTGAGAGGGTTGGCAAAAGGCATGCAGCATGGAAATCTAACTTATTATCAAAGGGAGGCAAGCTAACCTTGATAAACAATACTCTATCCAGCATGCCACTCACTTTATATCCTTGATTACTAGTGTTGTCAGTGGCTTAGTTGGTGGAAAAACTTCAGAGATAAATGTTATGGAATGGTATGGAGAATACTCACAAGTGTCATCTAGTTGAGTGTAATAAGGTTTGTCTTACTTTGGGAATCAGAAGCCTTAGGGAAATGAATCCGGCTTTGATGGATAAATGGTTAGGGCTGTTTGGGGAATAAAGGGACAGTTTGTGGAGGAAGATTGTTGTTGGCAGATATGGGACCCATAGGGTATGGGAAAGTAAAGAGGTGGCTAGCATTTTTGGGATGAGTCTATGGGAAGATTATAAACTCCAATCTCGAGTTTTCAAAGCACATTTGCTATCATGCAGAAGACAAAAAGTATGCTAGATTTTGGGAAGATGTCTAGTGGGGGGCAAACTCTTTGAAGATAGACTTTCGAACCATTTATTCTTTAGCCATAAACAAGAGAGCTCTTGTCTAGGATTATATAGAGGAAGTGGGGGACTATGTTGTGTGGAGGTTTATCCTAAAAGGGAGGTGAATGGTTGGGAGTTGAGCACTACTATTCATCTTTTGGACGGCCAAGAGATGTTTATCCTAATATTTAGGAGAGAGATAGGAGGTTGTGCTCCATTGATTTCAAGGTTTACTTTCTATGAAGTCGCTTTTACCCTTGGCTGATAGGGCTTACCACTTCTCCCTTAAGCGACTTATCTAGAAGTCCAGTATCCTATGACGCCCCGAACCCACGCCTAGGAAATCAAGTTCCAAGACACGTGCTCGTTCGTCATAACCACGCATGCGGAAGACTTTACCCGCAAAAATGCAGAAAATTTTCAACTTTTCTAATGAGCTTACATAAGCAATAACAATTGGTTATTACAATAACCCATCATAAGCAAATACGTTACCTCACTGGCTACAATAGCCTTTACTTTTGGCGTCACAACTGCGCCGGTACACTTTCATAATCCATCAAGTATAACTCCTTGCCAATCGACAACCGCTTCCAAATCTGAAGACATAAAATGAGAGGAGTGAGCTATAGAGCCCAGTAAAATCCACAATCCATCTAAGCTATTTTCCACCTAGTAACAATCATCATCATCAATAACGATATAGTGTTGCAATACAATTCTCATATTATAATAATATATAATATCGTAATCCATGACCCGAGGTCACTCAGGGCTATTTCACCCTATTTTGAGGCTCCCAACCTCAATTTCCAAGTTCATCCAATCATCGTCTACACTACTAGGTTACCATCCTAGACAACCGCGCACACTCTATCTTTGAGTTCGCAGACTTAATCAACTGGCATTCGCCCGTGTTCAACCTTTATCCTTGAGTCCGTAGACTCAACATCCAAGTTAAAGTCCGTAGACTCGTTATCCATTTCCAAATCCGTTAACATCAATTCTGTTACCATGGCGTCCCATACCCCTATGATAATTGTCGAGATTAGCCGGGCTTACACCCAATGAATTCAAACCTTGAGTCCTTAGACTTCGTACAACTTTGAGTCCGTAGACTCAATACATAAATCGGGCCTTCACCCACTAGAACGAACGTAATCATCTGATCTCAGCCACGGTGAGGAACTCTAGCCTCACGGCATCTCTATCAGATAATACAACCATCTTACTCAGCCACGGTGGGGGAATTCTATCCTCACAACATATCTATCAAATCACAGACAACACAACCATCTGACTCAACCACGGTGGAGACTTCTATCCTCACGACATATCTATCAAATAACACAACCATCTGACTCAGCCACGGTACGGACGTCATATCTATCAGAGGCATCACAACCTACTGACTCAGTCTCGGTACGACATATCTATTAGATAACACAACAATCTATTCTCCCCTGACCTAGTCAAAGAAGATCTATGGATAACACTCCACCCACTTCCGACGATCAGTCACGTACCTCGCCAAAGAGGATCTATGAACATTATTCCACCCACTTTCGACGATCAGTCACGTACCTCACCAAAGAGGATCTATGAATATTATTCCACCCACTCCCGACTATCAGTCACGGAAGACTCACATAATATCATCACTCCAGACCTAGCTAAAGATGATCTATGGATATCAAATCCACCCACTCCCGACTATCAGTCAGTGGACTCACATAATACCACCACTCTAGACCTAGCCAAAGAGGATCTATGAATATTAAATCCACTCACTTCCGACTATTAGTCACGGAGGATTATACTTTAACCCTAGTTAGGTTTTCTAACCACAGGTTAACCCTAGTTAACCCAAGCTTCGTTTGATTAACTGAAATATTTGGGCCTCGTGCCCTTGAATCAAATCCGGTAATACATCGTCCTGTTAGGGAACGTTTCCAGGCTAATGGATGTATCCATAGCCTTATACGACCTGCAAAACAACTTTTTGTCACCCTAGAGTGACGATACAATTTACTTGGGACCTGATCTGGGCTCCCTGAAGATCCACAAAAAATCACAATATCACATAGGGGTCTCCGACCCTTTTTCCATCTACGCCATTCATATAGTGAATCTAGATCTGGGATTTTGACACCCGAGACCGAGGGCTACACCCCTCTACTCATTTTTCACGCACATCCAACTCTTCCACACATCACATAGGGGTCTTCGACCCTTTTTCATTCACGCCAACAGACATGCATATACTTCACATAAAAGAATATTGCAAAATAAGGGAAAAAAAATGAAAAGAAAGGGGTTTTACCTGGTTCATGCTTTTCGAGACAGCTAGTGCAAAAAGGCCACCGCCAATGTGTTCGGGAGGGCGATCAACCCCAAGGTAAAGCTCCTCTCTCTCTAACTTTCACTTTCTCTCTCTACCTTTTTTTCTCTTTCTCTACACGCAAATTGAGGCACCGGGAAAGAAATCGGACGCTGCCAACGCGTCGGGAACGTCGAAATATGTCAAGATGGAGTCTCTCTTTTTCTTCTCTCTTCTTTCTCTCTCCTCTTTCTCTCTCTACCATTTTCTCTCTCTAGATTTTCTCTCTAGAAAATCTGGAAAACTATCTCTCCTTCCCAAAATTCTGTCCGTGTAAATGAATGAGAGCTTGACCCTTTATATATATATAGCTCAAGATTGAGATCATGTGCAAAAGCACATGACCCCTTTGGTGTGGAAAGTGGTAGTTGAATAAGTCAACTACTTTGACCATTTGACTGGATTTTTCTATTTTTTCACGCATATGCCCTCTGAAACCCTGCTATATGACACCCGATCGTGACGAAACTTCAGGTGACCGAACTTGGGGCAGTTCGACACCTTCTGTAAAAATTTCAGGGAAAAATACTGAGTTTTAATAGCTGTACTTTAGTCCGGAAGAAAATTGCAAAACCCACTAATTTTCTGATTTCGGACACAAAACATGCGGTTGTTTCTTCATATGAGACAATTAACTATTGAAACGACAGACGACCGTCCTCACGATCGACCGGTATGTTATGGTACCAACCGCACGGATTTCTATTAGAATCCTCAACAATTATGGAGTTCCACTAAATTCCGGAAAAATATGGAATTTCCTGGTTTTCTCGATTTTCTACTTCTCGCGAATCGATATGCGACAAAACTGGAACGATAGGTGATCGTCCAGATAGTCGACCCGCACATTGTGTACGATTTTCGAGGAAAAACACTGAAATTTTACCGGTACAATCCAATCCCGAACAAAACCCACTTTCTACCAATTTAACAAATACGTAACTTTTTAAACACAGTTAAGGACCCATAATCCCATAATTTTATTATATTAAAATTTTGGGTTGTTACATGTCCCTCCTAAGGTATCCTTACTTTGGATGGCATTGCTTGACAAGATTCTCACTATTGATCATTTGGTGAGTAGAGGTAGGAGGTTTACTGACAGATGCTATTTGTGCATGGAAGATGGAGAGCAGATTGATCACTTACTCCATCACTGCAACTTTACAAGGAAATTTGGTCTGCCATGCTAACCTCTTTTCCATATATGGGTCTTTCCCTCTAGACTCTATGATTGTTTATCAGGTAGGTTACACAAACGGGGTGGAAGTAGAAACCTTATTATTTGGCGCATGATTCCTGGTACCATCTGTGGTAGTTTTTGGAACTTGGAAGAGGAATCATAATACTCACTGGGGAGAATTTAGAGATGCAAAACTAGTAGAGGATGGGTACCTATATGTTTTAGCTTTTTTCTTTTTTCCTATTTGGGTCGGACTATGTTTCTTAGTTAGCCAGTGTATCTTCTTTTTCTTTGTTAATAGTATTTCACCACTTCTAAATAAAAAAGAAACATAGTGGGAAAAAAGAGAGAAGATGTAGTCAAATGAGTGAAACAAGACCAGGAAGAAGAAGAAGAAATAATCACATACTTGGAAACTGCATCTTCCACGTCTAGGATCCTAGCTTTAACATATTTTGCTAGGAGTTATATCCATGTATTAGTATTTCCCTTCTTTTACTTCCAAGTTCAATATCAAAGAGAGAATATTTATAGGCAAAATCTAGTTCAAAATACCCATCTGTTTGTGGAGGTTGATGAACAATTCTTTAGATCAAATAATTTATAGCTGAAGGGACAGTAGTAGCATAGATGTGGAAGCCATCTTGAGGTAGATCCTGCATTCCTTTTCCTCAACCGTTTGATTGTATGGAATCTGTAATTCCACCAAACATTGTGTTTTTCATTTGGACAGCCGCTCTGAATAAGATCCTCATACTTAATCACTTAAAAAACAGAGGGCATATAATGGCAAATAGGTGCTTCTTGTGCCTGTCTGATGAAGAGACGATGGGTTATCTATTGTTTAATTGCCGTCTCGTCAGATGGATTTGAGACAAGTTCCTATCTCTCCTAGGAATCCAATGGGGTTTTCCTCTTAGCTTTCATGACTTCATTTCCAGCTGGATTATGGATGATTTTGATGCTTCCTTGAGTGGTGTGGAATTTTCTCTAGGTGCTATTTATTTGAGTGTTTGGGAGGAGAGGAATAGGAGGGTTTTTGACAACCTTTCTCGTCCAAAAGAAAGAACATGACTGAGTATCACCAAGCTTTTATGCTCCTGGTGTATGACTAGGGAGGACTTTGAGGTTCTTGACCTCCGAGCTTTGTTGACCATTCCTTAAAGAGTTTAGTTTTCGTATTTGTTTAGCTATGTAGTTGATACTTTCTGTTTATCTTTTCCTGGTTCATTCCCTGTTGAAATTGCTTTTGCACATACCTCTTTCTGTTTATCTTTCCTTGGTTAATTCCCTGATGAAATTTCTTTTGTCCATACCTTACAATTAATACATCTGATCTTTACCGATAAAAAAAAAATTGTTGCAGTTATGTTTTTGGGGTCTGTTTAAAGCACCCTAATTTGTTGAAAAGTAAAGGCATAGATTTTGATCCCAATCTGACATGCACTTACAGTTGCTTTTCAATGTGCATGTGTTAATTGCCTGTTTGAGAGGTTGTATTGAGTGATTGACCTTTAATTCTCTCTTGTGGTTCAAAACCATATCAATTGCATTACTTGTCCTCCCCAAGCACTCTTCTTCATATGAAATGATGTATTGTTATTGCTGCAGCTATCTACTGCTGGTGGTAGGCTTATTATCTCAAGTGATGGTGTTTGGGATGCTTTGTCCTCAGAAATGGCTTTTGATTGTTGTCGTGGAATGCCACCAGATGCTGCAGCTGCCCAAATTGTTAAAGTACACTATATTCCCGGGGTTTTTCTTTGTTGTTGATAATTTTATTGCATTACTGAACTCTTTACTAGTATCACCTTCTTCTATTCCATATGCAGGAGGCTTTACAAGAAAAGGGGCTTCGAGATGATACAACCTGCATTGTGATTGATATAGTGCCGCCCGATAAGCTAACACCTCATGTGCCACCACCAAAGAAGCAGGGAAAAGGAGTATTCAAGTCCATGTTTCGCAAAAAGTCGCCAGAGTCATCTTCACATGCAGATAAAGAATACTCTGGGCCAGATATGGTAGAAGAAATATTTGAGGAAGGATCTGCTATGCTGTCAGAAAGGTTTGTAATTTGCAGATTGTATTTTAACAAAAATTGAAGTTCTAACCTCCAGATTCGGCAAAACATGGCCTATGTCTGCCTTGTTGCTTCATTTGGTTGCTTATTTTTTCCACCAAGTTTAGATCATTCTGGGTGACACAGCTACTTATGTCAAAAAAAGGCATACAATTGTATAACCCTTTGACACGAGGCACATTTGTGTTTTGCAGGTTAGATACGGAATATCCCCTGTGCAACATGTTCAAGCTGTTCATGTGTGCGGTCTGTCAGCTAGAGATGAGACCTGGAGAGGGCATTTCAGTACATGCCTGCTCATCTAATCTGGGGAAAGTGCGCCCTTGGGATGGCCCTTTCCTCTGTTTGAGCTGCCAAGAGAAAAAAGAAGCTATGGAAGGGAAAAGACTATCAGGAGGTACATCAACTCTCTCTTCCATGTTGTAAACTCCTACATCACAAACTTTGATTTCACTCTTATTTCGTTGTTTTCAGATGGTGCATGTAGAAATGGTAGTGGAAGTGACTAGTCAGTAGCCAACCGTCCTTGGCAGCATTGACACGACTTTGCAATTATCTTGGCACTAACAATTGTTTCAGATCTGACCATAAATGGGAAACCCGGAGCCTTCAAACGGTGTTAATTTTCCAATCACTCATGACGGGTTTGAGTGTTTGGCTCCATTCTGACGATCTACTTGGGGACCAATTGGGAGATCTCTTTAACTTCGCTATGCTTCAAGTCTGAAGATAGAGTTTGATGAGCGTCTTTATATATTTGGAATATCTGTAATCCAATATCATGAATGATGTATTCTTGGGCGATTTGCGAGATTCATTGATGAACTCACCAGTGCCTTAGAGGCGCCGAGGCGCCTGAGATAACCCACTTCTTTTCCTTTTGAATTTGTTCCATTGTATACAGGTCCATTTTATAGAGAGTCAATTACATCGAATGAAAGCAGCCTACAATACAATATTGTGATACAGGTAGTTTGGTGAGAACCCATACTAATTTGTTAGTCCAACTTGCTGTCTTTTGCGGATATTAGGTGGAATCTGACCAAACAAAGGCCACCATAATCACCAAAACTCTAGAATTGAATGGTTTAGGAGGATACTAACACTTAAAACTGTTCAGGTGTAGGGTAGGATTTCTCTAAGAACAAGGCTACAAAGAGGGGGCCTCGTCTCAGTAACATTTGAAATACTAGAGTACATATCAAATGTGTGTGTGAGAGAGAGAGAGAGAGAGAGAGGTATTCCTTTTGTTTTATACCATGTTTGCTTGTGGGTTTTCCTTTCCAAGATTCTTCTTTGGAGATAGAATAAGATTTTGAGTGGTTAGTGGCAAAAGGAGAGGGGTTTTCCCACAAAAGGAAGAATATGTGGGTGCGAAGTCTTGTTTCATGCCATGTTTGCTTGTTGCTCTATCTCTCTCTCTCTCTCTCTCTCTCTCTTCGGATGTATAGAAATATGATTTTGAGTGGTTAGTGGGCATAGGTGGTGAAGAGTATTGTGTCCACCAAATAATGCCTCCATGATTGAGATGGATGTTGACCTCAAGTAAACAAACAAATCTCTACTATGCTGTATTGGAGTATGGACCACTATGTACACGTGTGTGTGGGGACTTCATCTCACCAAACAGTTACTATCTAGAGTGTAAACTGTAAACACATACAACTAACTATTCATGTATACATCCTCTGATCAAGATCGGACGGTTCTCTGATTGTGGGCCTCATTTGTTCCTCATTAGGAAGAAGCCTAAAACCTGCAGATGATGTGCAAACCTCCCCTTGCGCCCCTCCCACCTGCTCTTCTTCATATTTTTTTTTTTTTCAAAAATTTGTGCTAGACAACGTTTGTTAGTGGGTTAGTAGCTGCGCACTACTCGAGCCCTGGCCTCTGGCGGAATGAGGAGTATGCTACTTGCCACAGGAGCAGATCTCTCTCTCTTTTTGGTATCAACTCTCAAGAAATGAAACCTATTGCCTGTATACTCCAGATACAATGAATCAGTACTGTATTATTATAAATCTTATTCTACAAGAACATATATAGAATATATGTATCTATATACAAGAGAGGTACTAATGAGCATGTGAGCTGTCCCTCTAGAAATATGACACCTGAGAGTCTCTTTTGAATCTGACCGTTATATTAGGGTAGGTTCATTAGGAGACATGTGCCAACAAGATCAGACTTGTTTAGACCAATTAGGCCATAATTTGTTAGCATTTACCTCATAGGCTTCATTAGACCCTACATAGGTTATAGAAACGACTGATCCTCCCATCTTCGAACAGTCCGTAAATGTATGATTGAGCTTGAGACATGTCTTGTTATCCATTAATGTTCAAATTCCAGCTAGAATAACCCATCACGATATCATGTTATCAAGGTCGCTCATTAAAGGCTTTAATGAGCATAGCTCACTAGAACGCTACTCATATATATATATATTTATTTATTGAGAGAGAGAGAGGTTATCTTAGGGTTCTTGATAAAGTTGATCTCTTTAGTGAAATGACCTCTTTTGGTTGGTACTTGGAACGTGCATCCTCGTGTATCATATAATGATGAAAACTGAAAGGGTACAGTAGTGATATTCAACTATTCATCTACTAACGTGTATGTGAGAATGACTTATCCATGGGCAAAAACAAAACCCATTCAAATACAAAGACGCATACCTACATTTAGTGTTTGCTTTACCTATCTGTCTTTGTAGGCAAACTTGGATTTACTTGGTGATTTCCTTCCCGTTTCCATCATCCTCCTAAAAGTGTGAAATTTGAAAGGGACCCCCTTCCACTACCTTAGTATATTTTTTCATTACATGCCCACAATATCCCTTCACTCCTTTATCACAAATGCTACAAAAAGATTTTTCAAAAAGCAAATTTCCATTCTGTACAAGAAAGACATTCCTAGTTCCAACTTCGTCCAAGTCTAGATTGATAAGAGTTTCTCTCTCTCTCTCTCTCTCTCTCTCTCACTAGTCATAATCTCCTTATCTCTCCCCAAAGATTTGCTTATGCCTGTAAACCAAAAACAGGAAAGAAATAGGGAGAGGATTTTCAAATATTGAATCAATCTTGTTAGTGTCCACCTTATAACATCTTCTTAGAGCTATGAACACCCAACAGCACCAAAAGGACAGGGAGAAAGTTGCAGACAAAGAAGGTGGAGAAGAAAAATTAGGCCAGATATCACCCACCAACACTTCTTCTCCTCCTTCAGCTTCCTCCTCTCCTTCTCATGAATTCTCCTTCACTATCTCTCTCCACTCTTCCTCGGCGGTACCCGATAAAACCAAGTCCCCGCCTTCTTTCGCTATCGACTTATCTCCGGCCGATGACATTTTCTTCCATGGACATCTACTTCCTCTCCACCTCCTCTCTCACCTTCCCATATCTCCTCGGTCCTCCACCAATTCCTCAGACAGTTTTAATCTTCCCATTAAAGATTTATTAGAAGATCAAAAACCCAATAACAAACACAGCAGCAGCAACAACGACTACCATCATAATAATTCTACCGAGACAAAGGCTAGAATCAAATCCAAGTCTTTCTCCTTGTTTGGGCTTACGAGATGGCGAAAAGGGGGCGAAGTAAGAGAAAGGGAAGATGAAGAAAAGAAGAAAAACAGGAAGAGAAAGCTGAGATTCGATGTGACACATATCTTCAAGAAATACGTGAGAATGGCTCGGCCTCTCTTGTTCTTCAGAGGGAAGAGGGAGAACCGCCAAATCTTGAGGCAGCCTTATTCATATTCGGGTAACTTAAATGGTAAGCAAGAGTGGAGAGGAGGAAGAGGAGGAGAATTCTCAGCACCAGCATCTATATGGACATCTCCGACGAACAGCGGCCTTCTTGTTGCAACTGCCACACCTCCTCCTTCCACGAGTGATAGCACCATGGAAGAGTTACATACTGCAATTCAAGCTGCCATCGCACACTGCAAGAATTCCAGTACAATGGAGGAGAAACTCAGATGCTGAGATTAGAGTTGGATGAATGAAAATTTTTCCTTCCTTTTTTATTTATTTTGTATACAATTATATTAAGATGTATGATATTAATATGAGCTTGGAAAATGGAGATGGGGTTTGAATGATTATTCTATTCATGGAAGACCATTTGTGTTTGCTTGTCTTTCATGGGAGAAAATATTGGGTTTGCTTACACAGTTTGTTTATTTGAATGTAGTCTATTTGGTATTCCATCAATTGATCATTTGCACTTTGGAGAGAAGAATATTGATGCAGAATAGTGCTTTTATGATGGGGCTAGGCACATCACAGGCTTAGGAAGATCTAAGAGTGTGGAGACCATATTTACCTTAATTCACGCAACAGAAGATCAGTTTAAGCCAAGTATTGTGCTCTTTGAGCCTGCTAGCTCATCTCGACCACGACCCTGGGTTCACGGGTTTGGTCTAATTAAACATGCCATGAAATAAATAAAACTAGAAAGATGTATATCTGAAAGTAATGAGGCTGGCCGCCTGTCTAACCATGATTATGTCTTCACTGGATCTCACAGCCATATTTCTAATCCCACAAAACATTATTATTTACAAATACAAATATTATCTTCATAACATTGATTTTAGTTTTTTCGTTTTTGGATTGTTGGTTGTTGTAATTCCATGTGCTTCTATGTTTTTTCCATGGTTGATGTGGTTTAGAATGCTTGTAATGGGAAGATTAGTTTCCTCATATCCTGTTAACATATGTATGTTTTTGATATTTTAGGGTTTTTAAAATGTTCTGGTTTTATTTTGGAATTGTATAGATTATGTTATTGAAAAAGGGTTCTAGGGTATCATTTTGATGGGTGATCAAATGCAGAAATATGCGTATACATATATGCGAATGAGTGAGGATTTGTTATGATTAGACTCAACTGCGATTTCTTTGAGGATCAATATAATAAAGATTTTCCATTTCCCAGTTCCAAGCACACATTATAGAATTGTTTGTTTAATCTTTATTTCATCAAGGAACACCGATTTGTTTTACTGACTGAGTTTCAAGTGAGTGAGTCACCATAAAAGTCTTCAGTGGGTTTTGAAAGCTATGAAAAATAATAGTGTATTCCTAATGGTTCATTTTGATGGAAGGATGACTAGGGGAGTCAACGGTGTTATCGAATTTATCTTGGCCAGATCGACTTGAGTTAAGGAATAAAATGATCGTAAATTTATTACATACGCGATGTAATTTCGAAAACTACTCAAATTAGTTTTTTTTGTATGTGTGTGGGGGGGACAACTTTCTTATTGTAAAATATCTTCTATTAAGTCTTTTAATATTGTCACATACTTTCTTTTTTCTTTGGGTATTTTCTAGTAACACTGTAACATTATTATTTACAAATACAGCTCTTATCTTCATTAGCAGTTTCTTGTGCATCATCTGGTTATCTCAGAAAAAGGTAAAACTTGATCATTCACTATAAATGATTAAACTGCAGTTATTGAGATGAAACACTTAAATTAGGCAGCAAATTAGAGGAGAAAAAAACAGCTGAAATAAATTAAAATGGCCTCCAGTCCCTAAAGAAAAAAGTAGTCGAAAAGGACTGACACTCTTGGTGGTTGCAAGGCAGAGTGGTGGGGGCTAATAAAAGAGATAACAGCCTTGGGATCAAAGTTGTAGGGGTCCCATTTTTTTGAGGAGTATGGAAATCATAGAGGAAAGTACTAAGCACAACTCCACCAATAACTGATAACAATAATGCAAAAGGTACTTACTCTAGTTTTGACATCTCAACAACATAGTCATCCAATGTTGAGTTACAAGGAGATGATGATGATGATGATGATTTGTAATGATTTGGGCAATTGAGTTTGCAGCTTTTTCTCTTTGAAGGCCATCTTTAGTGTTATTATTATATTTATTACCCCACTAGATCAAAACCCCACCCCACATGAAAGTGCTTGCATTCTTTTGAACCATCACTTTAAAAATCCAAATACAGAGAAAGGCACAACAATAATAACCTCCCCCAGTGAGAAGATCGATTATGGATGTGTGTGTGAAATGAATCATCTATTGATTGGACCTACAAATATATGATTATATTGACCACATAGGTACTGACAACTAAAAGTCTCCCTGTTCCAACCAAGGAAGCTCCACACATGGGGTGATGCCTGGTGGGGCTCAAGGAGAAAATATTCTAAAGAAAGAGAGAAAAAATAATAATTTTAAGTTCATTCAAATATGGCCCATCAGTTGAAATCCTCACAGTACAGGTTGATCTCCTTTTTAAAGAAAAGAGTGAGAATAACAAACAATGTGGAAAAAGAGACTTGATAGAACTCACAATATGCACAAGATGACAATTATCTGGGCTGTGCTACCAAAGCCTTTAATATACCTTTTAGAAAAAAGAAAAAAAAATGGTTGGCAACCCTAATAATCATGTGATGCTGGTCTTATCCACACAATTTCAATTTTCCAAAATATATAAAAATAAATCTAATTAAAAATGAAATGAGAAATCCCAATTCAACTGACTGAATGCTACCAAAAAACATAGAAGAACTCTGCCCTTCTATAAACATTCAAGGCGGAGAAGGCAATGTAGACTGGAGAGATTATTAGGTCCCTCACTTTGCTAACACATGGTCTGACCCAAAATTTACCACAGTACAAGTGCAGATGCGAGCACGGCTACTGATATTTGGAGAGACTAACCAAAAGTATATTGAATTTAACCTACTCATGTAAAATGTCCTTTTGGGATTTGGCGGTGCCATATCCAAATGGTATTTTATGGTTTATTTTTTGGGGTAGGTGTGGTAGCACAACCCATGGTCAAAGAGAAGTTATATAAAGGTGTAACAAGAATAATCCTGAAATAAATATTCTTTTAACAAACTGGTAATGATATAACAATGCCATTAACTTCTAGAGTCCATACCTTCCACCTGTTTCATCAATCTAGACACTGAAGTACTGAATGGGAGATTATAAAACTCAGAGCTCAGAAACCTATAACGTGATTCTAAGTGGAAATGGGAAGAATGTACAGCATGCTGTTTCTAAATTAAACAACCACAAGATAACAGCGTATCAAACGAAAGTTTTAAGCCAAAGTTTCAAGTTCAGAATGAGATTAGGCACAAGCAGTTAATGCATTCCTTCTAGATTGAGCTGGGCATGGATATAAATAATGTCCTAAAAGTACTAATACCGGACACCATCCAAAATGTCAAGTCTTGGTAAAATAATTTCATAGCCCACAAGCTAGGACTTATTAAGATAGATGAGTTACTTGAGCAATGGTTATATTGGTGATGCAAGGCAAAATTAGGATCATTTTTAGAAAACACCCCATATTTGTGGTATACGAATTTGCTAACTCGCATTCATTTTCCTAAAGGTTTGGTTTATACAGCGCTGAATCCGTGAGGAGAAAGTTCCAATAATCTAAAAATAAACTCAAATTAGGTCCACTTGTTTGCTTGTGAGGATGTTTGCAAATAATACAGCACTTTCACTCCACAGGAGGATACAGAGGTTTACAGATATTTCTCAAGGATTACATGTGTTGCCAGTATTGGCCAAGAGACAAAAAATAACCAGTACATTGGTGTCGAACGTGAGTTCAACATTCTCCAATACAGAATACTAATCATGAGTAACAAGCTACTGTACCTATAAACTTTCTCTTGCGAAGTGTGAAATTAGTGCATGATTGTTGTTCCCATTCTGATACCATAGTTGGTCCACAGCCAAGTCTCATTCTCGGACTGATAATAATTGATTGCCAGTAGAAGTTCTGTCACTAGCTGAGTTCCACACGTGTGATACTGCATTAGAAAATAAAGTCTCAATTTTACTAGAAAATCACACAGTGCTCAAGCCAACACCCCAATAAAAGGAAAGAATAGAAAATGGAGATTTCTCAATATCAATATTACCATTCTGAAGAAATATATTATCTCACTCATTTCCCTGTAGATTTAAGTTCACTTAATTTGTGGCGAGCCTTGACTGCATTGATCAAGCTCTCAACTATATTTCTTTCCTCCACTTTTTTTTTCCTGTCTATTTTGGTTTTGTATTTTTCCAATAAACTAAAGATTGTATGCGGGGAAAAGGGAAAAAAGAAGGTTGAACCACCACTTGGACCATAAGGTATCGCTTGAATGATGATCTTGCCATTGTGCAGGATCTGATCCAACAAAGTTCCTTCGTTTGTGGTTCATTCTGATGGTTTATAGATACCGTTTTAAGATCAATGCTCATAGTTTTATTTGAAATAAGACAGCAGTGACATGTTACTTCAAAACAAATTGATGCATTTTCTTCTTATTACCATAGTTCAAAAACTTGGCGAGTCATCCGAGTAACTCGACTTGACAGAATTTCGAGTCAAGTTGCCTTAAAACTCGGAGGAGACACTATTCAGCGAGTTACTCAGGTAACTCAGTCGAGTTTTTCGACTCGCCCAACTAGGTCAATACAGAATGATATTTTTTATTTTTTGAAAACCTAAACTCAAACGTCACACTGTTTTACATTAAATTTTTTGGGGGCTACAAAAACCAAACCTATCATGGGTTCTGTTAAACCTGTTTTTTTAAGTTTGAGGCTGCAAAACTAACTTACTTTGGGTTCTTTTAACCCAGGTTTTTCAAGTTATTTGTGGTTTAATCTTGAATAAAAAGCCAAGAATGGTATATGTATTACATATATATTCCGAGTTAGACTGAGTCGAATTTTTTTCGAGTTTTCCAAGTTACTCAACCCAACTAACTTTTGAGTCGAGTTTTTTAACAACATCAATACAATATCCTATTAGACATAACTATCGAACCCAGAATACCAATGAATAAGTCATTTTTATTGTGATTCTATAGGGAATTTATTGGTAATATTCGGTAGAAATTATTAAACCTCATTAATGGTAACTGTATTTCTAATTCGAATTTGGGGAATAACATATTAATGCATATGAAAATTTTAAATAAATATTTTAAAAGTTTTCTTTTATATGAAATAATTAATAAAATGGATTTAATACGATTAATGTTGTTTCCATTATAAAGGTACATGTATTTACATGATTACTATTTTTGGACTGGATATAAATTTAAATTGTCAAAAGGTAATAATAAAATATCCGCACAATCTAATTTATTGTAATATTTTAAAGCCACCGAGTAAATCGACATTCTACACTCCAACCATATGAAGTCACAAGTTTCCCTGCTTAGCTGCTGAAGAAACTCGCACTATTCCATGTATTATCAGGTGATCAATTTATGATATGACTAAATGATGAATAAATTAATCAATCCAACAAAAAATACAGTACCTTGCAGGCTGTCTTCATGTTCAACATCCCTCAACCGACTACATATAACATTACTGAGTAGACTTCCCATCTTCATCCCTGGTTCCTGCCACAATTTCACTTACTGTATTAACAAGGAAATGTATTATACAAGGTCAATCAAAACTAGAAGATTCTTACATGATTGTTTGCATCAGATTATTTGATGCCAATAAGAATGTCACTTTTGAATTATGCAATGGATTATAAAGAAAGAAATAAAATCAAACACATGCCACTTTTGAATTATGCAATGGATTATAAAGAAAGAAATAAAATCAAGCACATGCATAAGATTAAAGTGAAGATGCAAGCAACAGCACTTACCCAAAATAGAAGGGAAACCATGCAAGTAGCATTCTAGATGATAATACGAGACAGTTAAGATGGCTCAGTTGATAGTGCAAATCAAGAGATAAATAAAGGTTCCAGATAGAAGTTTCAAGCAAGTTGAATTAGATTTCTAGCAGTTAACAATTAAGGTAGAAGGAGACAACTAGAAAAGCTAGTCATCCGAAGCTCTACAGGCAAATATTCCCCCACTTACCATTAACTGCTTCAGTATAATGAGACAAACATCCAAATCTAAGATTGAGATCTGCTCCACGACATTTAACTGTTTGAGCATCATCAATTGCACAAAACTACTTTTGATGGCATATTTGTTGGGGACTAGGGAGAGATCCAAGTTATTTGATGTACATATTTGTGCAGTGGGCCTGGCAGTAGTAAAATAGGTCTCTTCTATTCTATTTTTCTGCTCCTAAGTCCTAAGTGATATAATAAACTCTTTGTTATCAGCTCTCCTCCCTGTGTTTTTGTAGGAACAACCAATGGCAATGTGTATCATGTATGCTGTGCATATATTGGAGGACATCCAAAGGAGTATGTGCAAATGTCAGTTTGTTAACAACTATTTTTTTTCCCATCAGATAGGAATAATTTTCACCTAAATTTAACAAAGATCATGGACAAGAAATCAAGGACATAAACTGGTCTTTATACCTGTATAACAAAATCTGCTATAAGAATATGTCAGTCAACTTTATCGATAATATTATTATATCACAAAAAAAAAAAAACTAACTAATCATAAGAATTTATCTACTTTTTCCTTTCTCTAGTAGGCAAGCGGGGGTTTGTGGTTAATAGAGTGAAGACAGGTTTTGAACTAAGGTTGTCAATGAATGGGATAAGGAAGTTGATACAACAAGCGGCATAAAAGAATTTTTATGGGTTTTTGTTGTTAAGGAACAGCTTTGCGCGCAAGGTTTGAAGGTCAGGGATAAACCCTCCTCTCCTTTATCTCCTCTCTCGTCCTCCATGTCAGCAACTCTCTGTCTCTCTCTCTCTCTCTCTCCCTTCTCGGTTTGGGGTAGTAGAACCCACTTCCCCCTTCTTTTTTTCTCCAACTCATCTCCTCTGTTCTCGGCTAGGGTAGCATAACCCCTTCCATCTTTCTCTCTCTCTCCTTCTCCCTTCTCTTCATCTGAGATACGATCACTGGCTAGCATCTCTGAGGCTTTCTTACTTCCCCTACCATTAGATTCTCTACAAGTCAGTGGCAAGGAGGGTCCACCTACCAAAGCCCTTCTATTCTTCACTTTCTTTGGGATATTGTGTTCCATAGTTGCAGAGAAAACATGTCCAATATGAGAAGCTCGCTTCCTGGCAAGCGCGTTCAGGAAGCGCATTCGATTCGGTTTCCCATTTTTTGGGAAGCGATTTCTATTTCATAATTCCTAGTTACTTGCATAATATTTTTTTAAAGGTTAATTTGTTATATTGTAGTTGTACTTGTACCTATAGTGTTAACTTAAAGTTATTTACTTCATATTGACAATCACTTATTAACCCATAATTCTCATTTCATTTCCTAGTCATAATATTTTTTCGAACACCTTTGAAATCGCTTCTAACTTGCTTCATAGTTTCCCAGTCTATTCTTTCTCGTTTGAAATCAAACGCATTTTTACTCGCTTCCCCAATCGTTTATTTTTATTCTTACTTGGTCGCTTCTTAATCGTTTCTCCCTTCTCGTTCCCCAAGGAGTTTAGGAGCCTCGCTTCCCGCTTCTCATTTTCGCTTCTCACGCTGGTAACACTATGGTGTGTTCTTACTTGATTGGATTATATTCTTTTCTCTTTTAATGGTTTAAAAATTTTATCTCTATTTTTTTTGTTTTGTGGGTATTGATTGTTCAAAGCTCTCTCTAAGTTTTCTATGTTTTTGTTGAGGACATGTTGCAAAGCTTTGGTGAAGAGGGGTTTATCAGAAGCTGTGATCTTAGCTAGATTGATTCTCAAGCCTCTGAACCAGAATAGGGACATTATTGCTTTGTGGGTGTGCTTGTTTTAGCATTTACAAGTTCTCAAATATGTCCTTGGAAAAGAGAAGATATTCTCAAGAAATGGTGAAGGCAAAGGAACCATGTGATACCTCTACGCGGGGGAGGGGCCATGGCTCCCCCAAAATTTTGTAAAAAAAAAAAAATCAATAGTATTAAAATTTTATATATAGTGCCCCCCCCCAAAGTATGAGTTAATGGCCCCCCAAATTTTCATGTGCGCTCCGTCCGTCTCCCTTTAACTATGGTTAAGTTTAATCAAATTAAGATTAATATTTTGTTCTTGTAAAAACCAAGATTAACCTTAGGGATGAGTGAATCTTGACCATAGTTAGTGGGTATTAAAAGGGACACATGGGAGCTAGTAGATCCTCTCTTAACTATGGTTAAACTTAATCAACTTAAGGTTAATTTTTTTTTAACATAAAAAAAAAAAAAAAAGTTAATTTTTTTCCTTCTAAAAACTAAGGTTAGATGGATGAACCTTAGGGGTGAGTGAATCTTAACCAAAGTTAGTGGGTGCTAAAAAGGGACACATGGCAGCTGTAGAGGCCCGCAAATTTCAACGAATAGAATAATTTTTCTTATATATAAAATATAAAAAAAAAATTAAAAATACAATTAATTTTATTTAAATAATGGCTCTCCTGGACCTATTGGCCAAAAAAAATATTTTCAGAGGCAAGACTCATACTTGGCTCCCCAAGAAAAAATTCCTGGCTCCGCCCTTGCCTCTATGAGTCATGTATGTAATGATCAAGATTTTCTGCCCCTTCACCTTCTCTCGTGCAATACTTCTGATCCAGCAAATTAGCCCCACTCAGTTGAAATTTCTATGCTATTTCTCTGACCTTAACTTTTATTTGGAAATAATATTTTGGGTATTTATTGCTCTATTTTTTTCTCCTGTTCTTGGGTCTAGTTTAGAGGAAAGCAATAAGCATATGGAAATAGCTTCTCGCAAGTGCAATTCAAACAATAATTTTTATTTATGGGATTACAAGAGTAGTTTTCTGTGTGCAAACCAAACGTCGTTTTGTGTCCACAATGACTTCTGCAAACTTCCGAGGAAATAACTCTTGAAGCTTTTTTCTTCTCAGAGAAGCGCATCCAAATAGGGTTTCATACAAATAATAGCAAAGCTTTTGGTGTCTAAACTCAAGAAGGTATTAAAAGAAGTCATCTCCCCTAGCCAAGGATTTTTTGTTACTGATACTCAAATTCTTAATGGGGGTATTGATAGCTAGTGAGTAAATTGGTTCCAAACTGAGTAGGATTTCAGGAATTGTGTGCAAAATTGGCATGGAAAAAACCTATGACCATGGAAACTGGAAATCCCTGAAATGCCTTAAGTAGGGCCGGATTTGGGTTCAAACAAAGTGGAGAATGTGGATGAAGATTTGTGTATCTTCAGCTAACTTTTCAGTTCCAGTTAACGGGACTGAGCAGGTTTTTCCACAGCTAAGGACTTTGCTAGGGTAATCCTCTATCTCTGTTCGAGTTCACGGTGGTGGTGGAAGCTTTAAGTAGGATGCTTAAGAGAGTTGAAATGTGATGGATACTAAAGACAAACTTAAGGCCTACTCTTTGTTGCTCGAGGCGGTTTTGGGTTTTTGGATCAAGCTCTCCAAAAGTGTAGTGTTTGCAGTCAGTGAAGTGGGAAACATCACTAATCTAGCAGAAGCATTGGTACCTTGGGCTTTCCCTTGGAGCCAAATATCAATCCAATGTTATCTGGGGTATAGTAGTTGAGAGATTTGAGAGGAGACTAGCCCCTTGGCCCTTAAAAGAGTGGTTATTTGTCAGGGGAAGGTAAGTTAATCCTCATTCAAAATACTCACACCTGCCTACCCATCTACTTCATGTCCTTGTTTTTGTTCTATGGCGGCAAATGGAAACAATAGGAATAAGATTTTTGTAGAATGGTACGGAAAATTATAAGAATATCATCTAGTAGAATAGAAGCAAATGTGTTGACCAAAGAAAAAAGGGGGAATAATCCCTTTAAACTTGTCAACAAAGCGTTGTAGGTAAGTGGTTTTGGAGGTTAAGACTTAAGGGAAAACCATGACATTTTGTGGAAATCTATACTAGCCAGTGAATATGGTTGTTGCAATAATGGGTAGGATGCAATTTATGCCAAATGCAGTAACAGATTGAGTGTATGGAGAGGAATCATCAATATGCACATAGAATTTGCATACGGTGTTTTGCTTAAAGTGGGGTGTGGCAGTAGAGTAAGCTTTTGGGAAAACATGTGTAATGGCGAGTCTTCTCTAGCTTATGATTTCCCGGGCCTCTGTGCTATGGCAACTCAAAAAGAAGTCTGTGGATAGCTGTGTTGAGTGGGGCTAAGAAAGGGTCCTGCTGCTGATGATGTTCAAATGAAATACAAACAAAGTGGTTTATCTATCCAATATGTTTGCAAGACTTGACCAATCTAGTACAGTAGCAGGAGCTCCTAATCACCGCGTGTAGAAATTGGACAAATGGGTGTTTTTTCAAATTATTCTTTCTTGAGACCCAATGGATGTGTCAGACTATCAAGTTAGATCAGTTTTTGGAAAACGTCTAACCCGTCGTCCAAAGTTTCATCATTCATCTGGACGGCAATTTGAATAAGATACTAACTGCAGATCATATTATCAGCAGGAAATGTACTATTCCCAGTATGCGTGGTATGCACAGAAAAAAGCGAGTCAGTGGACCACTTGCTACTACACTGTGATTTCTCACTGGAAGTTTGGCACTTCTTTTCTTGAGGATAGAGGGTTAGCATGTGTTATGCCAAAATCTTTATGGGAACTTGTCATAGGGTGGCCAATAGGAGTGTTGTGGAGCCAAGGCAGAGTCTTATGGAAGATGATTCCTTAGGCCGTCAATTGAAGTATTTGGAAAGAGAGAAACTAATTTTTTTTTAATGACATTTCAGTCATCCCCAATCCATTATCTACTTCTATATTTATGGTCCTCTTAAGGATGTTAAAACAGCATACTCCTGTTTGGGCAGTCCTTTTCTCAGGCTTCTAGTAGTTTCCTTGTACGGTTTTGGGCTATTCTTGAATTCTTGGGATAGCATTTTGAGTTGGTGCCCCCATTTTTTGCAATAAACTTAACCTTATTAAAAAAACAAGTACCAAAATGTACATACTAACTATAGAGGACATGTGAAATGCTTATGAGAACTCCATAAAAGCTGATTGGGTGTATACATAAGATATCAACTCATTAGAAATGATAATGTTGCACCTACCTGTCACTTAGGCCATAATGGATTGAAGTACCCAGAGAGTCTTGGCCTCATTCAATCATGGCTGATCCCTAAGCATATCGAGTATCTGCTTGAAACCATCTTGCCTTTTCCCATCAACTACATTCTCAGAGATATGGTTCCTCTTGAATCCATCATAGTTATGCGACTGACTTGATCTCGATTTTGCAGAATGATTACTACTTGGCATTGGATTCCTTGGGAAGCTATTCTTATTGGAGCTCTCGTAACCTCCAAATTGCTCTTCCAAATGTCTAAGTGCCTTAAAACGCCCGTTTCTACTTTCGTCAGCATTACCAAAGGTGCGCCCCCGAGAACCTTCATAATTTTTTGACTGACGTTCAGCAAAACGATCAGAATACCCGAGGCGACGCATTCCTTCATCAGCATTACCAAAGGTGCGCCCCCGAGAACCTTCATAATTTTTTGACTGACGTTCAGCAAAACGATCAGAATACCCGAAGCGACGCATTCCAGTTCCACCACTTCCTGTTCTGTCTACACTTCCATCTGGTAGCTATTAATAAAAAAAACATAGCAGTTAGGACACAACTGAGTCTAGAATTCTTTACAGAAACTGATTTTCTGATTATAAATTCAGGCCCCTAGAATTGTTGTATCAAGTTGTTGCACCGGTTGAAAAGAGTAGCATTTTGGCAGATACTAGGATTATTTAAAAAAAACATTGTATCATCTACTTGACATCTCTCTTAATCTATAAAGAGAATTTGTCATTTTAAATATTCCAGTAAGTGATAAGCCCTAGCGAGAACAAAAAAATTCAAACATAGATTTCAATAATCCAAGTCTAGCAAAAATGCATCCACAGTGCAGAATCCCCAAAATCAGCCAAATCACAGAAAGACCTAAATTGTAGTGACCCCTGAATCAGAAAGATAATGTATACCTCTTCAAACTTGCAGCCAAGGTCCCGCTCAATAAAGCTGACAGCACGACGCTGAGCCTTAGTATAGATAAGAACTGTGGTGCCTTTCTTTCCTGCACGTCCTGTTCGACCAGATCTATGAACAAATATTTCAGAACTATTTGGTATTTCAAAGTGAATGACCTGCATCGAGTATTGTGAAAGTATAAGCTACATCGAGTGAAAGGATTCCAAGGACATAAATGACATAATTTGATAGTGGCCAATCACATTACCAGGTCAACATTCGGAATATCAAGTCCACGAGCAGCAACATCTGTAGCAACCAACACGTTAAAATGTCCATCTCGAAAAGCAGCAAGAGTTTTGTCTCTCCGGAACTGCTGCATGTTTCCATGTAATGACCTGCTTGCAAGAATGCCTTCCATGGACCTTGAAAGTTCCTCGGCATCCTTCTTTGTTTTTGTGAAAATTATGCTTTTACCTCCTGGACAATATCTCTGACCATCCACAATTTGATTTTTCAATTAATGCACCACACCCAAATCCATAATAAAGCCACATAGATTTGCCATCCATAACCTTCTATCTTCTCAAATAAATGCCTTTTAAATTTCAACATAAATCATGACTTACAGAGATCAGAGTAGGAAGAAGAGTTTCCTTGGCAGAAGAGGTTGATACAACGGAGTAGAGAGAGATACCGTCTGCCAACTTTTGATCTGAATCGCCCACCTGCATGGTAAGAACAGTAAGTCATGTCTGCTAAACATTAGGACTAGAGTGCTGGAATGTGCATTTATCAAACTAATGTGTGCTTAGATAAAGTCCAAAACCCAGGTAGAAATTACATGGACAACGAAGGAGGATATGCATGTAAAGCTCTCATTTAACAAGAAGCACATGTTAATGGCGACGACCGACTTACAAGGTCAATTATCAATGGATCCCTGAGATACTTCCTTGAAAGCTCATTCACCCATGATGGCATTGTTGCTGAAAATAGCATGCATTGTTTCTTTGCAGGTAAATAACTTAGAATGCACTCAACATCCTCTTGGAAGCCAACAGCCAACATCTGATCAGCTTCATCCAGCACAACAAAATTGACTTCAGACAGATTTAAGGCACCCCTTTCAACCAGATCAATAATCCTGCCTGGTGTGCCAACAGCAATGTCTATACCAAACCTTAGCAGACGCACTTGATTAATGATTGGTACTCCACCATAGAGACAGGCGCTGCTCAAATTTGGTGCAGATTCTTTGAACTCTTTTTGTACCTGTCGGGCAAGCTCTCGAGTAGGGGCCAAAATCAGAGCAGAGGGAACTCGTTTATTCCTACAAAACAGAATGCATGACATAAAATATAAATAAAGAAAAAGTTACAAGCCAATCACATATTCCAGCATGCTTATTCTGTCTAACAACATATAACATGAAAAGGAAAGCATACTAAACATGTTTTTTTTCTAGAAAAGCAGTGCAAATTTTGATAACAGTCATCTGGCCCAGCAACTACAATTCATCCCTTTCACATTATTTTTTTTATAACTTTGACAATTTAGTTTAATATTAATTTGCACAGTCAAGTACACAGTTGAGTCAATATAAGCCGAATCTCAAGTAGTGGCAAAACAGAATCAAAGATGTGCAGATTAACCCACTCCATGGGTGAACAACTGGAGAGAGAAGCAAAAATTTAACTGGAACAAATATTAAGTGTGCATAATTATTTTAAAAAAAAACTAAAATAGCTTTCCGAAATATGATGGGTATGTGGGGAATTAGGAAAGGATGGAAAAGGCAAATGGAAAACCTGCCGGGGCTACGATGTCGAATAATTTTGTCGAGTATGGGGATACCAAAGGCAAGAGTTTTTCCAGATCCGGTAATAGCTCTCCCGATCATATCACGACCTTTCATTGCTGGATCCAACACTGCTCTCTGCAAACAAAGGCAGTATTATCAACATTGGTCTATCAATTTTGCAAATTATTTGCAGAAATCTTATTAAACCAAACTTCAAGCACTGACCTATATCAACGGAAATACAAAAGTACAAGCTCTTTAATCATCCAATCAAGATTTCCAGTTACACAAATATCTCCTAATACTCCATTAGTATACCTAGGCTAATATATTTCACAAAATCTGACATGTCAAATCCAGGTGTTCAACATAACATTTAAGCCAAAAGGAAATATGGTTGCGAGAACTCCACATTCTATGGATAAGTCTTCCATCCTGTATGATAATCTCAGAGAAGTCATTTTCTTTGTCCAATAATTTTTTTTAATCGATAATCAAGTAGATAAATATATTAAATGATGAAAGAGAAGCTACAAGGCATGAAACATGCAGAAGTTCACAAGGCCATGAACTAAAAGATAAAAGCAAACCAATCCCTGGACTCCCCTGAAAATGTGCCCATGGCCATGATTTAATAAAGATGCTGAGTATTTCGTTTGGGGTAGACGCACTTACTCAAGAATGCAAAGCTAACAACTCTGACATCATAGACTTGGACAAACACTTTCCTCAAACCAATTTCTATTCCCCTACTTAGGCATCAGCGCCCACTTCTACCTCTTAAAAACAACCCAGAATTTACAAGCAACCAAAATTTCTTCACACTTCAATCATAGGCGGCAGCAACGACATACTACGCACCGGCGGGGCGCACACACACACAAGCCAAATTACAGTAATAAACTCCATTTTTAATAATTATTGTCAGTTCTTTACACACACACACACCCTACACAGCAACAAAGATGTAGAAATTTCTATAAGTCAAATTACAGTAATGAAACCCATTTTTAATAGTTATTATTAGACACTCAAACACACATGTAGCAACAAAGATGTAGAAATTTATATAAGCCAAATTACAGAAATGAACTCCATTTCTTATAGTTATTATCAGTTCGCGCACACACATACACACACACGCCAGAGCAACAAAGATGTAGAAATTTCTATAAGTTCCCATTTTCAATAGTTATATTATTAGACACACAAAAACACACGCAGAAACAAAGATGTAGAAATTTCTATAAGCCAAATTACAGTAATGAAGTCCATTTCTAATACTTAGTATCAGTTCTTCATTGGAGTTGTTATCAGTACTTTAATGGAGTATATCAAATATAATCCAGAAACGTAAAAAGAAAAAAAGGAATTCTAAAAAGAAAATGGAAGAGGAGAAGAACCTACCTGAATGGGGAAGAGTTCAGTAATTCCGCGTCGAGAGAGCGCAGAGACGATCTCTTCTGAGATGCCGAGCTTGGAAATCTCGAGATTTCCACTTCTTATGGGAGCAACGGAGTCATTCCTTTCAACGGCGACGGGCAATCCAGCCGCCGTTGCAGCGGAAACGAAAAAGGACCGTCGTGAAATGGGATTGATGGTGTTGTTGGAGACGGAGATCGAAATCGGAGAGAAGTTGCAGAGGAGAGGAGTAGAACTAGGGTTCTTATGGAGAAATGCTGTTGAAGGGAGAGGAGAGAAGATTAGGGTTGCCATTGCAAAAACGAAGATAAAATCTAATCTGGGCAACTGAAACTTAGATAGATAGATAGAGAGATATATAGGGCTAACCTCGCTCCCCGAAATAAAAATATCTTTTCTCTTGGGCCCCGCAGTCCAATAACTATGGTAGGGCTGTTAATGGACCGGGCCTAGGTCTTCTTCACGCAGGCCTAGTAAGACTAGGCCCGGTACTCGCCTTAACTCTCGGAATGCCTAAACTGGCTAGGCCTAGCCTTTAAGAGTCAGGGTTTAAAAGAGCAAAAAATAAATAAAAATTTAGGGTAAATTACATTGACCTCCCCCTGAGGTTTGGTGAAATTTTAGAAATCTTCCCTCTTATTTATGAAATTACACTGCCCTCCCCTTTATTTTAGTTTAGATGCCCTCTTCTGTTAGTTTGCCGTTACTTTTATAGATGGACTTTGATGATGTCATGATTTAAATATTTTAAAATATTTAAATTACCTTTCTTATAGTCAAAGTTTGCTAATACATTAAAATAAATAATAATTGGGTTTGGTAAGTATCAACTTAAGGTTAATATATATCTATCTATCTATACTAATACTATATACTGGTTGGTTCCACGTGGAATATCTCATTGGCCTCTATTCTCTAATCTGGCTCATCCTACATGTCTTCTAATTGATCCAATAAGAAGACGACATGTCGTCCTTCTAATTATTGTTCTTCCTATTATAACATTAAATATTAATTATTCTTTCTTCTAATTCTACTATTTATAACCTCTGTATAAATGCCACATAAGACTATTTCCCTATAGTGAAGCCACACCAGTTGCTCCTCCTTTCATAACCTCTTTCTTCCCTCTCTCTCATAGACATTACATACCCACATTTGCTATATACCCATGTTTGCTATAGTGAAGACACTCTCCCATTACCCCACTCTCATACACACGTTATACGTTATATGTTCATAACCTATTCTTCTTCTCCCTCTCACACACGTTACAAAGAAAAGTAGGTGAAGTGAAACCCACCATTTACCCAATCTTTGAAACTCATACATCTCACAGTATGGCAACCTTGAGGTCCAATTTAATCTGTCTTGTGGTTTATTGGTGGCATGTTCTAATATGAAACTTAGCTATAAGATATTTCTTTGGTAGATATCACTTTCCTTAAACAGCATGAGGTTTTTCATAGAGCTTTGATCCACAATGGGCTGGAATATGCAATGGAATGGTTGCTGGGGTGATGTTGGCTACAAGTTTCGATCTTGTGCAAGAAAGACATGCCCATGGTAGTGGCAACTGGATTGTGATTGGTATTCTGTCACTAGGTGTTTTCATTCGGCTTTGTAAAAAGGTGATGCCTGGTGATCATTGATAGTTTCCTTCTTATATTTTCACTACAAATCTTCTTCCCATGGCATAGAATTCAGGAAATTTTAAGAAAATTGTTGAGCTTTTGTTCCCTTTTAATGTTGGTCTTTGTCAAACTCCAATGCTAATTTATACGCAGCCTACTTTTATTCTTAAAATTGTTTTTCATAAAGTTGTTTTCAGCTTAGCCCCGACTGGTATTTATTTGACTTTGTTAGATGCACAACAGTTGTTTACTGAAATGCCATAACGAGGTATTGTGTCTTGGAATTCGTTTCTTGCAGTGGTTACTGGGTATTACTTGGAAGCGAAAGGTTGTTATGGGAAACGAAATTTTGTTATAGTAATTAAGTCATGTGTCATATAATTTGCAACGGGAGCATCAAAGTATCGCTGATATTTATTTTTGTTCATTTCCATTTAGACATTTTCTTTTGATATTATATATTTGTTCTTTAGTTGAAATAGCTATGTAGATCTTTAAAATTCTCAAATTTATTATTTGTTCTTATTATTTTTGTTCTTCGGTGAGTTTTACTAGCGTTGATTATCTATTCCAGAGGTTAAAGGGGTTGAAGTTTTCTATGGCTGTTGGGAAACAGAAGTTTAGTTACTTCAGTTGTGGTATATATTAGTGGTCTGAAGTATATACAGAGAGGGGTATGGACAGTTTCTGACCGTGACTCTGTTGCCATCCAATTCATATCAAAGATGAGGATTGGGACTCAAATGAAAGAAGGAGGGCCGGAGGAGAATATACATCAACTTATCTATTTTTATGCTATTTTTTGGGTAACAATGACTATTCCCGGTCTCTTTATTTTCTTCTCCATAAAGGTTATATACTTATATTTCTCTGCGATGTATGATTTTTTCTTCTATATAAGAACCCTCTGTTTGTACATATCTTTCAATTGTATTTAGACCAGAGACTTGCGAATGTCAGATTTAGCCGGTTGGTAACCAGGTCAAAAATCGCATTGATTAAGCCAAATCATCAAGAAGGAAAACAATTATCTATATATAATGAAGGATTTTGAAATTAGATCAATCTTCTACCAATAGAAAAAATTATATCAATCTTCTTACTGGTTGGAAAACTTATTTTTTTTATTATTAAAACACTAACTTTTCTCTCTAATATACAAATCATAATACATGAGTTGTTATATGAGTCAGTCTATGGGTACTCCCATTTATACTCCCAAATATACTCCCTAATCTTAACCGTTTATAACCAACCACTAAGGGTCAGGATTTTAGTTGGTTTATTTTGTCTTTTCTATTGCCACATCACTAGGAATCCTAACCATTTAATAATTGAGATAAACGGTTAGGATTTGGGAGTATATATGGGAGTACACTTTGGGAGTATCCCTAGACTAATTCTTGTTATATAGTGGAAAACTAATGTACTATGTCACCACCTCCGAATATATGATTTGCTAGATCTGTTTCTTTTGACATATCTTGATCATTGGGATATCTCGTAGTGCTTGATTATACTCTCTCATATGAGTTGTTATTCTATCTAGATTGTATCTTTTTTTCTTCAGTAAGAATTGTTTTGTAACAATATTTCAAGTAGGCTTTTACATATTAACTGCTATAGTGACTCCAGAAAGGCCTTCTTTTATCCTACTGAAACATTAGTTATATCTCTCTCATGTGATTTGTTTTGTGTACTTTATTAATTGTAAAATTATAATTACAAGTTGAATATTTAACCACCATGCATAAAACCCCCACCTTTATATATGATTTGCTTTATCCATGCATTTGGCTATATTTGATTTCTAATATCCTAATAGACAACTAAGAGTTTTTTGAAATGGCAAAGACTGACTTGGATCGATATTTGTAGAAAAACGAAATGCATAATCCTAATTATAATTTTTATCCTCCAATTTGTTATGCCAATAAACCATTGATCCCTCCTTTTTGCAACTCATTAAATTTCTTATGCCCCTTAATTAAAATTCACATTAATTTTGTTCTTATGTTCTATTATGTAGATTTACCTGCTTTAGTATAAGTTATTTACATATAAATTTCCAAACAAATTACTGAAAACATTTGCCTATGATTAGCTATTAAAAGTTAGTGGAACTATGGAGCATTCCATCAACACCACCTAAGTGTAAGTTTTCAATTCCGTTGGGTATTCCTCCTCTCTTGAAAATGAAATGGGAATCTTTTCGACAAATCTCTACCTTCTTACTAGAAGATAGGGTGTGCTTTTTAATGTTTTGTTTTAATATTTCTTCTATCACAATTTTTTTCTTTCATCTCAATTTATGTCCCGTGCGATGCACGGTGTGAAAAAAAAATTTAAAAGAAAAAGACATGCATATTATCTCTAAATATTTATAGAAAGTCAAGCATAAAAAATTATCTTATTAATATTTTGATTAGCAATGGATAATATTATGACTTAATATTAAAAATAAGATAAAAATGAAAGTCTGTTTGTTGTAAATGGTATATGAATAATGATATAATAATTCATTTAAATGAAATGAAACACACTGTCAAGAGATATATTAAAAAAATTGAAGGATCCAAATGTTCTAATTGGGTAAACAAAATCAAGAAAACATACAAAATAAGTAAAGAGCCAACTAATGAAAGTAGTAAAAATAAGAAATGGTCACCTGCATACACTAAATAACCTTTAATCCAATGTATAAGAATATTACAGAGCTTCCAAATCATATAGGAAAGATCAGTAAAATATTTAATTCATCGCCAATTTAGAACACCTAACAAAATGTAAGGAAAGATGAGATATGGCTACTATTAGCTCATCTATTAATTACAAACCCATGGCCATAACCCAGCTCTTATCAACTGATTTATCTGTAAACCATATACTAAAATCCTAAGGCCCCTAATGCATACAAATGACCCAACCAACCCTAGAGTTTTAAAGAAACAAAAACTCCACCTTTTCAAGGTGAAATCAGAATGAATGGAATCTAGCTAATTCACAAATAGATTAGATAAACTTCATAAAGAGTTTGCACTAATCTAGTATTTGATTCTATCTCACAATCCCATTTCTATCCACCAATGGAAGGAAAGATGGGATGGTGCTACTGAAAGATTGATTCCAGAAGCATGTTTAGATCAAGCTAGACCATATTTGCTTTGGATCACTGAGAAATATGACACGCATCTCCATAAATGAGCCATACCCAACTTGGCTACCACGTGGGCCTCTTTTAAGTTTGGTTAAACTTAGTCAACTTAATTTTTTTCTAAAAACATGGATGAACCTTAGGGGTGAGAAATTCTAAACCATGGTTTATTTTTTATTTTTTATATGAGAGATATCATTTACCTACATTAGTATAGTAGACTGTCAGAAGTTAGTAGGTGTTAAAAGGGGCACATGCATGATAAGCGTATAGAGTCCCTTTTAACTGTGATTAAGCTTAATCAACTTAAAATTAATGTTTTTATATTTTTTTTCTTAATACCAAGGCTACATGGATGAACCCTAGGGGTGAGTGAGTCTAAACCGCAATTAGTAGGTGTTAAAATGAACACATGGCAGGCCGTAGAGGCGTGGGTTCAAGTTGCTAGAACCTTTTTTTTAAATAAGAACTTTCAAAGACTAAAAAATACAATTTTTAAGTCATTTCATTTATCCATTTTTTCCCCAACCAAACACAGAGGATGAGGTGAGAAGGTACCTTCGACATTCTAGCTCAACAATAGCAGCACTTCTCCCAATTTATGAAGTAGAGGGTCTTCCTCTGTTGGATGGAGTTCCCATTGAAGTGGAATCCGCCATTGAAGACACATATGAGGTAGATTTCAACTAAGTTCTTCTGATGTAGAACCTAGAGGAACTCCTAAATCCCGATTGATCCTTCTCTCTCCTCATCTTTCTCTGTTCCACTATGCATCTACCCCATTTGTGAACTAAAAAATCCCGATTTGTTCAGATTTATGAGGGAAAAAAAAGAAGAGAATGAGAGGAGTCTAGGATAAAGCAGAAGATTGATAAGAACAATCGTATACAGTAAAGTAAAGAAAAGATATCTAAGTTTGAATAGGAATAAACAAAATCATGCAAAAGAAAGAATGCAAGAAGAAGATTAAAATAATGGAGCTCCATCTTGATCAAGCACAAGAGTCTGACTATTAATAGAGTTTTGAGACGGTACTTACTTGAGAAAGACTCTTCTTGACATTAATTCCGGAAAGATCATTGAGAGATCTCTGATATTTCCGTACGAAAGACATACTCGAAGATAGGTTGACTCGAAAACCCGCTGTTCAGAGAAGATTGTTGTTGAAGGCTTTTGATCCTCTCCTGATCAAGCTTATACCAAGATTTTCATAACTTCTACATATAGAGAGAACTCCAGAGGGAGAGTGTGTCGTTTGGTTCGAGGCAGAGGGGAAAAGAAACAAACACAGACGTGAGAGAGTTCAGATTGTTTGGTTCAAGGGAGGGAGAGAGAGATTCGAAAGGCCTTTCTTATTTTTTCTCTTTACATTTATTTTTGTCAATACGTTTTTGACATTTAATTGTATTTAGAGTGGTTTAGTGAAAATAAGAAAAAGAAACCGATGTACAGAGAGTGAAGTTTTATTTGTGAGAGGCAGATGACTTTGATGAGCGATAAATAAAGAAATCTGAAATAGACCAGAAGAGGAAGGGACTTAACCTGAAACATATACGGGGAAGAAATGTTTAAAGAAAGAGAGCATCTTAACACGTGGCAAAACTTGGAGGGCCATGTGGCATCAATTCAGAAGAAAAATACTGAGATTTGAGTGTGTCCACGTGGACACACTATGTTTTATATTAGTAGTATAGATATATTCAAACAACCAAGGTTAGATAGATGAGCTCTAGGGGTGAGTGAATCTTAACCAAATTTAGTGGGTGTTAAAAGGGACACATGGTGGCTTGTAGAGCCCCATTTAATTGTGTATAAGCATAATTAACCTAAGGTCAATATTTTTTTATTTTTTCTTAAAACCAAGGTTAGATGAGTGAATCTTAACCACAATTAGTGCGTTTTAAAAGGGACACATGACAACTTGTTGAGTCCCCTTTAATTGTGGTAGAGTCCCCTTTTTAAAACCAAGTCATAAGGAACGTGTTTCGTGGAGTAAATGGGTAAAATTGTAAAAGAGTATCCTCTCATTAACATCGTCAATGTGACTAACCTGAAAGGGAATGGCAGTGTAATTTCATAAACAAGAGTGGAGGTTTCTGAAATTTCACCAAACCTCATGAAGGTTAGTATAATTTACCCAAGAATTTATTAAGTCATTTCATGAGATTTGGTGGAATTTTTATGCGCTAATTGCCAACTTGATGCAACCCTCCTCTAGGTATTTATATTAGTTGGAATTAACATCATACCTATAATCGTTACAGGAAGGATATATTTGTATATCATAAACAAATTAATTTGATAAAGACTATATATCACGATATAATGTCTATCAACTTTAAAAAAAAATTATATTATTTAAAAAAAATTATAAAATATTTAAAAATATGTTACTTAATATTTAAATAAATAAATTATATTATTTAATCATAAATATTCTTAAATTATTACTCGTGCATCGCACAAGGTCTCCGTTAGTATGTATATAAACTAATAATATATATAACAAGGGTTGAAGGTTCAGGCTACGCAGGGCTTTGTACGGTAATTACCAAGCCCAGGCCTCAACAAAGAGGATTTTTTAATATTAGACTTAACCCGAACCTTGGGCCTTAGGAAAAAAGCTCCACTTTACTTGCAATGCAACCACACAACCCTCTCTCCAGTTTGAGACTTGGGAGAGCCAATTTGACACCCCTGCCATGGCCATGGTACTAATAGTGCCACGCACTCTCTTTGGTTTTTCCCTTTTGAGTGTTGTAGGAGAGTGTTAGGCCAATGAGCACACTCGCTCTCTTGTTTTGAAAAAAGAAAAGAAAAGAAAATAATAGCTTTCTTGAGGCCCTCGCCTTTTTTTTCTTTAAACAATGGACGAGTCTGTTCGTTGGAGCGCTAGCGCACTCCGGATTTCGAGCCGTAGCTTGCTTGGGTGAACACTCGGCCCAATGGGTGAACATGCTGGGATCCGGCCGTGCACTGCTGACACATTTCAAAGCACTTTCTAGTGTGATTCAAAGTTGTTCAGCGTCACAAGTCTACAAGCCTTTCTCATTTTAGTGCTCACCTTTTGAATCTTCAGTAGGGGCATTTCGTTTTTATTTTCTTAGAGTAGGGGTAGTGAGAGAGCAGGGCGGTACACCCTGCCATAGTCGTGACTGTTGAGACTCGTTGGAGAGTCTGGCACTAACCCTCTGTGGCCCAAAGAATTTAGATTTTTTTCTCTCTTAGGGCCTGAGGGCCTAGGTGGGCTCAAAATCTTAGGACCGTCCTACAACTAATAGCCGGGCCAACTGAGATACAAACCAGACCCGATTCAAACAAGCCATTGCACTTTGCATGCCCATTTCACCTAGCTTCCGTGTATGTGATACAAACACAAGCCATGGACACCTTAGTTACGGGAAATTTGATTGCTTTATTTGATAAATATTCTCCATGGAAACATCAAGACAACTTCCTAGTTTTCATTCATGTTAGTAAAAGCCAAATCATAAATTGTTGAGCTGTGATGGCAGTCCTCTTGAGGTCTACACCCTTGGAAGATTGCCAACATTTATAATTGTGATGAAATTATAACCTAATGAACGAAACATAAACACGCAGGAACACACGATCTACATGGTTCAGCCATCTGGGGCTACGTCCATGGAGATAGCACCTTCTTCACTAAGTGGAGCTAAAAAGGGAGAGATATCAAGTGGGGAGAAGTCAAAACCATGGGAAGAAAATGAAATGACTTCTCCCCTTTTAGCGCCACATGTCCATTGATTTGTGGTTTGCCAGATTTTTTTTTTCCTTGGGCATCGCCAGATACAATCCTGAGCCCTCACTATGAAATTTCAATCTAATCTTTTGTGGGGTTTCAAAGAAAGTACTTGTGAAAGAGAGAGTACTTGGAACTACATGTCTACAGTCTACTAAAGAAAACAGAAAATTCGTCTCCCAGATTCAAGTCAAAAGCAAAATCGAAGAGAGATCAATCAATGCACGACACCACACACAAGTTCTTCAATTGCAAACATTTTTTTTTATACAGAAAACAGACAAGACACCAATTCTAAGAAAAAATAGTAGAAGCCAAAGAAATTGAGATGAATCAAAGTTAAAACCACCCCCCACAAAGACAAATTAATCCCCTTAAGAATTGGCAGAAAATGTCCCAAAAACTGTGGTATCTGGGAATTGGCAGAAAATGTCTCAAAAACTGTAGTATCTCTACAGCTTCTCCTTTAACTTCTTCATCATCATCAAGGGCATCATATCCTAATCTCCACATCTCTACAACTCAACAATCAATCAATCAACAGTTCCTGCAATAAGATATCAAATCAGACTAACCTCTAAAGAAACTTATAGCAAATTTTAATGCAATTATTAAACTATTTCATTTCCCTCCTCACCTGTGACGGTCTTGCTAACATGCACCTCCTCATGAACCAAGGTAGACTTCCTTCCTTCAATGGACCCATCACTTTTATCAGATTTCATGGGCACAATGTGGGTCCTCTTCAAACCCAAAAGCTCCTTCCACCTGATCAAACCCTTCAGCGGCCTCGGCAACATGTTGTCGTGGTTGTCATTGTGGTCGTCATCGTCATCATCTATAAGCAGTTCATCTCTCAAGGTCATCTTCTGCAACTGGTTGGTGTAATTAACCTTAAAGGGCAATATCCTTCCCTTGAAGAAGAGCTCATCTGCAGACATCATGGTGTAGTTAGTTGTAGAGAATTCAAAGTCTGAAGACACAGGTGCTTCTCTGGAGCTGCGTTCTTGCTTCATCATTTGCTGAGAATCGACGAAATCGTTTGAGAAGGAGATTCTTGGGCTCATAGGAGTGTACAGGCCTTGGTGATCTGTGTTGAACATGTTTAGGCTTGCCATGGGTATACACTAACAACACTTACAAACCCTATTAGAAATGCGAGAAGACATAACAAAATTCTTGTATTTATATAAAAAGCTGGAGTGGAGCTTAGTGTGTGTTTATGTATGTTACGTTATGATGTTATGTCATGCATTGTAATGTAGCATCCAACACCGGCCAACATCTAAATCTGTCACTTATGACTATAGTCCTAAGACATGTGACATTTAAATCTCCATACCTTGTTAAAAAAGATGGATATTCAGAGAATCTTGAGAACTATTTACCAATACATGGGTAAATGCATATGATTGTATTTACATACATACATGTTCATAGTGGTATGAATTGTGGATATATCCATTTACATATCTTCATACGTATTATGGCCTACCTCTCTGCCACTTGATTCACGATCAATGGCTAAAAGAAATGTTTTTTTTTTTTTGGGAACTCGGGGTGTCCCAACCCTTTGGGTCAGGACTAATCCCAGAGGGTGCAACGTGAGCCCGCAACCCGCCACACCAAATAAGTCCGAGTAAACCCGTGCGGGATTGGCCCTAAAGGAGGAGTGAGAAATGGAACCCAGGACTCCCATTCGGGGAAAGTCTGGGGAACCATTGGTCCACCCCTTCGGGGTTTAAAGAAATGTTGGTCTTACTCTTACCTAATCTTTTCACTTCCTTTATAAGAACTGTACATAGATGAATTGAATAGCACGAGCACATTAATGTCATTAGGGATGAGTGATGGCCCTATCATATGATCAAATGCATGTATGAACATGTCTTAGTCTATGTCTGCATGTGGCATCTTGAGCTTTGAACTAATGGGTGCGTGGTTATCATTGATGAGGGAGGTACAATTAATTGATAATTAAATAAACGAATGAATGGAAGAAGGGGCATCAATGAGATGGTGCCTTAGGTTTGGAAATTTGGAAATGGATTTTATGTGTACGTCATCTATTTCTCATTTGTTAGGTTGGTGACAGTTCCCCTTAGGTGCCAAATCATCTCCAGTGATAACCGGATGTGGCACATCCGGTTATCACCCCTAGAGGTCGCCACGTATCTCCTTTGACACACCTTAACCGTGCGTAAGGTTCACCCACCCCTAGGGTTCACCCACCTATTTTTGGTTTTTTTTTTTAAATATTAATTCTATTTTTAAAATTAAAAATTGTTTTTAATATTAAAAAAACTTTAAAAACAGTTTTTTAATTTTAAAAATAGAATTAATATTTTTTTAAAAAAACCAAAAATAAAATAGGTGGGTGAACCCTAGGGGTGGGTGAACCTTACCCACAGTTAAGGGGTGTCAAAGGAGACATGTGGCAACCTCTAGGGGTGATAACCGGATGTGCCACATCCGGTTATCACTGGAGAGGATTTGCACCCTTCCCCTTATTGGCATGGAAAGCATTATAGGGTGATATTTACAGGGCCTTGAGTTTGTAAAAACGCAATTTTTTTGTTGTTGTTTTTGAGACCTTGGGCTTAGGTGAGAGGGTGGAGGGTTGCAGGGTCGGCACGCATTGCCTTGAATGTTATTATTAAGTCCAAGTGAGAGTTGGAAAAAAATTGAATTATGTGTCTGGCTAGCACCTCGTACTAAGGTGGCATTTGTTAACACTAGTCTAAAGAGAAGTGCTTATTTAAAAATTATGCTTTAGATTGTTAAGTTGAAGGTTAATTGCATGTCTACATTTTAGAGGCTTTAGGGATAAAAACCTCTACTTTAAAAAGTAGCTCCATGCTACTTTTTAAAGTAGAGGTTTTTATCCCTAAAGTCTCTAAAATGTAGACATGCAATTAACATTCAACTTAACAATCTAAAGCATAATTTTTAAATAAGCACTACTTTTTAGACTAGTGTTAACAAACGCCACCTAACTCTATACTGCTAAAACCAACTCATGTACTTGTTTTCACCAAAAACTAACCCCACATGTCCTCGCTTTAACATGTACTTGTTTTGAACTTTGCTACTTAAACCGTCTTATAGGGCCGTGACCATCGAGACTGTGCAATTGTCTATGAGATTTCAGGTGGGATTACTTTCACATGATGGACCCTACCTGAAATCATGTGCACAATTGCATGGTCTCAGGCTCGGCCTAGGACGGTCTTTTCACAAGCATTTCCCATTGGTTTTTGGCTTGAGAGTAGGAAAGTCCAAGACTAGCACTAGCACGTCTGTTTAGAAAATTTTTGGCATAAAACTAATATTTTGTAGGGGCTGTGAGGGAAAGATGGTGTGAAACCGAAGACTCTGGCCATTGGAAATCTGAGTCTATTAAGCAGTGGACCATAGGTTGAGCTGGTGATGCCTCTTGCGCCAATGGTGAGGTGTGACCTCTCTCAATTGAGAGGTTTCGAGATCCATTCCCCTAAGGAGGGCTGAAGTCAAGAATTTATCACCCGGGGGGGGGGGCACATTATAAGAGATGGGGGGTTCGGGCGTAGGCCCCGATATATATATATATATATTTTACGACTAAGTTTGTAGGTCATTTCATTAATATATTTTGCACACATCCTACAGGTATTGTTTTCCTTGTTTACTAGAGTAGTTGTCCCATTGTCCTATGACATATTAAATAATTAAAAAATATATTTTGATTTCAAAAGTTTAAAGGTCTCTTACGCAGTGACTATGCCCTATTAACTAGTGAGCAATGCTAGGTGTGCTTTCCGGTCATCCACTCTCCTCTATTTTTATACAAGAAGACAAAATAGTGACACTTTTTGGTGGGTCCCACCACATTTATTTTATCTACTTGTATAAAAGTAGTAAAAACTATCGGAGAGTGAATGACTGGAAAGTGGACCTAGCATTGCTCATTAACTAATATAATATATTTTTTAAAGTTCAAGGAGAGTTCAATCGCGTCCACAGGTCAACACATGTCCCCATTAACCCCTATTAATTATGGTTAAGATTATGTAATCCTTAGGATTCAATTATCTAACCTTATATTTTAAAAAATATATATTAAAAAATATTAACCCTAATAGTTAAATTTTTTTAACCATAGTTAAATATCTTTAAAAAAAAAAAACTAAGGTTAAATTATTGAACACTAAGAATTAGAGAATCTTAACCACACTTAATAAAATTTAAAGGGGATACATGCTGACTTGTTGGTGCGATTGAACTCTCCCTAAATTCAATCGCAATTGGCATGCCCCATATGCTATGATATATATATACATATATAAACTAGTAGAGAACCCGTGCAATGCACGGGTGTGAATAAAAAAATAAATAAAAATCTCCACTCTCTATCCCCTTATCACAATCCCCTAAAATCTCTCTACGTACAATCTCTTTCTCTATCATTTTTATCTCTCTATTTATCATTTTTATCACAATCCCCTAAAATTTCTCTCTACATCTTATTTATATCCCTCTCTTAAAATCCCTCAAATAGTTTTTGAATTGTGAGTGAGATGTGTGTGTGTGAAATTTAACGGTTAAGATTAAAGATAGAATTGTGGAGGGAACAATCCCCTAAAATCCCTCCAATAATTTTGGAATTGAGAAGGAGACGTGTGAGAGAGACATAGTTAACGGTTGACATTAAAGAAGGGTGTCACATGACATCCTTAAAACAAAACTCATAGAATTCTTGAAATTGAAGATTCGAGAGCAAAGAGAGGGGTTATGTGGTACTGATTTCTATATATTATAGTATAGATGAATTAGTTTAGGAATACTCGTAAGGTGTACTCCCAAATACACTTTCAAATCCTAACCTTTTATCTCAGTTATAAACGGTTAGGATTAGAAGCTGATGTAACATTAGAAAAGATAAAATGAGCCAACAAAAATCTTGTCCTTTAGTGGTTGCTTAAAAACAGTTAGGATTAGAGAGTAGATTTGGGAGTATATACTGACTCTCTCTCTCTCTCTCTCTCTATGTAATAATAAAAAAGTTTTTCCCATGGTAACCACTAACCATACTAATATGGCCCAAGATCCTCTCGAGTTCAAACTGGGGAGACTCTCTCCGGTTTGAATCCCTAGAGGTCGCGACGTCTCATTTGACACCTCTTAACCATGGGTAAGGTTCACCCACCCCTAAGGTTCACCCATCCATCCTTGGTTTTTTTTAATATTAATTCATTTTTTAAAATTAAAAACAGTTTTTAATATTAAAAAAACTCTAAAAACAGTTTTTTTAATTAAAAAAATAATAATTAATATATTAAAAAAAACCAAGGATGGGTGAGTGAACCCTAGGGGTGGGTAAACCTTACCCATGGTTAAGGGGTGTCAAAAAGAGACACGTGGCGACCTCTAGGGGTTCAAATCGGAGAGAGTCTTCCCGGTTTGAACTCGAGAGGATCCTGAGCCTTCCAATATCGTCCAGCAATAGAAAAAGGAGAAGAAAAAGGAGAAAGAGCTGGCATACTGACCAATCAATGAGACCACGTGCGCTGACCGGGGTTTCCTTCGCTTCCTTCTATTGCCTTGTTTGTTTACTAAAAGGAAGCTCGTGGGCACGTGAAGCCCTCTTCCCTTCCTAATTTGAATGGTAGTTGTGGGGGGAGACCTGCAGGCTGCAGTCTGACTAGTTTACGCAAAAAAAAAAATAAAAAATTCTTTTACAAATGTGAAAATTATAAAATGCAAAGGGAAATTGCAAAATTTTCTAACTCCAACCGATTCGGAATGTCAAAATTTCAATCGAATTCCAGAAATTTAAAGTTTTTAAATATTTTATTGGACCTAAATATTCTTTCAAAATATTTCGACATTTCTGCCCCCAAAAGTTTGGAATTTTTGTCGAAATAAATCAAAATTTTTTTGTTAATCTTTTAAATATATTTACGTATCTCTACTATTATAATGAAAGAAGCGGGGTTAAAAAATTGATTGATTTTTTTTTAATACTCCTAATGAGTCCCAATTTTATGGTATAAGGATGAATTTTTTAATATTTTTTCTATTTTACCTTTAACTCCATATAAAAAAATTAAGATACTATATTATCTTATTTTACATGAGAAAAATTTGTAGGGGTATTAAAGTAATATCAACTATAACTAACAATAATCGCTCAATATCTCTATGATTCCCTCAAATCCTTATCATTATCTTCTCTCATGCTCCCTCATTGCTCTCTTAACGAAGAGACATACCCTCTCTACGTTGTAACTATTTTTCAAAAGAAAAAATAGGGACATGTGTTATGAGGTAGTTTCAACATACTAGTTTATCTTTTTAAGTTAAAATTTTTAAATGAAAATTTTAAAAATTCTCTTACTAGAATCCCTCTTCTCAATCACTCTCCCCTTCTTCTCTCTCTCACGTGCATCGCACATGTTGCCGACTAGTTTTATATAAAGTTATTAGATGCAAATTACTTATCTAATAATTAAACTGAATAAATAAGTAAGTAGGTTAGTACAAATATTTAAGGGTCATAAGTATCCTAACTTACTTAGTTGAGGTACTATTTTAGATTTATAAATAAAGATTATCATTAGAAAAATTAAATAATAATAATAATTATCGTATCTTAATATTTAAGTTTTCTAGTTTAGATAGTCTAGTAGAAGTGTTTAAGTATCTTATAATAATAATAAATAAAATATCTACTTAAATTATTATTTAAAATTTTAAACAAAATCCTAAAACAAAAAAATTAAATATTAACTTACATAAAAAAAATTAGTATATTTTGGTAAATATCGGTATTTTTTAATTAAAATTTAAATAAAAACTATTAATAAAAAGCAATATTTAGACCAAAAATTTCAAAATTTCTGTCATAATAGTGCAAAATGAAATAATAGGCAAATCGGAAGCAAAAAAAATAGGCATATCAATTTCAGTGGGGGACCAAGACCGAAATTTTGCGACACCAAAATTAAAAACTATGCTTGGGATGGAATAATGTGAAGATAATAAGAATATAAAATTAAAACCATGTTTGGGATTTTTAGAACTTGGGATTAATGTGAGAATAAGAAGAATATAAGATTTTGGTGGATTTGGCTTTGTACATCCACCACACTGCATGGTTGTCGCTCACATGGTTAACATTTTTTTTTCAGTGGAATTCAAGTGAGTGGCCAAATGCGTATGGGACATGCGGCTGATTCCTGAATATCTTTACTGCAGTAGACCTTTTAAGGAGGACCAGTCAACACGTTGAAGCATCTTAGGGTACTGGGAAAGGCTTGGTCTAAGTGCGCTGTATCTCTTTTGGTATACCTTCTTGTTAGCAACAAAGCCAACACTTAGATTTTGCACACTAAACTAAGGATCACCTGTTTATATTTTTATATACTATGTGCATGTTCGTGGCTCGTTTTTTCAGTGTTGCATCAGAAGAAATAATGGCCTTTTTTCTTATGACTTAGATATTCTCTCCAGTTATAACTGGACTCCTTGAGTCTGGTTATAACAATGAGTTCGCCATGTGTTTCTTTTGACTCCTCTTAACTATAGTTAAGTTTCACCCACTCTTAGGGTTTACCCACCTATCCTTGGTTTTTTTTTTAAAATCTTAATTTTTTTAAACCCAGGGTAAAACTTACTAACTCATAGGGTTAAAAAAAAATTAATATTATTTTTCTAAAAATCAAGGATAGGTGGTGAGCCTTAGGAGTGGGTGAATCTTACCCACAATTAAGGGGTGCCAAAAAGACACGTGGCAGAATCCTTGGAGTCCGGTTATAACTGGAGAGAAATTTCAAGTCTTTTCTTATTTGGATATAGCCATGTTAAGCCTCTCTAGGCTTTTCATTTGATGACATATTATAATGACTCACCTTGTAATCTATGTTTTTATTCTATGAATGAAGAGCTATCTGATTCTCCCTATGTATACACTATGTGCAACATAGCAAGTACACATGTAATTACAAATGATGATCCATGCCATGGAAAGCATGCAATACCTCCCTTTCTCTTCCAAGGTGGCTCACATGTAAAGTGGGGTCACATTTTAAACGGTGCTCCCAGCTATGAGATGTGGGAGAGAAGTACATGAATGTAAGGTGCATTCATATTCCTTAGGGAGTTCCAAGCCATAGGCGCATCCAAGGTAGGATGCAAAAAAAAAAAAAAAGGAAAAAAAAAACTGGATGCCTCATTTGAGTGAGGAAAAGCATTCATCCTTTTTTTTTTGTTTTTGGTATCGCAAATAAGTTTAGGCTGCCAGGTTAGCTGCATTAGTATGTTTAGTTAGCGGGTTTATGTGCTAATCGATGTATTGACTCAATACGGATATACTATTCACATGGGTGATGCAATCATCTTTTCGCAATATTGTAGCATTATATTATCACTACAAAAAATCTACCGATTAGTGATAGAAAAATTCCATCACTAATAATCGTTTTTCTATCACTAATAACATTAGTGATAGAAATATTGTTTGTCACCGATACTAACATCACTAATGAGTTTTGAGTAATTAGTTACCTATCTAAAAGTATTTTACTTTTATGGACAAAAATATCTCCGACTCTAGAACTAATTTTATTTTATTAAAAAAAATATAGTCTTCCCTTTCCCCCTCTAATAAGAGAGAGAGAGAACCGAAGAGAAAGAATAATAGAAAGAGAAAGTAGAGAGTGAATAATAGAGAGAGAATAATAGAGAGATGTGGTTTTAAATTTAAAAAAAAAAGGAGAAACAAGAGAAACTGACATTTTTTGCCTGAAGGAGAGACTGGTTGGTGGATCCGCAAGATTCAAAGACATCATTTGCAAAAATAATCATCAAAATCGAAAATCAGGAATGAGAGGAAAGAAGAACCTCATCCAATCAAAAGAAAGAAGAGAACTGTAGTTAAGAAGCGAACCACAGAGAACACACAAAGAGAGAGAGAGAGAGAGAAAGAGAAAGAGAGCAGAACGGGATTACCTTCCACTTGATTGGAGCTACAGTGGGTGCGAGGGAGTGTCTCAGTGGGAAAGAACGCAAAACATGAAAATCCTCAATTGTTTTGCGGGAAAGAACCCTATTTAAACTCACAATTGCTCTTTTACAATTAGTGATGAAAAAAAATTCTGTCACAATTGATCTTTTACAATTAATGGCAGAAATAAATTTGTCTCTATAGATAAATTTATTTTACAAAAATGAATTAAATGTCGAAATATGCATGACGGAAAAATTCTGACACAGATCTTTTACAATGAGTGATGGAATATTTCCATCTCTATAGGTAAAATTATTATAAAAAATACATATATTAAAAATCGAAACATACATTAGAGACGAAACATTAACGACAAATTTAGTTCCGTCACTAAAAGTATGTAATAGAGACGGTTCTATAATCCATCACTAATCGGTAGTGCATTTGATTTTTCATATGATAATATGAATAAACGGTAAATTAAATTGAACTCTCTGCTTTCGATCCTTGATTAAGGCTTCATTAAAATACATGTAAGATTCTTAAATGAGTACATCTTGTAATAAAAAATAAAAATTGCATCATGTGAAATATCTATTTCTAAATCAGTCTCTTGCTTTCATCAGGGATGACACATATTAACTAAGCTTAAAAGTGTTAACCCTAGGAGTTAAAGCTCTTAACCATAATTAAAATATCACATGGTGAGTTGTGAAAAAATGCCAAAGGGATAACCAGAGACGATCCTGAATCTAAAATATAAACACGATGACATGTCTATTACCTTGTTTTAACTTTTAAGTTTAATTCGACAAAGAGGGTTGGTTGCAATTGGGGAGTGAAACTAAGAATCTGAAACTGACCTCGACCAGCCCACCCTTAACTTTAACTTTAAGGGTGGGGCTCGCTTCGGCCCAGCCCGATGTGCAGGCCCCACCTAGCCTACACGTATGAACGGCCTTTACCACATGCGAGTATAATGCTAGCTTTCTTTGTTCGTACTTACACATGCCCATCACGTTTCGTATGCAGATAAAAGCTAACTCATCATCAAATAGGCGCGCCGTTTGTCCAGTTCGCCGTTACAAATGTGCACGTTAGAAGCAACAGAAAGGAAATTAAAACGGGTGTTTTCCATTAAAGCAATAGTAATATATATTTTTTTTTCGTATATTTGTCGACTTCTTCTTTATGCGAGAGGGAGGCCTAACCTGATTTTTTCAAAATTTCAAAACTACCTTTATATAAAACTACCTTTATATAAAACAAAACTTTGATCCAATATTTTATTTTAATGCGTTAATGTTTCATTGTAATTCCCAAACTACCCTTTATCTATTTAAAAAATAGAATCACACCCAATTGCGATTAAATTCGGGGAGAGGTCAATCGCACCCACGAGTTAACACGTGTCCCTTTTAACTCCTATTAACTGGGGTTAATTCTTTCCCCTCGCTCTCACGTGCATCGCACGTGCCACCCGTTAGTCTTAATAAAAGTATAATGTGAGTGGCAGGCATAGCCTCATTTTTCTGAAATTCCTAAACTACCCTTATATAAAACAAAACTTTGATTTAATGTTTTACTTTAATTCTCAAACTATCCCTTGCTCATCTATCTATTTAAAGAATAGAATTACAACCAATTGCGATTGAACTCGGGGAGAGTTCAATTGCACCTACGGGTTAACATGTGTGCCTTTTAACTCATATTAATTGTGGTTAACTCCTTCCCCTCGCTCTCACGTGCATCGCACGTGCCACCCGCTAGTCTTAATAAAAATAAAGGTTATATTGCTTAACTTATTATGCTATGTTTGGTTGTGGAGAAAATAAGCAAAAACATGGAAAAGAAAAAAAAAAAATAGATTTCTAATACATTTTTAGTTGTGTTTTGTCTAATTTTTTTTTTCATTTCCATGTTTTTACTTATTTTCTCACCAACCAAACATAGGGTAAGAGTAAGCGAATATTAACTATAATTGATGTTGATAAAAAAGGGTCATGGACTAATGAGAAATATTTTTGATTTTGTCCATTTATTTATAGCTTCTAAAAAAATATATATAATATACTAACCACACACAAACTCACGCACAATACACTCGCACACACAACCCTCAATCTCAACTCAAGCCTTTAAAGTTTAACCACATTCATTATTCAAAAAAGAGGGATGAGATGGAAGTACTTAAGGAAAATGACCCAACAATCAGTAATCGATGTGGGATAAATGGAAAACCAAAGCTCATTGTTTTTTCCTAACATGCACACCTAACTTAGCATTGTTTCTTTTGATAATATGGGGCGGAGCTAGGAATTTGTTGTAGGAGGTGCACATCTGGTTCAAGTGACGGGGGTTTGGGGGCGAAGCCCTTGGAATTTTTTTTTGACGACTAAGTTTACTAGTTATTTCATTCATCCATTTTGTACATATACAAATATTGTTTTTCCTTGTTACGGGAGCAATTGTCCCCGGATGACAATGCCCTATTATATAATATAATATATATCTATTACCCTAAAAAGAGGCTTATTTTGCCCTGTCTTTAAATTTTCGTCTGAGTTCTTTTAAGTTAATTCCATCCATATCCCTTTGTGTTTTGTTTATAATTTCGAATCCTCGATGATTCTAGAAGGGTGAGTATACTCCGTCCTCCCTCAGTCACTACCACATCGCTGTTGCCGCTGCTGCTACCCCGCAATCGCTACCGCCGGAAAGAAAAACGGTTTGTCATCGAAACTTCATTCATACGCACATGGATCGGCACCCTAGAAAAAGGCCGAGGTTAGGTAGATTTGAATTTTTTGTTTGTTTGTTTCGTATCAGTTAGTTTCATTAATTGGAGAAGAGTTAATTAGGAGTTCTTATTCTCTAGGTGTTGGTTTGATCTCTAGGTGTTGGTTTGAGCTTCTGGGTTTCAATAGATTTCCTCACTCTAGAGTTCATGCTTGCTAGGGATGCATGTATGTTTGCACTTGAATTTTTATTATTTTAGATGGAAACAATAGCCCCTTTTTTTCATTCTCATATTTGTTGATCTTTATTATTGCATATTTTTGTTGGGTTGCCGTTCCTCACAGTCGGCCATTAGGGTTTTAGAATGTCATTATAGTGCCAAAATGGTTTAGGGACACCATGAAAAGAAAGTAAGGTTTCAAACTGCTTTTTTATTGCAGATGATGACATTCGCATGATTCTTTGATCTGGTTCATACTTCTTTCTTACTTCTCTTTGGACTATTTATTTTGGTTTGTGTATATTGTTGACATAGCTTAGGGCGTTAAATCATTATTCACATATTGTGTGTAATTTATATTTTCAAGTGTTTCACAAGAGATAATTTCCTCAAATTGGGAATTATGTAAAATTAATAATCATATCCGTAACTGTCAGCTCTCAGCTGGCATTGTGTTTTTCACTTGATTATTTTGGGATTTGTTGTCTGAATTCATCTTTTTCAAGGAAAGAAGTTTCCTTTGCTTTTGTATTTTTAGTGATGTTATTTTTTGGAAATTAAGATGAAGAAGAAACCTCTTAAGAAAGTAAGTTTGCTCTATGGAGCTCATTATTTTATTTGACGTCTAAGCACATTTTCTTGATTTTCTATGTGCATTTTTCATACATGAATGACTTCCCCGATTCTAAATTTTTTTTATTGGTGCTTTATGTTATTTGTAGAAAATATAATCTATTAGCTACAAATTTAAGCAGTTAATTGTCCTTCATTTCACATAGGCCCCTGCCCAAGAGCGAAAAACATGTTGCATGTCCCTTGCCTTCATTTTAATTTTAACACCTTTCTAAGAGCATCACTTGCTTTCATGATTTTGTTGCTAGGTTAATGGAAGAGATTGGGTTGAAAGTGATGGGGCAGTCATCTCTACTAATACCAATATTATTAGCATTTTTAGCAGATGACTCTTCTGTTATTGTGTGACAATTTATTGTTAGTGGCATAAATCTATTTTGTCATCTCCTTGAAAAGATGGCACTTCATGTTTATCATTAAACATAAATACCCCCATTATTATAAAAATATTATATTAATGTACAATCAAAACTCTACTTATATGCTTTAGGCAATATTCTGATATATCTCGAGGGCTGTAATTTATGTTGTGTATTATGATGAATACTAAAAGCTCGGTACAAGCATTAGTTTATCACAAGCCAAAGGTTGTTGATTGTTATGCCTGCTTTTTATCTTACAATTTATTCTTTTGATACTTATGTTTTACTTTCAATTTATTTGTATATTATTTTCTTTCTAAATGAAAATATATAATCCTATTTTTTCTTTATTAAATTTATTTTGAAGCTTTTCCATGTGCCTTGCACGTGCAGAGATGACTATCAATATAATATAATCCTTAATCTATTATACATTTTCATTTAAAGTTTATGTTGTTTAAACTACAGTATCTAATATTTAATTTTTATATTATATACTATGTAGTATAAAAATATTGTATTAATTTTTGTATCAATATATTATAATAAATTACCAAACTCTATTCTTTGGTATTATAATAAAATACCAAACTTTTTAATATATCTATAACCATAAGTGGATTTGAGGGTGCTTATTGTAGCTCTTTGCAAAAGACCACACCTCAGGAAGCAGAGGCCCCTGAATTCGACTCTTGCCATCCCTTGGGGCCACCCGCACAAGGTTCCATGGTTCTCATGGGCCTTTAGTTACCGGTTCATGTGGGTTGCGGGGTCTTGCATGCGCCTGGGGTTTACTTAGTCTACCCAAAGGGTGGGCTTGGGGTTCCTCGTTACAAAATAAAAATAAAAACAAAATTCTGAAAGGTAGGATAGTCTTTCTTGTGAGCCAAATGATAGAGAAAATTATTCACAGTCCAATTGGAATTCAGGTATAGTATTAGGTTTTTCCATACTATTTTGTTGACACTTTCGATGTCTTTTCTGATTTCAGGTAAGGTATAAGGTTTTCCCATACCATTTTAGACTCAATTGTTTTTTATCCTTTTGTTTGTTTATACAGGAATGACAAATAATCCTAATTTTGTGGAGGAAATATCACCACATTTTGGGAAAGACAATGAGATTATTGTCGTGCGTCCACATACCATAAATCTTATCCATAACTTGCCTTGGATTTTAGCCTATTACCTTTCATAGATATTCCATGTTCTGATTTTACTTCCCGCTTTTGCAGGGATGCCAGACTGGGAAGAGTTTGTTAATAGTTACAACTGATCTTTTATCTGCTATAAGTAGGATTTTAAACCTTTAACACATTTAGTCGGTATTATGTTCCAAAACATAAAATATGTTTCCTCCCACTTTTAAAGATCTGCTTTCTAAGATATATAGGAGTAGACAATGTGGATCAAGTAAAAATGTAGGAAGTGTTGTAATGTATCAAGTCAAAGTAGACCACGACAGCTAATGTCATAGTTGTAGTCATAGTGTATGTGCAGGGCAAACCATCTACCAAGTCCTATCCACGGGAACTACGCAAAAATAAAACAATGCATTGATAAATCCTTTCCATTTGGCGATTGGTCCTTATTTGTTTAATTCTGTTTGCAACTTCATCAACTTTCATTTTACCTTGATCTTAAGAGACATGGTCGAGGTCATTTATTATGTGTAATTATGGTGACTGGTGTGAGATTCTGATTGTAAAAAAGTACTATTATTTTTTTAGGTGTTCAAAGGAAATTGAGGGAAAAGGTTGGTCTATAGAAGGTGTGAATATAGAAATGTGGTTAAAATATAGAAGTTTGGTTAAAACAGAAATGAAATAGACAACTTAGAAGAATTTTCTTGGAAATAAAAATCTAAAGTGAAATGAGTTAAGGATTGTTGTAGAAAAAAAAACCGTTTCATCTATCAACTATGATGAGAAGGATAAAGAATCTGGTAATTTGGTGCATACGAAGGTGCACACTTTGGCTAAGCATCAAAAACAAGTGGGCCGAGTGGGAGTGAACATTTTCTCACAGCTATTATTAATCTTTGGATACAATCCCTTAGGTAAGAATTTATTTGGTTGTATTTTAAGACTCTTTTCTCTTATTACTCCTCTCATTTTATTTGTTGTACCTTAAGTCTCTTTTCTCTTCTTATTCCTCTCATTACTTTGTACTTAGCTATTTCACCTTGATGGTTGACTTTGAGTGGTGATTGACAATACACTCCTTTTTTGGTTTGCTTTGGTTATAAAATTTTTCTCTCTTCATCTCCCCTTAAACTTAGAATATCAATTTTAAAAGGTGTCAAATAGTATTCTGAAGATAGTGCCTTTGTTCTAGATCTTTCTCAAGTTTTATTTATTGTCCTTGTTAGATAGTAATAGAAGAAAATACGAGTAGAATGTTCAAAATTTTACTTCAAGGACAATTAAGAAATGAGTATGAATTACAGGGAAATTTCATATAATCTGCTTATAAAAAGGAATCGCAGAGATATTTCTTATAATCAAATAACAGGACAAGTCACTACCATGTAATCATTCTTATCTCAGTATTTTTTGTCCTCTAATCATAGTTTCTTTTTCAAAAGCCTCGAACCTAGGCATTGAGTGAACCATATTGGTGAACTATTTTTGTTGTACTCAACTTGTCTACTATTCTAATAGTATACATTTCATGCTTTCCAAAATTCTGGTAGACTGCTAATAGTTTGTACCAGAAGGTAAAGCTAGATTTCATTGACTTTGTTCCACCTCTTATAGCTAATATTTCTTATATTGCCAAACTATGAATTTTTAACCTTAGAAAGATTTATATCTGCATGTTCTTTATTGTTAATTTTCTCTATTGTACTCTATATATCATCACAATTGACAGTCATCCAGGCACCTACACTTTGGTAATAGATAAATGACAATCAACTGGTAGATGGACTTTCAATAAAGCTTATGTGTTTATTCTCTGTTTTAGCTGTTCCTGTGAGTTTCTGCACATATTTTGCCATTACAAATTGTGAGATCCTTTACCAAATGTTTGCTTTATTCGGAGACTATCAACTTCTTAAGTCTTGGTCATTGTATAACTCAGGAATCTTGCCAACAACAATATAGAATGATCCATTCTACAAAACTACAAAAAACTACAGCAGATATTCTGGATCATCTGATCAGACCGATATTTTGAGTAGGGGATCTCATAGGTGGGGCCACCTTCATGTTTTTCATGTGCAAATTTGCTAATTTGGTAGTCTAGAAAACAGTTACCTTAGATATCCTTTACTTGGATTCGGATTTAACAAAAATATGCAGATTGTGGATTTCTTCTTCTCAAGTTAGTAGAACTTGCAGACATGTGGACTCAACGCTTACTACGATACTCAAATTTAGTATGCTCTAATAGAGCTGATGACGTTGTATAGATTTGGGTATATGTGAAATTTATATCGAGCTCAACTTTTATTGGAAAAAAAGTCACTTTGTACAAAGGTTCCACCTGCAAGCAATAAAAGAAGTTTTTATGGAGGCACCATTTCCATTATCTTTCGGTTATTGTATAGTTATACTGTAAATTCATGATACAATAAGATCTGAGCATGATAAGTAGAATACCTTGTAGAGGCACACATGCATTCCTTGCTCACTTATACACGGAGTGCATCATTCTCTCATCCATCTCACAAGATTACTATTGAAGTAAATGATCCATAATATAGCATTTTCCCTTTCCTCGTATCGTTCTTTGAAGTAAATGGTTCATCATTTTTCTCTTCTTTTTTTGGCAGGGCCAAATTCTTTTTTCCTGTTACCTACATATTTTTTAAATATTTTATTTGCCTTTCGATATTTTGGTAAGTATGCATCACGTGCAAGGCACGTGCCATGCTAACTAGTATTTTAAAAAAGCTTAAGGAGCAGTTGCCCCACTTTCCAATGACTATGCTTTATTAAATAATTAAATAAAATAATTAAAAGATATATACATATATTTTTTAAAATTTCATGGGACAATTGCCCCATATACTCATCATTTATTGTTATAACCAAACTACTAAGAGTATGGTTACAACACAAAAGTTTTTTAATTCTAGTTAACAACTTTAACCTTTGAAGTTAATTTTTTTTCCTTCTAGAAACCAAGGTTAGGTGATAGAACCCTAAGGGTTAGAGAATCTTAATCACAATCAAGATATATTAAAATGGACATGTGTTAATTGATGGATTGTAACCGACTCAAGGAGTCCAGTTATAAGGATTCTAAATCCTTAGTAAACTATATTAAAAAAAATATATATTCAAAAACTGAGGGGCACCCACTGAGATTGAATCACAGCCAATCATGATTGAATTTGGGGAGAGTTCAAACATAGCCATAGGCCAACACATGTCCCTTTAACCTCTATTAACCGTGGTTCAGATTTACTAACCCTTGGGGTTCAAAAATATAACCTTAGTTTTTAGAAAAATATTAAACTCTAGTTAAGGATTTTTAACCCTAGGATTAATAATTTTTAAAAATGGTAAAGTTATTTTGTTGAATCCCAAAGATTAGTGAATCTTAATCATAGTTAATATGGGCCAAAAGAGACACGTGTTGGCATGTGAGTCCGATTAAACTCTCCCCAGTTCAATTGCAATTGGCTGTGATCGGATCTTCCTCCACCTCCATGCCCATGCTAAGCAATATATGCATAGACATAAAACTTTTTTTCCCCAAAAGTTTAGGGGGGCACGTGCCCCCCAACCCCTGGCTCCGCCCCTGCTAACCACACACGCAAACTCACACACACTACACTCCCACACACAACTCTCAATCTCAACTCAAGCCATTAAACACAAACACCCCTAAAAAAAAAGAGTGAAGTGGGAGTACAAAGGAGAAAGTTGGAGTACACAAGGAGAAGGACTCAACAATCGGTAATTGATGTGGGATAAATGGACAACCAAAGCTCAAGCTCACTCTTTTTTCCCAACACACACACACCCAACTCACTTTTGTTTCTTTTGATAATATATTAACGGGAAATGGAAAAAATGGACCCCAAGGTCAGTGTAGAAGCTGACCCGTGATCTGATTTGTCCATATCCCCTTTTTACCACCCATCAACTATGGTTAGGATTCACTCACCTACTAAGGTTAAGAAATCTAACCATGATTTTTAGGAAAAAAAAAAAAAAAACTAATTTTAAGCTTAATCATAATTAAAGAGGTGTCGGTTAGTTTAGAAGAGGCCCTGAGATCTTCTTCACAGGACTCTATATTAACCATACACATAACTCTGAATCTCAACTCAAGCGTTTAACCTCACACACTCTTCAAAACCTCACACACTCTTCAAAACCAGAGAAGTGGGGTGAGAATACTTAAAGGAGAATAACCCAACAATCGGTAATCGATGGAAAATAAGCAACCAAAGCTCACTGTTTTTTCCAACACACACACCCAACTCAGCTTTGTTTCTTTTGATAATGTTTATTCATAGAGAGACCAAAACCTCTACCCGATTATCACCCCTTGAGGTCTCCGCGTGTCCCTTTTGACACTCCTTAACCATGGTTAAGATTCACCTACCCTTAGGATTCACCCACCCACCCATCATTGGTTTTTAGAAAAAATATTAAATTTTTTTATAAATATTTTAATATTAAAAAAACCCTAAAAACAATTTATTAATTAAAAAAATTTAATATTTTTTTTCTAAAAACCAATGATGGTTGGGTGAACCTTAGGGGTGGATGAATCTTAATCACAATTAAGTGGTGTCAAAAGGGACACATCCAGACCTCAAGGGGTGACAACCGGATTTGCCGTAGAAGATTTGGTTTCTTATTTATAGCTAGTTTCAACCAGAGCTGTAGTTAATATCTTAAAGGGACATAATCTTCTCCCCTTGTAACCGTTTTTTCCAAAAACAGTTACACCCCTGGGGTGGCCACTTGTCCCTTGTGACACATTTTAACCCTAGTTAGGAATCCGATTCACTAACTCCTATCATTGGTTTTTAGAAAAAATAATAAAATAATTTATTATCCGTGGTTAAAATTCATTACCTCTTAGAGTTAAATTTTTTTATTCTAAAAACCAAAACTAGGTGACTGAACCTTAACCCTATGTTTGGTTGCTGAGAAAATAAGTAAAAACATGAAAAATAAAAAAAAATTAGACAAAATATAATTAACAATTGTATTAGAAACCTAAAATTTTCTTTTCCTTTTCGTGTTTTCACCTAACCTATTTTCTAGACAATCATACATAGCGTAAGGGTGAGGGAATTTTAACCCCGTACCAAAAAAAATAGGTGACAAGAATTTAAAAACGAGCCACACGTGACCACCTCAAGAGTATAACCGGTTTTGACAAAACCGGTTACAACTGGAGAAGACACGAGTCGTATCTGAATAACAAAGAAAATATCTGCTCGTACCTCGTAGAGAAAAAGAGCGCGCCATTAAAACGTACCGGCGGACCTTTAAATCCCGCCTACCTAACTCAATTATCTTCTAACCCCACTCCCCAAAAAGAAAAACAAAGAAAAAAGGCAATTATCTTGGTGGGCTAGGCTGACGTAGACGACGCAATCTCAGACACCACTTCGTTATTCCCGAGATTGAAAACCCAGAAGCCTATCTCTCTTCTAATTCTCGAGAGAACAAGGGGTCAAGGAGTGAGAAACCATTGACTGTTGCTTTCAGAATTGGCCCTCTGTTCTTCAGGTCAGTCCAATGGCTCAAATAATATGAAAATAGCTTTTATTTCATTTTGTAATCTAATCTAATCTTATATCTTTTTTTTTTCTGTTAAGATTTATTGATCACAGTTTAGCACCTTCGAACAGATTTATGCGAATATGCCTTCTACTTACTGTTCTTCGTCGCTTTTCGCGGTTTGAGGGGTCGTTTTTCCGGGGTTGGTTCTGAGATTTTCTGATATGCGGCGTCCCTCTTTTTCTGCCAAGAGGGAGAATTTTGGTTGGGTTTTCTTAGGATCTTTGTCAATTTATTAATTTTTTTCTACTGTAATTTAGATTATTAGGTAACGAAAAACTGATGAGTTTGGAGGGTTTCCTGGATTGGTTTTGATCTGTGGAGGGTTAGGCAGAATCTGATATAGGAGTTCCTGTTTCGAGTCGAAAAAAATTGCAATTTTGTGGGGGGTTTCAGTTGGGTCTTAGGTTTATGTGGGGGATTTTGAGAAATTGGGAGATGGGTTACTGAAAAAATCAGATTTTGGGAGGATGTACGCGGTGGGGAGGCTAAGTAGCTACATCTCCCGGGGCGTTACGACCGTATCCGGCCCCTTTCACCCTTTTGGGGGAGCTGTGGATATTATCGTTGTCCAACAGCAAGACGGGAGCTTCAAGTCGTCGCCTTGGTATGTCAAGTTCGGGAAATTCCAAGGGGTGTTGAAGGCCAAGGAGAAGGTGGTGAACATAAGTGTCAATGGAGTTGAAACTGACTTCCACATGTACCTGGATCATAAAGGGGAAGCTTACTTTCTCAAGGAAGTGGATGGAGAAGAAGGAGATTCCATTTTCTCTCCTCCATCGTCTGGTGATGAGACAGATGAGCAATTCTGTAATGGTAGGACAACCAGGTCTGAAAGTTGCAATTTTGATGCTAATCAACAGAATTCAGATACTCAGAATGATGTGAACAATGGGAAGATTGCGGCTAGGACAAATTCCCGCCGGTCTCGGATTTTTGGTCTCGTTTTTGGGCGGAAATCAATGAAGGAGGACAATAGGCAGGGACAAGAGGGTGATGCTGGCGTTGAAAGGGCTAGTTCGTTGGAACGTGCTGAGATTGCAGCTGACCTCTTGGAGGTGAAGTGGTCTACCAATCTTAAAACAATCAAACCAAGGAAGGATTATGCTTCACGGGTGTCTGCTCCAAATATGTCGGTCGAAGAGGCTGATAAGGGCTTGCTGGTTAATGATGAACAGAGCCAGGTTAGCCCATTAGTGCATGATAGCATGGACAATAGTTCCGATCATCTTGTGCTACATGAAGAAACTGGTCCCAGCGATGGGTTAATGGGCAACAATTCTGAGTCCAGCTCCCAGAAAGCAGAGTGTTCTGCTGAGGTGACTAGTTTAAAGATTCCATGTTTAAGCACCCAGGAGCAAGTTATAATGATATCTTCATCAGAGGCAAGTGATTTAGAAGATAAACACGGGGTAATCTCTGGAATGGCAAAAGGGATTGGCAATTTGTGTGCAAGGAATGGTGATCCTGATGAGTCCTTGAAGGGTGTCATCTCTGAGATTGTCATTCCTGATACAGAACATGCATCTGATGAAAGGGATGGTCTTCTGTTAAGATCTGCTGTTTCTGAGGTGGAAAGTGGAATGGAAAGAGTTCAATCCTACAGTTACTGTGAAGCATCAGAGAGCTCAGCACTAGGGATGGATGACTCTAGTGAACAAGCCCTTGAGACTCTGAACTTTTCTCATGGAGAATGTGAGGAAGTCCAAGTTCGTGCTGAAAATTTATATCAGACACCTAAGCTCATATCTGAGGTAAACTCCCAACCAGAATCTGGTGTACTAGCTAAAGAAAATTTGAATGATTCAGAAATTTTAGAAGATGTGGATTCCTACAAGTTTCGTAACTCTGGAACCAGTCATGAAAGTGAGAAAACTTCTGTTAACTCAAATGCAAAGAGTATTGTGACGGAATCCGTTTCATTGCTTGATATATGCTTCGTAACTTCTACTGAAGCTGAGATATTAGAAAGTAATGACCAGGATGCAATTATCAAAATTAGTTCGGAAACGGAACTAGCGGAGGTTTCTGAGAATCATTCGCAGATAACTGAAAAGCCATCTATTATACGAAACTCTCATGCTCGCATAGTAAGTGTTGACCAAATACTTAGTTCAGAGCCACAGAGCATTTGCACCTATCCCAGTCTCAGCAACTCTATTCATCAAATTCAAGAGGATGAAAATACGGGGGAAGAAAATAAGTTTAATGAGATTTCTCCTTCATTGGAGTTGGTCAGCGATCCTCAAGAATCGAATGTCAATCACGACCCAATGAAAGCAATGAGTATTCCACCATCAGAGAATTTAGAGGAAGATCAATTCATTTTCAGTGACATCGATGATTTCTTACCCAGTAAAGTCCAGTGCAAGGATTCAATTTCTCCAGATTACACGGAGAAACAAAATCATTCCGCGCTTACTGTAGAAGGCATTGAAGATGAGAATGTGTCAATCAACATTTATGGCTCATCTTTGCCTTCAGACAAGCTTGTTCAGGAGTATAAGCCTAATGATTTTGAAGACTTGCTTGAGGAACCAATGGTTATATCAAGTCCAATTAGTATTCGGAGAAGTCGTAAGGGTGCAGGGGTAGAAATTGATCAGCTGATAGAATCTTTACCCAATATCAGGTCCCACATCAACAGTCTGGAGAGTTTTGATGTTCTTCACCCTCTAAGCCATTCCCTGGATTTAAATACCCAAAAATTGAATTGGGGCTTGCTTAGGAAGGACGTCTCAAGATCTTTAAAGTCAGATGCAGATTCTGAACTTCACTTAGTTCAGGAGCAGCTTGCAATTGGGGATACTCATACCTTCGGGGAACTCGAACACGTTTCAGCGAACCCTGTAGTTGGTAAGTGAACTCTGGCTGTGCAATTAGACTCCATCTATCTTTCAAGAGCATATGGCATTTGATAAATTGTGGAAACTCATTTATGTCCTGTGCTTTATGCAGAGATATCTCTATGCAAACACTTGCTATATGAAGGGATGGGGGCGGATGCTGCTTCTCAAGCATTTGATGCTGAAAAAGTGGATTCGAAGAAATTTGCTACTCTGGGTCCTGCACTTGTAAAGGACGATAGGCTCGTTGTCAAATTGGGTGGTCGTTACTTCCCATGGGATAAAGCTACACCTATTATTTTAGGGATGGTTTCATATGGATGTGAACAAAATTTTGAACCGGAAGGCATGATAGCTGTTGAGCGTGTAGAGAGAACTCCAGAAGGGGATACATCAACAGCCATTGTGGCCTCCAGTGGAAGCTGGATACTCTGGCCTTTCACTTTCAAAAGATCAAGAACCTTGAGCTCTGTCCAGCCAGTTTTGAATGTCCCCAAAAGCAATGCTGAGAATGCTTCAGAGAGCACAAGTGACATGACCAGTGATAAAAATGTGCTCAAAGTCAAGCCCATTAAGAAGAAGGTGAGGATGATCATTCCAACGTCTGAACAGCTGGCATCCTTAAATCTGAAGGAAGGGAGGAACACAATAACCTTCAAATTCTCAACTGCAATGCTGGGGAAGCAGCAGGTTATTCTTTGTTGCATTTTAAGGGATTCTCTTTTTCAATACAGAGGCTTTCTCTATTAATTCTTACTTAAAATATGTTCTTGAACAGGTGGATGCAAGTATTTATTTATGGAAATGGAACACTCGTATAGTTGTCTCAGACGTTGATGGGACAATTACCAAGTAAGGCTCTCGTAACTTGTTGTATTGCAGTTGAGTTTGTTGCCAATGCTTAGTATTCTAAGACGGTTAATCATTGAGGGTCTTTGGTTGTCTTGCACTCTTACATTAAGTGCACACTAACAGTTGTTAGGAATACTTTTTTGACATTTCTGTGACCTGTTCTTGTCAAAACAATGCCTTGAGTCGATTGCCTGAAGATTTGCACATACTTGAACTGTTGACAAATTTGTTTATGTCCAATGATGGTATCAGAAAGATTTTTGTATTATAAAATTTGACATATCTGACAATTTTAGAAATGTAGCTACCTTTTGGTTTGTCTTTGCTATTCATTGGTGAGCTTCTAGATCTTGGTGATTTATTTCTCTAATCCAATTATCCTTTACTGTGATTGAAAGTCTTTGTTTTCTAGATCTTGGAGACTACATTACTAGGCAGATCTCTATGGCAGATCTCTATATTGCTCTTTTTAATTCTCGCAATTGGTTTCAATCTTTTCGAACAAAATCCATAATTTTTAGATAACTTACTTTTTCTACGTTAGGCTGAACTTTTTTCGGGCGTATCTGAGATTCCCCCTGTTTTGTATGCTCATCACAGATCGGATGTTCTTGGACAATTCATGCCTTTGGTTGGAAAAGATTGGTCACATACAGGTGTTGCCCATCTATTTTCAGCAATAAAGGTATGTTGCTTTTCTTGTGTTCTTATTGTACTTCTTTTTTGAAAAGAAAAAGTATGTCCATCGGTTTATTGCCTCTTGGTCGGCCAACATATGTAGTAGAATGTTGGGTAACCAAGAAGCAATATATTAACAGAATGAGTGTAGCCGATATGAGGGCGTTGAGAAGGATAGCGGAAAAATTAGGAAAATGAGATAAAAGCTGAGTGCACCCAAGAGAAAATGGGAGTAGTTGCAATGAATGATAAAGTAAGGGAGAGTCGATTGAGATAATAACGAAGACCAATGACAGCACTAGAGAGAATGAGTTAGTTGATGAAAGTTGAATGCTCAAAAAGGGCAATGGGGAGGGCAAAAAGGACATAAGCGGTAAGAAAGATTTCACAACACGTGCTTTAACAATGATATGGCCGTTGATAATGGCAAAAAATGGTTATGTTGCCGACCCCAATAAGAGAATCCTAATCATCCTACAAATGGGTTTCTTTTTCTTCTTTTTTATTTTTCCTTTTTTCTCTTGTATATGAAGATAAGGTTTGTTGTATTTGTGGAGTCATAGAATTTGAAAGCTTTCCATATATGGAAGTAATTGGTTAGCAATCTTGGTATTTTGTATGAACCTGATTGTGTTATTGTGTGTTACAGGAAAATGGGTATCAATTGCTTTTTCTTAGTGCACGTGCAATTTCTCAGGCCTATCTCACAAGGCAGTTCCTTTTCAACCTTAAGCAGGTGATGTATGATGATTTTTTAATCTGCATTTAAAGTTGATCTATTAAGAAAATTGCAGTCTTTAGTTTATGTTTTGTGTATTGGAATACTCTCCTGGAAACCCCATGATGTTGATTGATTACTTTTTTATACAAAACTATCTTCCTTTTTAAAATAACTATCTTCTTGCATTTGCAGGATGGGAAGGCGCTACCTGATGGACCTGTTGTCATTTCCCCTGATGGGGTTTTTCCTTCTCTATTTCGAGAGGGTAAGCGCTGTATATGAAGTTTTTCTTAAAAATGAGGCAAGAATTGCATTCTATTTTCGAGTTATGCCAATCTGAAGCCATGTTGCATGCAAGAGTCACATGGCTGTTTTTTATTAGCTGGGTGCACCAATCATGGACAAAAAATACCTTTTATTGTGAACTGACTTACTAATAGTGTGGGGAGTTGATTTTCCCTTTTTTATATTCCATAACCATTAGATGGACACAATGTTGTGGAAAACAGCTAATGAGAAACCTGATACACTAATCTAATGCAGAGTATTGGACCAACTGAGTTTTCTCATACATGTTGTTTGGGTCCTTTGGGATGGAAGACGATGTCTTCCGTGTATTGTAACTGATACTTCTATGGCAGTGTATCCACTGTGAACCAATACAAAACAAGTACTCTGTATTGTCTCTATAAATTTAGTTGCTGACCTTTATTGAAACATTATTTTAAGCTGCAGGCACATTTTAGGGACAAATTGAAGATGCATTATACTGTGACAGAGCTTCATATTAATTTGGATTTGGAAATGCATACTTCATATCGAGTTCATAAAAAATCCATGTAAAAGTGAAGAAGCATTTTTTCCCCTTTTTTTAGTAGTGATTTTTTAAAATTAGTAACGAGACTTAAGCTTGATGATTTCCTTCTCTCAATTCTATAGTTGATCCCATATTTTCAAAAGCTTTTAACACCACTTGATCCAGCATTTCTGAAACGAACTTGTACTTAGGTCCTGAATTTAGCAAACCTGCAAAGGAGCATCATAAATTATGGAAGCTGATGTAGGATCATGGGATGTAAATGTGCTGGACCCACTACGTGTTGAGCTTCGTATATTTATATCTTTGATGCTTTTATTCAAAGTAAAGCTGCATATTTTGACGTACTCAAATACTCATGTATGCCACATTAACATCCTAAATGAACATACCTGCTGATGACATACATTTTCAAGACAAAAATAATATCTGGGCAGACTTTCTCAGCATACAAATACAAGGACAAAATTGACTGCCCCTCAAAATGCTTGGTCATTTTTACAGATTACATGTCCACTTTTGCACCACACTTTGCCCAGTTTGTCTGATTTAAAAATTTATTGACCATCTTTTGGTTAATAAGCTGGAATCAAACCCCTGAACTCATGAGTGGTAGAGTGCCAACTAATTAAGCTACAAACTCGAGCTCTGCTAACCTCATTGTACTCGCATAAATATTCTTGGTGCTGAGCATGGATAATCTTAATGTGCCTTGAATCAACTCAGTTCTCTTTAAGTCTAGATTAGAACATCTTTCTTAGATAGGGTTGTACAGATAGCTAGGAGGAAGAACACGTGCTTTCTTTGATCTTCTCAAGATTTTCTTCTACTTCGCGGAGGTCTCAGTCTTACTCATGCTTAACTTTTCAAACTAGAGGTTGTACATATAGAGAGATTTCGCAGAAATATATGACACAAAACCTGTTAAATCAGAAATAACTATTAGTTAATCGAATCTGGATATAATACATGGTGATTATCGTTCTTTGCTTTTATATCTCTAAATCCATGGGCTGAATAAATTATATTTCGCTCTGTATTTTCAGTTATTAGAAGAGCTCCTCATGAATTCAAGATATCATGCCTAGAGGTAAGTTCGGCATTTCTACTATGTATATCCCCAAATGCAACATTTTTCACCGCTTGAGCCTAAACTTTTTGGTGTTATTTTTACCATATTACATATTTAAGTTTTATCGTGCTAGTAGGGATAGAGGGAGAAAAATGATCCCCTGGACCACTATTGGGTAATTGTCAATATATATATACTAGTAAAGTTGCACATGCTTTTGCACGTATTAATTTTTATTAATAAAAAATAATGTGATTAAATTAAAATAAATATTAATATTATTTATAGTTTTATAACCTCATTCATAAGAGACTTGATAGACATTGTGCATATACGGACCGGTCATAATACTTCTCAAGTGAGAATCCATAGATTCTCCTCATGAATACATGAGGTGTTGAGAAAAAATAATTTAAAATTTGTCTATGAAATAAATGTTTATGTCAAAGCAACTTTAATATCTAAGTATAATAACAAATCTTGGTAAAAAGAACAAAGGAACATCCTTAATTCCCTTCAACCCACATATATGTGCGATTAGAGTTTGGGGAGAGAGCCCATGGGAATGTAGAACTTTGGGAGAAGAGAATGAGAGAAAAGATGAACCATGAAATAATTTTATATAACAAAGGTAATTAGTATTCTAATTTCATTTTGGCTAAGATAGATAATAAGTTTTTTAAAATATAAAGTAACATTTGTTTATGAAGAATGTAGAAGAATTATAAATTTATTTATTTAAGGATTTTTTTTCTAATAGATAATACTTTATTTTACCAACTAATAACAAAACGTGTAGTCATATTTTTTTATATTTAAAATCACCTCATCGGTCAGTGATGCAAGGAGGGTGTCTTGACTCCTCTTTTCTTTCTACATGTCCCTCTTTCAACATCCTTTAAAGTTCACTAACCCTTAGGATTAAAGCATTTAACCTTGATTTTTAAAAGAAAAAAAAAACTTAACCACAAGGATTAAAATTTCTTAACCATAGTTTAAGGCAAGGGGCATTGTGAGGGGCGAGAGGCGAGGGGCAGACTATTGCTCTTATCACAATTGACTCATAATGTAGCACAACATGTAAGACAATATTACAAGTCAATGTGACAAACTCAAGCATTTTAAGACAATATCACAAGTCAATGTGACAAACTCAAGAAACCGTTTCTAATCCAATACTTTTAATTCTGTAATAAAAAATAATGAATTCAATACCTTCAGTCGTCTCCCATGTTGATGACTCCAACTGCAATAGTTTGGCGTATGTCCCTCACGGCAAAACGACCAAGCCGTGAGTTCTCCGAGAAAGTCTCCACCACCATGGGCTTGGTTGGAATTATCTTTACAAACCCAACATCACTGTTCTTTGAGGATTTAGGCTTCTTCTCGAGTTTCTTACCAGATCGCCTGTCAATCTTAGGATCTCAGAAAATTTCATGGCAATATTTTCCCCGTTTTGCTTCTCTTCTGCGACCCATTGTTTTTCTTTTCTCTCAGCCTATAAACCTGCAAACCAACAACAATTATTTCACTACTCATATGTTTTCCTTGATTTAATCTTTCTAACCCTAAAAAGAGCCAAACCCTTATAAGAACTGGAGACCCATCCATCGAAGTACCTTCCTATCTAGGGTTCAGCAGTAAATGTCACCTTAATTGTAGCAGTAAGTTATATAAATATTAGCAGTAAGTTAAATACAATAACTTAATCACGTACATGTACATAAGGAGGCTAGCAAAGCTCCGAACTAATGGGTCTTACCAGCTTCATTAACTCTATCTTATGCGTCAACTATGTGGGCATTATCGAGGCTCATAAACAACTCTTAAACAACTCACAGAATCCCCATAGCATGATACCCTCCACCGAAGGATGGGCAAAGCCTTCCCGGGTCATAACCTCCAAGTTATATGCTCTAATGTACTCGTTTATTGATGACAATCCAACTCTCTACTAATTGCTAATAGAGAGTCCTTATCAATAAGTATGTTAAGAATGTAATCAACTTTTACATATGAATTATAAGCAAATTATACTTTTAAGAATTATAAATAAACTATACTTCTATTAATATTTTTATTAGATACCTTATGTTAAGAAGTTAATATTATTAATTAAAGGGTATTTATGTCTAATTAAAGTTTAGTATACTCCTTGTACTTTTATTAGTTATATATATATAGCAGTTTTTCAAAAAGTCGGGAAGCAGGACCAGCTTTGAGCGTTTGGAATATATATATATATATATATGGTGATGATGTCCCAGTAAACTCATCCTTGATCATCATGACCTATGTACCACACATATAAATTATTCTTTCAAGTGTTTCTTGTTCTTAAAGTCATATTGCAGATTTGCAGTAGATCTTATTGTTAATATTGCAGTCAGAATTTTCCAACTATTATTGTCTAAATCTCTGTATTGATGAAAATCTGTGCCTGTTGGTACCACAAACCCTAAATCCCTTTTGTGGGATGGTTAGGAATATCTTATAGTGCTGTTAGAGTTGACCATGCCATTTAGAAAAAAAGATAGAAGCCAGCTTTTCAGTTGACCATGTAATTTAACACATAATCTTCTCTCTTCGGAACTTTGCAATAGTCGGGATGTTGTTCATGAAAATTGCTACATTTTTTTCTGGAAAAGAGGCAGCTTTAATGCTTTCCGTTCTCCGACTTTCCAGGATATCAGGGCATTATTTCCTCCTGATTGCAACCCATTTTATGCTGGTTTTGGGAACAGAGACACTGATGAGATTAGCTACCTTAAGGTCGGAATTCCAAAAGGAAAAATCTTCATTATTAACCCCAAGGTAATCTTTAAGTCGCTAGTGCTAATTGATACAAATCCCCCAATCAAAGCTTCTCCGAATTTATTTCTAACTCCCAATTTATGTTTTGGCGGTCTCGATTTTACAGGGCGAGGTTGTCGTGAACCGCCGGGTTGATACAAAATCATACACTTCTCTCCATGCACTTGTTAATGGCATGTTTCCGCCTATGTCATCCGCTGAGCAGGTTTCTTCTGCCACTCTGGTACATTTTTCCATTTGAAACTCCTCAAAAATCAGCTGAGGAGATTGAACCAGTCTGATTTTGAGTAAAAAATGATTTCAATCCTAGGTCAAGGGCTTGGTCCAAGCTTCTGAGACCAATGACATGGAAAAAGGAGAGGGTATACCTGTGTTTGTTCCCGGATTTTTCCCACCTTGTGACTGAGTCCTCCGAAGCTTGATCCCAGCTTAACTAACTGTACCTACACCCCCTCCTTTAACAGAAGTTTTGAGTCCATATTCTCAGGTCTGATTGGAACTTCTGTGAACTGGCTCTCATCTTATTTTCTCATTCCAGGAGGACTTCAATTCATGGAATTACTGGAGAATGCCTCTTCCTGATATTAATATTTGAAGATACCTGCCAGAAATTCTCGCCTAACCCTTTGATGTGGGAGACAGGAGGATGTCATCACGCAAACCAGGTAGAATAGTGCTTTTCTATCCTTCATGGTTTCTGCTAGTTTTCTCAATTGATAACTCAGTAAATCCCTAATCACTGGTCATTTGCAACTGATCACAGCTCTGCATCATGGTTGACTAAAAAAAATGGGTTTCCACCTTAAAACTCTCTAATCTCGAGAACAATTATAATCTCAAGAATAACTTACTATAAAATCTGAGACTGCCTTATTGTATTACACATCTACTTATTGAGGCTGTAAGTATTTTGCACAGAATCCCTTGAAAAATGTGGGACGCTTAGGGTGTCCACGGTCTGGGCTGGGCCGTTGGCCAGCCCGGCCCATTGACACCCAGAGTTGTTCTATGCAGTTTTTCCTTTTTTGATGCATCCACATTCTATAAGTTGAGTTGAGCCGTCAAAAAAGTATAAATACTTCTTTATGTGGAGAATATCTTCTCTGTCTTTACATTTCAGAGAACTGCATTTCCGTGTTCATTAGAATTCCATATTTATCTTGTAAGATATGGAACAGATCAAACTACTCTTTCCATGTATAGTTTGGTGATTTGCTTGTTTCTTAGGCAACTGAATCCTCTACACACACATATGCACACAAGAAAAAGGAAGGAAGAAGAACAAGGTGCTCTAGACATCAAATGCAGGAAATTCCATACAAAAGAAATGTCCAGATACCTCTCCTTCGCTATTCGGGTCCATATCATGGATAAATGCATTCAACTATAGGACTAATCTAGAAAGATGGAAACTACAGATATGGATATACTTGTGCAGGCTTAAAGGAAACCTAATCTAGAAAAGATGGAAACTACAGATAGGGTATTGTTGTGCAGGCTTAAAGGAAACCTAATCTGGAAAAGATGGATACTACAGATAGGGTATAGTTGTGCAGGCCAACAACAAACCTCAAACTAGTAACTCCTACTTGAAGTTGTCTTACTGGAGTGGGCTATTAGGAGTGTGCTCTATATATTGCCCTAGAACAAATGGCTTGTAAGAGATGTGAAACTACTCTCTTCCTGTGAACTATGTGGTTAGGAAATGAAGACAGCTGGCAAAACACGAAAGAATGTGAGATGGATTGACTTCCAAAACTCCATTCTTTCTCCAAAGCTTTTATTTAAAAAAAATAAAATTGTTTTCCATCCTCCCCAATTGACACCCACATTATCATGGTTAGTTCCAGAGTTTCAAGAAGTTCCAACATATCAGTCTCATGCAAAGATGCTCACCATTTGGCAACAGATGGAGTTACATGCAGCCAAGGCGTTGATAGATGGCCAGTTACATGCAGCCAAGGCATTGATAGATGGCCAGCAACACAAGGTGCACTCCACTGTTTGTGCTTGTGAGGGTGATTCATTGGCAGCTGAAATTGATGCACATACGAGTTAGAGAGAAAGATGGATTTCACTTGTATCCCTCCTTCAGAATTACTTTAGTTTTTAAAGGTGTATAGTACATTCCATGTGTTATCAGCAGCACTGTATGTAAGCATTGTTGGCAAAGCTGAACCGGAAAATGGGACACTGAAAACATACGTGTATTGTTGTTTATATGTACACATTCATTTATTACTATCACACTTAGGTTACCTTTTGCTCCCAAATGGGTTCCTTTGTCCATGGACTTCCATATCAATTACCATAACTACCATATCATAACTACTTGTCACGAACAATTTCCTTCCCCTCTGATATTATGAAAGCATGCTATCAGGAGTAAATTATTGGTGAGCGGACACATGGAAGTCCCCGTAGATATATGCATGGTATCTCTCTCTCTCTCTCATGTTCTCTGTTCCTACTTTATATCTTTTTAATTAAAGTAGAGTGGCAATATTCATCTCCATCCCTTGAAATATTGTGCACAGTAGAGATTAACAAGCACAACTAACAAGCACAATATGGGATTCCATCCATTCTTTATCCTTGATCAGTTTGTTAAAACATCAGTAGACAACATTCACTGAAAATTACTGGAAGGATTGGCATCATATCTGAAGACAGTTGCAATACCTGGGCTATAAAATGAATGTGAAAATTTATCGGGTTAAAATTTACTCTGGGTTTTGATTTGTGGGTGTGCACACGCCGCACACACACAGGAGAAAGAAAACCCTGATGAATAATCTTGAAATAGTAATATAGCTATAAATTTTTCGATGGATTAATCTCATTGACAAATAGTAATTTATTATTAATTATATTGTCTACTGAATTAGGATTTGGATATATATTGAAAATAGCCCAGGATACATTTGCAGAAGAATAAATTTAAAAATGATTACTATAAATACATAGTTTTCTTTATATATTGCGTGAATCTCAAAGTTCACTTGTTTTGGTTGATTGGTTTAAGAATTAAGAGTATTTGAGTGTATTCTCTGAAGCAGATGGTCTAGAAACACGGCCAATTAACAGTTCTTGGATTGGATTATTGAGATTGAAGACAATTTTTATAAAAAAATGTGTGTGCTTGATCAACATATACTAGTAAAGATTGTATCATCTTAACTGTTAATTGATCGTTTTCTAGATCATCTGATTTGGATTATTGAGATTGAAGACTTATATATATATATATATATATATATAAAATTTTTGTGTGTGCTTGAACAACACATACCAGTAAATAGTAATAACCCAGGACCAATGCTTCACATAACATAATAGATAGACAGATGGCTACAATCTTAACACCCAAGTAACTATGCAAACCCCCACAAGACTGTCGATCTCACTGTCGTCGATGTACCTATTTTTGTTGGCATTCGCTGACTGAACCCCATGTTTGGTCTTCCACTTAGTGAACCATCCTCTGCCATTACGATTGGCCTCCCGGAGCTCATCTTCCATTAAAAGAACGGAAGAAAATAGAGATACAAGAAAGGAATTCCATTTCGCTAATCTGTAGGAAATATAGAGAACTAAAGCATGTTTAGGTGCAATAACATTTCATATTGATAATATTTTATGCGATCCTCGTTGTTTTTATGCACATTATAATATAGGGAATTATATCTAACTTAAGAGCTCACTATTGGATTCCAATCTATTTACTTTGGGTCTTTTCTTTTGCCGAGACTTATAAAGCTTGACACTTTGCACGTCGTGGTGGTGTTGGTTGGGAAATTTGAGTCACTTTTTCAAGGTTTCTAAAAAAATTTCTACCATCATGAGATCTCAAGTCCTATAATTTGTATGAGATTTCATTTTGCTGCATTTGAAGTCTTACGGGAATTGCAACCCAAGAGATGAAAAGCACGATACATCTAGTTCTCAAAAGAAAATGTATCAAATGACAAAACTTGCAAAGTGTCGCACTTATAGTGGAGAAGGATTGACCTGTAATACATAACTTATAAGTGTAACCTTTTGGTCAATACTAGAATCAATAATTGAAAGATTTGAGGCTGCATCAATTGCGGATACACAACAGAAGGGATTGTTCTATTTCTAAACTTCACCTTCAACGAGCATGGGTTTATAAGTCTTAGATAGACCAGTAAAACCATCATATGGAGGTGGGCTATGGTGAAACAATGACTAATTTATCGATAAAAGAAATCAAAACATAGCAAAGGCGTCTGTAATTTTGTAGTTTTCACTGAAACTATATGGTTGATGAAATCACTGATGGAGTCCAATTTTCTGGTAAGGCCATGCCATGTAGCAAGTATACCAAGCAGGTGGATCATCCAGGGGAAGTTATCTTCGTTGGTTCTTAAAGAAATATAATGCCCCATCTCCTTGCTTTGAGTCTTTTTCGTTTGAATTTCGGATATATGTAGAGAAACCAATAGGGGCGCGCGGCTTTCTTAGCTAACATGTGTTCATCGGGTCAGGGATTTTTTCTTTATCCCGAGTCCTTCCCTAGTTCGTGGACCATGAGCATCATGGTCCACGACCCCCCCAAAAAATAAAAAAATAAATAAAATATACCAAGCAGGGTAGGGAATTTATTGTGTTTAGTGATGTCTAAGAAAGGTTTTGAGTTGTTCTAGAAATGAACTATTTAAAATGTGGGGAGATACGCGTCTTCAAACGGTGCTCTAGTTCCAGCAATGAAGAAGTTGGACATTAGATGGATATATACTAAGAACTATATGCACATTATTTTCTGCAACAAAATCTCCTAAATCCAACATTATTTTTTTTAGAATGAGTCCTCCTACAGTGTACTCCCAAATCCTAACCGTTTATCTCAATTATTAAACAGTTAGGTTTAGAGTTGATGTATCATTAGAGAAGATAAAATAAGTCAACTCAATATATTCCTGACCCTTAGTGGTTGGTTATACATGGGTAGGATGGAATCAGGGAGTATATTTGGGAGTACCCATAGACAGACCATTATTTTTAACCATAAAAAAACATTTCCATATATTAATTTTAAAAAGGGCTTTACCCTTCCCATTTGATGTATCCTAATGGTCGATCCACATGTGTGAACTTACGTGACACAAAATCAGCTTGATCGGCAATTCCTAATAGAAGGCACATTGATTGTGGATCTTTGGCTATTGACGATTTGGGTTGACGAATGTGCCTGTTACTTTTTATTAAAACACGAAGAAAAGTATGTTTTGTACTGTTTTGTCATTTTCATCTCTCTACAAACACCATTGCACTTCCAATCCTTAGCTAGATAGTATATAAAAAGTGAAAAACACAATTGATCGATCTAGTACTCGGGCACACTCGGCTGATCCAAGTTCCAGCAGTTCATCACCACTGTTAATTTCGAGTTAGTTCAATTCCATTATTAATTCCAACTTTTCAAGCTGTAATTAATTACAGGTTCTACGGAGAAACTCATCACTGTAATAATATCTATATATCTCTACTATAATGAGAGAAGCCCCCCTAATGATAAAAAATTCCCAAACTATCCCCGTAGCCTGATTTTTGTCAATTCCCACGCTTATATACAAACCTTACAAATCTTCTTTCATTTAATGTTTTACTTAATTTCCAAACTAACCTTTTCTCATCTACAATCTACAAAACTATCCCTTCAAACTATCCCTTTCTCATACTGTAGCCTAATTTTTTTATAAATCCCAAACTATCCCTTTCTCATCTACAATTTATTTAAAGTTATAAATTCACAAACTACCCTTAAGACAAAACCTTGATTTAATGTTTTACTTAATTCTCAAACTAACTTTTTCTCATCTACACCTTTTGACATTCTTTAACTGTGGTTAAAATTCACTCACTTCAAACTACCCCTTTCTCATCAATTGCACCCACAGGTTAACACGTGTCTCTTTTGACACTCCTTAACTGTGGTTAAAATTCACTCACCTCTACGGTTCCCTAGTCACTCTCCCCCCACTCCTCTCTCTCACGTGCATCGGACTGTACACACGTGCAACACGCGTGCCTTCCACTAGTCTAGATAAAGCTGAAGGATAAGGAGACTAAGTAATAAAAGCAACTACAAGTGGATCGAGGACATGGCCCATGGATAGGCACAACATAGAGAGCGATCAATCGATAATTATTGGGAAATAGTTAATGGACCCACGGATGCCATTTGCAAACCTAAGGCATCCACCAATAGGTGGATGCCATGCCTTAGGTTTGCAAATGGCATCCATATGGGTCCTCTAATTACTACTCATAATTATTTGTTTGCATTTGCATTAATTTCCATGGTCAGTAAATGTTGTTGCGCATATGTCACGAACTTGTCGATTTCCATGGCATTGTCGAGAATACGATTGGATTTTTTTGGCTAAGGTGGCGTTTGGAATGGATTTTTTTTCGCCACCTTAGCCAAAAAATTATTAATGCTCGATCAAAAAATTATTAATGTAATAATATCTATATATCTAGATAAAGCTGAAGGATAAGGAGACTAAGTAATAAAAGCAACTACAAGTGGATCGAGGACATGGTCTATGGACAGGCACAACATAGAGAGCGATCAATCGATAATTATTGGGAAATAGTTAACGGACCCATGGATGCCATTTGCAAACCTAAGGCATCCACGGATGCCTTAGGTTTGCAAATGGCATCCATGGGTCCGCTTATCACTACTCATAATTATTTGTTTGCATTTGCATTAATTTTCATGGTCAGCAAATGTTGTTGTGCATATGTCGAACTTGTCTATTTCCATGGCATTGTCGAGAATACGATTGGATTTTTTTGGCTAAGGTAGCGTTTGGAATGGATTTTTTTTCGCCACCTTAGCCAAAAAATTATCAATGCTTGATCAAAAAAATTATTAATGCTCAATCCATGGCATTGTCGAGAATACGATTGGATTTTTTTGGTTAAGGTGGCGTTTGGAATGGATTTTTTTTCGCCACCTTAGCCAAAAAAAATTGGAATTAATAATATCACTGTAATAATATCTATACTAGCAAAAACCCCATGCGATGCACAGGTTGCAAAAAACATTAAAAGGGCAAAAAAAAAAAAAAAACTATATATAGTGAGGCTTAATTTCTTTTATTTATTAAGGTGACCAATAGGTCCAATAGCATGCCCGCAGTAAGGGGGCAATGTTAACTTATTAATAATGAGTCACTCGAGATAATTCATCAATTCATGTCAAACATATTGTAAAAATAATCATAATATTTTGTATTAACACATCCAAAATTTCCATATAGTTAAAGAAGTTCATAAGCAATTAGTGTCTCGACACACTTTCTTGGTGCCTATAGCTGCATTTCCACCAAGCTTATGAACATGGAATAAAATCCACAAGCCATGTATTATTTTATTTTATTTTTTATGATAACATAAAATAGATATATTCAATAAATTCAACAAAACAAAATTGATTTCATTACCAATCCTTATTGTAAGGTAATTAAGCATGAGGAAAAGCTAAAGAACCTGAAATAATATCAAAACCCCTTGTATCAGAATATGTTATAATTAGAAGATTTAAGACAGCGAAGAAAACCAGTTTTCTCATGAACCACTACTGCAAGATACTCAAGCTTGCCAGAGATATAGATTAGAGTCTATCGCACGGTCCACATATTTCCCAACATTGAGGAATCCGACATTCCTTCCAATGAGGAATTACATATCAGTCTTATGAAATCTGTAGTCTCTGGCCTCCATCTTCCTCCTTCATTTCAAACTGAAGATCTCGTACTGTAGATGGGAACATCAGAAATCAAAAACTAATTCACTTTGGTCAGTGAGATGCAATAGAAAGAAAAGAGAGCGAAGGTGGGGGTATTGTTTGTGGACAGAGTGGAATGATCGTATGATGTAATATATATCAATGAAGAAATATAGAGATGGAGAGGTGGGGTGGGAAAAACGCTTATATTATAGGATTCGAAGAGGATATTAGGAGAGAGAGGATAGATAAAAATAAATGAATCATCATATGGTAAACTTGTTGTAACGTTTGAGAAGAGACTCTTTGTATAAGAGAATTTATTATATTCAATTTTTTGTATTAAGTATTTAGAAGATAATTTATTGTATTCAATTTTTTGTTTAAGTTCAAAGTCTGTGCAATTGCAATCGCCCCAATGTAACTCAAATGGTAGTATACGTTTAACTCAAACTCAAAGGAGTAACGGTTTGCCTTCTAGTAATTATTGTTATGGAGTTAAACTCTATATATTTTAGAAGAAAGAAAGTGTAAGTGGAGAGAAGAGGAGAAGTGGAGGGATGTAAAGAGACGGTTTAATAATTATTAGGGGTGGACAAATTATTAAGGGACCATAATGTGTTGTATGTCATTAATTAAGAAAATAATAATTAGAAGGTGATGGAGTAGTGGTATAATTAAATGAAATAATGGATAGTGGTTTGTTAAGTAATGATATGACATCATTTGATTGGAGCAATTAAGGAGAGCTTGCCATATCAGTAGACACTTGTCCTCAACTTGAAGGGAGAATCGAGATATTTGAGGCATGCCACGTGGCACCAACCGGCATATAGTATTAGTATAGAAGATAGATATCTAGATAAAGCTGAAGGATAAGGAGACTAAGTAATAAAAGCAACTATAAGTGGATCGAGGACATGGTCCATGGACAGGCACAACATAAAGAGCGATCAATCCATAATTATTTATTTGCATTTGCATTAATTTTCATGGTCAGCTCGGCTCCTTTACATCCTAACTCAATTCCGTTCGATTATTTAAGTACTTTCATGTTCCAAATCTACATTCAATAGGCTCATATGCCTTAGCTTGCGAAAGACATGCATACCGAATAAGGATAATTAAGCAAGAGCATTCGTTCTGCACTAATGCATGGCGAGCAATAGTGCTGCATTTAAGTCAAGCTGACTCGTGAGCTCGGCTTGTTCATGCCAAGTTCAAGCTTACATTTTAGGCTCGAACAATCAAGCCAACTGCTTAAGCAAGCCATGTTGAACCCATTGGATTCGGCTTGGCTCATTTAGGGTCGTCAGCTTGAGTTAGGCTCCATTCGAAGTATTATATATGTAATATTTTTAGTAATATTATGTATATTAATTTACAATAATATTATTTTTAACTTGTAGTAGAAGTAATGATAACAAAAGAAAGTTCAGAAGTTAAAAATAAAAACCTCAACCCTAACTCTCTATTTCTAAACTGAAGATTATCCTCAAATCTGAATTTTTCTGGATTATTAGATTAATTTTGTATAGTTTTTTGTATTTTAATTTAATAACAAATAATTTTATTAAGATTATATAAAATTGATCAATATAACCCTAAAACATGAATTAAGCTTGAGCCAACTCGAGTCCGGTTCGACTTGACAAATCAAATTTAAGCTTGGACGAGGCTCAAAGCTCGATCAATCTTGTTCAACCAAGCTCAAGCATGAACATTAATGAAGCTCGAATCATGTTCAAGCTAAGCTCAAGCATCTTCAAACCAACCTTGGCTGGGTCAAATTAAATCCTAGAGGCCAATAGGAAAATGACACATCAGCAAGCATTGTTGCTGAGCCTTCATTATGAATTTTGTAATTCTCACTCTTTCCCATCTTTCCGAAGTAAAAGAAAAATGGGTGGTTATAATCATTTGACTCCAAATCCTTACGGTTATTTTTACACAACACTAATGTACGTTAACTAGTATTGGCTAACTATAGTTAATAGGACACATGTTAGCCTTGCAAACTACTAGACATAAATGGCGCTACATAATTGTAGGGGATTTTTTTTTGGGTTAAGTAGGTAAAGTAACACCTTAACACACACTCAGACCTAAGGTTACAATTAAGGTGTCATATGGGTAAACCCACTCTGTCACTCCAAAATGACCCATCTAATGGAGGAATTTTACTCTTATACACCCTTGCGAAGTCTATTACCCAACCGTAACACCAAGCCGCAATGTGTCGTCCTTTTGTTTTAGGAAAATCTCCAAAATTGTGGAGTGCAGATGGGGAGGATGAAACTAGTGTTTTGATTTTTTAACTTTTTCTATAATTCTTTTTAAAGTTTTTAATTTTCTTTAAAACCTTTATTGCGTCAAATGTTCATGATCTATAAGAACTAATAACTAAAATTTGTGAGACTTATTAGGTTTATGTTGATGCCGGCACTTCCTTAGAGGATCTTATGTGATATATGAACAGTACTGGCGACAATACAGCTTCTACAGAGGCCAAAGTGGAAGACTCAATTTCAGATTCAGTGGTTTCACCCAGATGACCGTAAACCATCAATTTATGAACCTTCACTTTCTTTTGGCGGGTAATCACATGGTTTGTCGTTTGAGTTGACTCTTGATCTAAGTAGATCTCCTAGATTGTACACTTGGGGATCGCAGGTGTACAATAGATTGTACATCTTGTTGACCTAAACAATGTGACCATCAATTTATGAGCTCTGTTGGAGTCAGTGGCGGAGTCAGGGTTCTCTTGCAAGGAGCTAACAATGGGGATTCGAGGGCCATGCCTAATTTTTTTAGGGCCAAATTCAAGGATCATCATGTTTGTTTGTGTCTGTTTATAAAGAATAAATTTTTTCTCAAAAGTAAGGGGCTAGAGCCCCTATCCCTCAGCTCTGCCCATCTAATAGGCTATTAATACTATAAATATTAAATACTATAGTAAAAAGAAATTCCAAAATTTCAGAGAGCTTCAGCCCCCTGGCCCCATGTGGTTTCGCCCCTGGTTTGAGCTCGAACTTTATTCAAGCCGAGCTAGGGTTGGCTTAAGCTTGATTCACGGTATTATTTTGTTTAATATATTTTATATGATTTTAATAAAAGTATTTATTAATACATTATAATACATAAACTAACAGAAAAGTAATATATTCATATACCAAAATAAGATTTGAGAGTAATCCTTTGGTTTAAAGAGTTGAGAGTTAGATAAGAGTTTCTATTTTTAACTTCTTAATTTTTTGTTAATATTATCTCTTAAAACTTATTTATTATAAATTAGAAATTTACAATCTACAATCAATAAAGTTTAAATATTTTTTGTATTAAGATAAGTAATATTATCAAAAAAAATAATGTATATATATATATAACATTTCAAGCCGAGTCGAGCTCAAGCCGAACCAAGCCTTTGACGTGCTAAGCTTTGAGTCGAGCCAAATCAAACAAGGTCTAACCTGAGCTTGGCTTGTTTAAACATTCGAAATCGAATAAAAAGCATGGCTTGAATAGTTTGAGCAGCCTGAAATGTCAGCTTGAGCTTGGCTCAAACGAGCCCAGCTAGCTTGGCTTGAGTGCAGCCCTAAATTCAAACTACATTTACGTAGGATTCTTATTGTGCAGGCTCAACATGTAGAAGAGAAGACGGCTCAGGGGTGAGTTTGTGGTCCTCACCATTAGAGGTGTCAATATGAGGGACTGATCTGCGGCTTGATTAAATAGTTGGGCAAGCTTGGGCTTAGAGTTTTAGATCGGGGCGTTAGGCTATACTTTTAATTGGATTTAGCCCGGTTGGCCCGGCCTGATAAAGCCCATTTAATAAAGATCCTCAAAACAACTAATATTTCTTTGTCTTCATCCTCAGGTGGGCTTGGCCTGAGCCAGACCGGCCCGTTCACATCCCCTACTCACAAAATCACAATGTCCGAAAAGCAAAGGAAAAAAAAAGGAGCTATGAGTAATGACCCAGGCAACTTGTTTTGAATATAATAGGGTGCAAGACCTTGACCCCAGTTACCAAACAAAAACCATCCTTGTCAATCCAGCCTAAGTTAGAGGTCTTGTTTCAACCATCCACATTCACCAATCATGAAAGATATCCAGCCATTGATTGAGAGAAGTCGGATAATCCAATTCATGGGAAGTTTAATTGAATATGACTCATTATGCCATGGTGAATTAAATAAATGTTTGTGACAATGACTTCTTCAGTGATTTATATAGATTCTTTGGTTTATATAGATTGTTAGGTAGTGTCTCCAATTCTATATGGAGTAAAGCTTCACAACTATGGGATTTTCTTTTTGAAAATAAAATTTGAGAAAATTACAAATTAGCCAGTAATTTGTATTTGAGACTATAATTAATAGGCTTTAAACAAATGCTTATTTTATTAGTGACGATGTGTAAGTATGTTGTTGGCTCTCAGGGAAAGCTCAGATAGCCTATAGATCGAGCAGGCACCCGAATAATCTCAGTGGCTCTAATAGAGAGTGGGCTCTTTGTTTAGAAAGTGAACTCTACATAGTGAAAATTATTGGATAGTTTTCGCCATTTTGACATTACCATTGTCCCTACTATCACCTTTCTTTTTTGGGTAAGCATGCCTACGATCGCATTGCCACCCTAAATTAGATAGTAAGTACATACTCTCTAATTTGTTGGTGTAATTGGGCTAAATCCCTACACACATAGCCACTTAGCAAATACAGACAGATACTAATGCAGTTAAATAAGTAATTATTATTTAATTAATTATAATTGAGAACCGCTTTGCTGAAAGGCGCTACAAGTGAGTCTTTCTTGAACATAGTCGAAGCCTCCCATGTGCAAGGGATGTGACAGCTCTATCTCCGGGATACAACTCAGCTCGGATTCTCTCCGGTCTTCCCAACGAGTTTGCACTACTCGGCAGAAGACGGGGTACTAATCTTCCTTGAGGATGCCCTTTAAAATTATATATATATCAATTTAATTTGGGTTTGCCAATTATCTAAGTGTCCTAAAGTCCTATTGGATTTACAGTAAGAGATTATCTAATTTATTAGACAATTTTCAAAAAGTTACCATTTTACCCCTTAGGGTTTAAGTGTCTGTTTGATTACAGGGTTAGGTCCACTTTGTTTTGGTCTAATCCTGTTTTAGCCTATTCCAGTTTAGGTCTGAACCTATTCTGTTTGGTTACAGATTCTAGTTCCGTCCAAAATCAATTCTGCATAGAATCTGATTCTGGTTTGGCCAAAATCAATTCTATCTTAAGTCCTGTTTGGTTACAGTTTTAAATTAATCAATTTTTAACTTAATCCGAATCTGTCTAGTCACAAGATTTTAATTAATCCGATTTTATCAGTTTTAAATTATGTTTGGGTACAAGGTCATGCTTGTCCAGATTAACCAATTCCACAAGATACTCCTATTTGGGTATGATGGTCCTTATAAGATCCATCAGGTGGATATGGTAGGATCACCCGAAATCAGATGGTTACCAAGATGGTTCTATCCATGAAGGACTGATCCATTGTTCTACCTGATCTGGAATTCCAGATCAGGCAACCGAACAGTCCACATGTGGACTGATTTATGATGAACGGTTGAGAAGCCCGAAGACATTCTGCAACCTTATCAGGAGCTGGACAATAGTCCATTTCCTGGCATCCATGGATCTGGATCGATTCGGACAACCTGCTGGGTCTGGTTCTTACTTCTGGATTATGGGTTAAGGTCATCATCTTCTCCATTGAGCTCAAGGTCTACCATTAATGGAGATCTCCAAGTTAGGGTCCTCCTAAGAGGTCTCTGGTATGGAGTCATCCTGATGGACCATGGCTGACTCGAAGTAGACTGGACCAGGGTGCACCTACTCTGATCTGGTGGCTCACTAGTCTCCTTCTTGGCTCACTAGACTGGGTTTACGGATCTAATCTGGTCTGAGTTTCAATAGAACCCAACACTACTCCAAGACTCTCTATTTATAGAGGACTAAGGTCCTCTTGCATGTGCATGGGCTCAGCCACCTGGCTAGGCCCTTCCTACCCTAGGCAAGCTCTGCTGAAGCCACTTGGCACTTTGGGTCAGGCCTTGGTTATATCAACTCATGATGGATCTGCACCCACTGACCATGGTACTCATTGGGTTTGATCCACCAGACACACCCATGTGTGTTTGCCAGTTCCAATCCGAGCCTGAGAGTTGATCAGACGGCTCTGATCAACCACGATGATCATCAGATCAAGGTCCTGATTTAGTCAAAATAAATAGCGACTCAAGCGACGATACGCACGTGCAAAGTGCAAAGTGCAAAGTGCGCCTCATAGCGCCCAAAGCCCGCACTTGCACCCGCAACCGTGCGTGTGTGCACCCAAGATATTGTCTGAAGAAATTGGTGGGTAATAGTCTATACCACATGCTTGGTTGTTGACAACTAAGCAAACAATGGGGTAATTAAACCTTTTAGATTTTCTTTATTTTTCCGATGTGGGACTAAAGAACTGAAGGGAAAACTACTAAAAGTGTATGTGAAATCTTTTAGGAGATCAAACACCCACCCTAAACAAAGATTAAATCATGGGGGGTTGTAGTCATTAATTAAAACCAAATCCCCGGATCCTAATGATCCAGATTTTTATCAATTTAAAAACATATTTTAAATCAACTTGATCAAATTTTAATCATAATTAAAGCTAATCATATGACGCTAACATGTTTATCTCACTGATGACGATAATAAGAATAGTTGGTAGTTAGAGTTTCATGGAACCCTATAATACCTTAATTTAGATGAGAAATTGGTTGTTCTGTCACCATCATTATTGGCAATAAATAATCCAGTTAGTCTTCTCTTGTTTGCCACTTGCATCGGAGAAACCTAAGGAAATTGCATTGAAGCCAACATGAATAGTTGAGGAAATTTCATGTGGGTACTGGTGTTGTGTACTTATATTGATACACCTCTCCTTGGAGAGAGTAAAAAAAGAAGAATAAGTCAAGAAATTTATCCAGTTGAGCATTTTATATATACATAAAACTTGTAAACTTTGACCATGTTTACAATTTGAATGAATGAGAGATCGATCTCGATCCATTTAGGTTATAAAGGAGGTTTCTTCTTCATTAGTGAGACACTACTAGTCTTAAAGGTTTTCAAGACATTCTTCAATCAAATCACCTAAGAAATGTATTCCCATCCTCATGATCACCATGGTAAATATGCACCAGAAGAACATCCAGATTCAGGCATTCCAAATAACAGGACCACACAGCATTACCCTCCTCCATATATCTCCTCCAACATTCCCATTCAAGTTCCCGGCGCTGCAGGACAGTGGTCGACCGGTCTTTGCCATTGTTGTGATGATCCTGCAAATTGTGAGAACACAGAAAAATCTGATCAGCTAGCTTTAGTGACCCATCATCTGACCCTGATTAATACTAATAGTGAATTTGGATTATTTGTTTTGAAGGTGTGATCACTTGCTTTTGCCCTTGCATTACGTTCGGACAGATCGCCGAGATAGTGAATAGAGGTTCCTCAAGTAAGCCACTACTTATGGAAGAGGTCTTGGTATTGAATCAAAGAGAGAGATTGGTTAAATATATAACATGGTTTTTAATGTTGGTTCGTGGTGCATGCAGCTTGTGCAGAAAGAGGTACGGCGTATGGTTGCCTAGTTCTTACGGGCTATCCGTGCTTGTATTCGTGCTTCTATCGCTCGAAACTGAGGGGGCAGTATGATTTGGATGAGGCCCCTTGTGTGGATTGCCTAGTTCACTTCTGCTGTGAGCCTTGTGCACTGTGCCAAGAATACAGAGAGCTCAAGAATCGCGGATTCGATATGGGGATAGGTAAGTAAGGCTCACTGCATCTACACCTTCATTTCTTTCCGGCCAGTCCATGAAATTCATTAAACAAGCACTCATTTCATGATTTGAATGTAGTTCTGTATAAAAGATAAAATTAAATCACTGTTCTATATATCTATACATCATCAGTAGATGTCCTAGGAGTTTTAATGGGGGTGTTTGGAGTGTCTGGTTGGCCATATTTATTTCAGCATAGTTAAGTATTGGCACTTAGAGGTGGCTGCGGCATGAAAAAAATTGCATCCAAAAATTCTTTTAATAGGTTGAATTTATGCAGGCGTTTGTCCTGTCTAAGGTAGTGTCGCCTCATGACTCCAAAAGGCATAAACTGGTAGGCCTTGGCCCTTGCACATATGCTGGCTTGCTGAATGGGTCTCTATACTCTATACGACTTCAATTGATCTTTTTTGTTTTTGGGTTGAACATAACTTCACCCTTTTGGTTATAGGTACAAGTCTATTCTGAATAGGTTTGCACCTCGACATGAGGCTCTTTGGCCTCCCACAGGGGCGGAGCCAGTGGGGGGCGAACCCCCCCAATTTTTTTGGATTTTTAATATATTTTACTTATAAATTTTTACTTATATATATAAAATATAAAGGGATTGATTCTATATGTGTCCCTTTTAACCCTAGTTAAGATTATTATTTTAAGAGTTAATTTTTTTTAATAAAAACTAAAGGTAGATGTATAAACCCTAGGGGTGAGTGAATCTTAACCACAGTTAGTGGATATAAATTGGGACATGTGTCAAGTAAGGGAGGTACGCGCGTTCCACTAAACACGGAAAGCGCATGTAAAAAAAAATCTCCATAATATAAAAATATAGTAATTTTAGAGTAGTGATTAGCCCACCCCGAGTTTGACTACATAATCAATTATCTTTCCATTTCATCCCCTTCAATCGTAGTTAAGTTTAACTAACTTAACGTTATTATTATTTTTATTGTTAAAACTAAGGTTAAATGGATAAACCCTAGGGGTGAGTGAATCTTAACCACAGTTAGTGGGTATGAAAAAGGTAGGCTAGCCTTACCGGCCCATGTTTTTCACTTTTTCTAGTTATTGGACCCCTTCTATTAATGAATTTTATAACCACAGTGGCTCCACCCATGGCCTCCCAATATATTTCTGCCCCCTATCGGAATAATTTTGCACCTCCCAAACGATGCCTCTAATGGGGCAAAAATATATTCCAAAAAAAAACCTCCTTGTAGAAGTGGAAATTTATTCAGAATAGAGTTGAAGCTGTAACCAAACACCCACCTTGTCTAATTCCAACTCTAATAGGAGACTCAGTCATCCATATGTACCATTCATGGATTCCTAGCCAGAAATTCGGTTAATGTGACCCTGATTATGTGTCATGTAGGGTTGGGATGCATCGTCAGCCTTCGAGGATGATGCATAATCAGGATAAGAATCAATTCATGCATCATTGAATTTTCTAGTTTCATATTTTGAACAACACATCAAACCTTATTATGTTTTTGAGATTAGAGAAAACACTATTTTGGTCAGACAGGATTGATTATGTTAAAGAGCCATTTATCTATCTAATGCTTTATTCGTATTGAATATGAAGGTTGGCAAGCAAACCTGGACAGAAAAAGCCGTGGAGTTACAGTAGCTCCAATTGTGGGAGGAGGAATGACAAGGTGAAAGCAAGATCTCCGGCGCCATTGCCATTACTTTTGTGCCTATGTTGTACATGTGTGTTGCGCACCCAGTTGTGCGTATATTTTGTATATTGCTTGTCTTGTGGCAGTGGCAATCTCAAATGGCTAGGAGGGAATTACTCGTTTATTTTAAGTTTTGCTCGCAACCAAAAACTTTCTTATGACACTGAATTACAAGATCTGAGTGTGCGAGCAAAGAAATTGTATGCGCTGCTTCATAATTAAAATTCTGAAATGATTTACCACCTGAAGTCCTGAATAGTCTGATTTTAGAGGATATAATACTTGGATAAGTTGATCTTAATAGATACAAATCCAGAATAGCAAGACACCTTTATTTTAAGTAATATTTGTGTAACAAACTGCAAGAGGTTGTGGTTTGATCTAAGAAAAGCTCTAAGACTTCATGGTGCGTGTCATCATGTTCATGAATTCATCAATGTCAACCAAGCCATCCCCGTCAGCATCCACCCCTTTCACCATTCTCCGGCATGCCTCCAGGTTGATCCTTTCCCCTAGCTTCCCCAGCACCTCCAACAGTTCCTCTGGGCTTATCCTCCCATTGCCGTCCAAATCAAATACCCGAAACGCATTTTGTATATCCGTCGACTTTACTCCACCTCCCTTCTTGTGCACGTCCATAAACTCATCAAAATCAATGAAGCCATCTCCATTCAAATCAGCTACCTGAAATGCCCGTGCCACCTCGGTGTTAACGTTTTCCTTTCCCAACACCCTTAGCACCAACCTGTATTCTTCCTGAGAGATCTTTCCATCCTTGTTGGTGTCAAATTTATCAAAGACACGCTTCATCTCATCCACATTTGGCTTGAAAGCCTGTGACAGGTCAGATCCACGTCTGTCAATGGAGGACCCCCGCCGGAATGATTTTGGTGATAACCTTCTTGAAAGGCTGTACCGGAAATTGAGAAAACTCAAATTCGACATTCTCTGATGATGCTGTCTGATAAAATTGCAAGCAATACTCAATACAAGGATGGCTCCTAAACTGTACCCAGCCTTTATATGTTAAGCATCAGATCGCTTTTAACTTTATTCCCTCTTTATGATGGCATAAAAGACTAGAGATTCTCATTCTATGTCATTGGAACAACGCAAAACTGATTGTGGTATTTTTAATCCTCAATCACTTCCATACAACTAGAGAACAAAAGATTCTAAATTCATGAATACAAGCCAAAAGAAGAGAGGAAGGAGAGATGGGCAAAAGTGCAAAGAATTTAAGAAAAGAACATATTCTAAGTGGACAGGTTATATTGCCTTTTCTTGATTCTCTCAACCATCCTTAAATTGAAAGATCCTATAGCAAGTTGCAAAAAGAATAAAAAAAAATTGTGTGTAGTTAAAGAAGATAGGAGCCTCATCAAAAATTAAAAAAAAAAAACTAGCGAGTCGGAAAAATATTTGGGTCAAGGTGGTTTTCCATTATCCAAATCCTCCATCACTTCAATATCCGTGCGGGCCGTAATCTTCTGAACATATCCTGCATAGTTAATAACATATAGTGTAAAGTTTAGGTTATAAGAATATTGTAATTCAAAATTCCAGAGAGAGCTGAAGGAAACAATTAACTTGTAGTAGAGTAGATAGATCTTCTCAGTGTTTTAAAACCCGAAAACTCGACTCGACTCGGAAACTTGCCGAGTAGAGTCAACTCGGAAACTCGGGCAAAACTCGTCCGAGTAATGACACCTAAAACTCGGACATATATAATATTTTTCTAATAATATATATGGTATAGATTCAAAATTAATGATAAACCATGCCTAAAATAAGATATATAATTCAATATATATTAAACATCCCCCTTTTGTTTTGTATTTATACTTAAAAATGAGTGGGGTGTGTCAAAAAAAAGAAAAAAAACATAATTTAGTCAATCGGATAGGCAGTTTATTCAATTTTTAGTTAAAAAAAAAAAATGCAAAAACTCGGGCGAGTCGGGGGCGAGTCGGGACGAGTTTTCGACAAAACCGAGTTTTCCTCGAAACTCGACTCGAAACCTGGCCGAGCCGAGTCGACTCGGCCGAGTTTCGAGTCGACTCGGCGAGTTTTAAAACTATGGATCTTCTAATCCAATTCATTAAAATACATACACCTAGAGCATACCATGATAGGAAATACCAAGAAGTGGTTTGAGAATTTCATATATACAATTACATTTAGTGTGCCTACAAAGTCACAATCCCAATATGCTTAAGAAGACGAGTTAGTCGATTTGCAATCAAGTCATCAACCTTAAAGGGAATGGGCAAACCTAGATGAGAGATTCATGAGCCCCACAAAGTTAACATGAATTGCTTCTACGAGAAAGGAAGATTTTATCAGAGCCCTTGTTACCTCAATTAAGTCAGATGTGTTTATTCTTACGTAATACTGACAGATTATGTTAAGATTGTAGTGGTCCACTGTAGACATTTTTGAATCAATCAATAAAAATCAAAATCATTACTACAGCTGTTCGTCCCTGTAATTAGTCATTCATTTACTGTATCAAGCTATTTATTAAAGCTTCCATGAGAAAATGTATTGCCAAAATTATCTTTTTAGGTTTAGCAGCAGAAAGGAAGCAACGATTGGTAAAGGAAGAATGTCATCATATATTCTAGGAAGATATCTGTAGCGGTCAAATAAAACGAATGGATGGCCTACCAACAGCATAATAGAGTAGTATATGTGATGCCCAAGCAGAGAAAAAGGTTGAATTATGGAACTTTTTTCCTCAAGGGTAAGCAGGAATTGAACACTAGAATCTCAATACTGCAGGGGTTATCACACTAGGAAAAAGACAAAGTCCACCAAAAGCTAACAGTAGAAACAAATGGGACTCCGAGTATGGAATGTTTAAGGTCCCCATAGAAAGGAATATAGGGTCCAAAGTGAACATATGGAGTTCTATGCTAGATTAGAGTTCAAAGCTTTTCTGTCTTCATTGGTGTAAAATGAGGTTAAAGTTGTCACGTTAGAGGCACTGAGAGTCTATGATTTTTGTGTTGAGGAGTAATGTTTAGATAAACATATTTTGTATGTAATGACTGGAATTTATAGTTTTTATATGAAAGATCTAAGGTTCAGAATTCAGATGATATAGACAGAGAAAAGCAAAAGCTGCTAAACATAGTAAAACACAGATTTTGCAGGTAGTTAATGCTTATAGTTTTCATATGAAAAATCAGGTATAGGGTGTAAACATAGAAAAAGTGAAAAACCAAAGGTACAAAGAAACTAAGAAGTTCATATAGAAGACCTAGGGGCCACTAGGACCAAGGCTCAACCAATCAAGAGACTGAGTTGAGAAGCTAAAAGTAAACCAAGAAGGAATTTAGGCCTTGTTTGGATAAACTTCTGTAGATGAAAACAACTTCTTCAGGAATTACTTCAGAGGAAGTAACTCTTGCATTGTGTTTGGATAAATTTCTGCACTCACTTGATTTCTTTCTTTATGAAAGTTAAAGAGTTGTAAAATGTTGCATGTAATTTGTTGTTCATTAAGTGCATAGAAGTCTAAATTTTGATTTTTAAGGGAAAAGCTGGCAGGGGTGAATTCCACAGACTTCCAATGAAAGGAAATGTTTCATCTTTTGAGGAAAGTCATCACACTCTCATTGGCTCACATTTTGCAAAGAATGGAGTTAAAAAGTTCACTTTTCAGAGAAGTTTAACCAAACAAGGCCTTGAAGAAGTCTACAGAAGTCATTTCGGAATCAAAATAACGTTTGGTTTGCACACACGAAAAGTAACTCTTGTAAACCCAGAAATAAAAATTGTTGTTTGGTTTACACTAGCCAAATCTACTTCCAAATGCTTATTTTAAAGCAATATTTTCATAACCGTACCATGTCCTTTTTTTATTTAAAAAAATATTCTCATTTTTACCCGGTTCTGATAGGTTCTCAACCGGGTTTACCACCAATTCCCGGTTCTACGGTTCTTTAAAAAACAGCCGGTCTTTAATGTGGTTCGGTTTTGGGGATTTTGGAAACCGGTGAGGGGACCGGTTATCGGTTTTTCCAATTCGACCGGCCGGTCCGGTTTTGATAACACTATTTTAAAGTGACTACCTGTCCCCTATATTATATATACCTCTTTAGACATTCGGAAAACATCCTATTAATATAAAAAGAAAAAATATAAAAAGAAAGATTTGTGATTCTCTCCAATTGTCTTGAGTCCGGTTACGCCCCCCTTAACTGTGGTTAAGATTCACCCACCCCTAGGGTTCACCCCTATCATTGGTTTTTAGAAAAAAAAAATATAAGAAATTTAACCCCGGTTAAAATTCACTAACTCTTAGGGTTTTAAAATATTTTCTCTAAAAATCAAGGATAAGTGGGTGAACCCTAGGAGTGGGTGAATCTTAACCACAGTTAAGGGGTGTTAAAGGAACACATGGTAGTGTCAGTGGTGTAACTGGACTCGGGGACTCAAAAGAAAACAGATGAAAGACTCGGGGAGAAATTAAAGATCCACATACTTTAAATCAAAACAATTCCATGCACAAAATGAAGTAAAACACAATTGACTCAAGCTCACAGGTTTTTGGTATTGTTTACGAAACCAAAATGCAGCCTTCACCTCATAGTTGATGATTGATGGCAAACCAAATTCAACTAAATTCTGCAACCCACTTCAAACACTCCTTCAAGCTCACTCACCCCTCACGGTCTCAGCCTTGCATGGTCCGCAACTCCACTCCAACCCCTCTGTAACCTCAATCAATCCTCACATTCAGTATTCTTGTTGGGAATCCATTAGGGGTAGGGATTTCCATCTTCCAATTTGGAAAACCTCATGCTTAACTTCTTCTGCTTTACATGGGACAATTTTTTTTAAAATACTTCATCAAGATTCAAGAGAGAATTTACGACGAAATAGCTAACAAAATAAGGATCCCAAAGACCTAATAGACAAAACTAGGTTCAGATCGGCCGTAGTATGCTTCAAAGTAGTTGCAGTTGATGAGAAGGAGAGAAAACCCAATACGAGTGGGAAAAAAAATAAAGGAAGTAAATCAGAACTTATTGGAGACTGTAGGCTTGATGCGGGCTGGCTGAATCAATGATGGGAGCAGATAACTGCCGGAGCAGTTAAAGGGAGCAGACTGCAGAGCACGAGTAGAAGGGTTTCATTTAGTGAAACCCCCAAACAGTATATATCATTTTTATTTATATACGATGTTTCCGGACATTCCGTCAACTTCCCGCGGAAGTCCATTTATGGACTTCCGTGGAAGCTACCTCACCTACTTTCTCAGCAAATAGAAATCTCAACTTCTCCTAACTTTTAACTTTCTCGGAAAGTGAAAATGAAAGTGACAAACCAAATGTTTAAGTGGTCGACTTTTAACTTTCTAAAGTTAGAAGTCGTTAGGAAAGTCTATCCAAACGCCACCTTAGGGTTTCAAGTTTAATAGGCAAAATCTGAAGATCAAATATGGAGGGGTAAAGGTTTCTGTAGGTAGGTTAGACTTCTGAATCTGTGATCTTTGCATAGACAGATTGTCATTTTTGTAAATCGTGATAAGGATTTAGAGTTTCCATATAGTAATGTCAGTGGCTTCAGATGTAAGAAGTGAGATACTTGGAGCAAAACTACAGTTAATTGGTGCTAATATAGGATTCAAAGCAGTTTCATTCTCTCGTCAGTGCACCTATTATGAACGAGAGAGAGAATTCTTTTGCTTCTTTTGAAGTTGACTAATCAAAAATCTATTACAACATCCAAACAGCTTAATCAGTAGTCACCTATGTCCCGAGATCAAGTTATAGTTGAAGATGAATCCAATCTAAATCTCATAGCTATATTAAAGAAGCTCTTGTTTTAAATTCCCTTCCAAAGGTGGATCGAATAGCTCATTTGAGAACACAAGACTCAATTTGACTACAGTTGTAATGGTGATTCCATTGACATCATAGAGCTCAAAGCTATCCTTCGTGGGATCCAGTTGGCTGAAGGAAAGGGTATCAAGCGGCTCTGTATATATTCGGATGCGAAGTGGGTGGTGGACAGTTTAAATGGGTATGTGGACATGCCATGGAGATGGAAAGATGATTGGGAAGTGGTATCGAGACGAATTAGCTCGTTGGAGGCATGTTCAATATCTTATGTTTGGCATGAATCGAACAGGGCAATTGATTATTTGGCTCGTCTTTGCAATCCCAATGAATGCTTTTTATTCTCTCCATTGGAGATGCCTTTAGAGATGCTCTCTATCCTCTATGATGATAGATTAGGAAAGTTGTATATGCGATTGTAATTCTCTATTTTTTATCTATATTCTTTGGTTGGGGTCTTGCCTAACCCCAACTTACTGTCCTACCGTCCAAAAAAAAAAAAAGACCCTCACTCAATTGGCTAAACAAATTGACATGAAAATGGAGACTAGACAAGTCTCTTAACCAAGGAAGAAAAACTTGCATCGTTGCATTGGATGCTGGAGACAATTTCCTGAATGGAAGCAGTATAGCACACTCAAGTAGTCCTTCCTAAAACTTCCATTTAGGTTGGAACATTCTCTATAGCCATATTCCAATAGGTATCCAACAGAGCATTCTTCTCACACCCAACAGATCTTCAGGTGAACAAATTTTTTCCAAGGTGGTAACCTCCGCTAACAAAACTCTCAACTCTAGTAAAACATTGTGCAGCTTCACCAACATTTTCAAAGTGTAAGTAGAATGTAGAAAAGAGCGTCCAAGAGAACACCCGTACAGGCACCTATGAACTGTCCCCACTTAACATTAAAATGACTTCGACTTGAAAATTAATGGATGGATGGAAATTAAACAAAAAAAACTGAAAAACAGACCAATTAGAAAGGAAAAATTAATAGAGGGTGTAGAATATCTAACCCTCTACACCAACCACCCCTCGAAAGTCGAAATTCAAAGGGTAAGACATCATAATCTACAATGGAGTACCACTCTACTTGAGGTACTTACAGCCAAATACTTCACACCTTATGCCTCAGAGAACTGATATCAAGTGATCTGTTTTACGAATCCTACACTCTGAAACTGTGAACCATCCCTCTCCAGTCTCCAATCCCCATGACTTTCAAACATAGCTGCAGGGAAGCTATCTATAGGGTGAGAAGCTTGCTTCCTAGATTCGCTTCCTCAGATGGACTCACTTCCTAGGAAGCTTGCTTCCATCACGTCTCATTTAGTAGTTAAAGGGACTTGTATGTGTGAAGTGATGGGATAAACCACAGTCTATAGTCTAGGGTGAGGATTTTAGGCAAGTATCGTCAGTTTGGAACCTAAGACGCCTACTTTTTCATAAAATTCTCAAGTAAGATAAAATCAAAGACATAGATACCCATAATAACATAATGAGAATGAGAATCCTATATCTCATTGTGGTGACCCTAATTTAAATTAAATACACTCAGGGGTAAATTTGTAAATTATACCCTGAGGGTAATTTAGTAATTGATATTTTTGGTCTTATGGCTAACCTTGGTGGGGTTGGGCTAACCCAATGATTTAATTTAATGAGTTAAATTGGTTAAATCTAGGTTATAAGCAAACAGACCTTAATGGGGATATATTAGTAATTCTCTAAATGGAGTTTAGTATAAATAGAATTGTTTAACCTAATTAGTCTCACTATTTGATAACCTGATTTAGGAAGCTGAGATACGTACTTTTGGAGGAGAGGGAGAACGGCCGTAGGGTTTGGAGATCGGTAAATGCTCGTAGAGAACCGGATTTCGAAGTTTTGGATCATCCGGGATAACAGCAAATCTCTCCTAAACAATCAACCTCTTGTCTTCTTCTTGAAATCAGATTTAGAGGCAAGTGAATATTTCTATAGTTTAGATGTAGGGTGTGTTGTGATCACATAATAATTTTCATGTGTTTTTTTCTTCTTGTGTTAATGATTGTGTGTATGAAAATATGCTAGATCGGATAAATATTTTATGCAGGTATTATTCTGATTTATTAAATATTTTATGGGTGATTTTAATAAATGATAGAATAATATATTAGATTTTAGGGAAGAAAATATAAGAGATCTAGTAGATTAAAATTAGTGATTTTTGGAATTGAATTAATTTAAATGAGATTTATCCAGTTTCGGTATTTGGGTCATAACTTTATGACATTAAGTCCGATTTTGGTCCGATAGTATATCGTTTCGAAGAGCTCGAAAAGATCTACAACTTTCGTGAACAAAATTTTCCCAAAATCAGTATTTTTGTGGGTCAAAACCTTAGTTGAAAATCAAAAACGGGAAAAATTGATATTTTTTCACATTAATTTTCCTAAGATACTTTAATTAAATGTATATATTATTAGAGTGTGGGAACATTGTTTTGTTGGTATTCCTTTATAACTAATTAGTTAGTTTGTTAGATAGTTGAAAGATACATCTAACAAATTTAAATAATTAGTTACTAAATAATTTGTTAGTAACTTGGCTTATTTTTTTTATTAGTTAATTTGTTGGGTGGTTGAAAGATACCCCTAACAAACTTAACTAATTAGTTACTAACCAATTGATTAGTAACAGAGCTTATTTATACTAGTATAAGGGTTTTACTAAACTCACTAGCATAAAAAGGGGTTTTCCAAACCTTTGAGGGTTTGTGAAACCCTGAACTCCATTATCATGGGAGATTGAGAATTTGTAGGGTTATAAATATGTGATATTTATAACTAAAGTTTTAGTTGTAGGAACACAGCTGAAACCCCTTTTGAAATAAAGTAGGTAATGTCTGTCTAAATATTAAATTGTAAATTATAGCATTGTAGATTTTAACTATGAATTATGATTTTGACTGTTATAACTGTCATTTAATGTCATATTATATTTTCATGATAGTTGAAATTCATTTTCTAAAATAATGGTGATTCAATAAACATTGTTTTAACCTTGGTTAAGGGCCATTTAAGGAGTAAGTTGTGTAAGACCTCCTTAAATTGATTCTAGGGTGATGTTGAGTACCACCCAATGATGGTTTCAGGGTGGTGTAGAGTACCTACCCAGAAACAGAGGATTGAGTTGAGTTGAGTAAGACACTCAATTCTCAAATGGATAAACTGTGTGAAACCCAAGAGATATGGTAAGTTGTGTGAGACCCCAAGGATTCCCTTGGTCAATAGGGTAAGTTGTGTAAGGCCCCTATTAATCGGGCTGAACCATAAGTAAAGACTTAATTGAATAATATGCATTATTTGTTAGTCATCTTATCATATGAATTGTTAATGCATTTAAATTATAGTGTATTCTCTTATTGAGCTGTGGGCTCACCCTTGTTGATTCTTCTTTTTTAGGTAGTAATTAAAAATAATAAGAATTGCTCTCGTTTGAGCAAGTGAGACCAGCCTTAAAGTTTTTTTTTCTATTAGAGTGTGAGGGAATTGTAATGAGATAAACTATATGAAATCTTTGGATGATTTAGTTTTTGGGAGAACTCATGTTATTGAGTCTTTTAATTATGCTGGTTATTTAAATTTGTTTAATGGAGTATTAAATTATTTTAATTTCCATTAATATTGAAATTTTGTTTCTGGTTCACGCCTTGATATTTATACAAATATTAGTATTATTGTGTATAGATTTCGGGGCGTGACACTCACTTCTCGTTTTCCATTTTCTAAGGTTTTTTTAGCCTCACGTCCCGCTTTTCGTTTTCGCTTCTCACTCTAGTGACTATGCTTTCAAACTCAGTATCATGATATATCTTAGTTTAATTTTCTAGAAGGCCTTAAACATGCAGGGAAACATGAAAATTTGTCAGCCCATAAAGAATACCCAAGCTCAACAAAATCTAGAACTTGAAATATATTAATGTGGTTTACTTGCTCGAAAGTTTCTATAACGGTGGATAAAATGTGCCTTAGTCAAGTGATAAAGCAAATGAAGAAACTAAGCACATCTCACAAAAATTAAAAAACGACAAATGAATATCAAAGAAGAAGATTACCGATTCCAAGACAAGGTACGCATTTGCAGATAGTCTCCTTCCCTCTTTTATTATAGTAACTGACGAAACCCGACCCTTGACAACTCCGACACTTCCCAGTCCATTCATAAACCATTGCTTTACAGTCCTACAACTCCAAATAGCAGATTGTAATTTTTTAAAAAAGGGAAATTTGCTCGTAATTCAATGAAATTAAAGGAGAAAGAAGAAAAAAAACCTCAGATTGGGGATCGCAACGGAGGCGGCGATCGATCTCGTCGGGAGAGACAGGAGAAGAATCGGGATGAGTCATGGGAAGAGGAAGGGCGTCGGCATCGTCGGCTAAGTAGCTCTCTCTGTCGCGAGACCATCGCTTCTCCTTGGCATTCAACCTTGTACTTGTAGGATTAACCGTGCTCCGTCTCAGGCCATCGATGCCAGTGGCGTCCGAGTCTTGAGAGAGACGGAGGCCATTCGAGACATCGATGGGTGCCGGAATTTGGAAGGAGCGAAGAGGGTTGGGACCGGCGGGGAGGTCGGCGGCCCGGCAACGGAGAGTGGAAATCGAAGGGTTTGTTAGCAACATTCGTCACTTTTTACGAATATTCAACGTTACAGATTTACATCCTCTCCTCTCTCTGCTTATCAGAAGATTTGAGTTTTGAAGAGGATTGCCTGGACTGGAGCCTCCAATTTTGTGTAACATTGGGCCAGATCGGGCTGGGCCCATCCAGACCAGGCTCAAGTTGAGTGTCCAGTGTTTTCAATGGGCTTGTCCTGGGTTCAGAGTGTCGAACTAAGACGACCACTCTTGCTTGCTAGTTGCTCCCCAAAAAGAATAATAAAACAAGAAGACAGACTACCGCATTATTTTTTGAATTTGGTGAAATAACGTAGCACGATTGGTCGGTATAAACAAAATTTTAAGGAGAAATATCCGCGCCAGGTAGGGGTCGAACCTACGACTTTCTGCTTAGGAAACAGACGCTCTATCCACTGAGCTACAGGCGCTTGTTGGTTACCTAATTCCTTTTTGTTCAATAAGACGCATATATAGTTTCTTAGTTTGTTGTTTCTGTCACCCAAGGTGATTTGTTACGCTGCTAGACAAGTCCATCTCTCAACCCAACTTTACTCCCTCCGTGTAATGCTGGATCGTGGATGGAAATTTGATCAGTCAAGCGAATTGAAAAACTCTTACGTACAATGAACACTACTGAGCAAAATTATGATTCTAGATAGGACTGGCAAATTATTGAGTTTATATGTATTTAAATCCAAGTATGTCTTAAGTTTTAATAAGGTCCATTGATCCAAAAATAAAAGAATTCGGACATTTGATCTAAAAAAGTAACAAATGCAGTAGAGTTCGAGCTCGGTTCATCTAGTTATACAAGTCGGGTGTCATGCCAAGCCAAGCTAATAGTTTTGAGCTTGAACAAGAATAGTGAACCTCGAGTAGAGCTCAAGCCAAGCTTGAGCACCCTTGTTACTTAATAAATGAGCTTGAAAAGCTCTACACAGTACTCTCTCAAAATCACGCGATGCGCACACACATTTTTGCGTGAACACATTCTGTCTAGCATAATTGCATGAAGAAATCAACATTTGCCGTACCCTTTTTTATTATCAAAAGGCTACCATATTATGTTAACCAAACACATTTGAATAACATACCTCAAAGAATGCCTCCAAACCTACCTACGGTTTCTGGCCCTGACCTGCTGTTGGGCTCCCTCAACCTACCTACGGTTTCTGGCCCTGTCCTGCTGTTGGGCTTCCTCATAGGCCCAGAAGATTGGGTCTCGACTGAAGTTTGAGGCTGAAAAGTAACGTGCAGGGTCATCCTCAAACAAGTCAGCCTCAGTTGATCGTCATTATATGATTGTAATCTGGCAGGCCTCAAAGCCCAAAAATAAGGAAATTTAATAATGGGCTTAGTACTAATCGAAAATATTTTGTTGGCCTGGTTTGGGCTGCAAATGGTATCAATCCCATCCGAGCTGAGTTGGTGAGCTCAGCTTCGGCCGAATTCGGGCTCGCAAATATGAGTCAATCTGGATGCTTACCATTATTGAAAGTCAACGTCTCGGCTCAGGATTTGGCATATATACAGCCCACAATCTGGGAACTTAAGGGATCGTTTGGTATTGATCTTCAAAGATGATTTTTTTTAAAAAAATTATCCAGGGAATAGAATTAACGTAAACCGTTTAACAACTCATTTTAGGAAATGATTTTATGACTCGTTCTTTTTTTTTTTTGTCACAATCTTAGCTGAAAAAATGCTTCTCAAAATTAAATATTTAAATCTTTTTTCAAAATGAGAGAATCATCAGACTTGATGCTAAACACCCCTAAGGGTGCAGCCGATCCAAGCTCAAAGCAGTCAGGGCCTTAAAGCCCATTAGGTATAAATATACACTCAAATTTACTAAAACTAGCACTCTAAATATTTAGAATCCAGGTAATATATGCATGACATAGGAAGCTTCTCTAGGAAAAATATATATCAAAAAAAATAAAATTTTCACACTCAATTCCTGCGTAGTCACTGATGTTGGCGTCTTTTGCTCCTCAGGCCAAAGCCCAACTGTAGAAGGGAAAGATACCAGATACCAAAGGCCCATTCAAACCTTACTCTGTGTAGGTATAACTTTATGACTCCAATTTAAACCGAACGAGAAAAATAGCCGTTGAGATTTCACTATTAGTTGACCAGCTTGGCTGAGACAAGCCCCCCAAACTCTTCCCTTTGATCTTCAACTACATCAATTCCAGTCAGCTCTCTAGCTCTGTTTGCTTGTAAAGCCCAATCTGTTCTCATCAACACAAACACCATTACAACAGCACACATCGCCTGAGCCGAAAGTAGGCCCAATAAAAGACCCAATAGGCCCATATCCATGACAAAGCCCGTTATCATTGCTACGGGCATTCCAACCCCATAGAAGCAGCCAAGGTTTATGTTAGCTCCCAAGGATGGCCTTGCACTTCCTCTTAGAACCCCACAACCAGTCGTTTGTGGGCAGTTTCCAAGCTCACACAGCCCCAAAACCGGCATCGCCATGGCCGTTAAAGACAGTATAGCTTTGTCTGTGGTGAAAGCTCGTCCCCAAGCGTCGCACATGGTGGTCGTGAACGACATGGCTATGAAGCTTGTGAAGACGGCACAGAACAGTGCGGCCTGACTCGATGATCTAGCTTGGTCTGGCCGGTTTGCTCCTAACTCGTTCCCGACTCTGGTCGACACGGCAAGACTCAGTGAGGAAGGGAAGATGTAGACGAGTGAAGTGGTTTGCATGAGAATGCCCATGGTGGCCACAGCCTCGGCCGCGTTCGGGAGGAGTCCTGAGAAGACTATCATGATCTCATACCACCACCACTCTAAACAGACAGAGATGCAACTGGGGATGGCTAGACAGAGAATTTGTTTCCATTCATAAAAGCACTCCATTGACCAGCCTTGCCATGAATTCCTATGGATGCCAGAGAAGTAAAGGTAGAGCAGCAGGGATGCAAGCAGGTTCAGGTCTGTTAAAGCTACTGCCATGGCGACCCCGCGAATTCCAAGATCGAGGTGGTAGACGAGAAGATAGTTGATGGGTGCATGAAGAGCTAGTGCGAATGCAGCACTGAGCATGAGAGGAACTGTTATCTTCTGGGTTCTTAAGTAAATCCTGAGAGGATTTATGAGGGATTGAAACAGAAGATCCGGGAGAGAGAAGGCGAGGTAGGTGGAGGAAATCGAAACAATATTAGGATCTTGGCGGCAGAAGAGGAGGATGGGCTCGACCTTGAGCCACAAGAGTGAGATGGGTAGGCATGCGGCGACAAGGATAATGATGGTTCGTTGCAGGGCCAGGCCCATGAGAGGCCATTGCTTGGCTCCGAAAGCTTGAGAAGAAATGGCGTCCATGCCCATGGCAAGGCCGGAGAGGACAGAGTAGCCGGTGATGTTGGCGAAGCCAATGGAGAGAGACCCACCTGCTAATACGTCCTTGCCTAATTTTCCCATGAACAGCATGGACATTACAGATTTACCGTAGATGAGTAGGCCTGTGATGATCATCGGGAAGGCTATGGTGTAGAGCTGTTTGATCTCTTCCATTACCTGCAAAGGAGATATATATGGAGGAAGATAATTAAATGATCTGAAGACCCCATGAAAGCAAAAAAAAAAAACAAATTAATTAAGGAGGCAAAGAGAAGTAAAGAGGGATGGAAATGACCTCTGATAGTGTTGGCTGCAGCCACCCATGGTGATGGTGGCAGTGAGGGTCTTGTCTGTCTGAGCAGTCCATATTACTTTTTGTCCATCTGGGTAAGCTAGCGTTGTACATTAGAGAATTTGGAGGATGGTCCATCTTCCTTCATAAAATTATCTCTAGCTTTCTCTCTCTCACACACACACAGAGAAATTTAGAAGAGCAAGACATAGAGAAATATGAGGAGGCTGAGGTAGGTGAAGAAGAACATTCTCTTCCTTCCAGATTTTCAAAGCAACTATCTCAATTTATAATGCTAGCTTTGTTCGTCCCTCCTGAGCTGAATTCCCCACAACTGGACTAGATCTTATTATTTCTCTGTATATTAATTAGGTACGGTTTTGATGTGTTGTTGGGTATGAGATGGACGAGTGTCCGTAGGATAAGAGGAGGCGTGCGGGTAAGGCAAAGGTCGGCGATACGTGCGGTTCGTCTTTTTCTCTTGAGGGTCCGGACTCGGAGACACTTCCTTCCTTGGTTGTTGCTAGCAAGTTTGAAAGAGCTTCGGAAGCTATCATCACATCAAGATGATCAAGGTTTTGCCCAAATCCGACATTTGGTTTGTTTTCATGGTCCCCATACCCATTCTAACCATCTCGGGTAGCGATGCTGACGCGTTGGGTTTTTTTTTCTTTAGAGCATTGGTTTGGGTTTGACCGATGCATGCCATTGGGTTAAGAAAGTCGGATCCAGTATTGCCACCTGGATCCGACCCATGCGCTTGGGAGCACTGCACACTCATACGCCTTGACTAGGAGTGTAGGACCCATCAACATAGAAGACCTAGGCAGGCTAGGCTATACATGATTATAGCCATCTGGTCCATTGCATTCTTTCTTTCAGAATGGCAAACCATCAACAATCCACGAGCTTTCTTAGAATCCTTCAACTGGGTCAAGTTCTGGCCTAGCTAGCAACACATCTATACTATGGGAATACGAACTCTCCACCTGAGGACATGCAAGAAGACAAAGGCACTCTCCCCCTTTAAGGAGCATGCAAGAAGACAAAGGATTTTGTGATCCACCACAGAATACAACTTTGTCTTCTTGCCCAGGGGATAGTGGGGCTAGCAAAATTTTTATAACTATGTAATGTACAAATTATCTTCGTCTGCCTTGTGATTATGGCCGCCCTCAAGACTCAGATGGATGAACCGATCCGACATTCCATATCGACTTAGGTTTATGGTATGGTGGGCCCTTTTAGTGTTTACCTTACTATATTACCATGTCAAAAGACTCAAATGAATCATCAGAAGAGGAGTGTTATGTTGTGGAAAATAATTGAATCAAATGGAAAAAATAAACTAAAAACACACACAAAGGGGAACATAAGAGATATACGTGGTTTGGTAATATTCTGTTTGCATCACAGGTCAAGATCCGATCACTTCTTTATTCACAGAAAATTTAAGGAACCAGTACAAAAACACTTATGCTGGTTTGGTTATTGAGAAAATATGCAAAAACATGGAAAAGAAAAGAAAATTTTGGATTTTTAATACAATTTTAAGTTGTGTTTTGTCCAATTTTCTTTTCTTTTCCATGTTTTTACTTATTTTCTCGGCAATCAAACATAGGGTTAACTCATCTTCTCTAAGAAAACCTAAAGAATAATACCTATCTATCATCCTTTAAACATTCCCCAAGCCCTACTATGTTTTAACTTTTTCTATTATCTCTCACTCCCAATGTAAAAACATTCCTTTGATCTTTTCGATACAAACCCTAGACTCATAATCCCATATTTATAGGCCTAAACCTAAAGTCTTAGACTAATAGAAAGTCTCTCACTCAAATTAGAAGTTTCCCAAAGCATAAAAGATTTAAAATAGCAAATTCCCGAAAAAAATCTCGCACCCAGCGATCGATCTCCCTTGGTGGGCGATCAATCGCCCACTTTGGTATTTTCTAATTTGAGCCAACTTTAACATGCTAGCCCTACTCTCAGCCTCCACTAACCATTTGTATGTCCCGATTGTATGTGAGAATTGGACAGACAAGTGGTTAGTGGAGGCTAAAAGTAGGGGTTGACTCTGAGTAGGGCGAGCATTCCTCATGAACAGAATAGGTGCATGTATTGTGAGGCAACAGCAACACAGTCCCATCTTGAGAGCTGAGAGCTACCAACCATACAAAACAAGGCTCTGTCTTCACTCAATCAAGACTATGTAGTATAAGTGAGTTTAGTGATGATAATGGAAGGGCCTACTGTTTCGCTGAAGTGATGAACAGCGTGAGGGAGACAAAAATAGAGCCTAAAAATCATCAACAGACTCTCTCTCTCTCTCTCTGTATATGTTTAAGTATCGTTCACACGTCGTCGTCATCATCACAAACTGATCAGTGAGATAAGGATTCCCTTACACCACTCTTCCTCATCTCTAATCTCCACCACATGTACTCACCACTTCAACATACTTTCTAACTACACTACTACCATGGGCGCCTAAAACCGTAGGCCGAGGGCCCTCTCTCTCTCTCTCTCGCTAGAGATTGAATTTGGAGAGGGTATGTCGTAATGGGACCACCTGGTCCACAACAAATGGCAGGCCTTGCTCCAATTCATTCTCCTCGAATTAGAATGCATTTGGAATTGGAGTAGGGACGTCCCCATTGTATATATGTATAGAAGCACATGCATACACCATATATTATCTTACAGCAGACTTTCCTGTCTCCTTTCTTCCCTTCTATTAGACATTAGACAGGACCCCCCTCTGTTAAAAAGAGAGAGAGAAGAAGGAAAGAGAGAAGTCATGAATATATAATATGGCCATGCCGTTTGAAGGGGGTTGTTGCTGCAAAATGGGCAAGCCTTAGCAACGAAATTCACGTGATAAGATGCCCTTGAACGTCTGGGGACCCACCACTAGCATGTCATTGATGCCAACACTTCTGAGGGGGGACCTTTCATGTGTTGATTGATCCCATATCTAGCCATCAACTGAGACAAACATTTGATGTGATGCTGCTCCTACTTGGTCATATCTGCTACTTGACCACACCCAGTAAGAGAAGTGCTAGTCTTACTTCCGCTCAAACTCTACTCTCTCCATTAACCAACACGTGTCCATTTTGTAATAATTAAAGGACTCTCACTTAAAAGAAAAAACAAATAGACACATGATTAGCGGAGGATGAGAATAAAGTTTTACCGAACATTCATCCACTTGGCTAACGAGGCTGATCATGTTCTTGTTGGTTTTTTAATATATATATATATCAAGCTGAGCTAGAGTTCTGAAAGCAAGGCTTGAAGCTCGGCTTTGTTAGGGAATCAACCCTACAACAAGATCTGTGAGACATGAAATATAGACAGAAAAAGTGACCGATAATAAATATACAAGAACACCATATTTACGTGATTCCCTCAAGTTGAGGTATGTCTACGGAGTCACCGAGATTTCACTATGTTAGAAGTCAAAGGAATTATAGAGTTGCGATCTAGAATTACAGTAGCCGCTCTCCCCTATTCTTAATAGTATTAGGGCTACATAATAAAGTTGGATCCGCGAGAACAGAGGTAGGATGTTCAGTCGAGGCAGGCTCCACACTTCCTATCAGGCTCGAATAGAATGGGTTGGTTGGAGAACTTGATTCAATAAAAAAATACTATTATTTTAATAATAATAATAATGGTATTATTATTTTATTCTAGCCATCAAATGGGGTTGGCTCAAACTCGGCTTGAACAGGTTTTCAAACTCAAATAAAAGCTGGTTCGACTCAATCTAGCCAAAAACTTTAGCTTAAACTCAGTTTCATCGAGTTGAACCGATCAAGTTCGTGGGTCATCTCAACACATCCTACGAGTTCGTAGGAGAATATAACGTTAAGAAAATGCATGATCATTATAATTGATATATTATGATATATAGAGGAATGCTAGTCCTACTCTTAGTCAACCCATACTCTCAACCTCAACCAATTACATGTTTTTTTTTTTTTGGGGTGAATAGTGCTTAAATCATTGGAGAATGGACAAATGGTTAGTTGAGGTTGAGGTTGAGAGTTAGGCTAGCATTCCTCTAATATATAATATAAAAAGTTTTATTCTTTCTAAATATATATAATATACATTATAGTTTTTCCCTAAAGTTTATGGGGGCAGTGCCCCTTCCCAATGTCTGTCTCTTAAATAATTAAATAATATAGTATAAAATGATTTCTTTTTGTTTTTTCTTTTGAAGTTTAGGACAGCTGCCCTTTTGTCCCACGGATTTTTAAATAATTAAATAATATAATAGAAAATATTTTTTAAAAGTTCTTGCCCCTTCCCCTTGGGCTTTCACTATATACCCTCTTAAATTATTAAATAGTAGAGTGTTTTTATATTTAAGTTCAGAGGGTAGCTGCTCCCTCTAGCTCTGCCCCGGGTGCATCTAATAATTTAGAGAAATAATGTAATTTTATAGATGAAGAGATCCTACTTGCAATATATTATCCTAGTGATCGATATTATTTGTATTACTGAAGAGAACACTATGAGTATTTGTAGATACATTAGACTGAATTTCTCCTTTCTTTTTTCTAGGGGGAGTGGTAGTCATGGAGACAACAATGGATTTACTCTGGCAGAAGCCAGAGTAAGACATAATCTTTCCAGCCAAAACGTGGAGAGCAAATGTACGAGAGATTGGGGATAAATCAAAATAGGAGCCAAATCATCTACGGTGATAACCGGATTTGGCAAATCCGGTTATCACTCCTAGAGGTCGCCACGTGTCTCCTTTGACACCCCTTAACCGTGAGGTTCACCCACCCCTAGGGTTTACCCACCTATCTTTGGTTTTTTTAAAAAATATTAATTCTTTTTTGAAAATTAAAAAACTGTTTTTAATATTAAAAAAACTCTAAAAACAGTTTTTTAATTTTAAAAAAAAGAATTAATATTTTTATAAAAAAAAACAAGGATGGGTGAGTGAACCCTAAGGGTGGGTGAACCTTACCCACGGTTAAGGGGTGTCAAAGGAGACACGCGGTGACCTCTAAGGGTGATAACCGGATTTGCCAAATCCGGTTATTACCGTAGAGGATTTGACTTCATCAAAATATGGGTCATGTCATTCTCGTGTAATTTCTCTCCACCTTTCAGTTGGAGAGATTATGCCAAGTGTTGTACTCTGGCTTCTAACAGAGAATAAATCCGTTGTCCATCAAGTACCAAACCCCAAACTTTTTTTTACTGGGGAGAAAAAATATAAATATTAAAAAGAAGAAAAAAAATAAAGCAAGAGTTCTATAACTTACACACGAAGAAAAAGTATAATTGTAGTTATCTGGGCAATGCTAGCTACACTTTCTTTCATCCAGTACTGTCGCATGGTCACCTTCTTTCATCCAGCAATGTTGTATGACCTTGGTAATGGCACTATTTGTGTCTTTTCCTCTTTTATAAAAAAGTAGTTTTATCCACAAAGTCTTAATGACATTTTTGTAACAAGAGAATATGTGTGACCCAGCATATAAAATATTTCCTTCTGAAAATCTGTAAAAGGCTTAACATCCACTTATAGGGGATGTAGTAGTTCACTTGAGTTAGTTGCCTTTTGCACCATCTTTGATTACTTGTTCCCATAGTATATTTGTTTTCTTTGCATGTATAGTGTCTTGTATTCTTGAATGGTATAGTATCACCTTTATAATGATGTAATATTATTCATCTTTACATCTTTCTTATCAATTAAAAAAAAAACTTATTTCTTGTATATTGTGATGTGTTTTACTCTTGTTTTTTAGGTAACTGATTGATCAAACTGACTTGGTCAACTAATCGATCAAGTACCCCATGAGATTTGACTAGTTACGTGTTTTACTTGTGAGAGTTGGTCCCTCTTACCAATCAAAAAGAGAGCAAGTCTTAAAAAAGAGTTATACTATCGTGCAGTTATTTCCTAAATTCTTTTATCTGTGAAATAAGGGTGCATTTATGCTAGATAGCAACATAGTAACTTGCTTTGAAGTCCATTATAATGCACTCGAAAGGAAGAGTCCATTCTTAGCATGCTTTCCATAACTGGACATTTGTACTTCATAACCAGAGTCAATAATGGAGGCTGTAACAGTAAAAAGGAAAAGGAATGAACTGAGCTGGAAACTGGATATATTGGGCAAAAAAAAAATTAGGATAAAGCTTTTGAGACCCCTTAGGGCCAAGACCCGGGTTCTAAGAGTATCAGACTTCAGGTGGGGCCTACTATGTGAAATGGACTCCACTTGAAAGCACGGTCTTGGTAGGCTTGGCCCTAAGGGGGTCTCAGTAGCAAAGTCGAATAATTTATTGCACGAAGATTTTTTTTTTAACGTTGTTGTTGTTGTTGTCTATTCAGCACAGTACGGTCCAAAAGTTAATGTTTTTATGTGTCGGTGATTTGCGACAAATGGGTCACAAACTCAGTGGAAGAGGAACAACGGCGTCTAATGTTAACTGTTCCTGAGACTCGACAATTCTGCCGACGATCTGATGATACTGTTATTCAAGGATCTTGACTTGGAGCAGCCAAAATGTGGTGTTTTGTTCACTAACCACATTGATCCCACCATCCTGTATTCTAGATAATTTGTGAGTTAAAGCGACCCAGTGGCGTTATCCGGAGAATAATTCCAAACTTGCTTGCCTACCTTTCTGTCAATCAGATTAAACTTAAAAAAAAAAATGTTGTTTCTCTTCAAGGAATGGTCTTAGAAGCAACTTCGGCCTTATGGGTCAAAATAGATCTTCAGACCCCCAGCCATGCCCAGCCCTGAATGTTGAACAGAATTTGAGTTAGGCCTGCCTCGGACCCAGGATTAACCCGATTCTAATATGTTTAACCATATGGGCCCAATCTGGCTATAGTCCAGTCTTCCAGCCACTCCAGCCTCACAGTCACGGCTGGTGGTTGAAGGGGCTTCAATCTGTACCTCCATGTCAGCCAATAGCCACTAACAAGGCCTGGGATTGTCTCTGGCGAAGCCAGAAAGGGTTTATATCGGGGTTCCATAGAATAGGTGACAAGTGGTGGAGAAGTCAAAATCATGGGGCCCGCGATTTTGACTTCTCCACCCTTAATAAGACATGTGGCGATAAGTGTGAGAGAATAAAGGGGAGAGATATCATATGGGGAGAAGTCAAAAAAATGGGGAGAAAATGAAATGACTTCTCCCCATTTTTTGGCCAACTGTCGCATAATGTATTGAACCCCGAGAGGGCTTTCTGGCTTCGCCAGAGACAAGCCAAAGCCCACTAACAAACTGCAAAACAGATAAGAGTTGTTAGGCCCTACTCTCGACCAAAACGGCAACATGTGACGTGAGCTCTTTTTTTTCTTTTTTTTTTTCGGCCTTGGCTTGCCTCTGGCGAAGCCAGAAAGGGCTCTCGGGGTTCCATACATTGTGGGGCAGCTGGCAGAAAAATGGGGAGAAGTCATTTATTTTCTCCCCATGATTTTTGACTTCTCCCCATTTGATATCTCTTCCCCTTATTCTCCCACACTTATCGCCACATGTCCATTTGTATGTGGAGAAGTCAAAATCATGGGCCCCATGATTTTGACTTCCATGATTTTGACTTCTCCACCACTTGTCCACTATTCTATGGAACCCCGAGACAAGCTCTTTCTGGCTTCGCCAGAGACAATCCGATGCCTTTTTTTCCCTGGGTGTATCATTTACTTATAGTTAGATCAAGGGTTAGTGGTTAGCATTGGGGAGTGGAGCTCTTGCAAGGAGGAGAGGGGGTTGGATTCCTATACCTCCCTCAGAGAGGCCACACCCCACCACTGGCGCAAGAGGCAGAGGTGTACATGTGTCGTTAACTCATTCTTGCTTTTGCAACCTGTTTGGAATTTCTATGAAACAAAGGACATGTGTTGTTTTTTGGTTGAGAGTAACAGATAGCAACCCAGAATGCCTCTTGTTGAGAATAGACTCGTAATCGTCTCTAGTTGTAACTGAACTCGGGGGAGTCCGGTTATGTCATTGATGCTATTACGTGTCCTTTTAGACACCCCTTAACTATGGTTAAGATTCACTCACCCCTAGGATACACCCATTTAGAAAAAGTTATTAAAAAAATTAACCCTAGGAGTTAGTGAATTTTAACTGGGGTTAAATTTCTTTTTTAATATTTCTTTATAAAAAACAAAGATAAGTGGGTGAACCCTAAGGGTGGGTGAATGTTAACCCTAGTAAAGGGTGTTAAAAGGGACACATGGCAGCACCACCTGAGTCTGGTTACAACTGGAGAGAATCATGAGTCTTGGGAATAGGGCTATAAACGGAGCGGATTCGGAACGGATATTGGTATATCCGAATTCGTATCCAATTATATATTCAGATATCCAAATCCGAATAAATATCTGGCGGATAGTGAAATATGATATTTGTATCCGACTCCGATTAAAATATCCGGATTCGGATAGTATCCAAATTATCCGATTATTTTTAAATTATTTCAAAATATATAAACTAATATTTAAAAAATGTAAAAATATATAAATTTTTATTTAAAAAATATATTTTAAAGGTTATATTAATTTAATAAATTTAAAATATATTATTGATATATATTATATAATTGGACGGATATTTATCGGATCGGATATACCAGTATCCGAATCCTTAATTATTTGATTATAAACGGATAGTATTTTACTATCCGAATTCATTCCGCTGGATACCTATTTAGATAATTATCCGACTAAACGGATTTGGATATGAATCGGATATGGATAATATCCGCATTCGTTTACGGCCCTACTTGGGAATGTGAGAGAGTACATGCTGAACTGAACCGGAAGTTTATTATCCTCAATGGACGTTTCACGAAAAAATGGTTATTGGGCAACTCTTTGGCATGTTAATACAGAAGAACAAAAAAATTACATTCGCAGTGAACCAATAGATAAGATTATAAAATTCAAATAATTCAAAGAATAAATATGTTTGACTCGGCTCACGTAAATGATTTTACATTGTAAATGCTTTTAGGGACGGTAAAAGATAAAAAAATTTACTTAATAAATATTTTATAATTTTAAAATATATTTAAGAGACGTAAATTTGTATAGGTTATTCCTTTTTAAATCATTTTCGATAAAAGTTATTCATTTTCCGTAAAACATTTTACTAACGAAATCATAACATTTTTTTAGGGACTTGATTTGTTGTTCCCAAATTTGCATTGAAACAACTGGATCAGTAATATAAATTACGTGGGAATCTAATTAGAAAGATGAATTTATATCTCACAATCGTTATAATTTTTTTTTTTTTGATTCATTCATTTATACAAACTTTCCAACAGGGGGAATTCAAAGGAATGTACTATTGTTTTGAAAACCGGACCCCACGTACAAGACATTTTAAAATAACACTAAGACTGGTAATCTTCTACTGTTGTAACCGGTTTTTGGCAAAACCGGTTATCCCCCTGTGGTCGCCATGTGTCCCTTTTTATACCCCTTAACTGTGGTTAAGATTCATCTATCCCTAGGGTTCACCCTCCTATCTTTGGTTTTTAGAAAAAAATATTTTAAAAAATTAACCTTAGGAGTTGATAAATTTTAACCACAACAAACAAAATTTTGTATTATTTTTTTCTAAAAACCAAGGATATGTGGGTGAACCCTAGGGGTTAGTGAATCTTAACCACAGTTAAGAGGTGTCAAAAGAGACGTGGCCACCTTAGGGGTGTAACTGGTTTTGGCAAAACCGGTTACAACTAGAGAAGAATACGACTCAACACTACAAGATAATAGGTTTTTATCGACGGTCTTAAACCGTTGGTAATACACCGGTGTTCGTCGGTATAGGTTTCACCAACGGTATTTGAACCGTCAGTACTCCATCACTAATATAAGCATTAGTAAATCGTATGTTGACGGAAAATTGCAACCGTGGCTAATAGCGACGAAAATATTATTGTCGCTATAAATAAAATTTCCGTTAGGGAATACAAGTCCCAGATATTTCTGACGGTTTAGTATTAAATTCCGACGGTAATTAACCGTCGAAAAATATTATATACCTACGGAAATATTATTGTCGCAGATATTAAAAATACCAATGGATTAGTTACCGTCAGTATAACATGATATATACCAACGGTTTGTTTACCGTCTCTAATACCGATGGTAATTGACTGTCAGTAATATGATTTTTTTAAATTAAATTATTAGCGACAGTATTATTACCGTCGCTAATACCCTTTTGGGAAAAAAAATAATAACCCCTATATACAAGTGAGTACCCTATTAACCTGTAACCTGTTACCTATGAAAAAAAAATTAAAAAATTTAAAAAAAAAACCTTTCACCTGTGTTCAAACATAATCTTATATACATTCCTAATAAAATCCAAAATAGAGGTATCAATCCAAATATCTCATCCACGGCTAAAATAAACAAAGTGATCGTCTGAAATAGTAATATCACACAAATATCTCATCCACTACTAAAATAAACAAAGTCATCGTCTCGAATAATAATATCACACAAATATCTCATCCACATGGGCAATGGGCCAATAAAAACATCTTCGTGAAACATAAAGTCCTTCCTAGGTCATCTTTACTGGGTATCGTTCGGCGGTATAGTAGTGTCTGTGTCATACGATGAATAGTTGGCCATATTGTCACCTCCCGCCCAAAGCTATGCATATAACCTTCCATTCTGGACACGGTGCCTTGCAGAGTGGAAATCAATGTGCCCTATGACTGTATCATCGTCACAAGCTCTGCCTGGTGAGTCTCAACTGCGGTTTCTCGAGCCTGGGATTCATGGCACATCCGTCGCCACTGCTCAGCCTCTGTTGTAGCGCTTGCCACACGCATGTCAGTAGGTGTGACTCCGTACCCGTATGTAGCCTATAAGTGTGTAACGACCCCAAAACCCCACCTTGGTCATAATGAGACTTTGAGTCTGTCACATTACTTATCTCTGCTTAACTTACATAGCAATATAGCAAAACTAAAAGATAATTCTCCTAAAATAGTAACTATAAAATTTCTTTCAATATATAGAATTCAAATCATCCTGAACAACTGAAATAAGTCCACATAACTCACTATGATCGGTAGAATAAAGTCATCAAATAACAGCAAACAGTCTAAGCAACATCCTAGAATAACATAAGTCTAAAATAAAACAACTCAGAAAGTAAACTACGATCTACTAGTAGAGATAACTATCAAAATCTCTGGCTCCCTCCTCAGGAAGCCCAACTGCTTCTTCTTCTTCAAAGTACTCATTTTCCACCCAAAGAGCAGCTACCTGATTATGCGCTAGACCTGAATGATAATAACAGGTCGACAGAGTATTGAATTCTCAGTGGATATTCAAACTAACCAACAATAGCACATGCATATATCCAATATCCAACCAACGGCAGCTGATCATCCCAACTGCCCTGGAAGTCTAACATGCAAGCCCGTAGCATGCCCTCTATGATCTGGTTCACCCTTAAAGTTTTCCCATCTGTCTGCGGATGAAATATCGTACTAAAATCTAAACAGGAACTCATGGCCTGCTGAAAACTCTTATAGAACTTTGAAGTAAATCTCGGGTTTCGATCAGAGACAATGCTGACTGACACTTCATGCAAACAAACTATCTCCTTAATATAGAGGTAAGCCAACTGGTTAGAGTTGAAAGTGGTCCGATACGGAAGAAAATGAACAGACTTAGTCAACCTATCGGCCACGACCCAAATGACATCAATGTTCTTAGCTGTCCTTGACAAACTAATAAGGAAATCCATTGAGATATTTTCTCACTTCCACTCGGGAATAGGAAGAGACTGAAGAAGTGCTACCGGTCTCTGGTGTTCGACCTTCACTTGCTGACAAACCAAACACTTGGATATATAAGTAGCCACGTCCTTTTTTATACCATTCCACCAGAAATACTTTTTGAGGTTCTGGTACATTTTAGTACCTCCCGTAAGGACAGTGTACTCAAACTTGTGTGCTTCATTCAAGATCTCCTTTCTTAAATCTTCATTATCCGAAACACAAAGTCTATCTTTAAAAGAGAATTCACCATCTCTCCAAGAGAAATCTTCTAACCTTGCTGTTAATCGACTTGTTCATGATAGCGTGCAGTTCTCCATCATTCCACTGTTGGTCTTTAATCATGTCCAAGATAGTTGGCCATTAAAGCTCCAGACTTTCTAACACTGAAACCTGCATCAAGACTAGACACCTCATCAAGTAGTTTCAATTCTTGGACCATCAAGTGTGTCAAGAATCCAGTAGATCGCCTACTTAACGCATCTACCACCACATTTGCTTTCCTCAGGTGGTACTAGATAGAACAATCAAAACCTTTGTGGAATTCCACCCAACGGTATTGCCTTAAATTTAGCTCATTCTATGAGAACAGATACTTTAGGCTCTTGTGATCTATAAATACTTCAAACTGCTCACAGTACAAGTAGTGTCTTCATAAATTTTTAAAAGTTATGGAAATCAGGGTTTTAAGCCCCTAGGCTATAAATAGAGGTTCTAATTCGAGGGTTTTAGAGTTCTAACCTTTCTAAACCTAATTTGACAAAGAGGAGAGAGAAAACTTAGGATTCTAAGGAAAAAATTGCTTGGAGAGGAAGAAGATTGCTTGGAGATTGTAAGGAAAGCTTGAAAATCAACCTCAAACCTTCTTAAGAACGTTTTGGATCAAAGGAAAGGATCTCAAAGGTCGATATACTATTCAACTCAACTCTATTATGAATTTATATGTGTTTAAGATTGTTTAAGCTAGGAATAATGAAGTATTATCATGTTTATGGTAAAATTGTAAACAATGAAATGTGGATTATGGTTTATTTTATATGGGAATGAATTTGTGAATATGGATTGGGTTCTATAAACTATTATATGATGATTAATACTATGGATGAGTAAAATGGAGGATGAGAATGTATGAGAATGAATTTAATTGGATTGTTTGGTTGTTGATTGATGTGAAATGGAGGATGAGAATATATGTGAATTGATTGTTTGGTTGTGGATTGATGTGAAATGGAGGATGAGAATGTATACAGATGAATTTTATGGTTTATGACTTGTAGATGGTAAGAAATTGAGGATGGACCGATGTAATAGACAATGAATAACTCATAAATGAATATTTTGTGAAATTGATTATGAATTATGCTAAGAATTATGATAAGGTATATATATGTAATTGTTTGTTAAATTATGTCTAATTATTTGTATGATAATTAATATTCAGGAAAGTAAAAACTTAGAGAAAAATCTTTCAAACTGGAAATTCTCTAACTATTTGGTATGAGACAGTATAGTAGAGTTTTCATGGCGGGAGATTGGAATCTAAGTGATGATCAATTCGAATGTTAATTGCGACACTTATACACAAATTCACGTGTATGTTAAGGTAAGAGTCTCACAAGTCATACATGTGGACCACAAACCAAAACATTGCATACACCTGATAGACTGAATAAGCCCAATGAGGGATCTAAATAAATATATGATCTGAATAAGTTACTCGAAAACTCATAAACACAAGCATTGCATACGCTTGATAGATTGAATAAGACCAATGAGGGATCTGAATAAGTTTATGATCTGAATACGTGTATAAGCATAAACATCTCACGAACATGTGGTCTCATAAGCATAAGCATGTTGTCTCATAAGTCTAAGATTCTCACAAGTACACTAGTCAAGGTGATGATATGATGTATATGAGCATATGTTCTTTCACACTCTGATTATGTTATTGGTTATGGTTCTGACTATGTGCAGGGTTACTATGTTGTTGATTGAATTTTATATTATATACACCGAGTGCTTTTGTACTCAGCCAGACTTTTGTCTTGACAAGTGTGGAGCCCAGGTTTGTAGGTGAGCCTTGGATAGAGGAGGAAGACGGTCCTCTAGTTGAGGGAGAGCGAGAGTTGGGCAGGTGACCTTATCTATAAGCTTTTACTTTTGAGTTGTGAGAAGTTTTTGTAATAGACTCTTAGATAATATTGCTTATTAGACTACTTTATAGTTGGGTATCAGACTATTTTGTTTACGGTGGGTTATATTTATATTAACCATAAACTTGAACAGGATGGTTTGATTTTTTTATATCGAAATTTTATTACTTTCATTTTGGAAACTCGTGTTGTATGCCTTGTATGTCATGTGATTTTAACAAGTTTAAGAAATGTGGCGACCCAAGGTCCTATTTTGGTCAAGGTAGGATTTTGGGTCGTTACAATAATATTAGATCTAGGTGTGCAACATAGAGAGAGAGAGAGAGAGAGAGAGAGAGAGAGAGAGACATTGGATGCCAAGAGGGTTGAGTGACTCGAATGGGATCACAAGCAGAAGAGATTTTTTTCAATTTGAAAAAAACAAAGAAAAAAATAGTGAGAGAGACACAGAGAGAGATAGAGAGAGACAGAGAGAGAAATAGAGATAGAGAGACAAAGAGAGGGAGAGGGAGAGGGAGAGAGAGAGCGAGCGAGAGTGAGAGCAAGAGAGAGAGAGAGAGAGAGAGAGAGAGATGGAGAGAGTGAAATAGAGAGAGAGAGTGGAGAGAGAGAGATATATTGAGAGAGAGAAAGAGAGGGGGGGGGGGTTACTGGCGGAGCAGACGACGACAGCCACGGAAATGGGGAATGGTTTTAGGGCGAGAGAATGGTTTCAGGGTGGGAGGAAATGATCGCAGAGAATTTAGGGATTTTGATTAACCCTTTTTATTGATGGTAATATTTCCGACACTAATACAAACCACCGACATAAATATTACTGTCGGTATTTAATTATCAAATACTGACGGTTTACTTACCATCACTATCGTATATTTCCGTCGATGTTAGATATCCTAATTTTTTAAAACACAATTATTTACTTTTATAATTAGTAGTGACGGAATACCACCAACGGTTATAAAACCGTTGATATAACCGTTCTATAGCAACGATTATCTAGCCGTCAGTAAAATTCCGTTAGTAAAAACCTATTTTCTTGTAGTGCTAATACTAAATAGGAAGAGTTTTTTCATGTCAAATAATTATTTAAAAAATGATCTGAAGAGGCAAAATTTACTTAATTCTAAAAAGAATATTTGAAGAAACCTCTACAAAAGATCCGGACTCGTCTTGAATGATCTTAACTAGCTGCTTATGTACTCAAATCTCATGAGGGTGGTTTTAGGATTAAGTCCCACCAATCGAAAATGTTCCATCCATCTGGCTGGCAGTAGGTTCACTCACCATTAACCCACTCACTCACCTGGTTGAGTCGTTCTTTGCTGATGCTTTGACATGACGGATCAACAGGTCTTTTTATATAACTATAAGTGCCATTGGAAGAGCAGGATTATTGGATCTTATAATCAGTTATACTTACCTTATTTTCTGCTATTAACGCAACCGGCTTTAGCTCAGTTGGTAGAGCGGAGGACTGTAGTTGATTGCTGTTATCCTTAGGTCGCTGGTTCGAATCCGGCAAGCCGGAGTCTCCCCTTTTTCCTTTTCACCTTTAAACTAGTATTTTTTCTACGAGAGAAAAAAGGCCCGGCCCATTAGAGCCTTTAGGTTAGGTGCGCCCAGCGCCACCTTATTATTATACTACGTGAAGCAGTGCAATTTTCTAAAGCGCTTTCTTTAATTAATAATAATAATAATCCTCGGATTTGATCTCATCAATGATCAAAACCTTAAATTTCCAAAACGGAGGGGGTTTTCTCAATTCTGATTGGCCATCAGTATCCCCGTTTTATAAACCAACTAAAAGACAAAACAACAAATCTATGATCTATCTACTGTATCTCTGGAGAAGCTAATAGACGCGTAGGGCTTTCTCGCCGTCTCTCCGGCGCAGGTTAAAACACCTCCATCAGATACTATACGCCGACAGAGGTAATCATCTTCTTAAAACTAATTCTAGGTCAAAGCGAAACCCCTAAATCCAACGGAAAATCACTTGGTAGCTCTTCATTTCTTGTTGCGTTTGATCTGGATTGGAGTTCCATAAGGGGGTTTCTAGGTTTTGATTTCGATCCTTTCACTCAAATCTATCTAGGGGATTTCTTACATTGCTTTCTCCTGGAGAAGAAAACTAGGATTAGGCTTCGATGCATTGGCGGAGCTTGGCATCCGCCGGACTGGATAAGGGTTAATTCCGGTGCCGGTAGTAAGTTTGCTTATGTGAATCTGAATAAATCTTATGGGCAGCCTCCAAGCTCTTTGGGAATTACGGGTTCAAGCAGAACCCCACTAGGTAACCATGGCGGAGGTGGTGGTGGGATGGTGCTTCTTTCGCGACCTAGGAGTTCAATTGTGGGTTCGTAGAAGGGTGGAGCCAGGCTTTCAGTTCCGCTCCCCGTGAATTTGCCGTCATTGAGAGGAAGGAGCATGATCAATTTGATTCCTCTTCCTCATCGTCAGGGGGCGGTGGTTCAGCTGGTACTGGGAATTCTGGGAGTGCATCCAGACCCACTTCTTCCGGTATTGGCTGGACGAAGCCGACACCTTTGTCTTTACAAGAGAAGGATGGCGGTGAGGATTATTCCTTGCTTGGGAAATCAGGTGGGAGTCAGGCTGTTGATGCCGAGGATTTGTGGCGCCCATATTCTGTTGATGGTGGAGCAATAGGGAGCAGTATCTATATACCACCATCTGCTCGTTTGGACACAGTCAGACATCCACTTGCTGTTTCAGCTCATGTTTTTCTGCCTGTGGAGAAAGCCATTGTCTTAAGAGGCGAAGATTTCCCTTCCTTGCAAACTACCTTGCCTGCAACATCTGGGCCCTCTCAGAAGCAAAAGGATACTACTTCACATCAGAAGCAGAAAGTGAGTGAGGAAGCATTGGATGAGTTGAGGGACAGTTCCTATTCGAGGCCATTCTTTCACATGCGCCCACAGATGCTTTCTTCCCATCTTACTCTTGGCAATGGCTCAAAAAGGAATGTCGGTGCTGGTCATGGGATCGGCAATTCTAGCACAGCAGTGCCTTTTGTTAGGCTGAACCACAGATTTGATTGGGCTGATGATGAAGGCGATACAGGTCACTGTCGCCCGGATCAAGACAAAGATCGCTGGTTCTCAAGGAACAAAACCCATCAGGACAGAGAATTAGATTTTCCTAGGAGTGGTGTGCTACAACACACATTGATTCACGATCTTCCTCGCAGGTGGAGTCTACGTAATAATGAAGCTGGGAATGTTTCTTCTAGGGAAGTCCTTGAAGGGAACTCTCATGGCAGAGATGTGGGAGCCCCTAGTAGAGAAGGTAGAGATGAGAGCTTGTGGAGAGCTTCCCCACTTCCAAAAGAGGGATCCAGTTCCCAAGAAATAAAAAATGACAGAAATGGTCGCAGTGTAATGCCATTTGGGCTGAACCAGGAAACAAGGAAAGAGAATAAGTACAGCCAATCGCCTTTTGGAGACGATGCTCGGGATGATTTTATTAGAAGAGTCACAGAGAATCAGGAGTTTAGGTTTGGAAGGAGGGATTTAGGGTATGGACAAGGACGGAGACAAAATGGGAACCATACAGTAGAATCATACAGCGGTAGAGGGGCCGAACAGAGTACGTGTGACCAATATAGAAGTGAATTCTCCAATCGATACGAAGGCGATGTCTTCCAGAACAGCTCAATGCCCAAAGCCTCATTTTCTTCAGGAAGTAAGGGGCTTCCTGTGAATGATCCAATACTTAGTTTTGGTAGACAGAAACATGAAAAACCATATCTAGAGGGCCCTTTCATTGAAGATTTTGGCAGCGGCACTGGTTTTGATGGGAGGGATCCTTTCTCCCGGGGTCTTGTTGGGGTGGTTAAGAGGAAGAAAGATGTCCGAAAACAGGCTGATTTCCATGATCCAGTTAGGGAATCTTTTGAAGCTGAACTTGAAAGTGTTCAAAGGATGCAAGAGGAGGAGCGACAACGGATTGTTGAAGAACAGGCAAGGGCACTGGAGCTGGCTCAGAGAGAAGAGGAGGAGAGAGAGCGGCTGGTTAGGGAACAGGAAGAACGGCGGAGAAGACTTGAAGAAGAAGTCAGAGAAGCTGTTTGGAATGCAGAACAGGAGCAGCTGGAAGCCGTGCGAAGGGATGAAGACCAGAAAATGGCTAGAGAAGAGGAGTAGCGAAGGATTCTTTTGGAGGAAGAGAGGAGGAAGGAAGCTGCTAGACAAAAGCTTTTAGAATTGGAGGCAAGGATTTCAAGGAGGCAGGCTGAAGCAATGAAAGATGATAAGTTTCTAGCTGCTGTTGGGGATGAAACAATGTCTGGGATGGTGAAAGAAGAATATGTTTACAGGGTAGCAGATGTGGAAGATTGGGAAGATGGTGAGAGAATGGTGGAAAGGATCACAAGTTCGGCATCTTCTGATTCTTACCGTCTTAATATATCCTTCGAGACGGGCTCTAGGCCTCACTCTTCTAGAGATGGTACTTCTGCCATTCTAGACAGAGGAAAACCAACAAATTCATGGAGGAGGGATGTGTTTGAGAATGGGAACAGCTCAACCTTCCTTCTAGATGATCCAGATGATGGTTACCTCAGTCTAAGGCAAAATACATTTGGTGCAGGAAGAGAATTTCCTATGAAAGAGTTCTATGGAGGTCCTGGAGCCATGTCTGCCGGGACATCTTTTAAAGGAGGGATTCCAGAGCCTAACCTGGATGATTTCCCTCACCTGAGAGGGCAAAGGTGGAACCTTGCTGGGGATAGAGACCATTACAGTAGGAAAGATATTGGCATCAAGTTTCATGAGAATCCTACCAACAAGTTTGGTAATATAGGATGGAGTCGTTCTGGTGGTAGTACTCATGCTCTTTATCCAGAGAGACTCTATCAGAACTCTGAGGCTGCTGGGTTTTCTTCCTTTGGGAGTTTAAGCCATTCCATGGGACAGCTTCATGTTCTCCCCCCTCCATCACTAGCTTCTATGCACAAAAGTTCTTACAGAGGCCAAACTGCACATCCTGGTGGCTCTTTGGCCTTTCTAGATAGTGAGATGTGGAAACACCATGTGCCAATAAAAATTGAATCCACTACGCAGACAGGATATGATAGTGGTTATCAGGAGAAATTTGATCAATGTGGAATGATGGACACCCAGCAAGAGAATTCTAACCCCGAGGAGCAGAAACTGGAAAAGACCACTATGCCAAGATGTGATTCACAATCTTCACTCTTTGTTTCAAGCCTGCCCAACTCGCCTACTCATCTCTCGCATGATGATTTGGATGATTCTTGAGATTCTCCAGAGTTTCCAGCAGCGGAAGAAGATGAAATCCCCTTTTCTGACAATGAACATGCTGTATCAGCAATTGAGGCTTGTAAAGCGAATATGATGGCAGCCTCAAGTTCTGTCTCCCCTGTCAATGATGAAGAATGGGCCATTGAGAACAAGGAAGAGTTGCAAGTTCTGTCTCCCCTGTCAATGATGACGAATGGGCCATTGAGAACAAGGAAGAGTTGCATGAGCAAGAAGAATACGATGAAGAGGATTTAGAGGAAGACGGTTATGAGGAAGAAGATGGAGTACATGAAGTTGATGGTGAGAATATTGACCTGGCTCAGGATTTCGGAGATATGCACTTGGAAGAGAAAAGTAAATCTGACGAGATGGACCAGGTGGTCTTAGGCTTCAACGAGGGTGTTGAAGTTGCATTGTTAGGTGATGATTTTAAAAGAAGTTCCAGGTGTAGACACCCCATTTTTGCACGCCCCGATGATTTAACTCCAAGTGTCGAAAGGCGAGCTTCAAATGACGAGATCCGGACTCCAAATAACCCGAAGATCCAAGGTAAAAGTCAAAGCCCAAACCGAGCCAAACCAACCAAGACCCAAGGGATAGGGGCCCGTCAAGCATAGCAGTAGGCCCGCGCCCTTTAGAAGGGCGCGCCACCTATTATGCCCAAGAATCCTTCCCGCGGCCTTTAAAAAGGCGCGGTACGGAAACCCTTATTGGTCTTCGGTTTCCGTGCTACTTCGTTTTCGTGTTTTGGGTTATTTTTTTTAGTCCCACATCGGAAAAAAAAGTGAAAATCCTTCTTTTTCATCCTATAAAAGGAGCCTCACCCCAAACCCATAACTCATCTTGGAAAATCCTTGAGAGCTTTGAAATTCCGAAGCTTGGGAGAACTCCAAACAAGTTTAACTTATCCCTCGAATCCCAGAAATTCCAGCCATCAAGCCATCAACCTAGGAAGGATCTTCACCAACTTTGGGGGAAAATCTTGGGAGTTCGGATCTCGTCGAAGTGTTCTCTACAAACACTTGGAGCATTAAAAAGGGAAAAGGTATGCCACATCCCCATCCTCGGTTTCTACCCGTCCAAGTCTCTTCTTCCCTCACTTTCTCTGAGTAGCTCGGAGATTTCCCTCTTCATGGTTGTGCGGACGAGGAAATCCGGGTGAAACTCGGTTGAGGAGAGACGTGTGGCCACTCGCCAATTTAGGGAAAATGGATTTTGCCGCGCAAGTAGAGAGAAACTCACCCTAACTCGGTCGAGGAGGAATGGCTTTCTAATCTCGAAATAAAAGAAAACAAGTAGGGATGAAATCGCCTTAACTCGGTCGAGGAGGGGTGGTTTTTCTCGAAATAATAATAAAAAAATAGAAAATAATTTCGAATTAATTTAATGGAGAAAGTTAAGAGGTAACCGTCGCTCGACGGATGAGGTGGGGTGCCTAACACCTTCCCCAACTCGTAAAAGAATCGCCGGACCCATTCTCGGTTTTTTATTTAATCAAGGGTTCTTAATTGTGGGTGACCAATCACACCCAGAATCTTGATTGGTGGCGACTCTAACAGATCTTGGCTCCTCATCGGTTGAAAAACACGGATGTGGGGAGGAGATCGACCCGGGCTGGCTATCGCACAGCTGGCGACTCCGCTGGGGACTTAGAGGATTCGAGCCTCAATTTAACTTTCTCCACTAAATTAATTTTTTGTTATTTTCATTTTTTTATTTGTCGTTTTCTTCTGCTTTATTTTTTTTGCACTATTGTCACGGCATCCACTTCCCCTCAGGTTGTCCGAAACCGGACTTACCCCCATATTTGGAACTAAGTAGTTGAACGACCGTGGATAGCATCCCGGAAACGGCGACGAAACATTCCAACCTCAATCGTTTTGAATAAAGGAAGTGCACGGATATTCTATGATTGTGGGACCCTTTTTAGGTGGATATTAGAACCCTACAAATCTCATATAGAAATATTTGTTGAGGACACATTAACTTGCATGTTTTCTGATGATAGTATTGAATGATGTTAATGTTTAAGAGAGTCATCTGCACAATGTTCAACTGAGTGGTGCCGTAAGTCTTTGGTATCTGCACTGGATATTACAGAGCAACTACCCAAAAAGCTCAGGCATTAGAACATTCCCTGTTCACTATATTGGTTATCTCGATGCTTTATTACATATTGATGATTCGAGATTTCTAAATCTCTGTTGATGGACATTAAGTCGTGAGGAACTTTTCTTTAGCTGAACCTTCGGAGTTCAAAAAAAAAAATAAAAAAGGAATGAGTCATTGTTTTTTTAATTCCCCTAAGTCCTACGGGCAACCTTGTTAGAGGCTAAAAACCTCTATCCCGCCTTTGTTTTTTTTAAAATTTCCCTAAGTCCTACGGGCAACCTTGTTAGAGGCTAAAAATCTCTATCCCGCCTTTGTTTTTTTTTTAAATTCCCCTAAGTCCTACGGGCAACCTTGTTAGAGGCTAAAAACCTCTATCCCGCCTTTGTTTTAAAATTCCCCTAAGTCCTACGGGCAACCTTGTTAGAGGCTAAAAACCTCTATCCCGCCTTTGTGTTAAAATCCCCTAAGTCCTACGGGCAACCTTGTTAGAGGTTATACCTCTATCCCGCCTTTGCAACATTGACTCACTTGTTTTGGAAAAGAAAAGAAAAGAAAAAATAAAAATTTCGAATCGAATCAAAATTTTAGCTAGAGGAAAGTTTCCCACCAACAGAAGCATCCATCTTCAGAGATTTTTCCATATTTGATCTTTTTGGTTTTCAAGTTATTCTTAACAGCTCCAGGGAAGGAAGTATCGTCTGCATTCACTCAGCTTATCAGGAGCCTCCCTATTTACTGAGGTCTAGACAAAGCATACTCGGGATGGAAGAAGGTAATGGCCCCGCCCGAGCAAAATTAAGGCAAGAAACCGAAGCTGGTTTGGCCGAGTTAAAAGGCAACCTTCAGAACATGACACTAATGATGGAACGGCTCTTGGCTCGATATGACCGGAACAAAGGACCAAAGATCCCTGAAACATCTGATGTACATCCCCCAAATTCTCCAAAGCAAAAGCGGACAGATACTCCGCCACCACATGGGGATAAAAAAAATCCAGTCTACCTTCAAAGGAAAGAAGAATGGCGCCATGAGAAACTCAAGAGCGCGCTAGCCACACAGGTTGAAAAGCTTGCAAAAGATCTGAGATCGGTCAAAGGCTTCGACCCCTTTTCCAAGATTGGTATTGATGATCTCTGCCCTTATTCCCTATCAAGTCTCCCGCCGAATTTTGAGATTCCCAAGTTCAACAAGTATAGTGGCCAAAGCTGTCCTGTGGCACATTTAAAACTCTATGGAGGTACTCTAGGGATATACGGGAAGAATGAGCAGCTGATGTTGCAGCTTTTTCAAATGAGTCTATCAGGAGGAGCTCTTCAATGGTTTACAGAACTTGATCACTCCAGAATCAAGTGCTGGATGGACCTAGCAGAAATGTTTGTGGCTCGATATCGGTACAATATGGAGGTAACTCCCACCCGGTTAGATCTCCTCAAAATGGAGAGGAAGGCATCAGAATCATTCAGGGAACATGCATACCGGTGGCGCGATACAGCCGCCAAGGTCAGGCCTCCCATGATGGAAGAGGAGATGGTCAGTACTTTCATTTCAACATTGAAGGCCCTGTATTACGAGCGCCTAGTGACACAAACAAAGTCAAGCTTCGCAACTATTGTCCGGTATGGGGATGACATTGATGAAGGGGTCAGGACTGGGAGAATCATGGATTATACCACTTTTCAGAAGGTAATGTACTATCATGGTAGTGAGAATCCTGCCCCAACAAAAGCATATGAGGGGAACTCTCAACCGTTTCAGGTGCACTCTCAGCCTCAACCATCAGAAGGATATATGCAACCCACTCAAGTGGAAATGCCTCAACAAGAGCAACAATGCATAAATCGGAGTCAAAATTCGCTGTCGATGTATGGTGATGAGGACATCACAACTACCTCTCGGGCAATCAATGTCATAAACATGGAAGGATGTGATATTGACCCATCTCCATTTCAAGCCCAATTTCAAGCTCATTTGAACAAGAGTCAAGTCTCCCCTATCTCCAGCACCATATCCAAACAGCGACCATCAGTTCAACAACAGCCTATCGTCTTTAGCCGGCCCTCCCCCATCGTTATCTCATCCAATCCCACACCACCACCAATAGTGCTTGATAGGCCTACTCTTCCACCACCTAAACCCATGCCACGACCAATTGTGTTTGATTGGCCTACTCCTCCACCACCTAAACTCATGCCACGACCAATGGTGTTTGATTAGCCTACCCCTTCACCACCTACTCCTATGCCACGACCAATCGTATTTGATTGGCCTACCCCTCCATCCAACCAAACTCCAACCCCACAACCTATTGTATTTAATTGGCCTACCCCTCCATCCAACCAAACTCCCACCCCAACAGACTTGAAAAGGGCTCCCTACGATTGCAACAATATCCAACCGATAAGGAATGAAATCCCAGGAGAGGTAGTTGTCGAGGTCGAAGATTTGTGTAAGTGCAGACAGACTTGTAAATCGGACTTGGCCAAAGAGAAGGAGAAAATCAGAGAAGATGAGGAAGAAAGAGAAGAATGTGAGAAAAGAAAAGAGATTGAGGGAGAAAAGAAAGAAAAAGAGGCTGAGGGAGAAAAGAAAGAAATAGAGACCGAAAGAGAAGAAAAAGAAGATGAGGAAGAAAGAGAAGAAGGTGAGAAAGGAAAAGAGATTGAGGGAGAAAGGAAAGAAAAAGAGGCTGAGGGAGAAAAGAAAGAAATAGAGACCGAAAGAGAAGAAAAAGAAAAAGAGGAAGAAAGGGAAGAAGATGAGAAAGAAAAAGAGACTAAGGGAGAAAATAAAGAAAAAGAGGCTGAGGGAGAAAAGAAAGAAATAGAGACCGAAAGAGAAGAAAAAGAAAAAGAGGATGGGAGAGAAGAAGAGAAAAGAGATGATGAAAGAGAAAGAATAAGAGAAGATGAAAGAAAAGAATCTGGAAAAGCAAAAGGGTACAAAATCTTCAATGGATCTATGGAGGACATCTCTGAGCAGGTTGAGAAAACAGAGCATTCTGTCTTCGAACAGATGAGTCCACAAGAAAAAGCATCCGAGGAAGACTGGGATAGAAGTCAGAATGGTCAGAAAGAAGGTTCAGATCGCTCAGGTATTTTGTTTTATGCAGGTAAGGAAAATTCAATCTACCCTTTGAGGGCAAATGAAAAGGTGATGAATTGGGAGGTGGCTCCCATCAGGTGGCGCAAGCTCGACCATACCTCAATGGTCTCCGAAAAGCAAGGTTTCATTAGTTGCTTGGTTACCACCCGAGGATAGGCCTTCGGCCTTGGGTGGGATTAATTTAGAAGGCAACTCTTTTTGTAAAAAAAAACCAAAAAAACAAAACAAAAAAAAAAAACAAAAAAAACAAAAAAAAACAAAAAAACAAAAAAAATGGAAAATTAAAATTGAAAAAAAAAAATCTGAGTTTTTTTATTAGGCTATTTAAAAAAAAAAGAAAAAAAAAGGGAGAGTTTTTATTTACTAGTATTTTGTTTTTGTTTTCAAAAAAAAAAAAAAAAAAAAACTTTGGGAAAATATGATGAGAAGAATTTGACTGAAATAAATGAAAATGGGCAAAATGGATCCTCTAAAGAAATTTCAGATTTTTTCTGGATCATCATGAAAAAGGCATTAAGATTTAAGACCAATGTAGGAGAATCTGAATCCAAAAACCTAGGTTCAAAGGAGAAACCCAAGATGGTGACCATCAGAGGCAGCAAGCTAATGTGATTGACATGCAGATATGAGATCCGAATGAAATAACTTCAAGAACAAGCAGATGAAAGTACTATGCGAGCAGTTCAAGATCACACACCACAATTCCTCCTGATATGGACCATGGATGAATGAAGTCATAGAAGCAGCAAACGAGAGACCTGAAACGGATAATTGAAGGATGTTCATTGAATATCAGGTGATGTCATTTCATGATGAAAGCCAAAACATGTTGGCACGAGTTTACCTCAAAGACGATGGTGCTTCCACACAAATGACTCACTTCAAGAATCCATGTCAAATCATCTCAACATAATCAGAATGGTATTTTCCGGGGGAGCTCTCATCATGATAGACAAAAAAGATTTTCCTGAGCCAATTAATTTGGACTCTATCAAAAATTCAAAAGGTACTATGCATAGTTCAATCTTGAGTTATATGGTTAAAATTGAAAGGAAGAGAGGCCATCCTTGCATATCTCCCATCAACATTATATGACATCTAGTTAGCCCTTTGAGCCTTAACATTCGTTTCACAACCAAATTGAGACATTTTGCACCCACACTGGGGCATTTTGGGTACAACCGAATAAATCCAAAAGTTCGAGTACCCCAATGTCCATAAACTGGGGCAATTTTTGTGATCAATTATGAAAGAAGAAAAAAAAAAGAGGTCAATTGCTTCCGCCAAAATTCAGGGTATCCCAATGTCCGGGAGGGGGAACAAAAATGAGAAAATCAAAGCAGTACAAGTGGGCCAAAGCAAAAAGTTAGAGTAACCCCAGTGTCCATACACTGGGGCAGTTTTTTTAAAATGCCCAATGAAGAAGTTGGGAAGGGAAAAGCAAAACGAGCGGGAAAATCGCCCAATGAGAAAAGGAACAAAACCCAAAAGCAAGCAAATGTCTCAGTTCTTCCCAATTATCACAACCTTCGAGCCTTCATCATTTCTTTCAAAAACCCTAACCATAGCCCACGTTTCGTCCTACCATTAAAGTCCTCTCGGATCAATGATAATCATAAAAGCTTAAGATTGGATTACGCATATGCATGCATGAGTTCAGGCGATGACGGATTAGAGTGATTGAGAGAAAACTATAAAGAAAAGCATGACTTGAAAGGGCACAATGAAAACCCGAAAGGGCGTTGCGAGTAAAAACATCAAGTCATGGCAAGATCAAATTACTGCGGGCATGATGAAAACCCCTTTGGGGGCGTCAATGCGCAAAAATTACGCAGGCCAGACCTGTTGAAAACCATAATTGGCATCAGGGGTAAAAAAAGGCACCAAAAAAAAAAAAAAGCTTCAGCAGTCAATTTTACATCATAACCAGGTCTCAATGCTCAGGATGAGAACAGAAGCAGTTTCAAGTCGGACAGTACCATGTAGTTGTTACACCATTAAGGGTTAATCCAAATGACATAGGCAAATGCGATGAGGTGGATACTATGTTGGTCTAAACATTCCGAAAGTGGTCTGAATCATGCCCATCAATTTTAATCTTATCATAATTCTAGTCATCATATTTTTCAAAAAAAAAAAAAAAGTGTGTGCTTGCTTGGATGTTTTTGAACTACGCTGGTCTGATTCTCTTTTCAAGGGATACGTAGGCAACCGTCATAGGTGCGACCCCACTGGTGGAAAGTTTTCTGTTTGTTTTTGTTTGTTTATTTATTTTTCTTTCTTAAAAAAAAAAAAGAAAAAAAAAGTGAGTTTGTGATCCCCATTCCATTGGACTCTGCAATGATTTCCAATAATATTCTTCATTTGTTTTATTACAAATTACATACAAAATCATAAATGCAGAAAGTGAAATCTCTAAATCTTTTCCAATGGTTCTCGGCTCAGTTGACTTCAGCGACACCATGCCCATCATCAGCCTCTGGCTCTCTTCTGCTCCGCCTACCTGCAAAGGCACAAATACAGGGAGTAAAGTACATTGTTTCTTTTTGACATAATAATACTGCATAAACTGACAACTTTCAGAGAATCAAATGGTAAATGTCAAGGTATAAACATGCATGTTTTGAAAGAAATATCAACTTACCTGTGCAGGACCAGGGGCAATATCAAAGTTCATATCCGAGTCGAAAAAGTACTTTCAGCTGGAGCTCTATGCTGCAAAGCAAGAAGAGAATCAACAATGGATCACAAAAAAAAAAAAAAAAAAGATTTTTAAGCACGCTTACCTCACTTACCTGCAATCAATCAATGGTTGTATGGTTGGAAACCGTGCTACATTAAACTTTAGGTTTGTTTTTCGAACTTAATATGCATACCAATCGACAGTCTGATTCATTCCATAATCATGATTGTTTGACTATTACTGCTATGAAAATGATGTGAGCATCCTCGAACTGAGTTACAAATTTGGAAAAAAATATATATATTTATTTTTGAAAAATTGTTTAAAAGCTTTCAAATCTACCTTATTTACCACCCCCTTTGCGCAGGTTCGGATCGAACCTGTGAGGGAGATTGAGGTCCATGATAGTGCCCACGTGCCGGATCCGTCTCCATCTTCCTTTTAAACTACCCCCTTTGTGCAGGTTCGGATCGAACTTGTGAGGGAGATTAAGGTCCATGATAGTGCCCACGTGCCAGATCCGTTTTCCTTTACTTCTTCTTACCGAGCTTTTAAATTATTTTGAAAAAATTGATTTGTGAAAAATGTTTGACTCAATCACGGATGCACACATTAGTTTTCAAATGCAAAAATGGGCCTATGTCTATTCTTCTTTGTCGTTCTTTGCAAGCAAATCCGACAAAGAGGGGCAGGTGTAGACACCCCATTTTTGCACGCCCCGATGATTTAACTCCAAGTGTCGAAAGGCGAGCTTCAAATGACGAGATCCGGACTCCAAATAACCCGAAGATCCAAGGTAAAATTCAAAGCCCAAACCGAGCCAAACCAACCAAGACCCAAGGGATAGGGGCCCGTCAAGCATAGCAGTAGGCCCGCGCCCTTTAGAAGGGTGCGCCACCTATTATGCCCAAGAATCCTTCCCGCGGCCTTTAAAAAGGCGCGGTACGGAAACCCTTATTGGTCTTCGGTTTCCGTGCTACTTCGTTTTCGTGTTTTGGGTTATTTTTTTTAGTCCCACATCGGAAAAAAAAGTGAAAATCCTTCTTTTTCATCCTATAAAAGGAGCCTCACCCCAAACCCATAACTCATCTTGGAAAATCCTTGAGAGCTTTGAAATTCCGAAGCTTGGGAGAACTCCAAACAAGTTTAACTTAGCCCTCGAATCCCAGAAATTCCAGCCATCAAGCCATCAACCTAGGAAGGATCTTCACCAACTTTGGGGGAAAATCTTGGGAGTTCGGATCTCGTCGAAGTGTTCTCTACAAACACTTGGAGCATTAAAAAGGGAAAAGGTATGCCACATCCCCATCCTCGGTTTCTACCCGTCCAAGTCTCTTCTTCCCTCACTTTCTCTGAGTAGCTCGGAGATTTCCCTCTTCATGGTTGTGCGGACGAGGAAATCCGGGTGAAGGAAATGGCCGGAAGACCAGATCTTCGACTTCTTTTTAAGTTTTTCTTTATTATTGTTAGTACTTTCATCCCTTTTCCACCCAAAGGTAGGCGAGGCCCCTCTTAACTCGGTTGAGGAGAGACGTGTGGCCACTCGCCGATTTAGGGAAAAAGGATTTTGCCACGCAAGTAGAGAGAAACTCACCTTAACTCGGTCGAGGAGGGGTGGCTTTCCAATCTCGAAATAAAAGAAAACAAGTAGGGATGAAATCGCCTTAACTCGGTCGAGGAGGGGTGGTTTTTCTCGAAATAATAATAAAAAAATAGAAAATAATTTCGAATTAATTTAATGGAGAAAGTTAAGAGGTAACCGTCGCTCGACGGATGAGGTGGGGTGCCTAACACCTTCCCCAACTCGTAAAAGAATCGCCGGACCCATTCTCGGTTTTTTATTTAATCGAGGGTTCTTAATTGTGGGTGACCAATCACACCCAGAATCTTGATTGGTGGCGACTCTAACAGATCTTGGCTCCTCATCGGTTGAAAAACACGGATGTGGGGAGGAGATCGACCCGGGCCGGCTATCGCACACCAGGATTAGAGAAAAGACAATTGGAATACAATGGGTTTCTGTTGGCATTGTAGAAAAACCGGGATCTTTTGGTCAGTTGGTTAGTAATTGACAAAACCTTCAACCTCAGATTAAATCTCCGAAAGTTAGCATGGAGAGGTCTTCCAAAATAATCCGGGAAACTGAGAAGGCTCTCCAAGATTTGGTTCTCGAGCCCATGAATGCTTCCCATAACTCAGCAGCATCTGCTGGTTATCTCCTGCATAGTATGGAGGCTTCTAGTAGTTCCAGTCTGCCGGTTCAGCATCCAGTGTCATCATCTGTTAACATGGTCATGCCTTCTCCATCTGTCCAGGCGGTCATGCCAACTGTATCTGCTGTTCCGAGTCAGGCTGAGGTACCTCTTAAGCTTAAGTTTGGGCTATTCTCGGGTCCTTCTTTGATACCCTCTCCAGTTCCAACCATACAGACTGGTTCTATACAGATGCCTCTCCATCTACATCCCCAGGTCGGCCCATCACTTACTCAAATGCATGCATCACAGGCCCCTTTCTTCCAGTTTGGTCAGCTCAGGTATACATCTTCCATCTCCCAGGGAAATTTTCCCTTGATTTCTCAAAGCTGGCCAAGACAATTCTACTCAGGACCCCCTTGTGAAAGATAAAGTGCCATATATTGTGAGGGATAAGCTGACTGGCCTTGTTCCTAATATCTTGGACCTATCTAAGGAGATGTGTGCAAAGAGGTAAATGTATTGCCAGTGAGAGAAAGTGGAGAGAATGAAGCCCTGACATCTCAAAGTCGAGCAGAGAGCTCCAATCCTTGTAAAGAGAAGACAAAGTCTGAATCAGGTTTCCAAGTTGAAGCTCAGGGACATCATCATGATATGGCTGTCAAGATGATCTATGTTTCATTAGATAATAATAGAGAGCCACAAGGACAGCTGCAAGCCCAACCTGCTATGCCTCAGTTCATTTCCAGAGGAAGACCTTTAAGCCGGTCAAAGGCTCCAGGCCCAATATCTGGTAGCAAAGGGAAGAAATTTATCTATGCTGTCAGGAATTCTGGGTCAAGATCGTCATATCCAGCTCCTGAAGCTCCTCGCGCAGATTCTAGTGGATTTCAGAGGAGGCCTCAACGAAATGTTCGGCAAACCGAGTTTAGAGTTTGGAATAATGCAAATGGGGGGCAAACCGAAGACATAGATTCATCTAACTATTCCGGGCTGAATGAGAAGTCGAATTTCAATGGAAGGGTGTCAGGAATTGCTGCAAGGAGTGGAGCTAAGAAGGATGCTGTTATGAATAAATTATCCAAACAGATAGTAGAATCAGAGAACTTGAACTCTGCTTCAATTAGTTCAAGCATTATTGGTTCTGAAAGAGGGTTAGAAAAAGAAGCACCAACAAAGAGGTTGACCTCTTTGTTCAACATCTCACACTCCCGAGAGGGAAACCTAAAAAGGAACAACATTTTAGAAGAAGATGTTGATGTTCCTCTACAAAGAGGGGTTGTACGTGTTTTCAAGCAATCTGGCATAGAAGCCCGAAGTGATGACTATGACTTTATTGAAGTGAGGTCTAAGAGGCAGATGCTGAATGATCGACGAGAACAGAGAGAAAAGGAAATTAAGGCCAAGCCTAGGGTCATAAAGGTATTGTCACACTTAAAATTTTTATATGTTATGATTTCGTTGCAATGAAGAACATATTGCATAATTAAGTCTACTTGGTTGTTCCATGCCAGGCTCCTCGAAAACCTTGTTCTGTTTCACAAAGTATCGCGATCTCAACCAGTTTGAATTAAATGGCGACATCATTGGGTGGAGAATTGGCAAACAGCATTCGTTCTGAGTCTGTTGTCACTGATGGGTGGTGCTTACCGAATGCTGAAATTTCATCTGGATTTTCCACCACGATAGCATTGAAACCCTTGCCGCCAATTGGCACCCCTGCTGTGAATACTGATGCCTGTCCTGATATAAAATCCCGTGCTATTAAGTATGCTTACGAGTTGAAAATTTTAACTTAATAATGCCAGAAGATCTATGTTAAGCTTACAGTTCTCATGCATTCCTCTATAGGTCCCTTCTTGTCACATCTGGTGGCAGAACAAACCTTGGGATGACCAATAATGTTGTTCAGGAGAATGTCCAAACATCTTTGGGTTCATGTGGAAACGCACGGATCAATCAGAAGGTATACAAAAGTTTTGTGGGGAGTGCTAGCCCCACTCTCCCCTTTGGGGGGCAAGAAGATAAGGATTTTGTGTTAGGCAGTTGTGGACCCCACCACAAAATCTTTGTCTTCTTGCCCTGAAAATTGGAGATTACAGTAGAGGAGTGTGGGGCTAACAAAATCCAAATTTTATTGTTACTATTATTTTATGGTAGGTATACAAGTTTAGCATACTAATTAAAATGTTGTGAAATATTTCCCTTCTCTATCCGGCACTGATGTAGGTTCTATTCATATGAACTTTGTATGACTTCTCCATATGCTTTGGTTTCTAGAAATTGACAACATATATCTTGAAAGACATGGCTGTCTGTCTTTCTAGGAGTGTGTATAACTGTTATCTTTTGTGTGTATAGTATTTGATCGTATTTCCCTAATTTTTGACTGGATAGTATATGCAGTTTATTGTGGTGTCAATTTTGGTACCTGTGCAGTACATATATGAAATATTATAATTTATATTTCGGTATCAATATCCAAGTAATATTACCAACAGCATGGATCTTAATAAGAAACAATGTTTTTAAAACCAGATGGTTCATTGACCTATAAAATAGGAGTGGGTTTTGGGTCAATAGTTCGATTGTCTGGAGAAACCTGGGCAATCCCTAAGGTCGATCCATAACAGCATGTTGATGTCTTAATTTTAGAAGTCATGAAATCAGGAAAAATGGTAAAAATATATGGAATTTCTACTTTGTTTTGCAACATAGAACCATAACCCCTTTTCTTCTTCGTCAGAGTAGGGAATCATGCTAACGTATTAAACACCCGATCTTAGAATGATACTCTATTTGATGAGTAGGAGTGGATATGGGTGATCTATTAGTGAGTATCATCTTTTGGCTTTTGGGTCAGTGTTCTTGCTAAGGCATAGATCAGAGGGCAATTTCTACTTGACATTGGAGCTATCTCATTTTCTTTCTCCTTTTCGAGTTTATATTCTTGTAAACTCCCTGTACTTACTCTAATATTGCTACTATAAATTTGTTGATTACTGATACTGATAAAGAAAGGAACCATGCTAAGGGCCCTATTTCCTCTCTTAAAAGCCTAGCGCCCCCTCTCTCTCTCTCCCTCTCTCTCTCTCTCTCTCAAAATATTGTAAATAGGACTCCACAATTCATGGCTTTCTTTCTCTTTTCCTCCGAAGGGCTTTTGTCTTTCTTTCCTTGGGTGTTAAAAAAAAACTGGCAAGAAATTCTTCGAAAATGGCCATAAACTGAGTTTTGAAAACCTCAGAGAGTTTTGGCTACGGCATCCTTGTTTTCTGCATGGAACCCGGGCAGTTCGGTGACTTGGAGCACTTTGAATGGCTAGACAATTTGACCTTACAGCTCAAACAGTTATCGCTCATTTGAGCAGTTCTTAGTTAAATACTGGGTCAGTTGTTCACATGACCCAGTTTAAGGCCTGGTGGTCTATGGTCCATGCGGTTCAACTATCTGCTCCCACCCGGTTTCAAAGCACTGGTAAGCAAAATATTGACATCTTATTTTAGTATAAGAATATTACTCTAGCTTCCTTTATAAAACCTATTTTTCTTTACTAAAAAAACATTCCAGTCTATCTTTTCTTGGATTCTATATGACCTGTTTCTCTGACACATATAGTAGTTTAACTGTTTCTTGTATTTATGACTGGTTCCTGTCATAATTAAGGTATTGAATAAAATGGATAGCAATAGCAGTTTATTATGCTTCCTTCCTTTGCAAGTGGTGGTCTAATATACACCTCCTCAGAACTTGGAGTTTGTTGATTTTCTCTGTTTTATATATTTTTCGTGCTTGAGTTTTGTGTTATTGAACATCTTATGTAATCCATATCTGCTGTATTATAGACTGATTTGCTTCACTTCTTTTTGTTACAAGTTGTGTAATTATCTTGTGTTTTATGGTTGTAATCATGCTTTCAATACATGCAACTCTTTTAAACCTCAGCTGGTGCAATCTTTGATTACTTGAAAAACATAATTAGATGTCAGTGGGGCCAGTGGACTAACAAGGGGGTGTCTTTCTCAGTTCTCACAGAAACCCAAATTCAAAGTCTAAACCATAAGGCTTGTATGGCATCTTGAAGTTGAAAGTTTATTAAAACTAACATTTTAAGATTTATTGTTTTACAATTAATTACCAATGATGACTTCTTTTTTCCTGCCTTGTTATAAGCACTGCGCGAGGTTTTTGATTTTGCCTAGGAGTGGAGTGGTATTACTTACTCAGTTTTGTTGGTGATTGTAGTAGTATTTCTTCTTTTTGGTTTTGTTTAAATACCATGTTGTGATGTTGTTATCAGTATTTTTAGGAGTTTATATGTATACACATCATTTGCAATATACATATGCGAGCACAATGCACCATTCACTTTTTTGTGCACCTTGTGATGCAAACGTTGTCTAATTTGCCAAAGAGGTTTTGATGAAAAGGTACCATTGACAATGAAAATCAATGTTGAACAGTGCTTTTATTAAAATGTTTGATCAAGGTTTGGCAGGCTGAAATGTTTAAACTCTTGCTTGGAGCGGAACTCGTCAAGGGTCTTAAACTTGAATCAACTTGCACACAACTTAGCAAAGTCTTTGTGACAATTTATTTAGACGTTCTGGTCAGCTGGGTCAAATCTTGACACCAAATAAATTGAAGTTAACTCACCAGAGTTTTAAACCTTTGATTTGAGTTGTTTTGTTAGACACTTCATGAAATATTGTGAATTATTAGATGCAACATGGGACATCGTCTGGTGGTAGCCTACATCAGCAACTCTGTCAATTTTTTTTATGAATCTTATATATATATGTTTGTACACGGGGATTTCCCCCATCCCTTTTTTAAATATATACATCCTTGAAAGAACCATGGAATTCACAAATTGCCATGGAATGTTCCTTCACAAAAACCCTCCAGGTTTTCACATATTGCTTTTGTTTGGTTTAACCTGAGTTTTGCTGATCCTTTTTTGTTGCTTATTTTTGTTTTGTCTGGTTGATATAGCGTTTATGAGTGAGTATGTAGTTCGTTTGGCTTTTGGGTTTAGCCTCATTGTCTTACTTTTTTTTTCCTTACTGCTACTGCTTTTGAGAATCTTGGGGATGGGATCATATTCTTGTTTGAGACCAGAGTTTATCTTCAAGTTTTTTCAATTTTTATATGTTTCTGATTTTATTTCTCTGCCACTTTGGTTTTGTGTTATTTCGTTCTACTGCATTTACCAAGAGATGTGTATGAATGTCTGTTGCCCCTTTCTTGCACTGTTATTGTGGCCAACCTAAATCAGTGAGAAGAAAACTTGCAGAATGTTGTTCGTTGTTGTTGCTTATTTTTTTTCTTCCTCATTGATATAGGGGTTATGTGTGAATCCATAGTTTTGGCTTTGGGGGTATTAAGGGATCCTCGTTCAGCTTCATTTTCTTACCTTTTTCTGACTGCTACTGTTTTGCAGGCATCTTAGGTTTAGGATCATATTCTTTTGTTTGGGAACAGGATTTACCTTTAAGTTTTTCTTCTTCTTCTCAGTTTTAGATGTTTCTGGATTTTTTTGTTTCCTTTCCTTTTGTTATTTTGTTTTGCTGCATTTACCAAGAATTTGGTGTGAATGTCTTTTTGCCCTTTTTTGCATTGTTCTTATGGCCATAAGGCCCATAACTAATCAGTCAACTTATCGAATGTTGTTCTTTCATCGACAATCCGCTTGCTAAACGTTAGACACTTGAGAAAAGGAAAATCATTTGAAGGGAAGAATAAGGAATTAGTTAAGCTTTCCTACCTTTCTTGTTAGTAACCCTTCTCACATAAAAAGGGGGAGTTTTTAGTGTCATCACTCATTAGGGCAACCTAGCTATGTACTGCTCTTCAAGTACCTACATTTTTGTATTTCTTGGCTTCTTCATATTTAGGTGTACCCCAACTTCTCTATCTAGAATGTTCGGGGACAAGAACACTGCTTGTCCACTAAACTTTTCGTGATAGTTCATGATGTTACGTATTACTATTTGTTTCTTGACAAGCTTGTCCTTTTGAAATGTCATCCCAACTTTAAAGTTGGTCCAGTAATCGTAGTTTTTAGAAAAAAAATAGAAGGGGAATCCATAAAAGTCGAACACTGCTTCTCTACTTCATCATAGTACATGATGTTACCTATGCAGTTATTTGTTTCTTGGCAAACTTGTCCTTTTAAAATGTTATCCTGATCTCAAAGTTTGTCTACTTCATAGTTTTAGAAAAAGAAAATGGGAGAATTCAAAAAAGAAAAAGAAAAAGAAAGCAAGAGCATTTAACAAGATGATTTGGACTGATTTTTTTTGTTAACAATCTGATTTGAATTTATTTCTGTTAAATCTAAGAATATATATATATATATATATATATATATATATATCAGTGCTTTATCCCAAATATTGGGATTGGTGACGCGGATCCTGTTTTGCCATTCAATTCTATAAACACTTAAAAGCTATGCCTTCGGTTATAGTGTGTGCTATCAAATCATTTTGCACCATCACTATCCATGTAATATTTGGACTTGCCCTTGCCCTTTTAGAGCCTTAACCCACACCAACTCACTCATTGTTTGCAAAAGAGATGAAATGTATAAATATGTGCTTTCATTTTTATGTATATTTTGTGCTGGTTAATTAATGTATACAAATTTTGAGCTCATGTAGTTGTCTTTGTCAGGTTATGGCCCAAACACAGACTCAACTTGATGAGGCTATGAAGTCAGCACGATTTGATACAAATGTTGCTCCCATTGGAAATCCTACCGCCACTGTTTTTGAGCCCAAGAAGTCGTCATCATCCCTCTTGACACAGGACAAGTCATTCTCTTCTGCAGCGAGCCCTAGTGGAATTCTTAGAGTTGGTTTTAGGTTTAGAAAAAGGGAGAAGAAGAAGAAAGTGAGGAAAAAGAGAAGAGAGTATGTCCCACCTCTCTCTCATATTCTATTAAAGTAGAAAAGAAGGGTTTTCCCTAATTACAAGAAATTACAAGAAAGCCCCTCATTACACAAGCTTATTATTCTACACTTCCCCTCAAGCTGGTATGTAGATATTACAAATGCCTAGCTTGCCAACAATCTTAGTAAACTGAGTATGACCAAGACCCTTGGTCAAAATCTCAGCAAGTTGGTCACCAGTCTTCACAAAAGGAGTACAGATGAGACCTGTCTTCAACTGTTCCTTGATGAAGTGTTTGTCCACCTCAATATGTTTAGTTTTGTAGTGTTGAACCGGATTGTGAGCAATGCTTATTGCCGCCTTGTTGTCATAATACAACTTCATAGGACCCTGAATAGGGAGCTTTAGATCAGTCAAGAGAATGCGAAGCCACAAAATCTCACATAATCCATGAGCCGTCGACCGGAACTCGATCTATGCACTAGATCTGGCTACTACAGACTGTTTCTTACTTCTCCATGTGACTAGATTACCACCAACAAACGTACAGTAACCAGAAGTGCAGCACTTATCTGAAACTGATCCAGCCCAGTCAGCATCAGTAAAAACCTCAATCTGCAGGTTACAGGTACGGGCATACAATAGCCCTTGTCCTGGAGCAGACTTGAGAAACATCAGAATCCTGTACACTGCATCCAATTGGGTTGAGGTAGGAGCATGCATGAACTGACTCACCACACTGACGGCATATGCAATATCAGGATGAGTAACTGAGAGATATATCAATCTTCCTACAAGTCTCTGATATCTTCCTGCTTCAATCACCTTCTCACCATTGGCTTGATAAACAGGGTATGATCAGCTTGGCTTTGGTTGTAATCATCTTTAATCATGACTAGACGAAACCTTTCAAACCAAGCTCTAGGGGACTACTTAAGCCCATACAAGGCCTTCTTCAGTCTACACACCTTCCCCTCAGCTACAGGATACTTAAGCCCAGGAGGAGGTTTCATGTACACTTCTTCTTCCAAGTCACTATGGAGAAATGCATTCTTCACATCTAATTGCATAAGTGCCCAATCCAGGTTGGCTGCAAGAGATAAGAGAACTCTTATTGAGTTCATCTTTGCTACAGGAGCAAACGTCTCCTAGTAGTCTATGCCATATGTCTGCGTATACCCTCTTGCAACAAGTCTGGCTTTGTATCTTTCTACTGACCCATCAAACTTATGCTTTACAGTGAACACCCATTTGCACCCCACTGGAACTTTGCCTCTTGGTAAATCGACCATCTCCCATGTCTCATTCTTTTCGAGAGCTTGCATCTCTGCTTCTATTGCTTCTTTCCATTCTGACTTAGAAAGAGTATCTGCAACACTGCTAGGAATAGACATAGAAGACAAAGCCATGCCAAAGGTACGATACGAGAGAGATAGAGAATCATAAGACACAAAGTTAGCAATAGGGTGTTGAGTGCAAGAGCAAACAACTTTCCTATGAGCAATAGGAAGGTTAGAATCAATATTACCTGGATCTGAGGAGGATTCATGGAGGGGCATATGAGAGTCTTCTTTGTAAGTATCTGTCATCCAAACCCCACGATTTGGATTCCTGGAGAAAACCTGCACCTCACTTTGTTTTCCTCCATCTACATTGTTCTTTTCTTAATCTATGCTTTCATCATTTTTCTCATTACCAGTTGCCGTAAAATCCCCTGGATCAATAGAAAAAGGTAGAGGAAAAGGAGACATTTCTTCAACACCAATGATCTCCCCCTGAAGAGAAGTCTCCGCCGTAGAATAAAAAGGGGTGGATTCAAAAAAGGTAACATCCATAGACACAAGGCACCGTCCGGAAGGAGGATGGTAACACTTATACATTTTCTGGCTCGGAGCATACCCCAAAAATAAACACTTGAGAGCCTTAGGATCAAGTTTGGTTCACTCCGATTTGTCAATATGCACAAAACACAAACACCCAAAGATTTTGGGTGGAAGAGGAAACAAGGAGGGAGATGGAGAGAGAACATCAACAGGACTTTTGAAACCCAAAATTCGAGTGGGCATGCGATTCATAAGATAAGAAGCAGTCTGAAGTGCATCGGACCATGTCAAACAAAAGAGCACGAGTAATTTCCAACAGGCGACGGTTCTTCCTTTCAACAACACCAATTTATTGTGGAGTACTAACACAAGTAGTCTGGTGGATAATCCCATGATCACGGAAGTAGGAGGAGAGAGTAGTAGACAGATACTTTCCTCCATTATCAGAACGAAAGATTTTTAGCTTAACATCAAACTGAGTTTCAATCATTTTATGAAAAGATTGAAAAACAGAGCAAACATCACTCTTTTGTTTTAGTAAGTAAACCCACGTTACTCTAGAGAAATCATCAACAAAAGTAACAAAGTAACGAAAACCACGAGCGGAAGTAATGGGAGCAGGACCCCACACATCAGAATGAACAATAGAAAAAGATGAATTACTTCTATTACCATGAGCCGGGTGCGAAGAGCGGCATTTTTTTGCAAATACACAAGTTTCACATTGAAGATCTGACATAGAAATAGAAATAAAATACTGAAGAAACAGTTTCTTTAACACAAAAAAAGATGGGTGGCCCAAACGGCTATGCTACTGCAACAACTGTAAAATGTTGCAATCACGACTACTACTACTGGTAGACCCATCACGAACTTGCTGAACAGGAGAAGCCACTGGTGAAGAACTATCCAACAAGTACAATCCTCTCTCCTCATAGCCTCTACCAATTGTCCGCCTCGTCTCCAAGTCCTGAAAGACACAGTGAGAGGGAAAAAAAGTGACACTACAATTCAAGGACTTGGTTAGGTGACTCACAGACAAAAGGTTTAAAGCAACATTAAGAACATGAAGAACAGATGATAAATGCAGAGAGGGGGTAGCAGAGATGCTCCCCTTATCAGCAATAGAAGAATAAGAACCATCAACAATTCTAACTTTGTAACTACCAGATCAAATATGATAGGATGCAAACAACGAGGACATACCAGTCATGTGATCCGAGGCCCCCAAATCAATAATCCAGGGGCTAGTAGATGTGGAGACAGAGGCACTGAAAGCCGAAGCGGATGTACCTGAATGAGCAAATGAGGACGAGGAAGATGGACCCGACTGCTTCAACTGAACTATAAAGCGCCGGAATGTCTCTATCTCAGCACAGGAAAGGCTAAGGCTGTCAGACGATGGCAACACATTGGATGTAAGAGCAGGAGCTAGATCAGAGACAATGGAATGAGCGCTAGATCCACCACCATGACCACCACCATCACCACGGCCACTGCAACCTTCACCTCTCTGTTGTGGACGACCATGAAGATCCCAACAAGTCTCACGGGTGTGTCGAGTGCGACCACAGTGGTCACACTTCAGCCGATCCCTCTCATCACCGACGGTGCCGGACTGACCATCGCCCCTGCTTCCACGAAAGCTATCACAGCCTCCCCGCTGGGACCATGAAGAAAGAGCAGACCGCTCTAGGGAAGAAGGTTGCATGTTAGTCCGGCGACGCTCCTCTCTGTGGAGAATGGAATATGCTGCAGTAATGGATGGAAGAGGTTCCTTCCCTAAAATCTGAACACGGATTTGCTCATACTCGGGGTTGAGACCAGCCAACAACTTATAGACTCTGTGTTCATCAACATACTTCTTAAACCCGACAGCATCTTCAGTGCACTTTGTCGTATACATATGAAACATGTCCAATTCTTCCCACAGACGGCGAAGAGTAGAGTAGTACATAGCCAAAGAAGTATCACCCTGTCTCAGTTGCCCAATACATTGACGCAACTCATAGGCTCTAGCATGGGTGCCCCTCTCAGATTAAGTCTACTTCACAGCATCCCATATCTCTTGGGCTGTGGAGAGAAGGATATTTCCATTGCTAAGATCCGGAATCATAGAGTGAAGAAGCCATGACATGACGGTGGCGTTCTCGGCTTGCCATTTGGGGAAAGTAGGATCAGTATCTAGAGGCTGCGTACTCTTGCCATTTATGTACTCCACCTTACCCTTCCCTGTGATGAACAACATGGCCGACTGAGACCATGGAAGATAATTGTTGCTATTCAACTTTACGGTAGTGATTTGTAGGTTAGGGAGTTACCATGTCCCAAATGCAAGTAACTATCATCAGAAAGTGGAGCCCGGGAAGACTGAGTAACCTCGGAATTGCCCATTGTGTCAACTATGGACTGATTTGTACAAATCGGGCCAATGAACACCCTCCACAGGGTTCTACAACCCAAACGAACCACCACCAATGGTCCAACGACCAAAAACCACTTCAAAAATACTCAAACACCACCTCAAACATCTTGAGGGCACCCAAACTTCTTCATATAGCATTCATAATCCATTAAACTACTTCCACAAAGGTTAGAATGCGAAAAACGAGAGAAAACACCCAAAAACAGCCGCTGCAGGAAAAAACTAGCAGAGAAAAACGTTCGCCGGAGCTCCGACGAGGTTCTGATCGCCAGGAAACCGGTGCCAAGGGGACCGAAAATTTGAGGGGGATCTTTTAGTACCAATATCCCTAAGCTTAATCCCCCATACAGAGAAAAAAAACGACTGGTTCGAAGGGGAATTTTTCGGAATTTTTTTTCAAAAAAATTCTCAAAACCTCACTTAAATGCTCCAATAAAATCTTGAAAAAATCATCATAATTTTTCTAATTTGTAGATCTACTAGATCCGAGAAGAAAATATACAAAAAAAAAAAAAAACCTTGGATGACGTCATACTAAGGCACCATCACGATAGCTGTACGGCTGCTGACGTCAGCAGCTGCCGGAGATACCACCGGCGAGATTATTCACCTTTGTGCTCTTCTTTTGTGCTCTGATACCAGGTGAATTTCTTAGAGTTGGTTTTAGGTTTAGAAAAAGGGAGAAGAAGAAGAAAGTGAGGAAAAAGAGAAGAGAGTATGTCCCACCTCTCTCTCATATTCTATTAAAGTAGAAAAGAAGGGTTTCCCCTAATTATAAGAAATTACAAGAAAGCCCTTCATTACACAAGCTTATTATTCTACAGCCCTCTCAATTCCCTGCTTGTTGGAGAAAAAATTGAATTTGGTGAGTTTTTCATCCAGATTCACTGTCCTTAATTGCAAACATTAACATCTCTTCTTGAGCTGCTATCCTCTGACTTGTGAACAAATTCACACTTGGCATTTAGGTTCAGTTATATCTCCAACCATTCTCCCTCCCAGCAGCCATGCTGTTATGAGTGGGATTGGGGCTCCGGGTTCACGTCGATTGGAAGTCCTGATCTCCCACAATCTAACGGCAGCTGAAAGTAATTGTACTAGCTTTTTCGAAAAAGAGAAGCATCTGGATGAATCTTGCATTCATTTAGGAGATCCTGAAGCTGAAGTTAAAGCAGCTGCTTCAGCTGTCGCTGTTGCTGCTATCAGTAGCGACGAGATAGTTGGGAATGGGCTGGGTGCATGCTCTGTCTCAGCTTCAGTTACCAAAAGCTTTGGAGGTGCAGTTATTGATGGGTTACCTTCAGGAGGGGGTAAAATAATTCTATCCAGCCTTGCTCTTCCCTCTATTTAAAAAAAATATTTTTTTGCGCTCTATTGTAATAAAGCATTATCAAATTTTTGGCAGGTGTGGCTGGTGATCAGCAATTAGTAAGTCAGTCAAGCGCCGAAGAATCTCTGACTGTAGTTCTTCCAGCAGATCTCTCTGTGGAGATGTCATTGCTTTCTGTATGGCCACCTTTGCCAATTCCACGGGATTCTCCGTATGGCCACCTTCCCATTTTCCTTGTTACGAGATGAACCCCATGTTAGGGGGGCCCTATCTTCGCCTTTGGCGAATCTTCTAATGCCCATTCACAGTCGCTGAAGAGTAGTGCATCAAGTTCGGGGCCGCTGGGCCCTGGCAACAATGCCAATCTGGTGTCGACTCATTCTATGGTGCACCAGCAGGATGTACTGGCCCCTTCATCACTCCCCCTGGAGGAATCCCAGGGGGTTCAAGGCCCTCCTCACATGGTCGTCTACAACCATTTTGCACCAGTTGGACAGTTTAGACAGGTCGGCTTGAGTTTTATGGGTACCACTTATATTCCCTCTGGAAAGCAACCTGACTGGAAGCACAACCCCACATTTTCTACAGTGGGTATTAGTGAGGATGACTTCAGCAATTTGAATATGGTTTCTGCACAGTACAATCCCCTCAACATGCCCGCTCCCATCCAGCATATTGCCCCAGGTTGACCACTCATGCCAATGTTCGGCATTTCTCCTTTCCAGGTAGAGTTTGATATGCGAATTCAAAATGTGTAGCTAGTATAACTGTTCTTCAGTTTATTCAATGTGTAGCTAATGTTCTTCTGTTTATTCTGGTTATTTTTAGACTCATAATCTTCTCCAGTTGTAACCGGTTTTTTCCAAAACCAGTTACACTCCCAAGGTGGCCACATGTCCCTTTTTACACCCTTTAACTGTGGTTAAGATTCACTCACCCCTACGGTTCACCCACCTATCTTTGGTTTTTAGAAAAAAAAATTAACCCTAGGATGTAATGAATTTTAACCACGGTTACAATGATAGGTGAGTGAATTTTAACCACGGTTAAAATGCATCAAAAGGGACATGTGGCCACCTCAGTGGTGTAACTGGTTTTGGCAAAACTGGTTACAACTGGAGAAGATTACGTCGCTTATTTTTATTGTAAAATAAGTTAAATTTGGGGTTATACACTATTAGCCTTATTTCATGTAGGAAGCTACGATGCTATCCACAGTTAGAATTTGCTATACGGGTTTCCAACATGCTGGTGCTCTAATTGTAGAAGGGTTATACACTTATACTTCTTTGTTTGTTTGCGAGTAGAATCAGTATAGTTCAAAGTTAGTGTAATACAAAATTTTCCTCTATTAACCTACAGAATATTAAAAAGCATTAAGAGTTCACAATTCATAGAACTGTCTTACTGGTTGGTTGTTTATTAGTTACTATATATTTTCATTTAACACAACTGACAGTTGGACCGAACTTGTTATCTCCAGTCCTCTGCTGACATACCGGTCCAAGCGTGCTGGTCCCACATTTCTTCATCACCTCTTCATTCTGTTCCATTAATGATGCCGCCGTTACAGCAACAGGCAGGTATACTACAGTCACAATTCAGCCATGGTCTATCCATGGATCAATCATCAACTGGCAACAGGTTCCCTGAGCCTCGTTCTTCAACACCCTCAGACAGCGGCGGGAATTTTCCCGTGGCAACTGGTGCCACTTCCACCCAACTTCCTGATGAATTAGGGCTAGTGCACTCATCGAGCCCTACCAGCAACCCGGCTTCTTTCAGCTCAATCTATGGGGATAGCAAGGCAGTGGATGTTGTCATTAAGGGCTCATCCAGAATCACCATTGCAAATGATGGAGAGTACAGTGTTCACAATAACAGCAGCAGCAGCAGCAGCAACAGCAACGATAGCAGCCAAAGCATGACTTCTGCTTTTAAGACTTCGTCCTCCCACTCCCTGAAGCAGACTTCATCAATCCAGCAGTACCTTCATCCCACTAGGTATAATACTGATCAGAGAGGTGGAGTTTCTCAGAAGGTGAGTTCAGGAGGCGAATGGTACCACCGTAGAACCAGACTTCTGGAACAGAGAAGAGCTTTGCCTTTTCAAAAATTAAGCAAATTTATGCGGCTAAAGTGACCACGAGGCTTGTTTTGGCCTTTACTTTTACTTATAGGTAGCTAATTGGTTAGTTGCAATTTAAGTAGTTTTTTTTTCGAGTGTTTAGTTGTTTTGGGCTTTACTTTTACTTATAGGTAGCTAATTGGTTAGTTGCAATTTAATTTAAGTAGTTTTTTCCCAGTGTTTAGTGAGGGAAGAATGGACACAGTTGGAGGGGGGGGGGGGGGGGGGGAGAGGAGGAGGCGGCATGACAATGTGGTTTTTGGATGTTGTGTAAGAGTGGCGTGGTTAATTTCTTTCTTTATACAGTTTTTTTTTTGGTTCCAGATCCAAGCTGTTGCTGAGAGTTGAATGTATTATAAATAGCAAAAACTAGTTGTTAACTTTCCATTTAATTATTAGTGATAAATATGGGCATTGTTTTGTGTCTTACTCAGCATTTATGATTTTTTTTTTTTGGTTGTAACTTGTAAACAAGGTGGGCAGTCAAAAGAAAGGCAAGTTACAGAATGCCCTGGGGAGCTGCGTGCCTCTAGTATGAAACTGCAAGAGAGGATGGAAGCTCAAAGAGCAGCAAAGGCTGTTGCAAGGCCATCATCACCTTGTTCATATTCTTCCAGCCAACTTGGTAACAAATAGCTACTACAATCCACGGGATTGGAGAGTCCAATTATTCCCGAAGACTTGGTATTGCAAGCACTTCTCTTCTTGGTATGGCCGGAATAATAAGGCCGATCAGGAATTAGTTGAAGTTTTCTCATGCATGTTACAGTGTTCCTTCATACCTCCATAAAAGATCAAGTAATGGCCCTTTTGCCCATCTTCTTTATCTTCATAAAAGCCATTTAAATTTTAGAACCTCCTTAAAAGAATTATAATGAAATTCTAACACCATTGACGTAAATGCAGATTTGCAACCTGAAACAAACCTAAAGTTGCATTCAAGAACCTGAGCCAGAAAGGGTCTGAATAATACAATTCTGACAGATTGGAGACGTGCACTGTAAATTTGTCAATGGAACCTGTGTCATAGCCATGACCAACATTTACCCAGCCTAGATGTATTCCATCAGACTGAAAATTAGCAACATGACACATCTCCCTTCCCTTCTTTTTTACAGGCCCCAAAATCCTTCATCTGGCAATGAAACGCATGACACAGGCAACGCTGCCAATGCATCATGCATATATTATCCATTCCCGTATATAAATATGGCTCTGATAATGAGAATGGAAATTGGTTTTGATGTAAGTAACCATATCAACATGGGTTATACCAGTAGCACATAGGTATTAATATTTACTTTTAAGAAAAAATAAATTATGGGTCAGATGGTTGTAAATTGTAATCATACAATCAGGCCACTAATATGTTCAAATTTTGGATCATCACATTTAAAGAAATTATGCAAATAAAAGAGGAAACAAATTACCTTATATGTATTCCCCATTACCATAAGATATTGATCAGGCAGACAAGAAGCTCCAACAAAACATTGTCAGTGAAGCAAAGAAATACCCAATCAAAATGTTGCAAGCCAAGCCAACTATCATTAATAAAAGAACTGTTGGGAGCTATAACAAATTCTGGAATGAGTTAGAGAGGTTCATTACCCAAGCTACATTTAAAACAACAATCTAGAATACATTTAAGAGTGGTCCAGATAGAATATTTGGAACTGTAATGCATACATGTGAGTCAATATGTGAACATCTAAACAAGGAAGGCTCAGTATGTCATCGCCTGCTTGATATGCTGAAAGAGCTAACTTTCATAGGGGTTGCAACCACCAAGGGAGCTTCAGGAGAGTCACTGACTGCAAACTTGTCATGCATGAAGCGGCTGTCAACAATGGATTCATCTTTTAAGACAATCTTGTAGCAGTAGCAGCTTTTCAGGCCCTCCTGGTTCTGGTAGCACTCGTGGGCGCTGTTCTTCACCTGCTGGAAATTCCATATCACGCTGAACTTTCCCACCGTTGCAACCAGGTGGCGCTCCTGCTTCCCATCCTCCGTGACCTAAGCAATATTGTTTGACAATCCTATCAGTTATAATTCATCCAATTAAAAAAGAAAACTAGCTTCAAGGGTTTTAACATATATACAAGTCCAACTTTGCACTAAATAGATAATTAAAATTAACACATAACCCTTTTGTACAAGAGTTTCCCAGAATACAAATAAGATCATAACTACTACTTTGCCTCCCCCTCCGCAAAATTCAATTAAGAATTTAAAGATAGTGAAACCTTACTTCATCCTCAAAGTTAAAGACCTCTCTGTGAACAATCTTGCAAGTTGTAACACTAAGTATTTAATCTTCTAATATATTTTTTCAATGGTTAAGCCAAAAAAATACAAGTGTCTTTTTTTCTTCTATCATAGTACTATTTATATCAGCTGAATATTAGAAATAAGAGAAATAATATCCTCAAAAGAATCGAGGGAGTAACATGCCGTAACCAACTGTGTATTCATCAACATCCCTTAATAGGTATCCATTGACAAAAATTAATTGACCGAACTCAATAGTGGAGTCCACTTTAACTAAAGTTACCTGACTCCTAAATTACCACTTTTGAGTCGTTTTAGGAGATCATTCCCCTTGGAGTACATAGCTAATCCCTAGCGATTAACTAAAGTTACCTGACTCCTAAATTACCACTTTTGAGTTGTTTTAGGAGATCATTCGCCTTGGAGTACATAGCTAAACCCTAGCGCTCGAATCCTGCCTCTGAACCCTCACTTGACAAAGGGCTTTGATGAAAGACAGACTGAAGGTCCCAAGATATTATCATAAGGACCGTGATAAGTACATATCAGCATCAGTAAGGCCCAATAAGCTATAAACTTGCTATTCTAAGACTTCTCTTACAAAAATAAAAGAGCAATGAATTGCACAAGGTAACCTTATTTGCTACTAAAATAATTTCACCAAGCAACAGAAGCAATAAGACAAACAAAAACCTCTTATTGATGATACAAAAGAAACACAATATGGGGCAAAACTTCCAATAAAATTAAGATGGAATGCATACTTTGCATGTACGCTGTGACTTAAGCCACCCTATCATCAAGAGAACTGATTGCTTAAAATTTCACTGGGTACACAAGCACATTAACACAATCATCTGGATCAATAGCTCATTCTTTTCTTTTAGTGAATAGGGATTTGGTGTTGCCACCGGATAAGCCCATTTCTTTATATAATGAGATTAGTAGCTCAATCCACTTTATGGAAACAACAGGTCCCCATTCTTGCACAGTGAGTTTTAGATGGAAGTATTATAGGCAGATCCCAAAAACAAATAATAGAAACGTACGCTAAAAAAAATTTCCCCAAAGACTCGCATCTCTTAGAGGAAATTAAAAAATTAGAAAGATGCTTCTACAACTAATTCACTACATGTACACATTTTTCTCCAAAATTGTGAAATATATATATTTTTTTTTGATTGGTTCCAAAATTGTGAAATATTAAAACCATCAAAGCAAATATAGCTTTGTTGTGGGGGAAAAAAGGTAATCACAAGATCCAAGCTACTTGTACAATGTGTTACTATTCGTGCACATCACCAGGAAATATAACTTCATAAAAAAAAAAAACACCCAATGTATAACCGGTAGAGAAGAAAACCATAGAAAGAACAAAAAAACAAAAAATCTCTAGCACCATTCACCTTTCTGTAGCCTGTGGGCTGTAGCTGTAGCTAATAGAGGTGAAAAACTTCTGATTTGAGTAAGCGAGAACAGAAGGACAATGCAATACATCACTAATAAATAAAAAATTGCAATAGGTAAAGTATCATGTGATCTGATGTCCACATCGATGATCATGTAAAAGGCCAAAGACACAAGACTAAATCATGTCATCTTTTTGAGTCCTTCCAAGTATCTTGAATTCCCAACTCTAACAGCATGTCAAGACAAGATCAACTGGCCATAAAATAAGTGGACTGTACTCTAATCTTGATCAATATGCTATTTTCACATTCTGTAAAATTGTTGTAAAATCTACAAACTGACAAATGGATAGATGCAACTAACACACACCGTGCACAAAATTCTCTCTGCTTCTGAGCCACCTTATTGTGATGGGACGTCTCCATGGTTGTTGGAATAACACCATGGAGGTCTTCTAATGGTACAGGGGATAACTAACCCTCTAGCTAAAGGTTTGGGTGATAACCAATATAGATTTTTTTCCCTTGAAATTTGAAATGTTGACATAAATTGTGATACTAAAACAGTGAAGACCCATACTGTGGAACAGTGTAGCCAAAACAAAAAATTACAAATAAGGCGTAGATAATACTACAATATCACTGCAAAGAAAAAAAAATAAAAAGAGCATATTTATATAACTTATGCAAGTAAACATGAAAGAAGAAAAATGGATTGGTGGCTTGGTGCCAAAGAAAACAAAACAGAGGGAGAGAGAGAGAGAGAGGTATGAAAACCCTAGACAAAGTTCCCCTAAACCAGCAACAATATTTTTTGTCATACTTCTTTCTATTAAGGAAAGCTTTTTATACCCCCTGATATTAGGTAAAACATGTTTTATTTTATTTACTTATTTTTTCTGTAAATAAAGTCTTAACTTTATGTGAGTCTCAAGTGACCTCTTTTGTTACTAGAGCTTTAGCCCCTAGGTGACGACATCTAGGCACTACTAGTGACCACGCTTCACGAGCATAGTAATAAGTTGTGCCTAGGTGATGACATCTAGGCGCCACTAGCAACCACGCTTGACAAGCATGGTAAAAAGTTCGGGAATAATTCGGCGGGGATCCAGTTCGGAAAAAATCGGCAAAATTTGACAAAGTCGGGAAAACTTTGGGAAAAAATATATAAAAAATATACTTAATAATTGTAAAGAGAATATAACATCGTACCAAACATAGTTAACAAGTCGGAGTTTGAGAATTATTCATCTAGTCAAAATTTCGAAAGAAAATCTGTAAATATCAAAAAAAAAAAAGAGGAAAATATTGGGCAAGAAATGAATATATAAAAGAAGATTTCTTGTGCTTATGCTCATATAAAGGACTGGTAGTTATGCTGAAGCTAAATGGGTTGTGGATGGCTTGAATGCCTCATTGGAGATAGAGGTCATAAGATCAGAAATATCAGCTAGCTTTCTTGTGCTTGTCTCTTGCTATCTCATGGGTGGTGAGAAACGAACAGGGCAGCTGACTGACTTGCCAAGTTTTCATTATGAATTCTAATGTTCATAGTCGTTAAAGGCGTCGCTTCAGGCACCTTAGGCGGTCTGGGCTCAAGCGACTGGCCACATCAAGCAGTCATTATTAAAAATCTGATATATGTAATATTATTATTGTTTTAAGGATAAAACAAAATTATTTTATTTGAATAGGATTGTTCAGTAAACAAAAAAAATATGTAATTTTATATAATTTTTTTTTCTTTTATAATATAATATGCTAGGATTTGTATATCCAACAAAAAAAGTTGGCAGAGAGAAGAAGAAAGAAATAAGAAATGAATGGTGTCAAGTATGTTTTTCTCATATTAACTTATTCTCTCTCAATGAGTGGACCAATTCGACCCTCTCCCACTGTTTATGAGTAGACCATATAGTTCTCATTTTTTTTTGCATGATTGTTAAATTACAGCTAGCTCAAGCGGCCCAATGCCCCAAATTCCTTCTAGGACCCCCCCAAAACTCTCATAAACTCGTATTTAAAGGGGTCTTTTATAATTTAAATAACTGTAAGCCCTATAGTAATATATTTACTTATCAATATTATTTTTATTACTTATCTTGAGTATAATCGAGAATAAGTTTGGCAAACTATACATCAAAATGTAATTTGCTTTAATTTATATTATCTAGTAGGGGTCCGCCTAACCCCAACTTACCTCTCAAAAAGAAAAAACTACAAAAATAATAAACAAATATATTTCAACTTTTTTTAAACTATCCGAATTCGACTAGAGTTATCTGACAGATAATGGAATATGACTTTTGTATCCGAATTTGTCCGATTAGATTTTTGAAATTGGATACTGATGGACAAGATTATCTAATTTGGATAGTATTCGATTACCAATTCAGATAATATCCGATCTATTTGATCTCTCATCCCCAACAAAAAATAATCCATAAAATTATGTTAGGTAATTCAATACATTTGCAAAATCTACTACTGGTATTATGAGTTATGGTATGTGGGAACATAATATATGATGCAGCATCCATTCATGGCCCATTATGAACATGTGCAATTCTCCTTGCTCACTTAATCACTGATCCATATAACTCAACGCGTCTAAATTTTGGGATATGCTTCAAGTACTAGGTGGTTCACCAAGAGAATGATTTGGATCAATGAAAATGGGCCAGACCTATGGTACAGGATAGGTTCTTGTGGAACCGATATCACTCTTTCTATTTGTCAATTCATAGTGCTTGAACACCTTCATAATTTATGGCGCTTTCACGCGTTATCAATAAGGCAACATCAATCCAAAACCATTCAGTAAGTGGAGACATATATAAGATTGCCATGGTCTATACTCTATACCGATTAAAATAAAAATTTGCCATGGTCTTGATATCCCATCATTTAGTTCATCCAATTAGGCCCAACTCTTTACAAATATCTTTTGTGAGATACTATGCGATTAAGAGAGAGAGAGATAAGACTCACCATGAGAATACTTCAAATCGGTGATAAATCACTCCGGCAAAATCATTCTCTCCAGTAAGCTCTAAAGAGAATTAGTAGATCTTAAATTTCTCATTTGAAAAGCTTATCATCCGGTCATAGCCCATAGGCAACACAAATCAACATGTGCCTTTTAGACAAGAAACATCACAATTGATACAAAGTGCACTATTGTGAGATGTCACGTACAAATCCTGTCCTTTATAGAAACAAAAACACCAATCTATCCATTGAGAAACAACTTTATAACTAGCCCGTTTTGAAAAGAGTAAGATATCCTCATCAAAGCATTCAAAACGCAATGCCAAGATGCTAACTAAGGATAAATTCAACGGATCGCTTAATGAAAGAACAATCCAAGTCTCTTTAATGTTCAATGAACTCTGATGTCCTTTAATAATATAATATACCATGTTCAAAGTACATGACACTACCAAAAAAAAAAAGCTAACAAGAACACACCATATGGGGACGATGCTTCAAAGTACAAGGACTAGCATAAAATCTAGCAGTGGTATTTCTGATTCGCAAAATGAAAGAATGCCATCCTTTTAAACTTATAATCAACTTCTCATAATCTCAGACATCCTTGGATTAAAAATATATATTTTTTAATCAATTTACATTCTTTACATGTGAAATGCAAATCTTGCATATACACCTGAGGGTTGGTTTAATAGCTAACAAACAAAAAAAATATTTTATAATAGCATTTGATACCAAGAATCTTTAATATCTACATGCATAGAGGTGGAAAAACTAGGAAGAACAAATCAGTTATGGTTAATTCATCAACTACAGAAACTACCTGTTTAAAGTTGGCTTCTATAAATCATAACATGCTGATACAAACAAGATAAGGTTATGGAAAGGAGCAAGAACACTAAAATTCCAAGCTAAATGAATAAATCACAAACAAGTGGCATTAAAATGTGAAATCTAGAAAAAAAAATTAATGGGATTTGTATCTACAAATTTCAACATCAAGGGGGTCAGGAAAACCATTGAGGACGATACCAGACCAGCACAAATGAAATTAATGAACGTATCAGATGAGATACACAAAAAATAACCAGAGAAATCCAAAATTAAACAGGACTAGCAACGAAAGACGGACACTGAGTAACCCGGGAACAACACTTTTCGTAGAATATCAACTCAGTTCCTACTGTCAAGATCCAATCAACGGAATAAGATATGGCTACATAATATACATTAGATAGCAAAAACAAGCACAGAGTAGAGGCAGTAAAACATATATAAGAGAATATGTATACTTACCCACGAGAACTGGCCACCATGGAACTTATTGTTAGCTCCCGCCAAATGTGAATCCAAAGGTGTCAGCTTCAACAATCTCGGAGCCGAGATCTTATTTCCCATACGACCACTAAAGCCAGTCTTTGTCTTTCCATCTTTGTCCGAGAACAGGGTGCAGATAAGGATCAAATAGGTGTCAGTCGTGCCCAATATCCACTTCCCATCAAATGTAACATCCACATGGGTGATAGGCGAACCAAGCCCTGGGAAAGCAGTCTTTGCCTGTCTCATAGAACTCTTTGAATACAGGCGGATCTTCCCATCAAGAGACCCAACAACAATTGAACCATCACCAGTGGTTGCGAAACACTGAAAGTTTGTCCCTCGAGAGAACTGATGTCCTTGGGTCCAATTCAAGACAGGGGTACTGGCAGTTGCAAGATTCTGAACCATCCCTTTCCGGTCACGCATATCCCAACGACAGAGTCTGTTATCATCCAATCCTAAAAATGTTGATTCTGAAGGATCCAATTGGGCTCCCTTACTATCATTTGTAATGTCTCTCATGGTAATATCTGTTCCATCCTTATCAAATTTCCATTCTGTAACAATTCTCCCTGTTTCAATGTCAAGCTGATGGAGCCCTGTTGAATGGGGCTTCCCCTCGCCCTTCGGGTTCATAAGGAGCATATTGGTTTCAGCCCTCATGAGAAGAGCCTTCTTGGGTGTCGAATGCTCTAAGCTCGATCCAGCTCTATAATTCCCAGTGTCAAACTTCACACAAACACCTTTCCCATGAATTCCGTGACTAAAATTTTTAACAACCTGAATACCAGAATCACTCACCAAGAAACTATTGTCCAGAGCACCTAATGCCAAACTCTGAATCCCACCATTCGATGCCTCCTCAAACTCCTCCATCAGATCCTGATTCGCCCTTACAGGTGTAACCGAGCCAGGGCTTTTTAAGAAACTATCTTCAGCATCCTCCCAAATGGAATCATTGGACGCATCAGGCTTCGCCCAACTCATAAAATCCTTCCCATACACCTTAACCCTATTCTCATCAGTCGCTTCGAGTCCATAAACATTCTCAAACAGACAATCCTGGAATTTGGTAACGAAATTTCGATAGTCTTCGTCAGTAAAGAACTTCATAGCCCAGACGCCCAAGGAGACAAAATCAACCCGACGCTGGTCGCCAAACATCTTCAATTGGAGCTCTGTTGCAACCTTAGCTCGAACCTTGGAACTAACCTTCAAAACCCACCAAGAATTTCCTTCCTCATCCGAATCTTCGTTTTCATCTTCATCTTCTTCTTCGTCGTCGGCGCCGTAGATTCGAGATGTCTTGACGAAGGAGTAGGAAGTGAGTCTCTCGGAGGTGATCCATTTGGCTTTGGGAGTGTTGCCGCCGACGTGAAGGTAGAGCTTGACGGCGTTCTTGAGATTAGGGTTTCGGGAAGGGTACTTGAGCTTTAGGGCTTTGAGCTTGGCGTCGACTTCGTCGAGAGAGGTTGGAGTTTTTTGGCTTCTGCTTCCGCTTCCTGAAGATCCCTGTTCCTTTTCTTCTTCGACGTCTTCGTATTCTTCTCCATCTGAGTCCGAGATTTCCAAGCCCTCGCGACTGTGAGATCCACCCATCGTTGTTCCAGGAGAAGAGGTTTGAAATCCGAGAAAACGAGGATTTCGGATCAGAGAGCCAAGTTCAAATTTTGAAGTTTTAGGGATTCGCTTTTTTCTTTTTAGGGTTTATATAGAAAGTGGGGTTACCGGCTATTACCGATTAGCTTAGATCTAACGTCGCGATTTCAGGGTTTCCTTTGAATCGAAGTAATCTTTAACGGTCTCGCTCTCAAAACTTAGGGACTGGTAGTTCGTATAAATAAACGGGGCGATTTTATTTTGTTTTTTTTAGGGTAAATTACACTTTACCTCCCTTTACCCTATGTTTGGTTGTCGAGAAAATAAGTAAAAACATGGAAAAGAAAAAAAAATTAGACAAAACACAACTAAAAATTGTATTAAAAATCTAAAATATTCTTTTCTTTTCCATGTTTTCATCAATTTTCTCGGCAACCAAACATATTGGTTCCGTGAAATTTAAGAAACCTCCTATATAATTTCTGAAATTACACAGCCTTCCCCTTAACTTTGGTTGTCCTAACATATACCCCTCATTCCCTTAAGTTTACTGATACTTTATGGATGGACTTTGATGACGTCATCATTTAAACATTTTAAAATATTTAAATTACCTTTTTTTCATCACAAGATTAATTAATTCAATGAAATAAATGATTATTGCTTTCTCACCAAGGTTAATATTATCAACTTAAGGTTAATATATATTTCCAAAATCAATTATATATATATATATATATATATATATATATATATATATATATATATATATTTCTAAAACTCAATGTTAGATAGATGAACTCTAATGGTGAGTGAATTTTAACCATAGTTAGTGGTTATTAAAAGGTGCATATGATGATTTATAGAGATAATTTAATTATGGTTAAATATAATTAACCTAAGATTAATATTTTTATTTTTATTTTCTTATAACCAAGGTTAGATTAATGAATCCTAAGGATGAGTGAATCTTAACCACAGTTAGGGGGTGTTAAAAGGGACACATGACAGCTTGTAGAGCCCTCTTTAATTGCAGTTAAGCATAACCAACCTAAGGTTATTTTTTCCTAAAACTAAGGTTAGATGGATAAACCCTAAGGATGAGTAAATCTTAATCATAATTAGTGGGTATTAAAAGAGACATGTGACAGTTTGGGAGTTTATGTTTTTCTTGAGTTCGGATGGGCAACAATGCAACAGCAACTGTTGCCCCTTTGTGTCTTGAGAAAAGTGGGGCCTACCATTTTTGGATGTGAGGTCTACCCCAATTGAATGTGGGGGTCACCCTTGTAAGACACAAAGAGTTTTCAAACGGTAAAAATGTGTTTCCGCAATCAAGTAATAGGGGTAAAATGGGAAAAGGGTCAATTTAGTTAACAGTGTTAATATTAAGAGTTTGACAGGAGAGGACGATGTAATTTCATAAACTAGAGGGGAGGTTTCTGAAATTTCACCAAACCTCAGGGGAGGTGAGTGTAATTTACCTTTTTTTTTTTTTTAGGTAAATTACACTGACCTCCCCTGAGTTTTGATGAAATTTTAGAAACCTCTCCTCTTATTTCATAAATTACACCGCCTTTCCCTCAACTTTAGTTGTTTGTAACATATATCCCTTCTATAAGTTTGTCGTTAGTTACATGAAATGAATTTGATGATGTCATTATTTAAATATTTTAAAATGTCTAAATTACCTTTATTGAAAACAAAATCAGCTTAGTACAATAAAATAAGGATGGTGCTACATGCACACCAACAAAATCTTATTATATCCCAAGTTAAAAATACCAGTTACATGCCATTCAAATGACTTATCTGCTCTATCTCCGGTCAATGGTTACCTTTATGCTATGTTTGGTTGCTGAGAAAATAGTTGAAAACATGGAAAATAAAAGAAAATATCAAATTTCTAATACAATTCGTAGTTGTGTTTTGTCTAATTTTCTTTTCTTTTCCATCTTTTCACTTGTTTTCTTGGCAACCAAACATAAGGTTAAGAAACACGATTTTCTTTGATCTCCACTTCGGCTAAGGAACATGAGAACGGAGCATCATCTCTTCTTTAAAATCAAACAAAACTCTTTATTCTTGTTAAAACAACACAAATGTCGCCTTGATTGCTTGCTCAGTAGGTATTTTTTTATGGGATTCGGCCATGTAAGAAGTACTCAGGTTTTAAACAGAGCTAATGAATACTCAAGGCTATCTATAGTGATCTCATTGATGATGGAGATGAAGAAAAATTCTGATCCAATGCAGGAGGAAGTTCCTTTAATTGAGATTGTCGACATGCCTAGTTCTTTTAAAAAATTTTATCTCCATTTTACATGTTAGTCTGCACAAGAAAGTCCAATTGAACCTAAACAAGAGGTTTCTTTTTATGGAATCCATGATAAAAAAAAATGCCAAAGGAGCATGTGAGATTCAGTTTTATAGGTATCTCACAGTCGACATACCTAGTTCAAACTTGCCACTCTTGGACCCCATGAATATAGCATTTTGTCATAAAAATAAATATATAAACAAATACTTCAAAGATCTTCATATTCTTTTCATTCACATATCTCAATCTCCAAGAGTAGTCGACGAACCTTAATTTCCACTATAATGCACAACATAAAGCCACAATGTAGGCATCCGTCCATAAAGAAACCCAACTTTGCATACCATGTTCTGTCTATCTCCTTGTTGCGATTAGCTGTTAATTGATAGAATTGCAATTGAGATTCAGGTAAAGCCCAACCCAGAAGCTCTAAGCTTTGGTCGGAGAGGAGAGATGAAGAAGATGAAGCTTGTATTTTAATTGTGTGTAAGTAGTATTTTTAATTTTGTAACAATGTGTTTCTTCAAGTAATGGGGGTAAAATTGTAAAAGAGTATCCACTGTTAAAGGTGTAACCTGATGAGTCTAACAGGGGAGGGCAGTGTACTTTCATAAATAGGATGAGAGGTTTCTAAAATTTCACCAAACCGCAGGGGAGGTCAGTTTAATTTACCATTATTTATTTTTTTAGAAATACGATTTTCAAGTTTCCCTTGTAACCAAAGATAATAGTGCTTATGAGACAACTAATTTATGTACAATTAATTCTCAAGATTTTGAACCAATGGAGTCCAACATTTTAGCTAGTCATAAGGTAAAATTTTTAATCGCCATACCAACTCATGAGAATTCAGATCCAAACTATTTAAGTGAGGGATACACTACCATTGGTACTAATGGTCAGGTTTGTAAATAAACTAAAATTGTTTATTACTCTTATTATAAACTTACTATTTAGTTATTGAACACCATACCAGTAGTACCAGTAGCAGTGTGTATCTCCTGTTTGGGTGGTCTGGAATTGATTCCATGTAATCCAGCTAAAATGTAGTCATCTAACTTCTAATCAATGAACAGATTCTAACACTACTAACTTGAATTGCGGCCTAACCGTATTTATAATATAAAAAGAAAAATTGTTATTGTTGATACTGGACAGTCATTTGATCCAATGGCTACTACCATTTTTAAAAAAAAATGGTAAAGTGATAACTGTATTAAAATTAAGGAGGTATTACATGTAAAAATAGTGCATGTCTGGTTTTGTACCATATCCAAGGGAAGATGGAGTCTTTGCAAACTCAAGTTAAGCGCAGACTGAGGGAGATCATGAGCCATCGAATTTGCTTCTCTATAAACGAAGGAGAATGATACTACCCCCTCCAGTCTCAGAATTGAAGGGATGTCCTCCATTTCCAAGATGGGGTGAAAATCGAAGTGACTTAAATGTGTGATTCCGGTTTGGCAAAGTCTGGATGGAGGACCCATCTATTCCACCCAAGCTTGGATGGACACCTCCGACCTGCTAGGAAGGTGAAGGGATAATGTTGATCCAAACAAAATCCCCCTCGAGCACTCACATTCTAAAAGGAGGTGGATGACAGTCTCTACCTTATTATGGCATAAGGGGCACCCTTCGTCCACCCTGATGTTGATGTTCCGCCAGATGAGATTAGAAGCCATTGTGACATAAAAGCCATAAGAAGACTTGGATTTTAGGGGGGAACTTGTAATTTCCATAGCCGCTTCCAAGTGATTTTGTCCACCTCCAATTGAGCCTGGTTAGTAGAAGGCCGCAACTTGAATTCCAACTCAGTTGCTTAGGCTCCGTTCTTTTGGTGGAACATTTAAAAGCCGGGAACATTAATATTTTGAAACAAGAGGCAAAAGAAACATTAATATTTAATATTTTGGAACAAGAGGTAAGAGAAACATTAATATTTGGAACAAGAGGCAAGAGTCTGGGATGAGAGCATTTCTAACCCTTTTGTACGATAATATCTCTGATTTATGGAATTCAAATTAATTAGAAGTTTCATATCCATGAAACTTAAAAAATCCAAATTTTTTTGTGGAACTTAAAAGTTTCATATTTGTAGAACTTTTGCATTTCATGGAATAATATAACTCTGGACATTAAATAAAATTAGGCATGAAACAATGAAAGTTCTAGATTTTAAAAGTTCCACAAAAAGAACGGAACCTAAATGATTCGTCAAATTTACTGTAAATCTGTCAGACCTAGAAAAATTACAAATCACTCAATCCGGGGCGTGGAGACTACTGATGGGGATCTTGCGAATCTCTTGGATAGAAGCAGTTGTGAACAGTTCTGCTAGCAGATCCAAATCCCAGTCAGGATGGGGCAAAGCTGAAAATTCCATTTGTCATTTGAAACTACAGGCCAGTGCAATTTCACACCAGTTGGGCTAAAGATTCTAAATATGCCTAGCCATGGTCCAAAAGGGGGTCCGTTCTGGTTCATGGGTGGCAAATGAATTTGAGGTGATAAGAGGACTGAGAAGAAGACCCTAGGGTCCTCTCCTAAGCTGACCGCAGTGTCCCGTGTCCCTTTTAAATCCTGTTTAATCATGATTAAGCTTAATTAAATTCAAAATAAATTAAGTATTTTTTGTTTTTTGTTTTTTCTAAAAACCATATTAGATTGCTTAACTCTAAGGAAGCTGACCCGGGTCCGTTTTCCATCTCCCGAGCTGATAAGGCTGATGTGATGTGACATATATGAAATATCTACCCCACCCACTTTCTCAGGTGATCGTGGTGTCGAAATCAAACTCCTTTGATTCAAACCCGTGTCCGCGTCTGGGTGTGTGCTTTAAGCCTTTAACAACAGTTAGTCACTAATGGCACGCGTTTAAAAAATAAAACGTGCATTTCCAGAAAAGGGCTGAAGAAATTACAAGGAAAGCCGGTACGGTAGTTGAGATTTGACTAAATAAGAAACTTACAAGGAAAGCCGGTACGGTAGTTGAGGTTTGACCAAATAAGAAATCTCGCTGACTCGTCAAAATCCTGCATAGATTACGTAAGCATTTCTATCATCATGACACTATAGTTTACTAGCAGGCACACGTCAGAAATATTTTGAGAGTGAAACTAAGCAAGATCTATAACAGAGAGGAGCTCTGTTTCATGGCGGAAAACAGAGCTCTCATTTCTGTTAATAGTGTTTACTTGGCGGAAAAACAGAGCTCCGTCTTTTGCCACTAATGTAAATATAAAGAAAAAGCGTTTTGCAAATTTAACTGTATCTTTCCAACAAGGCGTGATATCGAGCCAAGCCGAATAGTGGTCTGTTCTAGCTTGTTTGTTTATTGAAGGAGCTCGGAAATCATGTTCACGTGTGAATCGTTTATTAAATAAATGAGTTCGAGTTTTAGTTGCGAGCAGCTTGATTAGTTTAATTTATTAGATATAGCTATTTATATTATGTAAAAAATTCACTTTATTATATAGACAAAGAAATTTGACTAAAATTTTTATATAAGATTATAACTGATATATTATGGAATTCATTCGTTTCAGCAAAGAAAATGTATAACTAATGGCATCGGTTAGCTTGTTGGAAACTTGTTTAGTGGATTGCAATGCTGAGTAATAATTAAAGGTAACCTGTGGTAGTCGGTTGGCTGCGGTCCGTTAATCACAAATCTTTCAACAAGAACAAAAGAATAAAATAAATAAATAAAATAATTTTCATCCAAAGAAACAAATAGGAAAGAAGAGACGAAGAGGAGGCCTGGCACGACTCAAACAAAACAAAAAGAAATGGAGAGCCGTGCAGTTATTGTCTCAAGATGATCTGCTGGAAGACAGAAGACTCGCTGCAACAGGGCAGGGACGTTGTTTTGGGTTTGAGTTCAAAATTAGGGTTAGGATTTTGTGCCTAATCCTAACTAAACCCAACCTCAAATCACGCCCCTTTGAAGCGAGGCAGGATGCAGCAATCAAATCCTCATCATTTACTCCATTTTTGAGTCTGAGTTGATCCAATAAAATATCGATCAACCACCCCTGTAATTCCCCAATTTGTCCGAGACCGAGACGGTTTCCAATAAGAAATACGAGCTTCTTCAATGGCTACTACTATTGTTTCTGGTGACGATTCGGCTGTCCAGGTTGAATGCTTTGATCTTCTCTGCTGTTATCTGGAAACGGGAAATTGAGCTTCGCTCGAGCCCCACGGAAATCAATGGCTGCCCTGTCGTAAGCCCGAGCAGCGTCTTCCGCGGTATCGAACGTGCCAAGCCAGACCCGAGCGGCCCTTCGAGGGTCCCTTATCTCGGCAGCCCATTTTCCCCATGGCCTCTGTCGAACGCCTCTGTAATTGTTCTGCTTCCTCTTCTTCTTCTGTTCTTCAGATGTCCCAAACAGATTACAGCCCAAACAACCGTCGATTCCGCACATACCACATTGGTCAATCTCAGGGAGTTGGAGAATCCCGTTTTCTTGGTCAGTACTGGACCCACTTATTGCAGGGGAGGAATAGGATGATGTTGTAGCCTTGTCTGTCGCCGGAGATAGCGCAAACTCTTCAGCAATGTCGCCGGAGTTGTAGCCGTACAAAACGCGCTTCAGCGCCGAGACCATAATCGAAATCTCCTGCTCCGGGCTCAGACGTTTCGACGTTTGAATTTCTTCCCCTTTAGGTCTTTTGGAGGATTTCAGCATTTCTTAGGAGTCTGTTTTCGATCTGTCTGTTTTGGTGTGGAGAGATGATGAGGTTTGAGCGTTCCCTCCCTTGTTTTTATATCTTTGGGAAGTGTACGTGGGTGCCAGCTAGACTCCGTCCACACGCGGCTTAGATTATTCCATTTCTTTATATTTACAATCTTGACATGTGGGGGATAGATAAGTTCGTTCTGGCCTCAAAAAAGTTCAGGTTGTTATAATCAGGCACGTGAGAGGCTGACTTGTTTGCTAACGTCAGACACATTCACACACGCGGTGATTGCCTTTTACAAAGTGAGCTGTCCGGCTGAAAAGCTAAATACGTGTCTGGCAAATATCATACACCCGAGTTTTCTCGCTGTTACATTCGGTCACCCTTCTGGATTCTAGAAACGTTCTTTTCTAATTTGACCCATTATTATTATTAAAATTAAAAAATATTACTAATCTGTGAGAATCAATTCTGATCCACACAGACCCAAACGGGAATTCATGCTACCACTCATACTAATGGACGGCGCAATTTTACTTATCAAATATTAGTAGACATAATACAAGTTTTGCTTGACATAATTATTCCAGCCCACCAATTCGTCCCTTTTCATGGGGGATTTACAAGTGGGCCTAACCATGGGTCAAAGTAGCTCCGCTACTGAGTTAAAACTCTCAATATTACCTACTATCAAGAGCTTGATCGTTGGATTTCAATGAAGAGTGATTAGCGAACCTTGAGGTCCGCTTCTTATCTTACCTCTTTGTTCTCGTGTCCTTTTTAATACCTCTGTAATCCTGGTTAAACTTAACTAAATTAGAGTTAATATTTTAGGTTTTTTTTTTTTATGAAAAATCAAGATTAGATTGCTTAACCCTAGATTTGAGTGAATCTTAAACATAATTCATGAGTATTTAAAATTGAAGTGTAGAACAATGGATACCGGCCATTTCGTTACCAAATAGAAACCACATGTACGCTCAACGATTAAGTACTTTCCATTTTCAATTTAAGGGTATCAGGCATTAATAAGTAAGTACTTTCCATTTTCAATCTAAGGGTATCAAGCGTTAATAAGTGGGCCATCATTTAATATATGTATAGATATGGAGTTATTGGATTTTCAATCCAACGGTTCTTCTTCTCTTGTTAGTAGGTATTATCATAGGTACTATTGCGAGTTTTTTTTTTTTTTTTTAGGGTTTGCATATGTTCTAAGTTGGAGGTAAGTACATAGCATTTGAAGCTTGAGACTCGATCCCGGATCATTGGTGTGGTAGAATACACATACAATAGATCATTGGGGGCGAACTTCCCAATATCATCTAATTAAAGCGTTACCAATCCATAATCATTTATGGTGCCTAATAACTCTCTGCTTTTTTTTTTTGAGGGGGTCCGTTAACTATTTCCCTTTTGTCTTTTTGGTATCGAATAACTCTCTATATTGTTTTCACATAAATTCATGATTGAATATTTAAAGATTTTAATTACACACATGTGTTTAACTGTTTATTTCATATATATATATATGGAAATAGTTAACGTATCTAGGAAATTGATTTTAAAATCTAAGGTTGGACCTCATTGGTCCATGCCCCCCTCTTTTTAACGGACCGATGGGTCCGTTTCATATCTGACCCCTTGTCCCTTTTAACATCCCTTTAACCCCTAGTTAAGCTTAATTAAATTAAAACTAAGATTTTGGATTTTAAAAAAAAAAAAAATTCATGGTTGGATTGCTTAATCCTATGGGTGAGTGAATTTTAACCAAAGTGGGTGAGTATTTAAAAGAAGCCAAATCCTCTACGGCGATAACCAAATTTGGCAAATCTGGTTATCACCCCTAGAGGTGTCCACATGTCCCTTTTGACACCCCTTAATTGTGGTTAAGATTCACCCACCCCTAAGGTTTACCCACCCATCCTTGATTTTTAGCAAAACAATTAATTATTTTTTTAAAATTAAAAAACAGTTTTTAGGGTTTTTTTAATATTAAAATATTTTTAAAAAAAGAATTAATATTTTTTTCTAAAAACCAAGGGGTGGGTGAATCTTAACCACAGTTAAGGGGTGTCAAAAGGGACACGTGGAGATTTCTAGGGGTGATTATGAGGACCGGCCATTGCGTTATAAAATGGGAACCACTTGTACGTTAACTATTTCCCTATATTTTTTAAGATAAAGCTTCTGAGACCCTCATAGGGCTGAGACCCCCGAGACCATGTTCTAAGAGAGCAAGATTTCAGGTGGAGCCCACCTTATGAAATGGGCCCTACCTGAAATCATGCTCTCTTAGGGCATGGTCTCGGTGGTCTTGGCCCTAAGAGGATCTATGTAACAAAGTCATATTTTTTAAGTATGGCATTGGCATGCAGTCGATCTGTTTACCGCCTAACTTTCATTGCTAGCACTCTAATGTCTAATCCACTAAGAGCATTCCTAGCAGCCTCACCAAAATAACAAAAATGTTATTTTATGAACCAAATGGTTAAAAAATGCTAAAAACTCTCTCCAGCAGTTTTACCAAAACTCAGCAAAATAAAGATTTGGGTTTGGTGAGTGTACAATATTCATCAAGTTTAGTGAGTTACTGTACACTAAAATTTCTCTTCCCCTCATTTTTTGTGAGCCCACACAAATAATAAAATAAAAGTTTCTCACTCCTTTCCTTTATTGTGATCAGACACAAATAATAAAATAATATTTATCTCTCATTTCTTTTTTCATTGTCTCACATAAATAATAAAATAATGTCTCTTTTTTTTTTGTTAAAATGATAGACTGTTGGGAGTGTTTTAAAAAAGTAGCTCACCGAAGTAACTTTTTGTGAGTTTTGACTATTTTAGTAAGTAAAATTTGATGAGGCGGCTAAGAATGCTCTTATTTAAAAAATATTAATCTTGAATTTAAGTGTTATAATAAATTATTATTTTACTTTTTATTTTAATGGGTTAAGAGGTCGTGCATTGTGTGCCGGCAGCAGGTTGACTCAAATCGGTTGGTTCCATAAAGATGGATTCAGGTGGTATTGGTGGGTCCACCCGGTCGACATGTAGTACAGCTAGAAAGACCCGCTGGTCGGAGAGTTCTAACCATCGAATAATCCATCTATGGGATGGTCGGCGTAAACTGTAGAAATCAGTCAAAAATGTATGAAGGATATTGCCAATTTGACACAAATGATTGGACAATTGCAAAAACTGAGCATCCTCAACCAAAAATGAGAAACTCCGAACATCACTTTAATCAATAATAAACTTTCATAACAGTATAGAAGAGTGAGTAAAGGGAAATAGATAAAGTACCATCAATTCCATTTCCAAACCTAAGGCATCCATTACTTATTGGTGGATGCCCCCCTCTTAAATGGGATGAGATCTGATCTAGCCCTCACCGGATCAAAATCATTTGGCCTAAGGCCTTTTTGTCCGACATGTGGAGATAAAAAAAAGGGGGAAGTCATTTCATTTCCCCCCTATTTTTTGACTTCTTCCCATTTGATATCTTCTCCCATTTTATCACCACATGTCACTCACGAAGGGAGGCCAAATTATTTTAATCTTGCAAGATCCATATCAAATCTCATCCCCCTCTTAAATGCTCACCATAGTCACTACTCAAGAAAAATATGGTCATGATATTCTTCTCCCCGCTTTAAAGAAGCAAAGAACCTCTCTCGGGCGTGCAGGCAAAAGTGTCAAAGTGCTCTTATCCCGTTTTTCTGTTTCTTCTCGAGGCCAAGTTTCTTCTTGAAGCAGCATAGCTAGAATGGATCGAAGAGGTGGAAGATATTTTCAAGGTAGCAAGTCCTACTTTCGTTTCTGCTTTTCTCTGTTCTAAAGGCTTGGATTTGAGTCGACCGGGCCCATTTATAATTAGGTAGAGAAATCCTCTACGTTTACAACCGGATTCCCTAGAATCCGGTTATACCCATGAAGTACACCCCTTAATTGTGGTCAAGATTTATCCACTCCTAGGGTTTACTCACTCATCCTTAGTTTTTAGAAAAAAAATATTAATTTTTTAAAATATTTAAAATTTTTTTTTTCTAAAAACTAAGGATAGGAGGGAATCCTAGGGGTGGATGAAAATTAACCACACTTAAAAGGTCAAAAGGGACATATGGCGACCTCAGGGTAATAATTGTAGAGGATTTGGTTCCTTCTCTACCTGTTTATAAACGGGCTTGACTCAAATCCAACTCTTTTGACACCTTTGCCTGCACAGTAAATACAGGCATCACCCCTCGCCGCATCCCCCCCACCCCACCCTCACGCAAAGGTCAAATTACTATTTGATGGCAACATCTAAAAGTGGTTTGACCTTCTAGAGCGATTAAGGGTTGATGTATTTGGCCCTAGTCCTAACATATTCCTTGTCACTTTGTTTCTATTAACGCGGATCAAGGTGGCATTAGTGGGGCCACCTGACGACCCTGATTCGAAAGGATATTTCTCTAACTCTAACTCTAACTCCCTCACTCTGGTCTAAGTCCTGTTCAAATCTAATTATCTAGAAGAGTGAAAGAGTAATAACGGACGTCAAATTACTCACTAAGAAACCCAAGTGTTTAGGGGTTGACGAAGAGTACGGCTAGCACTATTCTTTGGCCTTACTAGATTCCTTCACTTTGTTTCTATTAAAGCGGATCAAGGTGGTATTGGTGGGGCCACCGGCGACCCTGATTCGAAAGGATATAACAAATATAGTGGTCCTTCAAACCTAAGTCTCTAGAAGAGAAGAGTGAAAGTGAATGTCAAATTACTTGCTCTGAAACCCAAGCGTTTTAGGAGTTGACTAAGAGTAAGGCCAGCACTCTTCTATGGCCCTACCAGATTCCTTGTCACTTTGTTTCCATTAACGCGGATCAAATTAGGTGGTATTGGTGGGCCACCCAGGCGACCCTGATTCGAAAGGAAATAACGAATACAGTGGTCCCAATTCTCAATTCCCTCACTCTGGGCTAAGTCCTGTTCAAACCTATGTATCTAGAAGAGTGAAAGAGTGATAGCGAATGTCAAATCACTTACTATGAAACCCAAGCGATTAGGACTAGCTCTCCTCTCTAGCACTTGCAGATTCCTTGTCATTTTGTTTCTATTAACGCGGATCAAGGTCGTATTGGTGGGGATACCCTGACCAGGCGACTCTGATTCGAAAGGAAATAACACATATCCTATCCTTGTCCCAACTCTTAACTCCCTTACTCTGGTCTAAGTCCTGTTCAAACCTAAGTATCCAGAAGAGTGAGAGCTGGAGCACGAATACGTCAAATTATACCTAATTAAACCCAAGCAGGTGTGGTGTCACGTGGCGGTTGTAGACATTTTTTAGGAGATTGGGTTAGAATATTTAAAAAGTTTTTCCCTTCCGTTAGGATGTTTGTGCTACGTTTCATGCTATTTATTAGTGGTAGCATTTAATGAAAGAAAAGGGGTGTGCTCAAGAACCATCACTTCATTTCTCTTTAGGCCTCACCAAATTGAGTTTAGTGATATATATCTACAAGCAGGGTAAACGGTTCAACCCGTTTTTTTTTTTTTTTTGTGATTATTATATATTTTTACGATGAAAGTTATTAACGCTATCCAAAAGAAATTCTAAAGAGTGTGAGTTGTTAAGGCTCTTAACAAAGGCTACTGCTGGATAATGAAATGAAGGTGAGAGCAGTCTCACTAAAAATCACACCTATACTCTTATATTTGAGAGACATGAAACGTGTAGCATTTCAATCCTAGCTACCATTGTCCAAAACTATGAAAGTTTACGTCCCCAAAGGAGAGCAACATGGGCGGGTGAAAGTGAAACGAAGCAAAATCAAATACCCAATTTATCTTTCCAATTTTATTTTTGTAATGTCTGATAGAGGATAATATCTTGAGATTTCACGATATTTTATTAGTTTTCACAAAAGTAAGATTAGATGGTAGGAAACCTGGATATTTTACTTGAATCACCCTAGCCAACCCATCATGGTGTGTTGGCTAATTCTAAAAATCCATTTTCCTTAGTGCTATGTTTGGTTGTCGAGAAAATAGGTGAAAATATGGAAAAGAAAAGAAAATTTTGAATTTTTAATACAATTTTTGATTGAGTTTTGTCTCATTTTCTTTTCTTTTCCATGTTTTTACTTATTTTCTCGCCAACCAAACATAGGGTAAAATTTGACAGTGTTCATTTTTTCTATTGGTTCTAAGAATTCTTATTTTTTGGGTTGTTATTTGTGTTATTTTAATTTTTTCTTTTTGTTACTATAATTTCACTAGGGGTGATCTTATCTCTTTTGAACTTTTGGGCTAGGTTTGTTTGGTTATATGCCTAAATGATGGTGTAAGTGGTACTGTAAAGTAGAGTGAGCACAAATTGTCGGAATGAGAAATTGAAGTAGATGGGGAAATAACTCAAAACTCTCCATTGCATGGTAGATTTCTAGCCGTATATACTTAATGTACTAAAACTTCGATAGAAGATTCCATAGACATGGTTTGGACAAATAAGATTCATGATATCCTTCTTACTAATTACAGAGAATTTGAACATAAAATATATATATTTGATGAAAAATATTTATCAACAAATATTGACCATTTCTTGACCTCAATCAATGAATTTATTGGGGAATCAACAAGTTTTAATTTGAAAGAACTTTCTTTATCGGTAGAACAAGGAATGACAAAATAAGAATTGCGAAAGCTGTATTTTTCTCTATTACGTTTCTGTGTCAAAAGGCTACAATATATACACATATACAGATCAAATCATGATCTGATCAACAAGGAAATAAAAATAAAATCTCAACTAATTCCCTTGAATGAAGGGATTACAAATTCCTAAATATGTGCAGTAAAGATTATCTCCAAAAATAACGTTAATCAAATCTCAACAAATCTTAACACTCCCCCTCAAGTTGGAGCATGTATATCCAGCATGTTCAACTTGCTTCTTAAGTCCTTAAACACGTTTCCTCCAAGAGCTTTTGTAAAAATATCTGCCAACTACAAATGAGATGAAACAAATTCTGTAACAATTTGACCTTCTTGTATCTTTTCTCTTACAACATGACAATCGAGTTCTATGTGCTTGGTACGCTCATGATATACTGGATTTGCTGCTATGTGAAGTGCAGCTTAATTATCACATAATAACTTTGCTGGTCCTGTGGAAATCTGCATGTCATTAAGCAAAAATTTGAGCCAAGTTAATTCACAAGTTGTTGCTGCCATGGACCTGTACTCAACTCCCGAGGATGATTTGGAGACTGTTTTCTGCTTCTTGGCCTTCCATGAAAGCAGTGAATTTCCCAAGTACACACAATAACCTGTAGTTGATCTTCGAGTCATAGGACAGTTTGCCCAATTTGCATCACAATAAGCCTTCAAGTTGAAAGAATTGCTTGATGAAAATAACAAGCCGAGACCTGGACTTCCTTTAAGGTACTTAATGATGCGAAGAGCAGCATCCCAATGAGGCTTTCTTGGTGCATGCACAAATTGGCTTAGGATATTAATTGAGTATGTGATGTCTGGTCTTGTGATTGTGAGATAGATTAATTTTCCAACTAATCTCCTATAGCACTCTGGATCATGTAGCAAATCACCTTGATCATCTGTGAGCTGTAGATTTACTTCCATTGGGAAATTCAAAGGTTGAGCACCCAAGTAACCAACATCATCTATAATCTCTAAGGTATATTTTCGTTGAGAGATTACAATGCCTTCTTTGGACCCTGCAACTTCCAAACCAAGAAAAAACTTTAGAGGACCGAGATCTTTGATATGGAATTGTTGATGCAAAAAATCTTTGAGACTCTGTATAGCAGTCCTGTTGCATAATTGTCTGTTATCACTATGTCATCTACATAGATGAGCACCATAGTTGTAGATGGACCTTTAGTCTTCACAAATAAAGAATAATCTGAATGTGATTGAACAAAACCAGCCTTTTTGATAGCATGAGAGAATTTTGCAAACCAATTTCGAGGGGCTTGTTTAAGTCCATAGAGGGACTTATGCAGTCGACATACAAGCTTCTCCCCCTGTCGACAAAGACCCTGTGGTGGAGTCATATATACCTCTTCCTCTAAATCACCATAGAGGAAGGCATTGGTCACATCTATTTGATGTAATGGCCATTGTTTGGCGGCAGCAACAATAAGAATACATCGAACAATTGTTAACTTGGCAACAGGTGCAAATGTTTCAGTGTAATCCAAGCCTTCTTGTTGAGAAAATCCTTTGGCAACTAACCTTGCTTTGTAGCGTTCAATCGTGCCATTAGAATTGTATTTGATACGATATACCCATTTGCTGCCAATGGGATGATGACCAGTAGGCAAAGGAACCAAAGACCATGTCTTTTGAGTAGTAAGGGCATCAAGTTCACGTTGCATGGCCTCTTACCATTTTGGATCTAATTCAGCCTGTGCATATGAGGTTGGTTCGAGAACACTTGAAATAACATTGACAAAGTGTTTATGATTAGAAGATAAAGAATCATATGAAATGTAGTTACTTAAAGGGCATCGAGTAATAGACTTGGTTGAAGATTCCTGGTTGGAGGTTGCATTTGATGACATTGTACTCACTTGTCCACAATTGAAATCTTGACGAAGAATGGATGGTTTTTTGGTGCGTTCACTTCTACGAAGAGAAGGTGCTGGGGATGAGATAGGAGAGGAGGAATTTTCTGTGGAAGTGGTCTCGGGTAATGGGGAATTAAGGGAATTTGGAAGAGAATGACTCAGTAGGATATTCGGTTATGTCAGGTTGGGAAATGGTTTTAGCTGGTGAGGGTTTTGTGGTATGAAAAAGAAAAATTTCCTCATAAAAGATGACATCTTGGCTTGAGAAAAATTGGTGAGTTTTGAGATCATATAAGCGGTAAGCTTTTTGACCAATGGGATAGCCAACAAAGATGCATTTTCTGGTGCGAGAGTCAAATTTGTGAGTGGGGTGCAGATTTGTTGCATAACAAAGACATCCAAACACTTGCAAGTTAGAGTAAATAGGTGGCTTGTTATACAACATTTCATAGGGAGATTTGTGTTGCAGCATAGGGGTAGGAAGTCGATTGATAAGGTAGGTGGCAGTAAGCAAACTCTCCCCCCAAAATTGCAATGGAAGATTAGCATCAATTCTTAAGGCCCTACCAAAATTTAAGAGATGTCGATGCTTTCGTTCAACTACACCATTTTGTTGAGGTGTGGATGGACAAGAGCTTTGAAATGATATGTCAAGATTGGAAAAATATTGTTTCATGGATATGAATTATGAGCCATTGTCACTACAAATACATTTAACTTGGCAATTAAACTGAGTATTGACAAAAGAGATGAAGGTTTTTAGTAACCCTTGTGTTTCTGATTTGAATTGCATGAGGAATATCCATGTGAATCTAGTATAGTCGTCGACAATGGTTAAAAAATAATGTGCCCTTGTATGAGTTGTAGTACGAAGGGGTCCCTAAATATCACAATGAATAAGATCAAAAGAATGTAAAGTTTGAATAGTACTAGAAGGAAAAGGTAGCCTTGTTTGCTTAGCCAAATGGCAAGTTTCACACAAATGTTGAGAATTAAATACAAATGAAGGAATAACATGACTCAAAAACTGTGAAGGTGCTTTGGAGGGATGTCCTAACCGCCGGTGCCATGGAATTTTTGGAGTGGAATCCACATGATAAGTGATTGGTGTGGTAGGTGATGCAGATTCTATTGATGGCACGAAGTAGTACAATCCGTTAAGTTGCTTCCCCAAACCAATCATCTTCTTCGAAGTTAGGTCCTGCAATACACAAAAAATAGGAAAGAAGTGAATAGAACACTTTAAGGTAGCTGTGAGTTGACTAACTAACAGTAAATTGACATGGAAATATGAAGCACAGAGTATGTTTTTAACATGCATGTGGGCTGAAAGTTGAGTGGAACCTATGCCAGTTATGGCAGAGCAAGCACCATTGGGCAAGGTTACTTGAGAAGAGAGAGGAGAGGTGATTGAAACAGATGTGGCTATGTGATTAGTGGCGTCACTGTCAATGATCCAATGACTCAAGGCTGGCTTTTGTGCAGTAAAGGAAGAACAGAAAGGGACAGAAATACCTGTATAGTTTGCTTGGGCAGATTGTTTACCATTAAAAAATGCTTTGATTTGAGCAAGTTCCTCAAAGGTGAATTGAGGAGTAGGTTCGATGGAGGGCTTGTGTAAGGCTGAAATGATTTCTACACTGGCTTGGTGAGCAATAGTTTTTCTACTTCGATTGGGTGGCTGAACTTCTTTGCCATGTAGTTTGTGTCCAACTGGGAATCCATTGAGAAAGTAACATCGATCCACAGTGTGAGTAGTGCCTTCACAATAAGAGCAATGAAGAGGTTTTCGATTACCTTGAGGCTTGGAATGAGTGGATGACCACTGTTTTTGTTGCCTTGAAGCCATAGGTTGTGACTCCTTAGAGTTGTCATAAGTATGGATACTCATGGCATGAATAAGATCACTGCTCTTTGTTTCAATGAGACCTCACTGATTTTCTTCTTCAGTTGAAAGTGAATATGCCTTTTTGACAGTTGGTAAAGGATTCATGAGCATAATCTATCCTTGTACAGCAGAGTATGTCTCATTGAGTCCTATAAGAAATTGACCAAGCCGAATTCTTTCTTCCTTTTCTTTTAGATCTTTTTTACCTCCACATGTGCATGTGATTGAGGGGCTGCAAGTGGTTAGCTCATCCCACAACATTTTCATCTTTGTATAGTAAGAAAAAATGGATTCTTGATTTTGTTTAAGTTCAACAATGGATCGTTGAGTTTGATAATGATGAGAAAAATCACCTTGAGAGAATCGTTCTTGAAGATCTGTCCAAATTTATGAGGGAGTTTCAGCATAGAGAACACTGTGTATAAGGTCTTGACTGAGAGAATTGAATATCCAAGAGAGTACCATATCATTGCAACGCTGCCATAAAGAGTATTTGGGATCCTTTTCATCTGGAGTGGTAATGGTTCCTTTGATGAATCCCAATTTGTTTTTGGCATTGAGACTGATCAGCATCAATCGTTTCCACATGACATAATTTGTTCCATCTAAGACTTTTGGAACAAGGATCATGCCGGGATGATCAGAAGGGTGAAGAAACAGAGGATTGGCTGAATCAATCGCAGGTGTAGACATGTTCAGTTAGAGTATGCGGAAATTTACAGAAGCAGTAGGATCATTGCTTTGATACCATGACAAAATAAGAATTGAGAAAGCTGTATTTTTCTCTATTACGTTTCTGTGTCAAAAGGCTACAATATATTCACATATGCAGATCAAATCATGATCTGATTAGCAAGGAAATAAAAATAAAATCTCAACTAATTCCCTTGAATGAAGGGATTACAAATTCCCAAATATGTGCAGTAAAGATTATCTCCAAAAATAACGTTAATCAAATCTCAACAAATCTTAACATATATGTTACCTTCATAATTTAGTTATGAATATTAATAGAGAGAAAATAAGTATTACCAATAAGAGCTAATGAAGAAAAATATAAACAATATATCAATTCTAAAACCTACTATAAAACCAAGTATTTACCTATTATTAACTCCACCATGCTTTGGCATGGTATGTCCATCTTGTTGCTTCTCAAAACTTGTTGCTTCTCATCTTCACTCCCTGATTTATATGAAGTTTGTTTTTTAAAATTGAAATGTAGGATAAGCCTTTATAAAATCCTAAAGGCAAATAGTGAGTAGATTAAGTGTAATAAACAGAATAACATTTGAGTATAAAAACCCTGAAATCAGTTATAGATATATAGCCCTAGAAATAATTCAAGAATAACATGCATGAGACCGAAGTTGCATCCTAGTATAAGCATTAATACCACCTCTACTATAGTATGAGTTCATCGTCATTGAATTCATGTTCACAAGGTTTAATTGTGGAGTGACTTTGAGTGTTAAGTCCTTAGGCATGCTGTTAGCATGTTTGAAAATACAAATAAGAGATCTTATATATATAAAAAAAAGGCGGAACATTAATGCATCAATTTTAAATTATAAATTAAAAAAGAATTTCCTCACTAATAGCCAAAAATGTCATCCCTAACCCATAGTACCATGTGGCAACATCACAAGTAGACACTACTATGTGTAAAATGATACAATTGCGTGGATCTTGCTTGACTTGACAAACCATTCCAGAATTGTAATGGAATGATACATAGAGAGGAAAAGGATTCTGCTTGAGTTGTCATTGTCTTTTTTCCACAATAAATTTGTGCATTATAAATTATTGAAGATTCAAAAGTAGGCTTCCCTAGAGGAGAGAGCATTGGTCCAAAGCCTGCCCAATTATAGATGCGTTGCAACAGTAAACCCAAACCCATTCCGTATATCAAATACATCATCTCCAGCCTGGCCTGTGTAAGTCAAGCAGGTTGATGGAGCAAGTAAGAAATTGCCACTCCTACTTGCATTGGATTCTTACCCAATGAACATTGAATTTTAATCTTTCAAACAAGAGAATGCATGAGAAAGACACAATTTTGCAATATGAAGGAAAGCTATTACGCTAGAAGCTGCCATATTAGTAGAGGGTGATGAGTATATATCTCATTTTCAAAAATTTCACAAAACTTAATCAGCCCAACCAATTTTCCAACAAAAGTAGACGGTTATACATAACTATCATTTTTTACATATGATTACATGCATTTAACAACTATGAACACCAATAATATAATTCCATCTCCAATAATTTGGTTATGATATGAAAGGAAGCTGAGAGAGAGAGAGAGAGAGGCGGAGAAGTGTCACCTGGAACCAAGAGAGCTCAGTTGTTTCCACTACAAGTGAATATTTCTCTATGAAGTCTGAATATCTCTTAGGCAGGTTCTCAGACGATCTAAATCTCGGTGTTGCAACCTTCAGTGAGGTCTCCTAGTACTTCTCGGCAAGACCTTTGCATTTAATACAAGATATTTACATAAATTTAATACTTAGTTTTTAAACATATAATCATTAGAGGTACTTTTTTAAGCTCCTTAAACTTCACCTGCCACCTCAGCCTTTTTTGCTTCTTCAAAGCGCCTTTTTTAAAGCTCCTTAAACCTCACCTGCCCTATCCGACTCTTATGTGTCCGGTAAACTTCTCCTGCAAAAACCCAAACCAATAGTGAGATTAAACAAAAAATTGCATAAAAAACATAGAGAAGGGTAACAGATTAGTTACCATGTCAGCCTCCTGCCAGAATAAAATCAATCTTGTCAGATGACTTAATCTGTTGAATTATCTTACAATTAGGTCAGACCACACGGAATGGTCCAATTCCAACCAAGGACTGTAATGAACGAACCATGGCAGTGAGAAAGTAACTAAACAATTCCTTATATTTTCAGCAAATACATGGTAAAGCTATCTGCATGCAGAATTTCTTTCATTAGCAGAGTTCTAATTATGGATCCTGCAATCCATTGTTCAAATCCTATTAAGGTAAGCAATAAATTTCAAATAATGATCAAAGCATATTTAATGAATACTCAGCTGTCTTCTCCATGGCTGAGTCCTTTGTCTTTCTTGCCTTCTCTCTTGCTTTCTCATCAGCCTTCATCGCTTTCTCAACAGCCAAAACCTTGTATTCATCCACCTTCAACAGCCCAACTTCTCTTTCACTTCCTAAGAATCCATGAGACCATGACCCCACGAGCTTTCTCTGAAGTAGTATCTATAGGTAAGGACTTTCTAGTAGAGTCCTTTCAACTCTCTACTAATAGAGAGTCCTTGTCAATAAGAACGAAAACGTTAATTTCATTATAAAATTTTCTCTAATTAAAGTTTGGTATACCCTAAGTTACTTATAAAAATAAATTAAGTTAAAGGATAATTTGGTCAACATAAAGTTTTGCATACTCCTTGTACTTTTATTACTAGAATGATATATATATATATATATATATATATATATATTAAGAGTAGGGTTCCTATAAGCATAGCTTACTAGATACTCTAGTAAGCTACGCTTTCGTGGCCGCTAGATATAGTGGCTTTTGAATCCAACCGTTCAAACAAAACAACTTCTGAGATTAAAAACCACCCTCAATAAAAAGCAAAACCATGTTATTTCTCTCTCTTCTCTCACGTCTCTCCCTCTCCACCACTCTTTCTCTCTCCTAAACTCCCTATCCTCTTCTTGTTCTCCTGCTTCCAGTCCAGTAGTCACAAGATTCCTAGTTCTCTCCCTCTCCACCACTCTTTCTCCTCCTAAACTCCCTCTCCACGTTCTCCTGCTTCCAGTCTAGCAGTCACAGGATTCCTAGTTCTCCCCTCCCCTTCCTCACAACTCTATTTGCAAGTTAAGAGGCATCAAATTGCATCCAAGCCTTATCCCATACAAGGAGATTCCCCTAAGTTTCTGTTTGTCTTTGATTTAACATTATGCAATTTTTATCGTGTTAGGATTTTCAATTCAATGTTATGTGCTAATGGAAGCATATGGTGTGGATTACCTGGTTCGGCCAATTGGGCATGCTGAAGAAAATGGTGTAGATTTTCAATTGCAAGGGCAGTGATTTGGACCCAAGCAATGAAAATGATGATGTTGAAGACAATCGGCTTTAGGGTTGGTTTGGAAGATGTGAGTAGAATTGTGGAAAGTTTCTTTAGAGAAGATAGGAACGATTGGGGTCTAATGACAGCAGCTTGAAAAGGGTCTAATCCCTTGTCCAAGATGGGTATGAACTTCAAGAATGCAAATACGAAGTTGAATTGTTGGCAGGGATGGGCCTCTTTGACTGATTTGGGCAGATTGAGAGAAAAATTTCCCTCTTTTCATTTGCCATTAAAAGAGAAAAAATCTTCTTTTTACTCTGCAAATCGATCTAAATAATTGTGAATAATATTTATATGTAAGATCTTGTTACCCTTAATCGCTGGGGTAATTGCCCCATTCTTGAAGAACCAGTAGAAATTAGTAGACCCAATTTCTACTGTTTTTTTGGAGGATATCCATTTTGAGAGTTAAAAGGTTTATTTTGCATCTCTTTTTTCTTTTTCCTCTTTTTCCACACCTATCATGAATGATTTTGATGATGGTGCTACAATTAAGTCACTAGAGAAGGCCCAGTTGTCAAATGATATCTTCCATCTATTTTACATGCTCTTAGTATTGAATTTTCCCTTGTCGAGATGAATAATTGAGAAAAATATTTTCACTTAACATTGGATAAAGGTTCTATGCAAGGTCCATCCAAAACTCTACTCTGAAAAAATTGGCCGAGGATCTATTTACCACATGCATGTCCATCGCGAACTCCTGCCCATGATCTCATTCTCCTCAATATTTTGGTGAAATAGATCCAACATGCATGATTAATCTCTTCACAACATGCCAGATTTATATTGGCTTAAAATCCATGGTGGAGTCATTGCTTCTTGAGGTTTTGATGGGATGAGAAGCTTAGAAGAATGGTAATTATAAAAGGAAGCCGTGCGGTGAAGCCGTGCATTGAGAACGATAGGAGGAGAAGGAGAGAACAAGGGATTTCGAGACTGCTGGATTGGAAGCTGGAGAAAGAGAGGAGAGGGAGTTCAGGAGAGAGAGAGAGAGAAGAGAGAGAAGGACAGAGCCGTGAGAAAGGGAAGAGAGATAGAACGTGGTTTTGGGTGGTTTTTAATATCAAAAGTAGTAGTTTTGCTTGAGCGGTTGGATTTAAAAGCCACTATATCTAGCGGCCACGAAAGCATAGCGTACTAGAGTCTCTAGTAAGCTATGCTAATAGGAACCCTACTCATTATATTAATATATTCTCTTTTTTTTTTGCTGTCTTTTGACATTTCCTGTGCAACCAAGCATCTTGCCAGTTCAATTAAGGATAGAGTGCAGAGCACCGGTACACACACACACACACACACATATATATAGGGGCGGAGCTAGGGTTGTTATCGAGCCGAGCTGAGTAGTGGGATGTTCAAGCTTGTTATTAAGTAAACGAACTCCAAAATCAAGCTTGAGCTTGACTTGTTTATTAGATAAACGAGCTGGAGCCTTTAACACACGAGCTCGAGCCAAGCTCGAGTAGTTTGCAAGCAGCTTGATTCATTAGATATAGCTATTTATTAGTTTTAACTTTTAATTTATTACCCTTGTATAGCTAACAAAAGATTACAGTGTTACCTAAAATTTTAGGAAAATTTTATAATTGTATAAAGGATATTCTTATTATGTAAAATACATTATACATTATTAATATTTACTAGTATATTATAAATATATTTAATTTCAAAATTTAAATGAAGTAAGTATATTTAGAAATTTTAGTAGGTTAATTATATATAATCAAGCCGGGTTTTAACGAGCCGAGTAGGGGTGTGTTCAAGCTTGGCTCGTTAACTAAATGAGCTCGAAATCAAGCTTGAGCTTGGCTTATTGACTAAATAAACGAACGAACTCGAGCTTTTAACGAGCCAAGCTCGAGTTGTTCACGAGCACCTTTGTTTGATAACCACCCCTAGGCGGAGCCACATGGGGCCCAAGGGGGGCTGAAGCCCCCCTCAACTTTTATTTGTATTGAATTAGTTGGGGGCCTGGAGTAGGGGCGGAGCTGCTAAAGCTCTCCAGAACTTTTGAAGAAAAAGAAAAAGTTAAATTTAGGGAAGAGCTACGCGCACCTCAAAATATGATGATTGCACCCCACACTTTAAAAAATTAATCAAAAATTTTAATATACACAAAACAAAAATAAAATTACAATATTTCCCATCTTCTTCGTCTTTTAGTCTCTGACCAAAGAATTTATACAAAAGCTTAACAACCGGAATGCCCCCCCCCCCCCCCCTCCCCACCGAAAATCCCTCTCTTCAGTTCCCTATTTCTATAGTATATAGTATAGACTTGATGGTTCTTAAAAATTACTTGTAGATGCAAATATATCCTTTTTCACTTTCTAAACTATAAGAAATAATTGATAAAATCGTTCATCATTCAAATTTGTAGTGACAATAAGCAAGATAACTATCGATATATTAAATGGATTCTTGGAAATTCAATTATAAGATCATCAATAATTAACAAACCTTAAAGAATCTTGTACACTACAAAGGAAAATAACAAAATACACTCCACTTAACATAAAAAATGAAACTTCACACAAAAATCACACTCTCTACAAACCATAAACTACACTCTACAAAAGTTAAAACGCGCTCCCGAGGTTATATCACTCTCAAACCATGATAGCGAGGTTTGAGAGCAGGATGAGTAGTAGGTTGGGAGGTTTGGGTTACTAAGGTTCAAACAAGAAGCAAGCAATCATTTTACGCACCTGCCATTTATCTGAGCTATCGGATTCATGCCTGGATGCGATATAACTAGAAAGACTGCCGGTTGGAGAATTCAAACCATCGAATGACCCATCTCTCTTTTGGATGGTCGACGCAAACTGTGGAAATCGGCAAAAATGCACCAAGAATATTAAGAAGTGACACAAATGATTGGACGGTTCCGATTCATGTGTTTCTGCAAAAAAAATAAAACATGTCCTTAGTAATAAGCTTCTAGAACATTCTAGATTGCAAAGATGAATAAATCTGCTGCATTGCTCGAATTTAAAGAGGCCTAGAACCTCTCTTGGGCATGAACTGAACCTATACAATTAAAGCACATCTCAGAGTATAAGTTCACCTATCACAGGGGTACTCTGCACCACCTTAAGTTCCATCAGCCTGCTATCCTTGACTACCCTGAGGGGCACTGTCAAACGTGCTACCAGTTTAATCCTTAACCCAGCCCTTGGCTACTGCCTGGACAGTCCATTGGAGGCCCATGTAGAGGTTTTGAAAGTAAGCATCAGAATTAAAGAGGAGGAAGTAACTATGGTTCTGTAGAATGACAGTAAGGGTGACTTATCTGTCAACTTTTCCACTAGGATAAGTAAATTCCAATTGAAATGAAATGCAATTTAGATTTAAATGAGATGCCATTTAATTTAGATTAAAATGAAATGGTATTTCGGAGGAGTCAATGAGAAATGAAAGAGGGGCAGATCTTGCTGACCAGCATCTCCACTGTTGCCCTGACATTGCTGTGGAAGGTTTCAAGCTAGGTATTTATCATTTTCCATGCTCGTGGGCCAATTTAGCCATGCTCATAGTCATATGGACAAACTCTCTTCTCTGTTGTGCCCAACTATTGGCAACCTTTGAGGCCCTTGCATTGCAGGTGTGCAAGGTAAAATAGTAAATAGCTATGATCTTTACTTGTTCACTGTCCATATAGATTATAGCATAAGCCTCATACGCTATATTTTCTTTTACATTTTATTCTACTATATATGATTCACAGTTTCACACATTATCGATGTAAGCATAATCAAATATGGAAATAGAAATTATGTGGAAAATAAAAATAAAAAGTTGCATATTCTACTCATGGAAGGAAAAGGAAAATCTTCACTTAGCTACTCTTTCTATTCCTTTAGAATTCCTTTGTATTTGCTCAGTTGCTCCTGTCCTCTGTAAAACAACGAAATTATAAAAATGCACAGCACCACTGATAGATAAATTAATAATGAAAAGCACCAAAGACTACTGATGTTTTGTAGCAGCCAATACTCAGGAGAGATTCACATTTTCTTAACCTTAATCTCAACTCGTGGTTATCTCAAGAAGGAAGTATTGACATAAAAGTGACCGAATCAGACCATAATTCTGTTTGGAGCCTTAGTCGGAACACTTCAAAGGCTTCGCTGGATTCCCGGTTCAGTGTATATACCATGGTTCCGTGTATATATAAGCCATGGTGTTCCAACTTCCGAGTAATAAAATTCTTTTGGCGGGCTTGAGCATGTAGCTCAGTCAGTTGACGTACTGCAGCCACTGAGATCGTGGGTTCAAGTTCAGTTCACCCACCAAAAAGAAACCATTCTTTCCAGGTAGCAAATCAAACAACTTTCTAGCATTGGACAAATCCTCACCACCACAATACACAGATGAACGCAGGCCTCAAAGATCCATCAGAAATCCAGAATCCAATGCAAAGCCATGGAGTGATCTACCAATATCGGGACTTCCCAAACGGGTATATGCATCAATTATGCTGGCCTAAGTGCTCACATTAGGCTTCAATCCCATCACATTAATCTGCTGGAAATTTAGAAGGCTTCCTGATAGAGCCTATCCAAAGAACAACCAGAAAGCAAGGTATTCCAAGAAACCAAGTCTTGTTGAGTAACTCTGCCGAAGAAGTAGACGTGAGATCTCCATATGATTAGCTTTAGCATGCATATCGACGAAGCGGTCTAAATAACCAGGTTGTGTTCAGAGTTCAAACCCTCTTTGCAAAACAACTGAGTGAATCTTTTTCCAGTCCAAACAGCACATAGTGCTGCACATGCCTTGATTACAACAGAGAAGGTGAAATTGTCTGAGTGGCAGCCTAATTCTTGACATCTTTTGCAGATACTTAAGAGATAGCCATATACCCCTTGATCGGAAAGCCACAGGATAACTAAATTATGCAAGAACAAGCACCAAAACAGAAAAAAGCATCTAACAAACTCTCCAACCAGAACTGGCCTTTCATTACACCATACACAATGGGGAAGGACTTTACTTAGTTCAGGTCATTGGCTTTCCCACAGAGGCTCAGCAGATGAAGAAAGTTGGTACCTTGTAATCAGTTGAATCTTGTAGCATCTAATATCCAGACTACTTTGAGATTATGATCTCTGAAAGATAAGAGATGCGAGGAGGAAGAGAAACTGCTGCAGAAGCAGCGAGCGTGCTGGCACAAGATGTAGAAGAATTGAAGCGGGAGGAATCCCAAGTGAAGATCCAAAGCCATGTTCTGAAACCCATTGCTAGCTGGCAGTAGGCACTCCCTCCGTTTCAGTTCAAACATTAAACTGAAATTGGAAATAAGAGATATATGGAGGACAACATTCACCATTTAATAGAGGTTGGTAGTCAAATGAGGTGGAATTTAATACTTTTTATATTAAGGAGAAAGAAAATATTTTTCTCCGTTATCTGTTATATAGAGAAGAAAAAAATAGAGAATTTTAAGTGAAGAAATGCAAAGTTAATAAGAAAATCACAGGAAAATTTATGGAGAAAAGAAAATGGTTGTTTTCACATTTACAAAATGACGAGCTGGACTGAATTTTCACGACCTTGATTTTAGCTTTGAGGTATTCCTTCGGTATGAAATTTCGGGCTCACTTCATCGTTGTGTATACTTGAATAGATTGAGGCCCTGTTTATACCAATCTTTTATAATCCCACGCCGCAACCATTGAAGTGGTACTGGGAGTGGGACCACATCATATATTGAGAGACACGGTAATTTTGATCAGAGGTCAACTTAGAAACAAAGGATGTGAAAATTTTGCATTTGAATCTACTTTATTAAAGCACAAGTTGGTATCCATGTCATACAGGGAACCGAAGGAAGTCACCTCAATTAGGCTAATTCCTGAAGACCCATCCCCTCCAGTGTCTCTCATCATCTCCCTCATCCTTGCTACATCATCCCACCTCCCTGTGGCTGCATAAAGGTTTGAAATTAAGACATAAAACCCACCATGCCGGTAATCCGAGAGGAAAATTTGCTTAGCCAGACACTCCCCGAGCTTGATCTCTTTGTGGATGCAACAGGCTCCAAGCAAAGCTGCCCACACGACAGAGTCAGGCTTGACCTCCATGTTCTTGATAAATGTGATTGCTTCATTGAACAAGCCTGCACGCCCGAAGAGATCGACCATGCATGCAAAGTGTTGCAAACCTGGAGCCAAGCTAAACTCCTCCCTCATAATCCTGAAGTATCTTTGCCCTTCATGAACAAGACCTGCATGGGCACAAGCAGATAATACTCCCAAGAAAGTGATTCCATCAGGTTGTAGCCCTTGTTCTATCATTTTGAAGTAATGACTAAGAGCTTGATGTTCAAGCCCATACAAACCGTAGCCCGAGATCATCGTGTTCCAAGTGGCCAAACATGGCTCTTCGATATTTTTAAACACTCTTTCTGCGCTTTCTATGCTTCCACACTTGGCGTACATGTCTATGAGGGCAGTGCCAACAAAGTCTTCCACCTCTAGATTGTTTCTAAGGATGTAGTTATGGACTCTCCTCCCAAACTGCAAGGATCCAAGCTGTGAAGACCCAGATAGCACACTGGTCACGGTAATCAAGTCGGGATTGTATCCAAACATCTTCATCTGGCAGAACAGCTCCATGGCATCCCTTGACCTTCCAGCCTGCACACAGCTAGAAATCATCGAATTCCAACTGATCAACGGCCTTTCATGCATCTCGAGAAACAAAGAGAAAGCAGCTTCGGTGTCATTAAACTTGGTATACATGCTTATGAGCCCGTTTACCACCAAACTATCAGCACAAAACCCACTCTTTATTCCATAACCATGGAAAGAAACCCCAATGTCAATGTAAGTAGGGTCAGTGAACCCATGAAGGATGCTAACTATAGCAACTGCATCAGCTTTCATGCCTAAATGCTGCATTTGAGCAAAACATTCCAGCACCAAACCCATATTTCCCTTCTCAGCATAGCTTGAAATGACTGCAGTCAATGAAATTAAATCTTTCTGGGGCAATGTTTCATATAGCAATCCGGCAGATTCTGTATTCTTACCCTTTGCATACAAGCAAACAAGTGAAGTAAATACAGAAGCATCAGTGTCAACACCAGTTTTAATAGCGTAAGAATGGGTAGAATCCGGATGAGCTTTTGCTGATAAAAGGTTCACAATTGTAACTGAATTGGATCCTACGCCTTCCTCGCGCATTTGTTTGAAGACAAGCAATGCCTCATCGAAGAACCCATTTTGGGCATACGCCCCAATCATGGTATTCCATGAAATCACACATCTCTCGGACATTCCCTCAAATAAGAGTCTTGCCGCATCCAAATCTGCGCATTTAGCATACATAGAGGTAAGTGCGTTCTTCACTCGGGAATCCAAATCAAGTGCAGTCTTAACTCCGAATCCAAAAATAGATCTACCTTGAAACAGCAATTCTGGCCGAGCACAAGAAGGCACGACACTAACCAATGTTGTTCTACAAGGGCTGATGCCCTGTTTCAACATTTGGATGAAGAGTTCCAGTGCATCAAAGTCATACCCATTACGTGAATACCCACAGATTAAAGCATTCCAAGCAATAAGGTCTCTATGGGGCATGTCTTGAAACAGCTGGTGCGCAATGGAAATACATCCAGATTTAGCATAAAAATCAAGAAGAGCGGTACTTACATAAACGAATTGATCGAATGCGGATTTGAGAAGGTGGGTATGAATCTGAAATGCTTCTTGTTTTGCATTCAAGGAATCCGAAGAAGAAGAAGAGGCCTTGATGAGTAAGGAGAAAGTGAGATCATTGGGTTTGACGTTGGTCTGTAGCAATTGGCGGAAGAGAAGGAATACCCATCTAGAATTTCTGCTTGCAATGCAAGATTTAAAAACAGAATTCCAGATAGAGACGTTGGGGTGGGATGGAAGAAGGATTTCGTGAGTGGGTTTGAAACGAAAGAAACGACCTGACGGGCAGACCAAGTTCATAGTTGATAGTTCATACTCCGGAATTTGAATTAGCTCCACGGCTTCGCTCTATTTGTCATCAAGAGGAGAAAGTCTAAGCATCAAACGATTGTGAGCATCCTGTTGGATTGGTGCAGGATATGCATAACTGGATTGCCGTCATATACCGGTATCTGTACCTGTAAGTAGGGCTGTCGCCTGAGGGAGCTAATGCCGAGCATAGGTATATTGTATCCATATCCTACTATTTGGAATATATATCAGTGATGATATTTGTATCCTCCTCTAGTTAAAAAATTTGATAATATTCAAATTATCTTATTACCTTTAAAAAAACAAAAAGAAAAAATGATAGTGATTCTTTGCGCGCCCGCGTTCCACTGGTGGAACATACACACCCACCCACATCTTGCCACATTTCTTTTTTTTTCTCTTTTTTAATCAAGATTAAATTTACTAACTTGAGGTTAATATATATATATATATATTTCTAAAAACCAAGGTTAGATGAATGAACCCTAAGGGTGAGTGAATCTTAACCACAATTCTTAAATATTAAAAAGGACACATGGCATCCCGTAAGAGCGTGCACGTTCCACCTAACGAAACGCACCCGCACAAACAATCATTCTCCTTAAAAAAAGTTACATGATAAGAAAGAAATGCTGATTAGAAATTTTAATTTTAAAAAATAACGAATTAATATTATATTTTCATGTATATTCAAAAATAATAATTTAAGGTTTTAAATTATATAAAAAATATATATTTATAATATTATTTTAGTTTTGTAAACTTATAATATATTAATTATTAATATAATAATATATTATATAATTGGTCAGATATTTATCGACTTGGATATACCAATAATCGTACGCCTCTCTCAATACAAATGACCTTAACGTTGTGATTTGGATTCTTGCTTATTATGTATATTTTTGTTTTTTACAATCTTATAAACTCTTTTTTTAGAGTTCTCTTTTATTGATATCTAGTTGTCATTATCAATCCAAAAAGAAATATATGCACTAGTGTATCCAATTATAAATGGATGGTAGAATCATTGAATGAACTAGATACCTATTCGGATACATACCCGTTGACACCCCCACCTAGTGCATCTATCATAACCCTCTCCCTTTGATCTAAAACAGAAGCTCCAAACAAAGGAGATTCAATGTTGGTTTTAACACTCATCAAAAGAACACTTAACACCTTATCCACTTATTACATGTCCATCCTTACACTACCTCAATTGATAGCGGCTGCCCTAGAGAAAGCATAGAAGAACTTTCTTTGAAATGGTCAACATGATAGGTTTAAGTATCATCTAATGGCATGAGATAAGATTTGTATGCCATAGTTGGTTAAAGGGGCTCATAGTGTAGGGTTTTGAAAAGAGATTATGGCCATTGCCGACTTAGTAACACATAACTCTAGTTTTAAAGTTGGTTGTGGCTTAGAGGTTAGGTTTTGAAAGGATGATCCATTGAAATTCCAAAATGAGTTTAGCATCATCTTCCTTTTGGCTAAGGATAGGAAGCCATTGTCGGGGACTACTTCCAGATGGGTGAGGATGGAGTGGTGTGGTGTATGATTTTTGAGGCGCGATCTTAATGATTGGGAAGTGGAGGTCCTAGGTAGGCTACTAAAGTGTCTAACATCTTGTCATGTTCGGCCTCTTCTCAGGAATATACTGGCAATAATGAACGATTCTCAATCAGATCACTATTATAATCCTAAGAGCCTGTCCATGCCGGCCGGCCCCTTTTCTCATAGGGTGGTGTGGAATCCCGGTATTCCATCTAATGTATCTTTTTTCTTATGGAATACCGCATTGAATAAAATTTTTGACGTGTGATCATTTTAAAAGTAAAGGGTAGAGGATGATTAATCATTTTTCATGTGCCTCCGAGCGGAAGAATCGGTGGACTATCTATGAAAGAAGTGTGAGAGGGTTTTTCCTCTCTCTAGTAGGTGTGGAGTGAGTCTTTCTTTTATCCTTTCAAAGCTTCTTATTTTGTTGGTTTTTGTTAAGTAAGAATGGGGTTCAATCGGCAATATGATCATTGCTCCCATGTGCTATAACATGGTCTATATGGAAAGAGAAGAATAAGAGTGTTTGAAAACTCTCATTCTCCCCCTCTTCGTTTATGCTCTGGCATCCACTCCATGGTGTTGGAATGATGTTCCATACAATGGGTTGGGGAAGACTCGGAGGAGATTTTGGGTATCCTTGAGTGACAGTCCGGCATCATCCTTATTCTTTATCTGCTGGGAGACATTCTATGCTTTCCATCTTTGTTTTCTTGTTTGACTATTAAGTTTACATTCTTGTGAACTCTTTCTTGGTGTACTATTTGGCCTTGCACATTGATCTTTTTATATAATTTGATTTCCCATACAAAAAAATGTTTGTTTTGCAATTTCAGCCAATTTAAAGATGTTACTGATATACTTTTCCAAACACCTGTGAACGAAAAAAGGTTTCTTCAGGAAGAGTCAATAAGCATCATGCATCTGCACTTCTTTATTTTATTTTATAGGAAGTACTTTTTTTATAAAAACTTTTTTCTGTTGAGTCTCTGCATAATCGTTCCTTCCCCCAAATCAACAGATATAAAAGTGAACAGACCCACTCGAAAATGGGAGGTTCACACTGCTGTAAACCAACAAGTCTGAGGATAATCAACCACAGCTCTCATGCACAGAAGCTACATGATATTAAAAAAGTTTCAAAAAAATGTTCCATGGACTTGGTAACCTCATGGAAAGGGATTGAACAGCTTGTAATGAGCCACCCCCGGAGGCAGATCTCATCTATATTGATGGCATCATGAAACGTAATGTGTTCCCTGGGGAAGAAATCATCACAGTGAATCTGGATCCCTCAAAGAAGGAATAAATGAACCATCAACAGCAAATTGAGTCTCCTATGATAGGAAACATTCATTTTCCAGATCATCAAAGTAATCTTATGAATTCTGAAGGATGTAGGATATCAATCATTGCATTCACTTAAGTTCTGTCTTCTCCATATCACAGAACTCTGTTTTCACACACAACGATGATCAGAAATCTGATTCTAGTTCTACCCCTGTAACCACCTAAAACACACACACAAATACTCATCTATTGCAGAAATCCTTTTTTTTTCCTGTACAACTCTATAATATACGTGCAATTGACTTTTGCAGCCACAATTTTAACATGGGGAAAGCTAGAGCAGACACCATGTTCTCATGAGGTAACAACTCCAACAATCACTGGCACAGAAGCAAGCAAACTTCCGTCCTTCCCAATTGACCAAAGACAACTATTCCAAGATCAGATACTCATGAAAGAGATCCAAGTAAAACTGTTAGAACCATAAATGAATACAATATTTCTAAGAGCAAATGCTGCATGTCCCCTTTGGTATGTGAAAGCAAAAAAAGCTGTTGAACATTCATTTGAAAAAATTTCACAATTACCTCCCTAATAAAAAGCCATAAACTCTTTCTATAATTTTTTCATTTTCTATATAAGGCTGTTGTTTCTTTTATAATACCAGCTTTTATAACTGAACAAACAGAGGCCTATTTTTAACTTGTCTGCATTAAGAAGTAGTGGCCATTGAATTTTTTTTCCTACTAACTTGCAGACTCCCCATGCCACATATGGTTCTTTAGCACCCTAAAAGAATTCGAGCACATAAAACAAGAAAAATCTGATAAAAAATGACATTGCATACTTTTTCTTCAACTAACCTAGGAAGAAGGAACAGCGTTCAAGACTGCTAAGTCTTCTACCAGACTACCACTCCATCAATCATGGAACATACCCAGAAAGGAGAATAAAAGGGAAAAAAATTCCTTGAAACACTAATTTCAAGTCTAGTCATCCCATCTGAATGGAAACCAAGAAGAACATATATTTATGCACATGTAATTATGTGATACTTGCAACTCATCTGCTCTATCTGATAAAGTTTTAAGCTGTAGCATTATATATCAAACACAATAAAACTAACAACACAAAGGTTTTATCCGAAAAAACGAGTACATTTTAAGTGACCATTAAAAATGAGGATCATCCAAAGTTATACTTCAAGTTCCTTCTGAACTAATTGAGAGGCTTCTATGTATTACCACACATAAAAGAGGAGGTATTTATTAACCAACGGGTGATCTTAATGGAATGAATCTAGACCACATTCCAGCTTCTGAATACAAGTAGGAAATTTCAATCTAAACATATTGGTAGATACAAAGAAGACAATCCTAAAGAAAATAGAGCTTGCTCACATCTTTGAAGGCTTTGGGAAAATGTCAGGAGTGAACTTCTGGGCTGCACTCAGGCTACCCTTAATCTTCATCGCGCCCCTGCATCCTTCGAAATCCACGAAAAATTTAAAAGAAAACAAAATTGAAGATCATCAGAACCCTAAGATTTTTCAAAACCAAATACAAGGTCACACCTCATGAAAGCAATCTGCGGATTCATCTTCCCAGTGGAAACCTTAACAAAATCATCATCCTTGAACGAAAAGGTGGCATCAGGTTTCCCCCCTTCATATGGTCCTAAATACCAAAAATCAAAAGGACAGTGATGAGTAAAATCCATTAAAAGAACAATCTTTGAATATTTTCTTCGCTAGTTTCAACTAACTAAATCATGATTCATGAGAGAAAGAAAGATCAAATTTGTTGAAAAAACATAATTTTATTTGATCGTTTCAATTGAATTATAGCAGAAAAAAGCCATATGCATTAAGCACAGAACAGATCCAATTTCATTAAAAGAAGGATTCTTTTAGCAAATTTACTTGGATATATTCAGTGAAATTACGAGAAAAAGAAGCAGGACAGAGACAGAAACGCTCACCTTCAGTAACCTCTCCTTTCTTGAGATCGACGACATAAACTTGCTCATTGAATCCGATTTTCTGGGTCGAAAGAAAGAAAACCACGATGAGGGTTAGGGTTAGGGTTAGGGTTAGGGAGAGCAGAAAAAGGGGAGAAAGAATGAGAAGTAAGGACCTTGGGAGCGATGTTGATCTGATAAACGAGGCCGATCTTCTTGGTGATCTCCTTGCCGGCGTCTGTAGCGAGATGGAGCTTCATCTGCTGGAGCAGAACCGCGGATTTTAGCTGAGACGAGCTTGCCATTCCCCTTGTTTTTAGCTAGAATGCGCAGGAGCGTACCCATTTGTTACTTAGTTACTACACTGCATGCATTTATTATGGGTGAGAGAAGATCGATTGCTGGGGTCTGTTTTTACGTGTTTTTGACGAGACTTATGAAACCCTTTACCAGTTCGGACTTTGGGTTGTCAAAGGGCCCGGAAACCCTTTACCAGTTCGGACTTTGGGTTGTCAAAGGGCCGGGCCTGGTGTCACGGTCCAACACTTTTTTTTTTTTAAATCGCGAAGCAACCGTGTGGACTCATCTCCTATCCAAAGTCAGCATTACCCTATCAGGACACCAACTCCAACCATTATTTCATGTCACGATGTTACGATTGGGGAAACTCGTTACCGAGTTTCAGCTAGCCTATTTGTCCCTTCATTTTGTTGCTCTCGACACTTGGCCAATTCATAGGGTTCTTGTATCATCGAGGTTCCATCCTTAGCTATGCCACCTAGGTTCCCCAAACAAGCCGAACATCTAACATGACTCAATACTCCCGAACATGAGAATTGAGGGCTAGGTAGCTCACAACAGGATCCTCGGTCTCTGACCGAGTATTTCCAAGCTACTCACATCCCGCAACGCATCCATGACATGTACAAGGCTTCCCGTACTAAGCAATGTCTACCGAGAGCATACATGCCAAGTGTCACCCCATAGCTTGGCTTACCGCAGTACGCAATCCCACGAGGTTGGCCGAACCCAATTCAAGCACCCTCGATAGACACACTCAGTCTTTGACGTTCCAAGATAGCCCACTCGCTCCATCCTAGCCAACCATAGTGCATAGCCCTCGCTTAGGTACAAACTAGGTAGAAATCTCTGGCATGTAGGCTCTGCGTCGTGCCAGGAAGGCTGAGTCCTTTGCAGGGTCCTGATGTCACTCAAAGATATGCGGTACTTTGTAGTACAGTAAAGGAGTTGTCGATCCACAGAAAGCAGTGAAGATAATGAACAATAGTAGAGAAAGGGGTTTGTAGAATTTTTGGTAGAGAAAGTTCAATTAATTTAGGAAAAATATCAGTGAGAGAAAGTGTCAAGGCATCGGGTTTCTTCCCCTTAATGGTGCAATGTCAATTTGATTATCCAACGTATAACTCAATTGAGGGTTTCTCATCCCAAACCCTCAACCGGAAGATTTAGAATTTCAGATTATAATAAAAAGCTAAAATTAATTTCCAATCAATTATTCAAAACAAGTTTTAACCCAAGCCCGCATTTTATCGAAAAAAGTTGAGGATGACGATATACCTGAAGGCAATACCACAACAAAGAATAATATTCACTAAGATGAAGGTTCTTTATTTGAGAAATAAAAAACTATTACTCAACTACGAGAAAAGTCTGACTGAACTCGTGAAAATGTTTAATTCAAGAGATTCAATTGAAAGAGAGATCAAACAAGAAGAATAAGTAATATAGAAATCATAAACGTTAAAAACACTAAAATTTGATTAAATCAAACTAACATCACCTCATTAAGAGAATTACACCCTAGTCAAGGCTAGGGATTTAGCAATCTATATAGTGGAAAAACTAAAACAATACTAAGAAAAGAAATGAGAAGATTGGGTTGGATGCTCTAATAGCTCTCATCTCTTGGTTTATATAGATTAAAGGAAAAAAAGAAACTAAGCAAAAGAGAAACTTCTAATTACAAAATCCAACCAACATAATACTTCCCTCAACTTGATGAAGTGTTTTGACCCCCTAAACGTCCGAATTAGAAGATCTTTGTGACATACAATTTTGTTCCCCTTTGAATCTGCTTTCCAAAACATCTAACCTTGCCTTAATCCGATTTTAGAGTCAAAAGTTACAAGAAAATTAGTAAGTATTGTTCAGATTAGGCGGGAATCCGGGAAATTCTTCTTCTTCTTTGAGAATTGGTTGCTAAATAATAGTACTCCTCTAATCATTCACAAAATTTCTTGATTTTGTTGTAGATTTAATTGACTTTCATTAAGTTCTTTACTTGAATTCCAAAATCCACTCAAAATTAGGAGTTCCCGTGACCAAAATAGTCATTCTCCTTTTTTCTAAAATAGAAACATCAATATAACACATTTTTTCTTTCTAATTCAAAGAATTTCATCATTTTTATGCCAAAATCACATTCATCCATATCTTGCTAAAATTCTCCACCTATGTGTGAGAGAATCTTTCTATACTTGATCTTGGGCTTTGACTTTGGGCTTTGACTCTTTGACTTGAGACTTGCTTCTTGGACATAGGACTTTATCTTTTGATTTCCATTAAACTTTTTTACTTGAATTCACTGCATTAAATAACATAAAAATACTTAGAATTCATAATCTATAAATGAGGAAACAAATTTAGAATATAGACTTTAAATCCTGAATTCAGACTAGAAAGGGCGTTAAATGATTACAAAATAACTAGTTTTGAGTGTACTTTTGCACACTCATCAGGTCCCTAGATGCACCGCCGACCATCCACATAGACCTTAAGACCTCCTTCAGGACCCTAAGGTCCACCCCCAATCGCCTTTGGGGTTGCTCACTAGGTGACCCATTAGGTGCCACAGGGCAAGGTAGAGCACACCCCTCCCCTAAGGTGGATGCTAAGTATTTCACCTTCCACAAGAAGGAAACATCACCTTGTCAGTACAATCATACTGTCCTTATTTTGCACAATTCACTTGATCTCAGAGAACCGATTACACCATTCACCTTAGTGCTATTGAGCCCTTCAAATAAATGTACTTTGGGTCTTGCCATGACGAACCATTTGGACGCTACAACTTCATCTACCAAGTGTCCGACAAAATGTCTAGCCCAGCTTGCACCTCACCAAACTTCATGGACATCCCGCCAATTGAAGGTACTTCCTACTTCGTACCCAACATCAAGGCACCTCTGTGCCCTTACAAACTCCTTGTATTACACAATCTTATGAGCACCATAGTGCCCCCAACACCTAGGCACCAACCTTGCACCAGGTTGCACCAACACATGCACTGTGCATCGCCCATCATCTAGGAGCGACATAGGACATCACTTGCCCATATCTGGGACACTCTGATCCATCATCATGGTCATGACACAACGTGGTCACTATGACCGTGACATTCTCCCCCACCTAATATTTACATCAAATACAGCTGTGGGAATCATTAGAACTTTTATTTTATCCACTACTGCAGATTATCATTTCTGCTAACTACTGTGGGTTATTAACTAGTTTGATGAACAATCCCAGGTGACTGAAGGACTAAGAATCAAGGTAACTTTCTATTGGAAGTAACTTGTCAGTTGAATCTTAGTTCCAACTAGTACAATTGGCAGTATGTATTCTAGAGATCAGCTTTAGGATTGGAAATAGAATACGTGGAACATGTGTTGACTAATCCGTATTGCATAACATAGTTTTTGAGAGAACAGACCTCCATGGATCCATTTGGTAGTAAAATCTTTCCTTATAGTCCATCGGCAACTCAAATGAAATTCGATGTGTTTTAGGCGAATTAGGGTGTTCCACTTCCTTTTTATTCAATTCGTATTAACACAGAGATTCAAACAGATGGATTTTGAAGGAAAATTAATCTAAAAGTTCAATTCTCTCACTTGATGGATATCTAGTGATGTTCCTGTCCGCTAAAAATGAAAAAGAAAAGAAAGGAAAAGTGAAATGTTCACAGCATGGTAGTGAAGACTTCCCTTACAAGGTAACGGACAGCACTATGGTGGGGATACCTCTGTGTCCAATGTAGGATAACTTATCAACTGGAAAATGCAATTGTGAAACAATAAATCCCGCAGAATCTAAGGAACTGCTACTTCTACAATTTTCATTTCCTTTCCTAATCCATAAGTGGTTACTCCCGTTAGACGCGTTCTAGTCCAGAAATGCATATTTGAGTTTTTCTGTTCACGTTGCAGCTGATGGCCCAATAAATTAAATTATTTTAAGCTTCATGCTCCACTCAAGTATGATTAAGTTGATCGATGAAGTCAGTGCTCATATTCCACTTCTATAAAGATGGGCTCCTGTTGGAAGCAGGATCACCACGCCTATTCTTAAATATAAACCTCCTGTTTAGCAAGACTTTTATATCATTCGATCAGGTATATTTCAGAACTCTATTTGCTTTACCACAATATGAGGGGACTTAGATTGGAGGACGAATTAATTTTAATGCTTGTTGTCAAATGCTGAATCTTTATAGATAATTCAAAATCATTTCTTGCACTACCTCTGAGAAAGAAATTTTCATCTTGTTACATGGACATTACAGTCTCTGTATCTGCAGTTGTGATTGTTTGCTATTGTGAGTAGTTGTTCACTTATCTGTTTGTACTTGTTAACGAATTCTTGTTAAGCCAGATTGAATCCTGGCGCAACCTCTAGATTAGAACACTTGGACCAAGGGCTACTGCTGAGCTGATCCATCTGCTCCATCATAAGCTGTCATTGTGTTGTTCTGTTCTTGTTTTTTTTTTTTTTTTTTACCTTATCTATTGAAGTATATCAGGTCACATAACTCACAAACCTTCAAAATTGAGTAGACAAATTTGAATGTCATAACCCTCAAAGGCAATTTAGCAAAGGTTATATCATGCATCATAACCTTCAATGCTGAAAGTAAATAATATTAGGAACATTAGAGATCATGTGATTGAGAGGTAAACAACAGACCTGGATCTAGAGATGGGTGGGTTTACAATCCAAATCATTTACAAATGGTCCTCCCACACTCAAAGGTTCATAACCGTACCCGTTAATAAAAGTTAAAAAACAGAGAACAGTTTGTTTATGAAGAAATTCATTGTTTTGTATTCTAGTTTGGGAAGAAAAATGCTTCTCTTTCACGATTTGAAAGTGACCCAAGCGAAATTTCTTTTATCACAAATCACAATCATGACCCTTGCAACTTAAAGCAGCATTAGCAATAGTAGGAGTGTGTGTCATAGGTCCTACAAGGCCACGATCAATTAGGAATAAGCCGACTTGTCAGTGTTGTTTGTTATCATTATGATCCTCATTGTCGTTCATCGCTTTCATTAATTTCTTTGGTCATAAATTAGAATTGATTGATGTATATAATGGTAATGAAGATATCATTTGGTCAAAACTTCAATATATGCTTCTATTCATTCCGAGTATCTGGGAGTGGAGTGTTAAGTTGGATCGAGCAATGAAGCTCAAGGTTGCAATACTTTGAGCCATGGGTTCGAGCGAGCAATGAAGCTCATGGTTGCTATACTTTGAGCCATGGGTTCGAGCAATGAAGCTCAAGGTTGTGAAACTTTGAGCCATGGGTTCAACCCCAACCTATGATCTTTATATATGGGATAGTGAAAAAAAAAAAAAATCTGTTTTTTTTTTTTGACCTCCCTTGTGAGGGTCCTTCAATCAGGCAATGACATTTTGTTGGAATCAGGCACCCAAGGGGTGGGGTTGAAAGTTGAAGGATAGGTTGATGCTCTCTATGGCTGGGTCACAACAGGGTCCCAAACTTGTAGGACGATGGGTCCTTCAAAATATCAGGCAGAGAGCCACTGGCAAATGCACAACAGCTCCAGGGATACCAAGCTCTAGTAGCCACATTTTGGTGGCCCCCTGGAGGGGGACAGCACCAATTGTGGTGTACTTAATCATGGACCCATCCTCAGGGAAACATCATCGAATTGTGTCCTTGAGAGGGTGCCCTCCAGCCCAGGGCACCCCCCCACCACTTTCTCTTTTCACTGTAGCCAATTACAGTAGCAACACGTGGCTCTTTCATAGCTGCTTCCGGGGGGTACGCGTGCTCGCACCTTGCAGACGAAGACACGTGGCAACACTTTAAGTAATGATGTCATCCGATTTTAAGGGGGAACCAAGTCCACCAAGGCAAGCATAGACACCAAAGAGTGATTCTCCATATGAGTAATTCCTCTTCCATTAATCTTCTTTTTTATTTAAATATTTCAAATGGAAGTTACAAATAACTAGTTGTAAGGGTAACAGTAGAGATGGGGGCAGTGGTTGTGACTTGTGAAAACAGAGGGAGAGGGAAAGAACCAACATGATGTCAAAAAAAATACAATTCCCTAAATGAAATTGATAGCATGAGCAAAATGAGTAGAAAAAGAGGCTTCTTTCCTTCCCTGGATGAATGGAGGAGATAGGGTTTAGGTTAGAGGGTACAAGAAAAAAAAAATGAAAAAGAGGGGGAATGACATATGCTATCATGCACACCCATGGTGTCTTTGGCTGCTGGATTCTTTCCAAAACCTGGCTGGGAGTCCATGCTGAGGAACTGGGAATGGGCTATACTGAATCCCACTTTGTGATCCTACAACTTCCCACCTGCAACCCAAATCATCAAACATCAACAAAAAGCCTTGTCAAAATTGTTTAGCACTCTAAAGATATTTCTCCTATTTAATTGTTTTAATCGTTTCCGCATTTCATCTAACAGTACTAATCCTGAATTATTAAACTCAATTATTAGAGCAGGTGTACGTCGTAATGAAGTCCAGATAGTCCATGGTTAGAATCATGGAATCACAAAAGTTTTGGGTCAGGAGATCTTCTAGCAGGGGACCTTTTACGGAGATGCGGCTTTTATGGCAGATGCCACAGTGTTATTAAGTGTGATTCTACAGAAGTATTCTACCATCATGATGTCTGTGTAACATACTTGAACTTGGTAACCAGATGGTGGATCAAAATAAGAATCTCCAGTTTGGCAAGCTCATTTCCAGGACATGCATGAACTCCATTTCCAAATGGCATAAATGTATTGGGTTTTGGTGAAACCTGCATACACCAATAGAAAAATACTAAATTTCTCTTTTCTCTTCTAAATTCCAAAAACTACAAGAAAAGAAAGAAACCTGAATTCTGTATTTGAATCCAACACCCATACCTCAAACCTGGAAGGATCAAAATCTTGAGGATCGGTAAAAAAATCGGGATTGTGATGAATGTTCCTGAACAAAGGCAGCACCTTCCATCCTTTTGGAATAAGATATCCTGCCACAATTCTCAGTAACAGTCAGTCCTCTTAAAACACTTACAAAAATTGTTTTAAAATGTATATAGTTCATCCATCTTACCCTTGTATTCAACATCAGTCACTGCTTCCCTAAATGTGAAAGATATGATGCTTGCCATCCTCAAGCTCTCTAATATAACCTGAAAATCCTCACCTTCCCATAATTAGCCTCTATTGCAAAGTAGTATAGTATGACTTAGTCTGGGACAGTAAATACCCTATAAGTAAATGGCATGTTTCTAGTCTGAGCCCATGTCAAGGGTTGGTTTCCAATGTTGTTTGTTTCGTATATCGCCTTTTGTTCGGCCTGCAAGTGAAGATTATTGTTAGTTAGAATAATCCCGGGTCATATAATTACAAATTCAGCATTTGAGACCAGATATGTGGTGAAATTAAGAGGTTTTGTGGAGTTCATGCCTTCACAGATTCTAGAAGTTCCTGGTCATCATGGAGGTACTTGAGAATCCATGTTAAGACACTAGCGGTTGTGTCTTGAGCTGCAAACAGCACTCCGATGATGTTATCTGCGATTTGATCGTCGGTCAAATTTTGTCCCTTTTCATCTTTGGAGTTCAAGAGGCAACCCAAGAGATCCTTCTCGAGTAATCTCTTCTCCTTCCTCTCACAGATAATCCCACTTAGAATATCATTTAGCCTCTTCCTTGCCTTTCAAAATTCATCAAGAAAAAAAATTAAGAGTGAAATAGTCACGAGTTTAGAGGGCTCTATAGAAGCTATGATTAGTTACAAGAATCACAGACTAGAGCTAGTAGTGTTAATCTTATGCTTACCAAGACGGCGTTGTGGTATGCAGTTCCCGGAAGGTTTGCAGGAAATGAATTGTAACCTTTATCTACTATGCTGTAGTTCTTCTTCAGCTCTTCTCTATAGTAGGTGTCCAAGTGACCGAAAATAGATAGAATACCAACGTCAAAAGAGAACTGGGAAGGATCAAGCAGAATCATAAATCAGAAAACCCCAATGATGAGAAATATAGACAGCCCATCAGCCAAAAAAAACAAAATTCCAAAGAGAACCATCTTCATAAAAATAAGGGAATAAGACAATAGATCATCACCTAGATGACTAAATTAAGATTTTTCATTAAAAAAAAAAAAAAATCCAAAAAGGCTTAAAACAACACGAGTTTCACATTACAAACTAGTATATATACAAGTATAATATCTAATCAGATAAGCCAAACCAACCTTCTTCATTTCATGGAAGGTGTTAACAACATGTTGGCCGGCCCATGACTCCAAGGCAGATACCGCGATGGCTTCGATATCGGGGACCAAATTTCGAATTGCCGTCGGGGAACACGATCCCTGAACCAACTTCCTCAGGCGAGTGTGGTAGTCCCCTTGGTGAAAAAACAAGGCAGATGGGCCAATCATTTTTTCCTTACTTTTTGGGTATGTGGGCTTAAACAAGTGAGCTTGAGTCACCAACACAAAGCGAGCTGCCTCGGGGCTCCCCAGCATAACACAAGGGCAACCAAGTATATGGGTCTTGAATATCTCCCCATACCTGCACAAACACTACTACATTTAAATCCATGAACAGAAAATTTTCAAAAAAATATTGACAAGAACAAGTAATAATGCTATAAAGAGATAGAAACCTTTTCTGCTTAGTAGAAAAGAAGACATTTGGGTCTTGAGAGTAGAGTTGAAGAGTCTGGCCCATATAAGGCCACCCCATTGAACCTGGAGGAAGCTTAGCTCTTTTTTGGGGTTCTCTTATGTGTTTTCTCAAGAAGAGATATGAGAGTAGAGTAGTGAGAAAGAGGAGAACATATACAAGGATACCACCCATCTCTCTCTCTGAAGGTAGGGGTGTGTGTGTGTTTTGGTGAAGGGATTGATATGGTGCAGGATATTTGAGACATTGAGGGGAGAGGTGGGTGGGTTTATATAGAGAGGGATGAAGGGATAATGTATAGAGAATACTCTGTTTTGGATGTTCCATTAAGCTTAAAACTTTGAATTGAAGTGGTGCAGCTAAACGTTTCCCAAATGTCTCATATACACCACAACAGTGTAGTGGGACATTTTCACACGTGAGAAGAGAGATTCTATACGCATTGTACACTCCAGAATTCTACTTCTTTTTTCCGACTATCCATATCTTTTGTAATCTCTTCCCTACCTATGTGGACCCATATATATAATCCCCACATGCCCCCTCCTAAATTTGAATTCACAGCAGATACCCAATTGGGGTATGGGAATTAACTTTGGCCATTCTATTCTAGCTTATTTGTCTTAATTTATTAGAAATGTAGTTGAAGTAACTACCTAGCATTTTCTTTTTCATTTTTTGGGGGTTAAAGTTGAATAGAAACACCAAGTATCTAAGAGCATTCCTAGCAGCCTCACCAAAAAGGCCAAAACTCACAAAAAGTTATTTTGGTGAGCCACTTTTTTAAAACACTCCCAACATGCTCACCATTTTAACAAAAAAATGAGAGAAAAATAATATTTTATTATTTGTGTGGGAAAACGAAAAAGGAAGGGAGAGAGACATTATTTTATTGTTTGTGTGGAACCACAATAAAGGAAGGGAGAGAGAAACCTTTATTTTATTATTTGTATGAGCCCACAAAAAAGGAGGGAAAAAGAAATTTTAGCTTTGGTGAGAATACTTGGTAAGTATTGTACACTCACCAAACCCAAGTCTTTATTTTACTGAGTTTTGGTGAGACTGCTGGAGAGAGTTTTTAGCACTTTTTAACCATTTGGCTCACCAGGCTGTTAAGAATGCTCTAAAGCATTCCTAACAGCCTCACCAATTTTTACTCACCAAAATTGCTAAAACTCACAAAAAGTGATTTTGGTGAGCCACTTTTTTAAAACACTCCCAACAGCCTCACCATTTTAACAAAAACCAATTTTTGCTCACTAAAATGGCCAAAACTCACAAAAAGTGATTTTGGTGAGCCACTTTTTTAAAACACTCCCAACAGCCTCACCATTTTAACAAAAAAATGAGAGAGAAACAATTTATTATTTATGCGGGAAAACGAAAAAGAAATGGAAAAAGAAACATTATTTTATTGTTCGTGTGGGACCAGGGAGAGAGAGAAACCTTATTTTATTATTTATGTGGGATCACAATAAAGGGAGGGAAAGAAAGATTTAACTTTGGTGAGTGTACAGTACTCACCAAACTTAGTGAGTACTGTAGACTCACCAAACCGAAATCTTTATTCTGATGAGGGTGCTGGGGACCTATTTTGACATTTTTTAGTGTTTTGGCTCACCAATATCACCAAAAAGTTATTTTGGTGAGGCTGCTAGGAATGCTCTAATCAACTCATCTTAGCTTCTTGTTTCTTAGATTGAGGTATGCTAGCCCTACTCTCATGAAATCTCTACTCTCGACTAAAAACAAGCATTTGTACATGCTTTCAATAAAATAAAATAAAAACATCATGTCCTTCCTTAACATGTGTTAGTTTTTGACAGAGTATGCAGGGCTAGCACTCCTCTTCTAGATTTTATTAGTAATTACATTTTTAGGATGCCAGCTTGCTAAGTTGGTAAAGTTGTTGACTATTGAAATTTGAAACCGCGACTCAGGTTCAAAATTGACCTTACCTGCTAACTCAATAACCATCTGGCTTGCTTAAAAAAGTTATTTTCTAAAAAATAAAAAAAACATAATGTCTTTGCTTTAACAAGTGTTAGTTTTTGACTTAATATGAGCTACTTGAGAGTAGGACTAGCACATGTCTTCTAGATTTTATTAGTTATATTTTTAAGATGCCAGCTAGTTTATTGAAATTTGAAACTGCCACTCGGGCTCAAAATTGACCTTACATGCTAACACAATAACCATCAGGCTTGCCTAAAAAAGTTATTTTCTAAAAAACAATACATCATATCATTGTTTTAACATGTGTTAGTTTTTGGCTGAGCATGAGTGGCCCGAGAGTAGGTCTAGCACACCTCTTCTAGATTTTATTAATTATATTTTTAGGATGTCGACTAGCTTAGTTGGTAAAGTAGTTGGCTATTGAAAGTTGAAACCGCAACTCGAGTTCAAAATTGACCTTACCTGCTAACTCAATAACCATCGGCTTATCTAAAAAAGTTATTTTCTAACATACCCAATTGGGTTTAAAAACTTATTAGTCATTTTTGGCTATTGATCTCTTCATTTCTCTAAAACTTATGCCCCCTATCTAATTTTTTTTAAAAAAACCTTTCATAGGATTGTTGTATGAAACATGCTAAGACAAATGAAACGATTTCAAAAACAAAGCGAAGCGAAACAAAAAACAAATCAGAAGAGGACATGAAAATTTACGTGGTTCGGCAAGATACCTACATCCATGAGCAGCGATGATTAATCACTAAACCAACAAGAAGCTTTTGCAAAACCCTCACAAATCATGTACCCCTTTACACTCAGTTTTTGCCTCTCACGTCTCTTCTATCGAATAAACTCTAAAATTCATTATATACATAGGGTTACAACATGAAAGGCAAAACGGGTCAAAAATACCATTTGCGGATGTCGCTTCGGGTCGTCAACTGGTCATCATGAATTCAAGTAGAATTCATGACAACTTTCCAACATGGATTTATTAGAGAAATAAATACATGGTCTAAGTGCCCAGAGCGTAGAGCGGGAGCAAGAGCACAAAATCGTTAAATTTATATATATATATATATAAACAAATATGAATAAACACATATGATACTTCACTCATTTATATGTTGATATGTATAGGCATAAATGCATTATAATCCTTTATATATGATTCATGATTCCTTATTTAACTTATATATTTTTTTGTACAATTACTTTTTTTTCTTTTTTGATCTTTTATTCAATTTCAAAAATATAATTCAATTTCAAGTATAACAATTATTGGGTTCTATTCCCGAGAGGGTGGGAGTTTGTATATACTCTCCACCCGCCTACTAACTGAACAGATTCTAACACCTAACCGACATTATGGCCTAAACGTATATCTCAAACCAAAAAAAAATCATATTTACCAAAGTCTATTTAAACTATGATTGCATAGTCTATCAACTTTTTTTTTTGGATAACTTACTGCTTATGCTTAACTAGGAAGATCCCTCATAACGTCTTGGAGGGGAGCTTCGCCTTGTATTTAAACTTGGCATAAATTCTTATATTTAAGTTGAGGCAGAATTTTTGTCCTACAAGAATTTTAATGTGGTGGGAGGACTTCGAGCATTTTCAAGCGGATGGACAAAGATGTGTCATCCTGATCAATTCCTTTCTTTTGTATCAAAAAAGAGAAAAATTGAGCCATGGTAAAATGTTAAATTTTATTTTTTAAAAAGGATAAATTACACAAACCTCCCATGAGGTTTGGCAAAGTTACACAAACTACCTTTTTATTTTTCCATGTGTAACATAGGGTGTTCCCAAAGCCTTCAAGCCAAGGGCTAGTCCTTTCGGATATCTGCAACGACCCACTCGAAATTTTCCCTACTGATACTAGGGTAAGTTGAGGAGTGGAGTTGAACACACGACCATAGGAAGCAAACCTAGGACCTTAGCCAACTGCATCAACTCCTGATGGGTTGTGAATTATAGTGCCCTCCCCTCTACTTTCATTCTCAGTAATAGATTATCTCTTTCGATAGTATACCGATGCTCCTATTTCTGATTTAGACAATTTATAAATGTTTGATAAGCAGATTTTTTTTGTCATGCGTCCGTCGAGAGACCCATCTTGACATTTAACGGTTGGATTATGAGAAAAATTATCATATGTCACGTTATTAGAAGCTGCTCATTGGAGACTTTAATTTATAAATGTCCGATTGAACTAATATTTTGCAACGTGTCTCTCAAGAGACCCATCTTAACATCCAATGATCAAATTCTAGAACAACTTACATGTGTTACATTATTAGGAATCACTCATTGAAGACTTTAGTGACTATGACTTACTTATTAATGTATGATTGAGTTAATATTCTTGAGAGATCCATCTTAACATCTAACAGTCGAATTTTAAATCAATCAGTAATGTCTCACGTGCTCATGAAGGCCTTCAATAAGCAACTCCTAATAAAATGATACCTCACGGGTTGTTTCAGAATCTGACTATTGAATGATAAGATGAGTGTCTCCTAATAAAATGATACCTAATATTTTGTTTCAGAATCCGACTCTTGAATGATAAGATGAGTCTCCTCATGAAGATGGGGCCAAAAATCAGCTCATGTGAACATTGAAGAAGGTCCGATAAAAATAGGAAGATCGTCGTTATCGATTACCTAGAACAATATAGTTTCAAATATTGGAGGGGGTTTTTTGCAATTAGACCAAGTAATTATCCCTAAAAAAAATAAACGTTGGGAGTACGTTTTCGGCATTTCCTAATGTGGGAATCGTTAACGGCGAATAATAGTGAGCCGGCGAACGTATCCCAGCATTAGCAAAAGGGACGGGACCCACCTTGGGGAGTGCAGTACAGCTAACACGTTGGAGGGCTTGGGATCTTTTACAGGGTCAGGAAGCCCTATCAGGATCTCCAACCTTCGAGATCGGATGGTCCTACTGTCCTGTCGTTATAAAGATGGGGCCCATATGTCAATAGCGTACGGAAAGAAGCGGACGTGGAAGTCTATGGGAGTATGGGACTATTGGGATGGACCCCCTCCGACCATCAACCATCCTTCTCCTCCTCGTTTTGTGACGTGGATTTCGTGGAAGTGGGACGTCAGGTGCCTGTCACGATTGCAGCTAGCTGGATCCCCCAAGAGTCGACATCCCGGTGGACCATTTCTAGAGACTTCGGACACGATGAAGGTGACTCTCGGACGGTCCCTCCCCAAACACTCTGCGGTTTTCATCCAATCGCATCTCTCTCCTATTTCCTTCACTAAGGAATTATATGTTTTGTCTCAGCAGTGCTTAGCTTACCTTTTTCTTTTTTTAACTATGGGTAAGTTTAATTTTTATTTTCCTTCTAAGAAATCAAAGTTAAATAGATGAATAGTAGGGGTGAGTGACTCTTAACTAACACAAACGCGTGGTCTTCTCTCCCAAGTTATAATTTTTATGGGTAAGTTCCCAAGAACATAGTGTAGTGAGAAAACGAGATTATATTTGTTCACCCATCCCATCTTGGTTTTTACAAAATAAAATATTAATCATAATTTAATTAAATTTAATCATAGTTAAAATGGGTTAAAAAGGGAATAGGGACATGGCGGTCCGCTCGTCAACAGACTGTGTGGTCCGCTAATCACTGCCCCATATGTTTATTTGGGGAAATGTTTAACGGACCACACATTTCACTATCTAACTGAATGTTGGTTTTCATTGGTCCACGTCTTCCTTTTTAATTCTCACTAATTATGATTAAGATTTAATCACCCTTAAGATTTATCCATTTAAACTTTTATTTTTATAAAAAAATTATTAACCTTAATTTAGTTAAATTTAATCATATTTAAAAGAGGTGTAAAAAAGGACACCTGGACAAGCTTATGGTTACTTTATTTATTTTGGTCCACACATCATAGACATAAGATCTTCTCCAGTTGCAACTGGTTAAGAGACAGCCAACATTTACACCCCCGCCTGTTGCGTGAGTGGTAAGGGTTGTGGCCTCCCAAGGGGAGGTCTGGGATCTAATTCCCCGGTAAGGGTTGCAACTGCTCCAATGCCCAACTAATTTCTGACCGCTGACTCAGGTAAATGATTTCTGACCTGTGGGGTCCAAAAAAAAAAAAAGTAAAAAACCGCCAACAGTTTACTTTGCTCACACACTCATGAGTCATGTCTGTACTTTCAGGCATGTGCGTATCATATTGTCAAACAAAGTTTTGGTTCACGTACACGCATCTTAAAAGGCGCACACATGGGATACGTGGTTAGTGTTTGGCATGAACACTTGGCACTGGCGGCCTTTTTGCGAATTGCAACCGGACCCAAGTCTTAACTATGTAAGATACCCTGTCCACCGTTGGAGCAATTCAGATTTTTTTTTTTTTTTTCCTGCTGGCCACAGTCCCAAAAATTTACTTTTTTTTTTCCAAAGTCTCGTGATGGGGTTCATCACGTGGTGTTGCTACCCCTTTCCTTTTAATAAATTTTAGAAAAATAAATTTCTAAGGAAGCATTAAGGGTTTATATCAATTATTTAAATAACATGAAAAGGTAAGGACACTTGTCATTGTATTACTGTGTGAGCTTGGAAGTCTATGACAGAGGCCCGGAAAAGAGCCATGAAGAGAGAGGGGGGAGGGGGATCAAGAAAATTAGCGGTTTCATAGAGAACAATCAGGCATGCATTAAATCCGAAAACTTATAAATTCTCTTATAAGAGGATGCAAAGAACACTATACATTCTTTTACGAAAACTTATAAATTCGGGCATTTTGTAAGTTTTGTTATTGTGAGAGGAAAAATACCGGACGGACACGCGTCTGCAGCAGCTGCTTCCATGTCCTGGTCTACTGGTAAAAGGCTGGAGCGGAGGGTGTGGCACCCTGACCTGTACTCCGATGGTAAAGTCAGTAGGGGTAGAAGATGGTGAACAGTAAGCACAAGAATAAACACTGAAAGAAAAATGCTCAAGGTACTAGGAGTACTGAACACGTATTCTCGGATCTGGGTTCATCATCCAATCCCTCTGCACTAAAAATCACGGGGTTTTTATAGGGCAAGGCTGGTATGGCCATCGATGACCATAGATGGCCATAGGTGTCCATACCACGTGTCTTAGCACTCATTGCCAAATATCTGAGATATATCTGCCGTCGGTTGCATTACACGTGTGAGCCCCCCCTAAGTCCAATCGGACGGGATCGGACGGTACGCAGAAGTGACCAGCATTAAATGCCAAGACAGTGCTTTCGGCACGAAACGGCAAGTTCGGCACACTTGTCGGAATTATGGATCGCCTCCTGATCTCTTCCTCCTACGAGTCGGTCTCGTTGTTGACCCAAGCTCGGTTACGGCGTAGATGCCTCAAAACACAGCACGACCTCGTTGTCGGTGAGACAACGGTCTCGTTGTTCGCGCAACGATAACGACGTTGTCAAGAGCACCACGTTCACGTTGTGCTCTAGACAACGAGTACGTCGTCAAAGTCACAACGGAGACGTTGTTCTGCAAGAGAACAAAGACGTCGTAATGCGCACAACGGGATCGTTGTGTATCGGACAACGCGTGACCCCAATATTTTAAGCACGTGACCCCAACTTGTGTCCACGTGTCACTTTCGTGAACAAAACGACAAAAACGAGCTCGTCCCTCAACGCTGAGTTGGTTTTACGAATTTTATCCGTTACAATTTGTCCCTTTATGATGCTTGGAACGTGGTTCGAAGCGTCATAAACGGACAAAAAGATCATACCTGGCACTGCTCCGGAAGACGAAACGTTGCGTGCTTTAAACGCTTGCTGGGAAGGTCGACCGTTCACGCCAGCTGGTTACGCGTGCGAACCGTCACGTCTATTCAATGCGGACAGGCTGTCATCATTACCGTTTTAAATTTCGAGAATGCTTTAATGACCCCGACGGTTACTCTTCTTGGTGAGAAGACGATCCTACCACTGCTCTTAATCCCGTTGATACAGGTGTACGGCTTAGATGAAGGGCAGTGGCGTATTTTCACAAACCGGAGATGCTTATAAAATCCTACCGATTCTTCCTTCTCTTTCACCCTGTTTCATCAAGCACTGTTACTCTGCCGAATTCTCTTCTCATCTGAAAGTTCATCTTCCTCAAGCTCTTCAACAATCTCTCTGAGTTCTTCGGTTCGGTACGCCCTTCACCCCTATCTCTTATTATTTCTTTATTGTTTCTCCATTTCTCTCTTCTCTGGCTCTCAGAGCGATTCTGCTCTGTCTTCTCTGTTTACTGTTTTTGCCCTTCTTCGCTGTTTCTTCCAACCACCATGGCCGCCATCGTTCCCGTAGAACCCGCTAGGCTAGAGGAAGTTAGAGGCCCTTCCGATGATGAGGCCAGTTGCACAGGTAGCGCACCTCACGGTGCCTATATTGAAAAATCCTCAGTTTTGCGCCAACACCAGTTGGTATATCTGAATCGTTACAGGGAACGTTTCGACTTCCCATCCAACGTCAATCTCCACTTCAAGCGAGATGATGTTATCATTGATAGGCGATCGGCCTGTACCGTTGTCTATCTTTCCCAGCTTGAGGCTGGCCTTCGCTTCCCTCTTCATCCTGTCTTGGATGAAGTTCTGTCCACCCTGCAACTTGCTCCGGGGCAGATGGACCCGAGCTTCCATAAGTACATGTCCATGATGATCAAATTCATCAAGGACGGCTACCCAATAGAGGCTAGACACCTATTTCACTTCTGCCATGCCGTCAGATGCCGAAACAATGACGATGGTCTGTACTCCTACTATTCGTGGAACAAGAAACCCCACTATCCAGAGCTCGTCTCAGGCATTCTCGATAGAGAAAGAAAATGGAAAGCCACTCCATTCGTTGTCTCTGGCGGCTGGAAGGCAGAGAATTCCTCGGTCCCCAACGTCTTCCGAGTGGAAGCAGGTATACCACTAGTCATCCGTTGTCCGTTGTGCGCCATTGTCCTGGCTACGCTCTCGTTGTACGCTGTATCTTCTTGTCCTGCTAACTTCCTCGTTGTACTCATTTTGCTTTCTCTTGTGTGCAGTGGACCCAAAGAAATTCTCATACAAAAAGTTGGCCCCAGAAGAGGAAGGCCTCCTTACTGGTATTCGTCGTGCTCGAGGTGGGGAATACATCAGGTGGAAGCCACTCAACCCCGACACGCGGGTCTCGGCCAGCACTCCAGCAGCTACCCAACAACAGCAACAGCAACAAGGCGCCTCCACTTCCTTACCTTCACCAGCCCTTCATCTAGCTGAAGAAGAAGAAGAAGATATGACCGATACAAATCCACCCCCGCTAAGCAGGAAGCCGAGGTCTGCTCGCCCTGTGGTCCAGCCGCTTCCACCGCCACCACCGCCAACGAAGAAAAGGGGCCATTCCTCTAAGGGTACAGCGACTGCTGACCCGAAGAGAAAAATGCCCACCCAGGCCGAGCACGAGGCCAGGAAGAAGGCCAAGGCGGACAAACGCCTGGAGAAGGAGATTGCAGCCATTGCTGCTCCCCCTTCCGACCCTGCCGCTCCTCCAACAAGTCCGGGAGCCGAGGTGACAACGGCAGTGCCCGAGGCCAGCTCGGAGCCTGGCCCTTCTCGAGCTGCCACTGCCCCAGCCAGCACGAGTTCCGCTGTGGTCGCCCTGGCTGCAACGGAAGCCGGTACAACGAGTCTCCCGGCCAGTATGCTGCCGTCCTCCGCTAAGGATTGGTCTCCCGACTTCACTCGGTTCGGGGTGCCGACCGTGAATGAGTCGGCGAAGAGCTCGGGGACGGTTGCCCGAGCTCTGACCCATGCGATGAGGCTCCCCCGGGACATCGCTGAGGTCGGCCAACTCCACTTAGCCGACCTGTCCTACGCTGCCTGCCAGTCCGTGGCAACAGTAAGCTCCTCCTTCCCTCGTCTCCTATCTTGATTGTTCGAAATACTTCTTCTCGTTGTGCTAACGCCCAGGCATCTCCTTGCAGATGAACACGCTCGTGCAAGAGCTCTGTGATCGCAGCCAGGATAAGTACACTCAGCTGCGAGACGGGATCAACTACTGGAAAGACAGGACGGAGATGCTGGAGAGGACTCTTGTCGAAGAGAGACTCAAGGCAGACTTTGATCTGTCTCAAGCCAAGGCTGACACGACTCGTGCTGAGGTAAGGCTAGGCACTGCCACCAAGGTACGGGAAAAGGCCGAAGCTGAGGCACGAGCAGCAAAGGAGGCCGAAAAGAAGGCCAAGCAGGAGGTGGAGAACGCTGTTGTACGCATCAGCGAGCTGGAGCATGTCTCCCAAGTCTTGGGCAGACAACTAGAGGAGACCGAGGCAGCCAGGGTAGCACTGGCGGAGGAGCTCGAGGAGGCCAAGAAAGCCAAAGAGGACACCGAGAGGTCCGTGACCCTGAGACTGCAACAGCACTACCAGTCTCAGCTGGACACGCTCTTGGATGAAGATCGTGCTGAGACCGAGAAAGAGGTTCTCGACTCGCTCCGCCAGCAAGGCCGCCTGAAGGAAGACAATGAAGAGGATGCCACCACGTTCTCCGAGCTTCCGAGCAAGGAACTGATCGAGCTCGACAACGAGCCCGAGGTGCAAGGCGTCGAGCTGCCTCACTTTCTTGAAGGTCCTGCACCCCTCCCGACCGAGCTATCCTCCGAGCCAGCTGCCCCAGAACTCCCTGCTGCCGATGAAGCTACTCTGGTGGAAGCCCCGACTGCTGAAGCCTCTACTCCTGCCCCTGCTACAACGGTGACAGAGGCCGAACTTGAGCTCGTCTGACCTGCTATCCCTCTGATCTCCTGCTCTTCTGGTCCCTTGCCCCTTCCTATGTTTCTGCTTCTTTCTTTTGTTGATGTAAATTCTTATTTCTCCCCTTTATGGGAGTTTCTCTCTGTACCCGCCCAGAAATGGGCTCTTGCTATGAATAGATCGCTCATTTCTTTTTTATTTGTGTTTGCACTTTTTTCTCCTCGTAGCATAGTACGACGCATGCACACAGAATAAGAAAGAACACACCATGAGTAACTGAATGATTTTTCACAGTTCACTGCACCGATGTTAATGCGGTGTCTCGCTACGTGAATGCTTGGATGTTCACGAGATTATAACTGTTGTATACCACAAAAACTATTTTGACCAAAACACTATGAGCAAAACACCTTGAGTAGAATGCTATGATCAAAGCACAACGAATAAAACACTACGAGCAGAGTACTACGATTAAGTACTACGATCAAAGCACTACGAGCTAACACTACGGGTAAAGCACTACGATCGTTCACCAGGGACAAAGCACTATGATCGTTCACCATGAGCAAAGCACTATGATCGTTCACCATGGGCAAAGCACTATGATCGTTCACCATGAGCAAAACACTATGATCGTTCACCATGAGCAAAACACTTATGAAAAATCACTTATGATCAAGCATTGCGAGCAAGCACTGATCCAGACACATCATTCGCGTAATTCACTGTGAATGCAATCTGACAAATAAAATTCATAGGACGAACGCAATGTAACTCAGTTCCGAAGCACATGCTCAGGGGATGTCATTAAGATAAGCCACTAGAATTGCTCAGATGACACCCTTATATGAGCCACTCGTGTTCGTTGTGAGTACGTTGTTCAGTCAAAACTTTATTTGAATTACTTGCAAAACATTCACGGTATCACACTGATGAATCAGATAGAGAATAGTGTAAACAATGAGCAGACACAAATCACATGTTGAAATATGAACACTACGATTATGTTAAAGCACTGAAAACTTGTAAGCACGACGATGTATGTAAATAGCATTTCACAGATTCTATTGAAAGAATTGCCTCAAATTCATGATGTTCCAAGATTTCGAGATGAGGTTACCTTGCAAGTCTTTCAAGTAGCAGACTCCAGGACTTCCCAATCGTTCCACGATATAAGGCCCTTCCCAGTTTGGTCCCAACTTGCCACTGTTAAGCTCTCTTGTGTTTTGGAACACTCTTCGGAGGACGAGATCACCGACTTGCAGCACTCTCCGTTGTACTTTCTTGTTGTAGGCCTTCCTCAATCGCTGCTGATATCTCCTCATCTGAATACTAGCATCTTCTCGCTTCTCTTCTAGCAGGTCAAGATGAATAGCCATGAGTACTGTGTTCTGATCTTTCTCTCCATCCTTCTTCTTGCTGTGCCAAGAACGCACTGTAGGCAAACTAATCTCTGTAGGAATGACAGCCTCCATGCCATACGCTAGAGAGAAAGGAGTTTCGTTGGTAGGGCTCCTTGGAGTCGTTCTGTACCCCCACAAAACGTTGTGCAGTTCGGTGGCCCACTTCCCCTTCGAATCTTCCAATCTTCTTTTCAAGGCATTGAGAATATTCTTGTTGGCTGCCTCGGCTAACCCATTCCCCTGAGGATAATATGGGGAAGAGAAGACATGCTTGATCTTCAACTCGCTGCAAAAGTCGGCAATTATACGTCCTGAGAACTGTTTCCCGTTGTCAGTAATGATGGACTGCGGTATGCCAAACCTACAGATGATATGCTCCCACAAGAACTTCTTCACCTCTTGTTCTCTGATACGTGCAAGGGGAACGGCTTCAATCCACCGTGAGAAGTAGTCAGTTGCCACTAAAAGAAAGACTAGATTCCCTGGAGCCCTCGGGAAAGGTCCCACAATGTCAAGTCCCCACCGCGCAAATGGCCAAGGTTGTGATACAGTGTTGAGCTCTTGAGCTGGAGCATGAATCAAGCGAGCAAACCGCTGGCACTGGCTGCACCTCTTCACGTACTTCTGAGCATCGGCCTGCATATAAGGCCAGAAGTAACCTTGCCCCAGAGCTCGATGGGCAATGGTTCTCCCGCCCGAATGAATGCCACATATACCTTCATGTAGCTCAGCAAGTATTTTCTCCACGTCTGCAGGATGAACACACTTCAGCAAGGGACCACCAAAAGATTTCCTGAACAATTCTCCTTGCACCAAGGTGTAACGAGATGCCTTGAACTGAATGCGTCTTGACTCCTTCACACTGATAGGGAGAACTCCGTCCTTCAGATAAACCACCAACCCTGTCATCCAGCTCGGGACTGGATTGACAAAGAACACTTCTCGCTGTGCCTGAAGAGTTATCGAAGGATACTCTTGAAACTCCATCAGAATAGCCCTGGGCTCGTCAGCCTGCACCATGGAAGCTAGATACGCCAAAGCATCAGCATGCCTGTTCTCATCCCTCCGGGTGTGCCTAATCTCCACAACGGTGAATGTTTCGCACAACGAACGAACGAGAGTAGCATACTGCTTCATTCGATCGTCCTTGCATTCATAAACACCATTCACCTGATTCACCACGAGCTGTGAATCACAAAACACTCTCAACGTGGAGATCCGCAGCTCTCGTGCACTCCCCAACCCAAGGAGTAAGGCTTCGTACTCAGCCTCGTTGTTGGAGGCAGTGAACCCAAGACGCGACATTTTCTGCACCTTGATGTTGTCCGGACTTACAAGCACAACGCCCAGTCCTGAACCACTGAAATTGGAAGATCCGTCCACGTATAACAGCCAACCGCTCCATTCCGACGACTCGGCCCCTTCCACAACGGCATCTTCGTTGTCAACTTCAATTGGGAGCTCCCGTAGATCAACAACCATGTCCTCTGCCTCCTCTTCCACAGGGAAATCAGAAAGAAAACCCGCCATTGCTTGCCCCTTCTCTGAACTCCTGGCCCGATACTGGATATCGAACTCACTCAGAGCTACTGCCCACTTTGACATCCTCCCCGCCAACTCGGGTCGTCCCAGCACGACTTTTAAAGGATACGTTGTGATGACAACGATAGAATGAGCATGAAAGTACGGACGAAGCTTCTCTGCAGAAAAGACAAGAGCCAGACACACCTTCTCGAGCTTGCTATAATTGCACTCTGCCTTGAGAAAGGTTTTGCTGATGAAGTAGACAGGCTTCTCCACGCCATCACAGCTCCTTACCAGGACGGAACCAAGGGCTTGCTCTGAAACAGACAAATAGAGATATAAGACTTCACCTGGCTCTGGCACCGAAAGGATAGGAGCTAAGCCTAAATACTCCTTCAAGGCAAGGAAAGCTCGGGAACACTCTGGGGTCCACGCAAAAATGGAGTCCTTCCTCAGCAGCTCGAACAGAGGTTTGCAACGATCGGATGACTTGGAAATAAACCGGTTGAGCGCAGCAATCCGGCCCGTCAGCTTCTGGATCTCCTTCTTCGACTTAGGCTCTGGCATGTCCAGCAAAGCCCGGATCTGAGCTGGATTAGCTTCAATCCCCCGCTGACTCACAAGATAACCCAAAAATTTCCCCGAGGTGACTCCGAAGGTGCACTTCTCTGGGTTGATCTTCAATTGAAAGATCGCAGCACTGAGAAAGGTTCAGCAAGGTCTGCCACAAGAGTACCTCGTACTCGACTCTTCACAACGATATCGTCGATGTACACTTCAACCGTCTTGCCAAGGAGTGACCCGAACATGAGATTCATCAGACGTTGGTAGGTGGCACCTGCATTCTTCAAGCCAAATGGCATCACCCGATAACAGAACAAACCTCGCTCCGTTATGAAGGTGGTCTTCTCTCGATCTGCTTCCGCCAGGAGGATCTGGTTATAGCCCGAATAACCATCCATGAAGGATAACATCTCGTGGCCAGCAGTGGCGTTGATGAGCCTGTCTATCCTTGGCATGGGAAAAAAGTCCTTGGGGCACGCCTTGTTGACACCGGTGAAGTCGATGCAAACTCTCACCTTCCCGTTCTTCTTAGGCACAGCCACAACATTGGCTATCCAGTCAGGATACTGCACCTCCTGAATGAACCCGAACTGGATCAGCTTGTCAATCTCTTCGTTCACTGCATCATGATAAGCTGGAGCAAGCCTCCGAGGTTTCTGCTTTACTGGAGGGATGGCAGGATCAGCATTGAGGTGATGGCAGATAACACTCGGATCGATGCCAGTCATGTCTTTGTGAGACCATGCAAAGACATCAAGGTTCTGCTTAAGGAAGTTCAGTAACTCGAGCTCCTCCTCCGTTGTCAAGCTCGTCCCGACCTGCAACACCTTTGGCTCTTCCTCTGTTCCCAGATTGACGGCTTTCGTGGGCTCGACGGAAGGTCTGCACAACGATGTCTCCGAGCTCTCTTCCACAGCGGGAGCAACCTGTAACTGCTATGAGGGCGCAACGGAAGCAGGAAAATCGCACTTCTGCGAAGCCAACTGATCGCCTCTGATCTCCTGAGGCCCGTCCTGCGTTGGGAACTTCAACACCTGGTAGTACGAGGACGGAACAGCCTTCATCTCATGGGTCCACCAGCGACCCAAGATGGCATTGTACGGTGATGGCGCGTCCAGGACAGAAAACCTGGTCTGGAGGACAACGGGTCCAGCCACAACGGGCAAGACAACGTCGCCTACAGGCTTCATCGAGCTACCATCAAATCCGTACAGGGGCGTCTGAGCAGGGATGAGGACGGAAGGATCCAGCTTCATCTGAGTGAAAGCATGAAGGTACAAGATGTCCGCTCCACTCCCCGAATCCACGAGCACTCTCTTGATGTCGAAGTCTCCTATTCTCATGGTGAGAACAAGAGCAACATAGTGAGGTCGGATCACTCCTGCCAGATCACGATCAGTGAAGGTGAGTGCCTGCTCAACGCTTCTGCTAGGCACTTGCACCTGGCACACTGCAGCCTCATGAGACAGCTTCCTGGCCTTCGCCCTGAAGTTCCTCTCCACATCAGTTTCCGGCGTGTGCACGCGGCAAATGACATTGATCGTACCCAAGGAAGCTCCTCCACTGGTACTGGGATTATCGGCGGGTTCTCTTCCACGAGCTTGGGACACCGGCTCCCTGGTACGCTCCCTACCGCCGTTGTCAGAAGCAAGATACTCTCCCAAATACCCCTCCTGAACAAACCTCTCCAAGTATTCTCTCAGAATACGGCATCGATTGGTGAGATGACCACGGCACTTATGATAATGACAGTACTCATGCACCCGTGGCCCCGATGTAATATCCGGCACCGCCCTCGCCGGCCACTCAAAGTATGGCTGATCTTCCATTGACCTCATGATGGTCGCCGGGCTGACCGTGAAATTGATGCGCGGTGTCTGATCTGCAAAAGGTCGCCTCTCATTAGGCTGCACGCCTCTCTCGTGCTGTACTTGAGGCTGCACCGGGCGTGGCTGATACTGTTGCCTCGCCTGCTGGTCATTAGGACGTCTCTCCGTCCTGCTCTGATGCTGGTTAAAATTTCTCTCAAACGGGCGCCGATCCGGCTGATCCCGTTGAGTCACATACACAACTTTCTCTTTCCGCTTCCTCGGTGGCGAGTCCTCAGATGATGAAGACTCGTGTTGCTGCTTCTTCTCCTTCCTCTTCGATGATCGATGTGCCCTCTCCACGACATCCACTGCTCTCGCTCTGGGCTTCGGTACTGACAAGACGGATACGTCCTCCTCGTACCTCCCGTACTTGGTGGCACGTACCATCAGCTCGTCCATCTTGACAGGATAGTCAAGAGCTAAGGACTTGTAGAGCTCGGAATGCTTGGGGATAGCATTCTTGAAAGCGGCGATGCAGCTTGCTTCGTCAACCTTGTCAATATCGTGGACTTCATCGGTGAAACGCGAAATGAAGTCCTTCAAGGATTCGGCCGGCTTCATTCTCAAGGAGAAGAGAGTATCTGCACCTGCCTTCTTCTTCTTATTGATGATGAAGCGATCAATAAAGGCCGACCGGAGCTCTGAGAAGTTACTGATGGAACCAGGAGGCAAGTTTCGAAACCACTTCGATGCTGCCCCAGATAGGCTGTTGGGGAAAGCCTTGCAATAAAGATCATCATCTGGGTTGCGAACAGCCATCGCATGCTTGAAGTCAAACAAATGCTCCTCCTGGTCGGTCTTTCCAGTGTACATGGAGAAGATCGGAGTTATGAACTTGGAAGAAGTATAAGACTGGTTAATGGCATCCGTGAAAGGAGAGTTCTCAACGTTCTCCTTTGCTGACTGAGCAAAGTGGTCAGGAATCCCTCCCTTCATGCTCTTAACACGAGCACCGATTAAAGCCTCCACTTCCTTGGCTGTTACCCAAGTCTTCTGGGTGTCTGCACCTCCGGTACCCACTCTCAGGTCCTCTCTTCCTGCTCCTTCTCTGAAATCCACACGATCCGAAGGGATGCTCTGCTCTGCCCGAACCGGAGGCTGCCTTACATCCCCTTCAGTAGGAAGAAGCACAAACCTGGTTTCACGGTTCTCCGGGGCAGAAGGAGAAGAAGAGAAGTCAAACTGGCGTCTCAAGGAAGGCCTCTGCAGTGGCACCTCCTCCACCTCGAGCCTGCTATGCTCGAACGCCTCCAGCCTTGCTTGCATCGACTGTTGCTGCCTGGTGATTTGGTCAAGAACAGACTGCTGCAGTTGCAGCATCCCCAAGACGCGATCTGAAACAGAGAGCTCAGCAGGGGAGGCATGGTCCTTTCTGGTTGCCCAGACGAAGGACTGACTCCAGGATTGTGCACGACAGAGGGTATGAAAGAAGTGGCGTGAGGGGTTTGATCCTCATGCCCGAACACTTCTGACTGGTCTGCCATGATCGCAGAGAGCAAAAAAAAAAAAAAAAGGGGGGGGGGGTCCGTTTATCACTTCCCACAGACGGCGCCAATTTTGTGAGAGGAAAAATACCGGACGGACACGCGTCTGCAGCAGCTACTTCCACGTCCTGGTCTACTGGTAAAAGGCTGGAGCGGAGGGTGTGGCACCCTGACCTGTACTCCGATGGTAAAGTCAGTAGGGGTAGAAGATGGTGAACGGTAAGCACAAGAATAAACACTGAAAGAAAATGCTCAAGGCACTAGGAGTACTGAACACGTATTCTCGGATCTGGGTTCATGATCCAATCTCCTCTGCACTAAAAATCACGGGGTTTTTATAGGGCAAGGCTGGTATGGCCATCGATGACCATAGATGGCCATAGGTGTCCATACCACGTGTCTTAGCACTCATTGCCAAATATCTGAGATATATCTGCCGTCGGTTGCATTACACGTGTGAGCCCCCTCTAAGTCCAATCGGACGGGATCGGACGGTATGCAGAAGTGACCAGCATTAAATGCCAAGACAGTGCTTTCGGCATGAAACGGCAAGTTCGGCACACTTGTCGGAATTATGGATCGCCTCCTGATCACTTCCTCCTACGAGTCGGTCTCGTTGTTGACCCAAGCTCGGTTACGGCGTAGATGCCTCAAAACACAGCACGACCTCGTTGTCGGTGAGACAACGGTCTCGTTGTTCGCGCAACGATAACGACGTTGTCAAGAGCACAACGTTCACGTTGTGCTTTAGACAACGAGTACGTCGTCAAAGTCACAACGGAGACGTTGTTCTGCAAGAGAACAAAGACGTCGTAATGCGCACAACGGGATCGTTGTGTATCGGACAACGCGTGACCCCGATATTTTAAGCACGTGACCCCAACTTGTGTCCACGTGTCACTTTCGTGAACAAAACGACAAAAACGAGCTCGTCCCTCAACGCTGAGTTGGTTTTACGAATTTTATCCGTTACATATTCCATTAACAGTAAGCCTCCAAACAAATTTGTCTTCCCTTGAGTTACCAAGAGTACTCTGAACATGCTGAAGTTCATCCCAAATGCCATTAAGGTTAAGCGATATAGGAAGTGTAATGGATAAAATTCGTAAAATGTTTAAGTGTTGTGAAGATGAGCATATCTTCGTTGTTATGACATCGGATAAGAGACTCGTATTCGCATTGAGTACGAGTATGAACCCGATGTCTTCAAGACAATGAACCCGTTGTCCTCAAGACAATGAACTCGTTATCCTCAAAACAACAAACCCATGCTTAGTTCAAAAACGAGACCGACTTACATGACAAAATAATCAAGAGGCAATCATTTGACTCTGTTGTTAGGTGAAAAGTACTGTCTTGACATTTAATGCTTGTCATCTCAATACACTGTCGACCCCAGACTGACCTAACTAATAGTAGGCTCACACGTGTGACACGTAAGACTCAAGATTTTTTTGACATATTTGGTAATGAGTGTAAAGCAAGTGGCGTGGCCATCCATGGACATGTATGGACATACAATCTGAGCTTATAAATACCCCAAGAGACTCAGTTCATAAGGATCACGAAATTTCATATTTCTTACTCATACTCCTTCAACCTTTCTTACTGTACTTCATCTTCTGCCTATCTTAACTTTGGCATTGGAGTGTATTACAGGTGCACATCATTCTCTTCTACCTCATCAACAATCGGAGTTGTGCTATCTTCCTTCTACCAGTAAACCAGACTTTGAAGGAGCAGGTGATGCGTGGACACCCAGGAAAATTCCCACACAAAAAATGGCACCGTCTTTGGAAATCTTGTTAAATGAACCTCCCTTGCTCTTCTTATCCACCATGTCTGATCAAACCCCCATACCCCTGGTTGAGGATATAACCCCTTAAACCACTCCTATTGCATCTACTGTGTTACAAATTCCAAGACCAGAAGTTGGGTAGCTCCAAGGAAAGGCTTCTCAAACCAGTCAAATCTTGCTACTGTTGCAGCAACAACAAGCCACTCTAAATAGTCTAACAAGCCTGCATCAGTCATTTCAGGAGAGGCTAGACGCTTACGAGCATGGCATGTGTGAAACAAATGTGGATTCCGGCCTTCTCGGTGCCCAAATCGGGGAAAACGGCCTCGGAATCGCTCGAAACCAACTCCAACACTTATGATATATTGAAATACACGTGCTAGAAGAAACGGGATCAGAATTCGACCCCCGGTTTGGATTTGGTGGAAGGTGGTAGGTTTAGGTCAAAGTATACTTGAGAAACATGAATTCCGACTTTCTCAATGTCTAAATCGGGCAAACGGCCTCGGAATCGCTCGAATCCAACTCCAACGCTTAGGATATTTTGAAATACACGTGTTAGAGGAAACGGGATCGAAATTTGACCCCCGATTTAGATTTGGTGGAAGGTGGTAGGTTTAGGCCAAAGTATACTTGAGAAACATGGATTATGACCTTCTTCGTGCCCAAATAAGACAAACGGTCTCAGAATCGCTCGAAACCAACTCTAATACTTAGGATATATTAAATACACGAACTAAAAGAAACGAAATCGAAATCCGAGCCCCGGTTTGGATTTGGTAGAAGGTGGTAGGTTTAGGCCAAAGTATACTTGAGAAACATGAATTCCGGCCTTCTCGGTGCCCAAATCGGGCAAACGGCTTCGGAATCGCTCGAAACCAACTCCAACACTTAGGATATATTGAAATACACGCGCTAGAAGAAACGAGATCGAAATCCGACCTCTGGTTTGGATTCGGTGGAAGGTGGTAGGTTTAGGCCCAAGTATACTTGAGAAACATGGATTCCGGCCTTCTCAGTGCCCAAATCGGGCAAACGACTTCGGAATCGCTCGAAACCAACTCTAACACTTAGGATATATTGAAATACACGTGCTAGAAGAAACGAAATCAAAATCTGACCTCTAGTTTGGATTTGGTGGAAGGTGGTAGGTTTAGGCCCAAGTATACTTGAGAAACCTGGATTTCGGCCTTCTCGGTGCCCAAATCGGGTAACCGGCCTTTGGAATCTCTCGAAACCAACTCCAAGACTTAGAATATATTGAAATACACACACTAGAAGAAATGGGATCGAAATCCGACCCCCGGTTTGGATTTGGTGGAAGGTGGTAGGTTTAATATTTTGAGATGAGTTTGGTTCTTTGCATATTTATTAATTATTACATTCTCATAATTTTTCATTTAGAAAAAAAATTAATAATAAACTGTATATTATTTTTTTTTGTAGGAGGGAGCCAGCAGCACACACCTATCTGATTTTCAACCATCGCCAGGTGGGAGCTAGGCGACTACTTTTAGATTTTTTTTCCTTTGAGCAGGTAAATGTTAATTTTAAAAGTTTTATTTCCTATTTTTAACTGCATTAGAGAAATTCTAGTAGCCTCACCAAATTTTACTCACCAAAATTGCCAAAACTCACAAAAAGTTATCTTTGTGAGCCACTTTTTTAAAACACTTCTAACAGCCTTACCATTTTGACAAAAAAAAGGAGAGAAAAACAATATTTTATTATTTGTGTGAGAAAACTAAAAAAGAAGGGAGAGAGAAACATTATTTTATTGTTTGTGTGGGACCACAATAAAGGAAGGGAGAGAGAAACCTTTATTTTATCATTTGTGTGGGCCCACAAAAAGGAGGGAAAGAGAAAAGTTTGCTTTTGGTGAGTGTACAGTAACTCACCAAATTTGGTGAGTACTGTACACTCACCAAACCCAAATCTTTATTTTGTTGAGTTTTGGTGAGACTGCTGGAGAGACTTTTTAGCATTTTTTTGCCATTTGGCTAGGACGTGGGCATGTATTTGGTTGTGGTAGTAGTGGTATTAGCTAGTGGTGGTGGACTAGTGGGTGGGTGGGTTAGTGAATTTTATAACTCACTTTTATGAGTTAGGTAGTATGTTAATGACGGATGCACCTCACTTTTGAATGCCTAGTTTTTCTTCCCCGTACAAGTTTGAAATTTTTTTGATCTTTCTTGTTTGTTATCCGTAGAATCAGTTCCCATTTTGAAAAAAGATTCGCACAATTCTTTCATCAGTTTCATCAAAGAAAAACTGGGCTCAATAATTTTGTATTATGTAATTGTCATTTATCCTACACTAACATTAGAACTGGTATCAGAGACTAGGTATGTGGAAGTTAGGTGGTTTGAGTGCAGAATTACCGTTCAAAGAAATCTTCACCTCTCCCAATGGTGAGGAAGTAAACATCAAAATCAGTAGATGCCTCCGAGATGTGTACAATCTCACAAATTGTTCAAGTGCTGCATGTTAAATCCGAAACAGCATCACCTTTATTGTATATAATCTTGAAGATTGCTTCCTCATCCTAGGGGGAGGTGAAGATTTCTCTGAGCAGTAATTCTCCTCTCAAACGACTTGACTTCCATATACCTACTCTGAATGTAGTTCTAAAATTAGTGGAAGATAGATGTCTTATGCATCAGAAAGAATTATTGACTCTGGTTTGTCTTTGGTGGAACTGATGAAAGAATTATACAAATGTCTTTTTATAAATGGGTACTGATTCAATGGATAATAAACAAGAAAGATCCGATAATTTTCAATCTTCTACGGTGAAGAAACCAACTCTAACACTTAGGATATATTGAAATACATATACTAGAAGAAACGAGATCAAAATCCGACCCTCGGTTAGATTTGGTGGAAGGTGGTAGGTTTAGGCCAAAGTATACTTAAGAAACATGGATTCCGGCTTTCTCGGTGCCCAAATCGATCAAACAGCCTCGGAATCACTTCAAACCAACTCCAACACTTAATGTGAGCGTGGGTTTCGGGGAAACCCTGGTTTGAGACAGGGTGAGTCTAGAGTCGCAACCTATTCATTTAGAAGGGATAAGTCCCCCGGATTTGGATAAGGACTTGGTCTGCGATTGAGATTATGGTAAGAGGTTCGGTTAAGTCCGGGGAAGGGGTTAGGTACCGCGGCACTTCCACTTTTTAATGGTTCCCTACTTGCCAGGGTTAAGCCAAATAATCTCAATTTTAATCAAATGTCTTAATGTTTAATGTAATGCTAATCTAAGACGGATAAAATCCTAGACTAGGGTCGAACTCGAGTTGGGTTGCCTATGTACTCACATTGGGGTGAGATCAGATCCGAGCGTAGTTTTGGCACATGAGCCCGTGCCAAGCTAGGGGCTTGTGTGTGTGCACCAAAGGTGGCTAATGGGACTAATCCTGTAGACTAGGGTTTGGTTGACCGGGATTGGTCAAAGTGTATGGTTCGGGTCCGGTAGGCTTAAGGTAAGTTTGGTAAACTAGGGTTGGGCCCGGTAGGCTGTTGTGGTCCGGTAGGCCTGAGGTAAGTCTGGTAGACTAGGGTTGGGCCCAATAGGCATAAGGGAAGCCCAATAGGCTGGTTTGGCCCAGTAGGCTTGAGTTAGGCCTGGTAGGCCAAAGGGTGAGGCCCGGTAGGCCCAAGGGTGTTTTAATCAAGGGTTAGGGTACTAACCAGGGTTAAAAAGGTGGTAACCATG